>OZ020488.1:11832351-12507351 GCA_963971405.1 Psococerastis gibbosa | reverse complement strand
TTTTTAGTTTTGTTTTTGGCTTGAACCTACACCCTATTTTGATTCCATTTAGTGTCCAGTTCCAGTGCGCAAGGTTCCAGTTGTTATTCGACTCCCAAAGTTTAGTGTTAGCTTGTGGGAGTTCCGCGACATTGGGTTGATTAATTAAATTAAGTTAATATAGCGTAGTTAGAGGTTTAAAGTGATAGTCTCAAATGATGTGTCAAAACCAACCCCTGTGCTTGTAATTTAAATTATGCTGATTAAGCAGCGGTGGTCATCAGCTTTACAAAGTGATAATTTTATTAAGTGCGTTCGCGGAATAAGATATGAAGGTCAAGTTCATAGACTTTGTGCTTTTGCCTATTGATGGCATGCACCGCCTGCATAGAGTTACTGAGAAATCTAGTAATGGCATTTCAAAAGATGACATTTGAACAGGATAACGTGGATGTCGCGGTTAAGTATTTTTAATTTATTTTTTGGTTTGCTTATATCTTTAGACTCCAGATTATTTCATCGACCATGTCATGGACCTACACCGTTCATACAGTAGCATAGTTATATTATTAAGCGAAGGGTCAAATAAAGTGGTATATACCGTCGAAAAGGCCAAAGGCATATGCATAGGAACATTTATTCTTCTTCATGGCATCTCATATTTAATGAGAAATTCTACTTTGTAATAAGACGTTTAGTGAGGATGTCTTATTTACTATTAAGGGACAGACTTCAATATATTTTGTAAACTAGGTATGATCGTGTATTTTTGAAGAAATTCATGAATTTCTAGTTCCGCAGTCGTAAAAATATGAGAATGGTCCGATGATAAATTCATAAATATTGAAGCTTTCTAAAACAAATCTATTTCCCCAACTGATTTGCAACTAGTCATTAAAATCTGATCACTTCGCACTTTACTAGGGTTTTGAGAAGTATTATTGGTTCAGATTAGAAAATGTAAATTTCCTTCGAGTGTTTTTATGAATTTTTCATTCCTTGTTTACAAAACATTTGAAGACGTCAGGGGAAAAACCGGAAAGGTGATCAAAAGTTGATTTTTCAGAAATCGAAACTTAATGTTTAAAGTAGCCATATCGTCCCCTGTATACTGTTTCTTCCCACGCCATTTGTGCAGACCCTTACTTGTTTGTCTCCGGTTTAAAACTACGTTAAAAACTGAACTGAATGCCACCATTAGGCGGCCATTCCACCGGCGAATTTACTTCATTTGTGATTTTGTCATTTACGTTTGTTTTGTTTTAAGGAGACTATTATGTAGATACTTAACTTATCTCTTATTAATTAAGTTATAAAATGGTAGAGACTTATTATTGATGTCTGCTACCATATAACTTAATTTATAATAGATAAGTTAAGTATCTACATAATAGTCTCCTTAAAACAAAACAAACGTCAATGACAAAATCACAAATGAAGTAAATTCGCCGGTGGAATGGCCGCCTTATCTCAATTTCGACCAAAAGTGCACTTTTCCTGGTTTTCCCCTGACGTCTTCATTTGGAAACTGTAAAAGTGTGAACCAACGTGTTGAGTGGAGCCCGCATGGCTTTGACACATGAACGTGCACATGTGTGACGTCACACGACACGTGGTCACTATGTGATCGACCGACGACCGTGGCCTTGATTAAAATAGCATGGCCTTTTCCTATAACAGTTTTATTTTACTCCCTCAACCCTCAGCTGATTTTGTGCGTCATTTTTGCAAGTTTGATGATGATCTTTTCATAGGCCTGGCTGAATATAAATAAAATCTTCTCCTTTTGTCTCCGTCTGGCTGAATATTATTAAATCTCTAATAAAAGCCGATGACGTCAATAACTATTGGCATTGCAAATTTACTGTTTAAAGTACAATGTAATTATTTTTAGTACTATGATTGTAGTCAACCATTTGAACAACAAATTTTACATAGAGCTGATAAACCTGAGAAACCTCTTTGAATGTAAAAAAAAAATAAGCTTATGTCAGTATGACGGTCAGAAATAGTTTAGTTGGTGGAGAACTAGACTATGAAATGGAAGGTCGAGGTTTGACACTTGAATTTAATTAGAAGGAAAAAAATTTCTGCCAGGGTTGGGGCCCTACCCTACCCTAACCAACCCTTATGGGGAAAAACACGGACGCCGGACATGTTGCTGACCACAACATCTCAAATCGCGCCATAGTCAAGAGGGAGGTTTCTCTACCAGTCGTCAGGCCGAGACCGCCATTGGGTTGTCGTGCCACGGCGGTTTACTTTAGAAAACGTCTGACGAAGTATTCGGATGTGAAGAAGTATGCCAGTATAGAACTTATTAGCAATACCGTTTGTCTGCTGTTACGTTTTACCCTGTCCCAATGCATAAGACAATTTTCATTGGCAGTTTAAGATGCAATAGCCTTCCTTTTCTTCTTTATATCCCCGTTTGTAGTGATGATTGGCCATCATCATGGCAATTTGGACCTTGAGACTTCTGCTCTGAAAAGGGAAGTTGCACTCTTGCCAAATCGATCGGCCACAGCCGAAAGGGATTTTTTTATTTACTTATACTTGTTCTTATGACCTTTAGAGCCGGTGAAAGGGATACTGGACGGCACCGTCATCAAACAATGTATGGCGGTGCCATGCAGAATTCCTTACTGAGACTTATCAAGCCGAAGATAGGACGCCCACTTGATAGTAGAAGGTGCCTGAAATCTAACATGAAGGCAGTAGGCTATGAATTGATGTGTATAATATGATCCGTTAAAATGTATTTGGACAGTTGCTCTAAATGTACAAATATTCCGTTCGAGACGCTCGCCACAGATCTCTTAGGCGCGGTTTCCACCGACCTGCAAGTGCAAAATACACATACGGGGACGTGGTAGCAGATATTAATAAAGGCGGGGTTTCCACCGACCTCTCATTGCAGAATGCAAATGACATTGACGGAAATTTTTGTTTTACTCTATGCCATAGTTAAAATTGATCAACGATCATAGAGTAAAATCACAAACAAACAAACTAAAATTAAAAAATGGCGTCATGGGATATGTTAAGTACAAACATTTTAATAGATTACTATAAAAAGAAAAATTTAAATTTCCGTCAATGTCATTTGCATTCTGCAATGAGAGGTCGGTGGAAACCCCGCCTTTATTAATGATATCTGCTAATACGTCACCGTATGTGTATTTTGCAGGTCGGTGGAAACCGCGCCTTAGCAATCATGCGTGACCGCCATTAATGTTTATTTACATAATTTCACCCATATTTATCACAGCGCGTTATCTCTGTGGGTCTATCATGGTTATAACTCCATTTAATATCACGAACATCTGCGATATCTGCCATGGGTTCGTCTAGACTTACGTCCTTCTGTGCGGAGTTGCGCAGTGCCGGCTTGTGACGTAGGTCGGTTTCAGCAAACTGCCGACAGACCAGTGTGATAAGTAACTTTGCCGGGCGCAGATCCACTCACCAGCTGCCCTCATCCACGTACTGTCCCAGTCGCCCGTCAGACCCTCCACCGGTGTTTAGTTCTTGTTAGTGTTTGCGTGTGTTTTGGCAATGTGTCCCTCGGACGGGGTATCAAGTGCTGAGGTGAATGAGTGATGTTTATGCATGTTGCGGTGTCAAGGGGTATTTGTACTATTTTTGGTATTATTTGGATGTTCTTGAAAATGGAAATTTGGCTGTTGTCAAGGGCCCCCATGGATTTTTGGGCAGGATTGGTATTATTTAGCTTAAATGCGGACCATATGGTAAATCTGGGTATTAACAACTCCATCTCTAACTTAAAACTATTGGGCATTAATACAGTGCAATGCTGTTGAGCCAATATATTCAACTTTTTGTTGAATTTTTGATTTTAGAATTTTTAACCACCTCATTCGTGTCCACAATGCTTCCAATTTTTTTTTTACCACTCGCAGTCAAACTGGAAGTTGTTCATGTTGCCAAACTCTCTTCAACTGTGAAAAACGATTAATTAATTAAAACTAACTATCTAATGGACTATTTTAAAGTTGGGTTAGTTGGAGTAGTTGCACTTCGGCGCAAAAAGTTGCCTGAAATAAAATTATTATTTTTTATTTCATTTCAAGTGGGAGTACAGCCAAACAAAGCATTTCTTTCATTGTAACAGGCGTAAGCCTGAACTTATTGTTTGAATCAAGAAGGGTCTTCGGACCAAATTGCATCAGCGACCGTACTACCAAAGACTACAGTGTTCTTCCTTTTCATCATCTAGCGAAGATTGAAGATCTTCATGGCAATTTGGGCCTTGTTGAAAAGGGAAGTCGTGCTCTTGCCAAACCACTGCCTCAGGTTTTTCAACCTACCTACAACAATATACTACTACTGTAATAACATTCTAGGCGAAGCACAATATTTACAACATTTTTGTTGTTATTTATTATTTCCTAGATTAAAAAAAAATACAATAACTAGTTTCAATGTTCACTGCTAGTTGGATAACATAGCCAGATAGAGCCAGTTATATCTTAGTAATAATTGCAAACGGTGACAAAGATAATTGTGCATTACGCGGCTTGTTGGTTAAGTCAAAATTCCGAATATAACAGGATTTGCCATTGACGAGATTTTGGCACACAGTGTGTGCTTTCATATTGTGGATAAACATGAGGTAAGAATAAAATGTCTGCAGGCAAAATTAATAGGTTACATGAAAAATGTTCCAATTAATTAAAATTAAAAATACCAATCCTTTATCATTATCATCATCGGCTATATTCAGTTCTAGTCGCCCGGGTGTGAGCCTTTTCCACTCCTTTCTTTCTGTCCCTCCACTTCTGAATTCAATAAATAAAAAAATAATAAATCAATCAGTTACCTTCTGTATTATAACTTCTTAAGACCCGACGGTGTCATTGGTATTATGATCATTCAGATCGACTGACTTGTAATAATCCTTAATGGCGTAGTCCGTACAGAAAAGTACTTGGCCCGTAATGAGGGCCCATGTTAAAACACAAAATTAAACATTTTTTGTTAGAATATGATATATAATATCTGTATTGATACCGTTGATAATACAATGCGTCCGATGAAAATACCTACCTACAACGTACAAAACTCGACCAATTTTTAGTTATCTGTAATAAATACAAATCCCTGACTAGCCAGAGCCGAATCGATCATGTCACAAATTGCAATAGATTGGAAGGAAATAATTAAAAAAAGGAGGGTAATGTTTAAGGGGGGGGGGGGACGCACTCAAACCGTCCAGTTCCTCGGATCTTACTCAGTCAATAGATCTGGCCTTTAAATATGTTCTAAAACAGGCTGTATCCAACTGTAGCTCATGGAGCTAATAAAACTATGGAGTCACCATGTCGTATTTCGGCTGTGCTGGAGGACTGAAGGCGCGACCACCCCCCCCCCCCCCCCCGTAGGTGCATTTTAGCGGGAAATTCAAATTTAATAGTTTTATTATATGTTTTCTTTATAGTTTTCTTTGTTCTTTCATATATAATTATACTTATTATTTACATTTATTATATATATTGTTTAAAATATAAATTAAAAGTTCTGCATAAAAATATTCCTGGTTACCTGGCATGATTTTCCGTTGTAAATAATCTTTAAATAATCTAATAAAAAATAAAATGTTACCACGGTATCAAATGGCAAAAGGCTCAATCTGCTCCTATGCTACGGAAATAGCCGATGTCAAGAGGCTTCAATCCAAATGTTTACGATGAGTCTATAGTTTTAATATGTCTATGCTGTAGCTTGATCACAGTATAGCAACTGTAATAATACAGTATATAATTTTTTTTTCAATTTGGTGTCCCCTGCCCTGCTCATTTTCAAGCTATTTTCCTCCATTTGTCAACACTGTGACACGTCTAAACGGCTGACATTGAGAATTCGCGATTTATCAGTTAGCAAGTCCAACTAAGGTATTAGCGCCTCTATACTACTATTCCATCGATTTATTGGACTTTGTTCTATTTTTGGGCTCATGCCAGACCTAGGCTAACCAAAATGCAGTAAGGCAGAGATTTCGAAAGATTTTGTAAATTATGTTCAAAATTAATTAATTTCTTGGATCATGGTCAGTGACTTAGGGGAACTTACATATATTTCTAAGTGTATAATAAATATATGATCGGTTTCGGTCCTGTACCATCATCAGGTAGTTATCTGATCTGACCAGCTGCGTCTTATTCATTTATTCACTTGAAACATTCCTTGGATTGCAATAATTTGGAAAGAGACTTGTGAAAATTCCTAGGTACAAGTTATCGTAATAAATTTACATTTTCGCAACTCGATACTCGATATGCCACATAATACCTAGTCGTAAATAATTCGGGAATAGTCTGAATTTTTAGAAAGCTTCTATTATTGTTTTCATTACACCATTATCATATTTTTCCAGCTGTAGAACGTAAATAATTTCTACAAGAATGCCGGGGTATCCTCTGTTTTCAAAATATTTGGAACTCTCGTAATACAATGTGATTCCGAAAGCGAGGTGAAAGTAACTAAAATTGTCTGTCCTCTGGTATGTGCGCATGACACGGAGTTTCCATGTAATTACGTCTATACAGTATCTCGAGGCCTTTATGTCATTATTCATTATTGGGTTGTTCCATTTTAAATAGATAAGTTATTAGGGGTCAGAATTATTTGTTCCGGGAATATTTGTTATTCAATGAATGACCTTTAATTTCGCAGTTGATCCGTTACTGATCCTGTCACTGTTGATAATTTTGTTTAGATTGCAAAATTATCACCTCAATTGGGCCCTACACAATAGCCAGTGGAGATAAAATTCACACATTATTTATAATGAGCTAATTAATGCATTTTTATTAGCCGTCCAACCTAGTTAACCTTCTGTGCAATACTTAATTTTACGTAGATTGCAAAATTTTCACCTCAACTGGACCGTACACAATAGTCTGTGAAGATAATATTCACATATTATTTAAGATGAGCTAATTAATGATTTTTTTAGTAGGCGTCCAACCTAGTTAACTCTCTGTGCAATACTTAATTTTACGTAGATTGCATATTTTTCACCTCAACTGGATCCTACACAATAGTCTGTGAAGATAATATTCACACATTATTTATAATGAGCTAATTAATGATTTTTGCTTTCCAATTTATACGTAGTATTAGGAAAGCTTTGTGATGGTCGAAATTTTCGATTCCGAGATTTCAACGGATTTACACGTTTTCAGGTCCCAGGAACCCAAAAAAGTGGTTTCTACGAAATGTCTGTCTGTCTGTCTGTCTGTGCATCGATTTCCGGGCAAACTACTCGGTCGATTTTAATGAAATTCGGCATGTAGGTTCACAAAAATCATACCTCGAGACCATTTTTTTTATTTGGGGCTAACTTAATTTGGGGGGTTTCATTCTCAAAAAACGTTAAAAAAAATTGTACACACGTGTATTACCTTCAGACCTAGCTGTCAAGAGAGAATCATTATTATGCAATTGAAAGCAGTTGTCAGTCAGCACAACAGGTGATTTTGGTGAACTAAAAGTTTCCTTTATTCTATATTCAGTATTATTGTGTATCCGAAACAGAGTATCAGAAAAAATCTGAATCCCAGCACTGTAAAGACTTGTAGAGGCAATAGCTGGGGCTGGGGCCGTTTGCGTTACATGTCCTCATTGCTTTTCGTTTTCTTTACACCTCCAGCTTTGGCGAATCACACTGCAAAGACTTGTAGATGCAATAGCAGAATGGTAAATTTGACGTGAGGCTAATCACCCTATATAGCAGTTGTAAGTGTAAGAAAGGGCCATAGGCCCTAATTTCGCTGTATCTATGTTTAATTTTTTTTCTATAAAGACTTTATTATTATAAGACGATGCCCCGATAAGGCGTAGATCGTGGGTTCGAATCCCAAGTCCAGTTTTTGTATTTCCTCTAATTTCAGCTAACAACCCTAATAAAAACGGTTGGCTACCGTGTACCACCCGGGGCCGCATGCATTACATCTCCTCTGAAGTGTTGCACCCCGAACCATGGTGAGTTGCACTGTGGAGACTAATTTCAGCTAACAACTCTAATAAAAGCGGTATGCTACCTTGTACCCCCGAGACCGCTTGCATTACATGTCCTCGGAAGCATTGCACCCCCAACCTCGGTGAGTTGCACTGTGAAGACTAATTTTAGCTAACAACCCTAATATACACGGTAGGCTACCTTGTACCCCCCGGGGCCGCTTGCATTAGATGTCCTCTGAAGTATTGCAGCCCCAACCTCGGTGAGTTGCACTGTGGAGACTCGTGGATGCAGCAGCTGTAAGATAACCCTGGCGTGAGGTGAACGGCTCTCTGCTGAATAGTTGTACATTCGCCAGAAATTAAGTAATTTCAACTTTGCCTCCTCTTGCAGATAGTACTTACAATTTTACGCAGTACTAATAGGCATTGGTTACACAGAAGCTGATTGGCTGGTGACTCTGGGAGTCCGGGTGTAGGTCCTCGGGACCCCTTGGAGCTCTGGAAATATCACCGTAACAACAGTGTATTTTTCATCATGCATAATGCGTTGAATGGCGATATTTTATTAATCGCATTGTGTTTTGTGTACTTGTCATTAAAGGGGGAAAAAGAACAAGTGTTTTGTGATTAAATTTAATTATTAATGCAGTGCTATTTTGAAGGGGTTTAAATGGACCCAGGTTAAATGGTATATGATCACTAGTGAGTCCCTACTCACTGTAGTGAAACTAAGCATATATCATTTTGTAAGATGACCGTTGTACACTTGCACGGTATGCCTAAGTCAACTGACCGGGATTCTTCTGCTATGACGTATGACTTAACTCCCGTAGTTTTACTATACTCTATTGATTTTATTAGATATTATTGGTCCTGCTTGAGTTTTATATAGGAGATTAATTTCTGGGACCATTCGCCACGTCTCCTTTGATCAGCCATTGGAAAAACGTAGCAGTGGGCCTACTATGGCAATTAATTTTAATCTAAAAAATGAAACAAGAAATTTTTTGAATGTAAAGTGCTATTCAAAATTGTAAAGTTTACCAAGAATAAGTTAATACTAAACGGCATAGTAGGTCCGCACACTTATTATACCCAGGACTCAAAAAAAATATTTTTATCTCTCCTATTTAGAACTGAAACTGGTACAGTATGTCCTCGATGTCAACCCACACCAGCTGCACGTGACAATGGACAAGCTGAAATAGGCTTACCATTGACGCATTGTCACAAGCGTGCTTAACCGTGAACATGTACGAGTCTTTTAAACCGAGAGGAACCATTAAATTGCGCTAATTAACACTAACACAGGAATACTCATTTTATATTAAGTTCGTTGAGGCTATATGCCAACGGTAAACAAGACGTTGTTTGCCCATAATCGCTTGAAGAAGGTGGCTGACTGACAATTGACATCAGGAACATAATCCAGTTTGCCAAAATAAATCAAATCAAATGTATTTAATTCTATCTCAAAAGTACAATATACAAATGAACAATTCCCTAAGAATGTGCTTGGGGACGGAACATACCATACTAGACTAAATGATTCAATTCAATAACAATTACATGTGTGCCTCAAATTGATAGCTATGCTATTGAAAAAAGGAGAAGATTTATTAATACAAATAGATAAATAGTTACTAAAAACATTACATGATATATTTGCTGATATTTGGATTCAGAAACAATGCCAGTCATACCCGGAAATCAATAGGGTTGTTCACGGCAATGTCCAATGGAGTAATAGGTCTGTGTAATTTAAAAATGCGAAAACATTGAAAATTGGGGAGGGGGTAATTAGCCTGTAATCTGCATTGCAGCTGTTATGCACTTATACTCAGGTAAGGCGCCCATTCCACCGACCGGCTAGGGCTATTTACAAAAACGTTGACGTGGTAGCAGACATTCAAGAGTTAGGTGGGGATTCCACCGACCTCGCAATGCAGAATGCAAATGACATTGACGGAAATTAGAATTTTTCTTTTTATAGAAATCTATTAAAATGTTTGTACTTAACATATCCCATGACGCCATTTTTTAATTTTAGTTTGTTTGTGATTTTACTGTATGATCATTGATCAATTTTAACTATGGCATAGAGGAAAATAAACATTTCCGTCAATTCTGCAATGCTAGGTCGGTGGAAACCCCGCCTAAGTCTTGAATGTCTGCTACCACGTCACTGTTTTTGTAAATAGCCCTAGCCGGTCGGTGGAATGGGCGCCTAAAGATTCTTTTAGTGTTGAGATATCAATGAAAGTTAAATTCTGTCAAGACTTTGTTACCTTTGGCTGACCGCCAGTCTCTGAGTGTACAATAATGCCAATGTCAAAACCACCCGAATGTTGATCTATATCTGTCACGTGACTGTCTTCCTGTATAAGACACGCTCACTTCACCCTAACTAAACTCGGGTTTTAAATTTTCCACTCAACCTTAATGGGTACCTTAACGTCACCGGTAGAGGAAACACGCGACTGCTCGGCTTATTGGTGACTTGAACATACCAAATAGTGTGATGGGGACGAAACCTCTGGCTGTTGTCAGGCCTGAAGGGTTTTCGTGCCACGGGCCATGTCTTTTTATACAGGTGGAAGCTCGTTATGTTCCTATTTAATGTGACTCTTATCTGTACTTGGTTAAGTCATGCTTTTCATTGCGTCAATGGTAAACTTGTCTTAGCTTGTCCATTATCGCTTGTAGCCGGTGTAGGTTGACATTGAAGATCAGTTTGCCAGCGGCCAAAAATTCATCCATTGGAGAAGGGACCGATGGGCCACTATAAAATATATGTCTAGGTCCATAAAAGTCCTTCAAGACATTATTTTTCTACTATTTACTGTATGTGGTTGATTGAATGGTTGTGTGACTGACTGCAATGCCGAGGATGCGGTGTTTGGGTCTAATGGGCACAGAGGACTGTGGTTTATTTTGGAGTCTTCAGGTGGAGGATGCAGACCATAGCGCGTGACGACGTTGCCATTTTTCACGAACTATGGCTTCTGCTGCACGACTCCGTTGTCCGGGTGAGAAACTTGTAACCTTGTAACCTGGGTAACAACCAACGATAATAAAATGAAATGGGTGGCGCCGAACCATAAGTATTGCCAATAGCGCTGAAACTTAGGGGGAAATGGCAAAGGAAGCGTTTTCATGTGCAGTATGTTTCTGCTCACTTAATCTGGCAATCTACATAGCTTATTTTGAGTGTATTAGACTTATGGACAGAACTACCCGTTTACACGAGGAAACTACCACGGAATCGTTGATTGACTGGGGTGCGTATGCCCATCCTTTTATTTTTTAACGTGAAAGCCCCTAATTGGCAGCTTTTGAACATTGCCTGTAATTATTCATTGCCTGATTGTTAAGGTTTCCGATCCTGCCGAATTCGAATATACCTGTAGACCACGAAACGCTTGTAATGGGCAAATTATTGAGCGTGGTCGAAATGGAATTTTTAGGTAATTTTGGCTTGTCTCTCTGGACTATACCACCCGTAAATAGGGGTTTGCACTTCACATAGCAGCCCATCAATAAGAAAAAAAATTCGAAGCGGCACTATGTAGTAGAACTGTTTATTTTGACTGTTGTGAACTTCGTTTTGCAGTACCTGGACATCGGAGAAGACCTGAACGTGCCTGATGACTTCACGGCCACGGAGATGACTTCCGGGATGTGGTGGCGGCATCTGGTGGCGGGTGGCGTTGCGGGGGCCGTGTCCAGGACCTGTACTGCGCCGCTCGACCGCCTCAAGGTCTACCTCCAGGTATGAATCTCTAAATATTAAATGAAAATTAGTTTAACCACAGGAATGAATGAATGAAACGTGTATTGAAGTGTAAAACAATTAATACACAATCATTGTAAGGCCGCCCTAGGTAGACCTACAACAATTTTCCCTGCCCTAAAACGAAAGGAAAGCAGTTAGAAAACGTTCCCGGTCACCATAATGCTTCAATTAGGAAAAGGGGTGATATCCTGGCCACTGCATCTAATCGCCGCCAAAGTCTCCTTGTCTTCCTGTACTTAAATGCACTAGTGACAACGAGTAAATGCACTCTAATGCACCTTAGTGGATTTGGTGCAGGGGCACCCCGGTAAGGTGGAGACTCCGGTTTGAATCCCGTTTCTGTCCATTTTTTCCTGTTGTCCTTTCTATAATACTTCTGCCTGTACAGGCTTTCTACAAAGTTGAATAGGTACCCTGTACCTCGAATTGTTGTTATATACTTATTTACATACTAGCCAACACCCACTCTTGGCAGGTTGTCTATTTGGTGACGCCCTGACCAGTTTAGTCGAGATGTTGAGCCGTTGTTCTCGTCGAGTGTCAGGGGTGGATAGTTAGGCCTTGGAATTGTTGTTATATGATAACATTCATCTCTATATATGAAAATGAATCCCTATTTCCCTTTGTCACGGCATCACGCGTGAACGGCTGAACCGATTTCACTAATTTTGTTGTTGTTGTGTTTGTTAATTATTGATAATTTTTCAAATCATCCATCCATCATTGACAAGCGTATTTTTGAAACGTCATTAGGTGTGTCCGTAGAGCCCTTTCTGGATAGCTCATAGTCTCATTGTCATCAATTCCCGCGTGTCCTGGAGCTTCCGGAATTTCCACCGTCCCTCTAGTTCCAGTCCAGCTCTTCTGCAGACTATGAACAAGCCAGACACCACTGTCGATTGGGCAGCTAAGAATCAGAGCGCATAACCACCTTCGTTCTATTAAACAAAGGTTTAGTTGGGTCAGTATTCATTAGAGGCAACGGGCTCCACCCCATGACCGTGAGGCCCCTGCCTCTAATGACTTTAACATGTAAGTCCAACTAACCCATTGTTAAGTAGTAATACACCAGGGCCATTAGCCTTTACCAATACATGACCTTCGTTCTGTTTGTCTATGTACTGCACAGTTAAAGTGCACACATAATGGCAAACAGCTCTACCTGGAATACCTTCCCAGTGGAATTTGAAACAGGAGGATAATAGGAAAATACAACAGGCCCTGGCAGTGCCACATTTCCCATTTAGAACCCCACCGTGAAATAAACTACTTTATCTGATGATGATGTAGAAACCTCGGTCTATTGTCATTCAATTCAGGAGCTACCCTAAATAGTGTCATTGTTCGACTAATTGTGAGATGTGTTTCAGGTACACGGGTCGAGGGGAGTCTCGCTAAAGTCATGTCTGCGCCACTTGCTCCAGGAGGGCGGTGTCTGGTCCCTGTGGCGCGGTAATGGCATCAATGTCCTCAAGATCGCCCCCGAGTCGGCCATCAAGTTCATGGCGTACGAGCAGGCCAAGAGATTGATACGAAGGAACCAGACGCGTGAGCTCTCCATTTATGAGAGATTCGCGGCCGGCTCGATTGCAGGAGGATTCAGCCAGACTGTTATTTATCCCTTGGAGGTAAGCAATGTCCGTCCACTTGTGACCTTAAGCCTGAGTTTTCAAAATGTTTTGCAAACAAGAAATTTGCTGATTTTTCGGCGAAACTAATTTATTGCTCATTCCACAGATACAAAGATAACAATGTGAACAGATAAAAAACTCATAAAAAATCCAAGTTATCGCAGGAAGTTTATATTTTCTGAACTGAAATATTATTACCTTAGAAAAAATGGATAAAGAACCTTAAACCCATTTTGTAGCACAGTTGTAAATCTGTAAGGGAAATAGACAGCTTTCACAGAAAGCTCGTATATTTTAAGATTTTTTCATCTGTTCCCTTTTATATCTTCGTGGCTGTGGAACGAGCAATTAATTAATTTCGTACAAAAAGTACGATAATTTCTTGTTTACAAAACATTTTGAAAACTCAGGCTTAATGCATTAAATTTGGAATGGAAACCCCATAAGTTTTGTGTATACAAACACATGCAAACTAGTTCTATCTGATTTGAAAATGCAGCATAGGAAATTTGCATGGAGAGGTGGGACTTGGGAAAGCATTACGGGAATATCCATTGTGTGTTTGCAAACTTTGCTGGGCGAACAGTACATAATAAAGCCGATTTACTCGTACAACAGTTCGAATGTTGGAATGGGTCTGCACAGCACTGTCAGGTTAAGATGTTCGCGACGGAAATTTCTCCTTCGGACATTTTCCCAGAAATCCCAGACGGTCTGGGGAAAGCCCTGACCCCTGGTAATGTGTAAGATGACAACCAATCTTACGTTCTAGGTTATGAAGACAAGGCTGGCGCTACGTAAGACTGGTGAGTACCGAAGTATTGTGGACGCTGCGACCAAAATGTACAGACGGGAGGGGTGGCGGAGCTTCTACCGGGGCTACGTGCCCAACCTGCTGGGCATCATCCCTTACGCAGGTATCGACCTCGCTGTGTACGAGACGCTGAAGAACTCGTACATCCGGCAACACAGCGACGGTAATGGTCAGCCCTCCGTGCTCCTGCTGCTGGCATGCGGGACAATCAGCAGCACGTGTGGGCAGGTCTGCAGTTACCCGCTGGCGTTGGTGAGGACGCAGCTGCAAGCCAAAGGTAAAATTACTTACTTACTGACTCTAACTAACTTGGACACGTCCTGGCCAGCTGGATGGCCACCCACAATGCATGCAATGAAGCAGCACGAAGTTTCTTCCTAGTGTAATATAATTATTGAATAAGTATTGGGTCGAATAAACATTGAAGTGTGTAATCAACATTAATGAATAGCTAATTACACGCATTATCGAGAAGAAAAGGAACGTCATCATCTGCCGAGTTTTAGCTGAAACTCTTCTTAACTTAAAAAAAATAAAACAAAAACGTGGTACCAACATCGGGTTTCCCGCCAATATTCAAACAATTTTGAATTTCATGGGCCTATGACCATTGATAAGCCATTGAAGAAACGTAGCAGGTTGCCCCAGACCATGCCGGGGCTGTAGACCCTGACCGTTGTCAATATGGTGGTTAGTGTGGCCCATAGACATAGTAAAACTATAGACTCATCGTAAACATTCGGGTTGAAGCCGCTTGACTTCGGCTATTTCCGTAGTATAGGACCAGATTGAGCCTTTTGCCATTTGATACCATGTTAACATTTTATTTTTTATTTGATTATTTAAAGATTATTTAGAACGGAAAATCATGCCAACTAACAAGCAATATTTTTATGCAGAACTTGGAGTACTTTTAATTTAAATTTTAAACAATATATATAATAAATGTAAATAATAAATATAATTATATATGAAACAACAAAGAAAACTATAAAGAAAACATATAATAAAACTATTAAATTTGAATTTCCCGCCAAAATGCACCTATAAGTAGGCGTGGTCATGGCTTCAGTCTTGCAGCACAGCCGAAATACGACATGGTGGCTCCATAGTTTCATTAGCTCCATGGTGTGGCCTGAACAAGATAAGTAAGCAATTTGACAGGGTCCAGGTGTCCGTTCTGCTATGCTGCAATGTTAGACTTCGATATTTTTTCATTGGTACTTATCTCTGATAGTTGGCTTATGACTAATGGGAGTCCCGTAAAGAATATTATATCTCCCTCCGTTCCAGTTAATATATTTCTATTCCCCAGACATTTTTGGCATTTTTTTTTTTTACATCTAAGACTGTCTACAGAGTTTTTTTTTTGTCCACAGTGGTGACAGACGCGCAGGCGTGTTCGATGGTGGCCACATTTCGCGGGATCGTGCAGCGGGAGGGTCTGCTGGGGCTGTACCGTGGTCTCACCCCCAACTTCCTCAAGGTGGTGCCAGCCGTCAGCATCAGCTACGTGGTCTACGAGCGGTGCAGACAGGCGCTCGGTGTGGACATGACCTAGAGACAGACCCCCACCACCTGTGTTGGCCTTTTGTGCCTGGGGTAGACGTGCAAACATGTGCTGGTCTAAGTAGATGCCTTAGTGACGATGGTCAGATATCTTTATGGAGCTATAAAAATGGCCCAGGATGCGGAAATTTGGCAGGTTTTTAAGACACTATCCGGTTTTTTACACTAAGTCAAATTTCACAGGAATTATGGTCGTAGCCTTTTAGTTGTATTCTTTGGTTTCTTTAGGGAGAGATTTCAAAACATTTTGTAAACAAGGAATGCCTTTTTGTCTGCTTGACGAAATTTAGTAATTTCCCGTTCCACAGCCGCAAAGATAGGAAATTGGGCACATGAAAATCTCATTTTTTTTTAAATACAGGCTTTCTTCAAAACCCAACTTGTTTACAACTATCCTTTAATATCTGTTTAATGCACTTTGTCGATTTTTAAAGTGATAATAATATCAGGTGAGAAATATGTAGGCCTACATTTATTACGAAAGTTGTTTTTTTGTGAGATTTTTGGCCATTTTCATTTTCTTTGTGACTGTGGAAGGAGTTATTGATTATTCTTTGCTACAAAATAATTTGAGATCTCTGCCTTAATAGCATGCATCTTGCGATATGGTAAACAAGGCGAGACTGTAAGCATTTATCAGTTGAAACATTAGATTGCAGTGTTACACTGTCTTTACATTCTTGTAGTGTTTCATATTTTGGTCATAGTCGCCACAAAACGGCTGGGCCATGATTGAAAAGTCATAAATGAGAATAAAGTCGATTTGGATACATTGTATGGGGCCTCCATTTATTCCTTTTCGCCACAATATTTAAAGGCGTGAAAAGGAAGTAAGGTTCGGTAAGGTCCACACCTTCCAAAACAGTTTCCAAACTGTGTTTGTGACGGCCACATACTGTGTATCAAAATGTAGAGGAGCTTTTCTTCTAATTCATGGCATTATTGGTGGTTGTATGATCACAATTTCCTGTGAAATTTGGCTTTGGCTTAAAAAATGAAAAAATATAGTGGGGTGCACGATTTGCACTATAACGTGTTTAAAGAGGGAGAAGTTACTATTTTGAATGCTTTTGAAATTTTATTAGGCTATATGGACGGATAAAGTGCTGTATCGTTACTCGGAGATCTACTTGGACTTGTACGTAATAACGCGAATGACCGTTGGGCTCGCCAAATGCCCCGAATGATATTTTGTCCCAGAGAGGATTCGATCCTGAGAGCTTAAAGGTACGACACGTCTACTTCGGGCATTTTTGTTTCGCTCTCAGCTCTCTGTTGATTATGCTAAGGCTTTATTCTCGTATAAAAAATGGTTATTTAATATCCAGCTATTACGTTGACTGCGGCCTAGCTGGGTGGATTAAAAAACAGGCTTGACTTCGTATGTTATCACATAACAACAATTAAATCAATATTGCCTTTTTGGTCTATTTTTAGGGTTATAATAGGCTATAAAGCCCTCTATTACTCGCAACTTTTTTTTTAAAGGTTATATCGCATACAAACAATTTAATGAATGTATCCGATTAACCTCTTCAATCGCCTCACTAAGTCACCTAATAGGTACTTGTGTCGAGTTACGACAAGTCTCCGACCGCAAGGTGTGTAGATACTCTTAAGAAGTACTAGCACCTTGCAACCGATGTCCCTAGATAGGCCCGAGAACCGCATGCTTTACATGCCCTCTGAATTATAGCCAAAAACATATAGCAACTGTGGGACTCGAACCAGCTACCTTTCAGGTGAAAGTCTGACTCTGTACCACTACTGTACATGTCTTTACTTAGAAGTACCCGTTTCCGTCAGACGTATTTGGTGCAGTCGGGCAAGGTGATGAATTGAGTTCAAATCCCGTTTCTGCCCATTTTTCCATATCATCCTTAAACAGGCTTGATTTAATTTCATTTAACTTTTCATTGAGAAAACTGCTCTGCAAAAAATTGATGAAGTCTAAGTCAATGTGGCTTTAGGCTATCTCTTTTTAGTTTAACAAAGAAACAAGGTTTTAGGTACAATGCCACAATGGTATTAAATAGTATTTTTCAACTAAACGTTGCCGTAATCGACTTTTTTCGATGACACAGTTATCGTAGTTTATTAGCCTATGTTTTTTTCATTCGCCTGTTTTTTACGTCACCTTGTCTAAAGCAGAAAACGTCCCAGTATCTATCGTTACTCCATATCTTAAAAATTATACTGTACTACCGTTGCTAATTAAGGAGGTTTCAAAGAATGTGACAAGATTTTTATGACAAGGTGGAAATGAAGTGTAGTCTAATTTAATTTTTTTTTAAATTTGTAAAATACATTTCAGAGAACTAGTCATGAATATTTTTATTTTGTTAGTAACTAAGCCCTTGTCGTTTAAGTTTGCGGTTTCAGCATGTTATCTTTATGTGTGTCTTATTGTACGTCTAACGACTACAGTCTTAAACTAAAGAAAATATATACTTGCCTAGCACCGACGGAAAAAAATTACTTATCCGCGAAATAGTGTAAATTATCCTAAATAAATAAACATTACAGTAACATTTACTTACGAGAATTAAGAGTGTACGTCCCGTAGGAAATTGGCAGCCCGAAATTTCATAATTCTTATTTTTTTTATTTAATTTACTATGCCAGTTATTAAAATAATGTAGAAAGTTGTAGAAGACTACTAATGCATCATATATTAGGATATTATTAATTCTTGGCTTCGTAGTTTTTTCATGGTAGTCTTTATACGTGAAATTATAGCCATATAATATTATAATCATTTTTATAGAACAGCTACGGTACCAAAAATTGAAAAGAACCTATTATATGATGCATTAAGTTTATTTTTTATTTTATTTATTTATTTTCATAAAAAGGTTAATCGCATACAAACAATTCAATGAATGTATCCGATTAACCTCTTCATTCGCCTCACTATGTAACATAATAATTACGAAACGTCTCCGATCGCAAGGTGTGTAGAGACTCGCACATGTACAAACTCCACGCTACCACCTTGCCACCGAACTCGCTTTTATACGCTTTTACAACTGAAACGAGCCAAATCTTAATAACTTGCTTAGTTAATTAAATAAAAAATAGAATTTTGTGAAAATAACGGATTTTGGGGTACCTATCTCCTATGGGACGTACACTCTTAAATCTGAATAAGAATTTAATTATAAATGGTTTGATATTGCATATGCTAGAAGTAGGCGGAACATTTTTTCTGGGCTCTATTGGGCCCTACATGACAAAACGGTTGCGTGTCGCCTGCTTTGGAGTGGATTAGTTTTAATACCGTATTTAAATGGCTGAAATATTTCCCCGGGTAAGGTAATCTATTATGTTGGTGCTTGGCTTGCGGTCTGTTCGCCTCATACTGGATGGTGAATGAGGCCATGATTAAAAATTCATAATTACTTACTGGGTTATTTACAGTTTGACGACTATGTTCTGTTAGCATCGTCTTTTAAGCTAAGTTGATTATATAATGTAGGGTTAAAAGCTCGTTTTTGTTACTGCGTGCTCTAAAAGTTCGAAATTCGACGTTAACTTTGTTACTCGATTCGCCGCACTGTGAATAGCCTTAGTTTAGTAAAAAAAATATCTCTAAATCATAGGGATCTGTCCCGAACAGTAGGCCTATGTCTTGAATAGGTCCGATTGATTTTAATTCACTTTTAGATTACAAAAAAGTTTGAGATTGTTGGTTCCTTTAGACCTCCTTACTAAGCTGTTATATTATATCGACGTACATTTTGCAGTGCTATCTTACCAGTGAGAAACTTGATCCGTTGTTTTTGACGTTTGGGGAAATCTTCAACCATTTTACTTAACCGAATTAGGGTGGTTCCCACCAAGAACGTCTCCTTTCATCGCTTGAAACGTCTTAGTAGTCTAAGGAGTACTGCACGGCACCGCCATGCATAGGTAAATGGAGGTATTACTTACCGACACTTGTTAAGAAATGGTGTGCCCGATCCCAAGTAGGATTAATCATTCCTGCAGACCTTATGATCTGATTGGTGGGCCGCAGGCATTCTCCTCTATGAAAGAGGTCCATTAACAGTTCCCTATGATACATGTCTTGCTGACATACGCTACATTAAAGACATGCAATGGGGTAGAGAAATCTCCGTCAAAATGGAGGTACAAATAAAAAAAGTTTATACTTAAACGAAATGTTTCCACTGTATTTCATGATCTTTACCTTTTTTATTTATATTTTTTCTGGCTTATCCAAATTTACCACAGTTTGTGCATATAAGTACCCCTAATGTTAGACTCGTGCTCATTCTTGGTTAAGACTAACTAACGCCTGTTACACTATAATAATTACAAAGGCTCAGTTGCTGCTGAGCCTCCGAGATGCAATCTTAGAAGTCTACGCAGTTCCACTGAAGATGTCGACCGCAGATGTTGACGGAATGATTGGAAGTAGGCTTTCAGAACGACCACGGCCTATCATCCCGGATTCTACTGCTTCGTCTCGCCTGTTACAATGCTGCCCAAGAAAGGCCATTCAATATGTAAATCTAATCTACCCTAATGTTAGTCTGAACGGTCACAAAATTGCTTTTATTGAATATTTCCCGGAAAGAGTTTACTCGTGGGTAATGCAAGTTTCTCGTGGTATTTTCTTATTTTTCATCCTGCAAAGTGATTTTTAATAATTATAATTATTATAATATTATTATGCATCGGGAAGTCGCCTGCTACGTAAATTTTTTATGTTTGATTATTTTATTTACCTGATCGAGATCTTTGGTATAGAAGTCTAAAAAAAAGTCTGCTATACATGCAGCCATTGAGAGATGATATCACCGCCCTATTTGCTTCATTTTCCGAATGGCTGACCTTAAGCAGTCGAAATATTTTGTACAAAAGATATCTATTGTTGTGCTATGTTACAAGAAGGTACTCCTTTTTTGTGTGAATATCAAGTAAAAGTGTTATGAAAACTTTTTCCTAATTGGACCATTATTCAAGCAATTGCTACAGCGTCTTCACTGCTGCGGGCGCGCTATGCCGTTTAGTATTAACTTGTCTTATTCTTAGGGGTTAAAAATGTAAACAAACCAATTTTTAACAGCACTTTCCATTGAAACATTATTGTTTACATTTTTAATTCTAGGCTAAGATGATAAATAATCGCCATAGTAGGCCCACAGGACTTATTAATAATAGCTTTCGAAATGACTTCACTTTGCAACATTATGTTACATTCCTCACATTATAACTATTCTTCCAATTAAAGTTGACTGTTTTAAAACGTACGTTTTTGTGATTTTTTGCTTTCCTATTTATACGTAGTTTAAGGAAAACTTAGTGAAGGTCGTAATTTTTAATTTCGAGATTTCAGTGGATATTCGCGTTGGGGTACCAAGAACCAAGAAATGTCTGTCTGTCTGTCTGTTCATCGATTTCTGGGCAGACTACTCGGTGGAATTCGATGAAAATCATATCTTGGGACAATTTATTGCTTTCCAATTTATACGTAGTATAAGGAAAGCTTTGTGATGGTCGAAATTTTCGATTCCGAGATTTCAACGGATTTACACGTTCTGAGGTCCCAGGAACCCAAAAAAGTGGTTTTTACGAAATGTCTGTCTGTAGCTCTGTCTGTCTGTATGTACTGTAAGTCTGTCTGTCTGTCTGTTCATCGATTTCCGGGCAAACTACTCGGTTGATTTTGATGAAATTCGGCATGTAGGTTCACAAAAATCATACCTCGGAACAATTTTTATTTTTATTTTGGGCTAACTCAATTTGGGGTTTATTCTCAAAAAACTCCAAAAAAAACTTCTAAAAAAATTATTTCTCAATAACAGCGATTTCAACGATTTCTTTTAAATTCACATATATTCTAGTCGTTATTAATTTTTATAAAATGCGGGGGGTCGCTTACCCCTTGATAGTTTGCTTCTGGGGGTAAAAAAATAAAAATAACTAAATTTTAATGAAAAATGACTAAAAAATAATCTTTCTGCGAAACCTTTCTATCGATGATTTCTACCTTCAGGCATGTTTTAGGTGTTAAATTGAGTAACGAAACCGGACAGGTTGATTTCCCAAAAAAACTATTTCGTTTTGTGCAAAAAATTATTTTTTGAAAAAGTGATGGGCCTAGAAAATTTGCGCTCAAATGCATTGATTGTCCTGCCAACTATGGGTCCAACTATTCGCCCTAAATTCACATATATCGTAGTCGTTATTAATGTAAACAAAACCTTATAAGTCGCATGTCCCTTGATGGTTTGGTTCTGGGGGGGGGGGGGAAGACTCAATTTTTATTAAAAAATGACAAAAAAATAATTTTTCTATGGAACCTTTCTATCGATGCTTTCCAACTTCAGGTGTTTTAGGTGTCAAATTGAGTAACAAAACAGGTTGCTTCCAAGCAAATTTTTGGTTTTGAATAAAAAAATTACTTTTTTAATAAATTGTTGATAATTTAGGGGCATTCCCGGCCATTATTATTAAAATATGCAGGCTATATTGGTGTGCCGGTTCTAGACTATGCAATCTCTCAATTCAGTGCTTTGGGATAGGGAAAGTCTAGGCAACCGAAATTTAACCTTAAGACAATTATTTACCATGGAACTACTCATATTAACTTTCTCAGTACCCAGTATAAAGTTATTTGATAATATACCAACCTAATATAGTATATTTAAGACAAACAAACTTAGTGTGCTTCAGGATCTTAATTTGGCCTTGTTGGGGTTCCAGAAAAAACCCGTAAGTACAGTATATTCTGAAGGAGTTACGTTTGTAGGCTGTTATAGGTCAGAAAAACTTGACCTAACAGGTCCTAGTTATTCCAACGATTCTACGATTGACTCGTACCCAGCCGAGGATAATTATAGGACCTTCTGTGCCTAATTAAGCCTTTCATGTACGTACGTACAACCTACAGAATGTATGCTAGTACCGTGTTAGGCTATGTGTAAGCCTACGTCATTTCGTAGATACGGTGCGGTATCTTTTATTTTTAGGCCTAATTTCTGTATAAAAATATGCGAATAAATTCAGAGAAGTCAAGTGCCATACAACAGCTCCATACTGATCTCACTGGAATTCCAACAGAGATAACATTCCAAACACGCCGGCCGCTGCTGCCTCTAACGAGACGACAGCTAACTAAATTACACCTTAAATTGATTCAATTTAATAAAGTAGACACTACCCCAAACCCACCTGCTTACATTGAGGGCAAGAGCGCAATCTAAGATGGCGACGTTGCATGCGACAGATAGAGCGTGAAAGTAGTCATTTCAGGTATGACAACTGCAGAATGCGCAGCAGTGGCGGCACTTCGCCAGTCGGTGGCCGGCAGTGGTTGGCGCAGTACGCGTCTTGTGTTTTCGCAATGTTTTCTCGTAGTTGTCTGTGCTAGTGACCAACAACATGGATATCCTGCCTAGCGGGAGCATTTTCTGTGAACTACAAGAACTGCAGCGAACCGGCTGTTTTTCGGCTCAACCGTCTTTGGAAGACCATTGGCAACAGGTGAGTTTTAAAGAAAGATTGCCGTACCAATTTAGGTTAGAGTATTGTTAAACGCCGAACGGAAGTCCATTTCCAGTTGGCTAGGCCGTGCAATTTGACGGTTTATGCTCGTTTCTGTCATCCATCAGTATTTATGCCCGTCCTCATGCAATAAATTTTTTTGTTTCTGCGCTGTTTTGCCTTTTGTGGGGGGTTTGTTTTGGCTGGAGGATGCGGTGATGTCACAACGTATGACATCATGCGTCGGGCATCTCATGGACTGCAAGCAATAACTGCACTCTCTACTTACTTTATGCCTAAAAATGGGCATTCTTGTTTATGATAGGTCTATCAGTGTGGTTTCTATAGGAGTAGGCTTCGAGGCACGTAGTCTATGTAGGTTGGCTATTCCAGGTATTAGGTACAGTTCAGTAGGCAACTTAATAAGGCCTATTGACTGGAATGTCAACGGCTTGACAAGGCTGCGTTTTTCCATAGAAATAAGCTAATGTTCAGTTAAGTATGGCATATTGTAGACCCATTTGCCAATGATGTGGCCGAATCGCAGATCTGTAGTCTATCCTCTATCAAAAAAAAATAAATATCTCGTGTGTTTTTGGCCTGCTCATTACGTCGTGTGAACCATGAAGTACCGGACATCGTAGTTCATGCTTTATTGTATAGGTAGGCCTACTATATCTTCCTTGACCAGGTTGGTCTGACTCTTAGTCTTCGTGAGACTTCCCACTTAGACCAACTGTAGGACATCTTCCTGAACGTTTCCATGTTTTTTTTTTTTTTGACAAGTAGCATGGTAAAGCAAATCTATTGAATCGGGGAGCCCATTAAGAAATTATTAATAAAATAAATAATGTATATTTCGCACAATACAATTGATGATATAAATAAATATATACAATAGTTATCAATTATATTCATGCCATTTTCAAGCTAGCTAGGGCTAGCTTCTGGGCGTCGTCATCAATTTCTGTCCTCTAAAACAAAATAATAGTAAATAAATAACTAAATAACACAATCACCGTATTATTGGGTTCCTCAAAAATTTCCAACCGAGTAGGAAACTTGTTCCAACAGTAGCCGATGGACGGCCCCTGTTAAAACTTTTACCTCATCCAGTGTCCTAATCTCCCGGGGTAGTTTGTCAAATAGTATCGGCAGAAAACGTCATAATACAATACAAGAACAAATACACGAAACTCCAAATACCCTCCTAAACAACCAAAATCTTGCTGATTAGGACACATATAGAATAGATTTTAGACCTCCCTTTACTTCTTCCATCGTGTAATAACCGTGGTACAGCAAGTGATTTCTTATACATTTTTTGAACCTAGGTTTATTCAAAAGTCTTACAGTGGGGTCCGATGCCGCTGCCGTTTGTTTTCGTGACGACTTGCTCTACCAATTCAGCTAAAGCAATAAGAGTGACTTCTAGGACCATCTCTTTATCAGCTCAATTGGCGCGTGAATACCTACAATATCTTTGGATATACAGTACATATTATACCACGCATACACTTTTTGGTCTGTACTTCATATCTAACTCACTAGGCCTGCGGACACGAGCTTTATTGCAGGCCCGTAACCACTGGCAACTAATTTACTACTAACTACTATGCTTCCACTATTAGCAACAAAGGAAGGGCATCGCCAATTAGATCACTGGGAAGCTTGCCGGCTATGTATATTTGAACGTATTGAGTTATTCAGACAACTTATACACTCCTAATCACTACAGTCACTTGTATTTGGTGTAGGTTGGCATCGAGAACGTATACCAGTTTGCCAATGGCCAAAGATTCATGCGGAAACAATACAAATAATATCCGAAATCCATAGGGTCCTTGGCATTGGACAGGGGACCTATGGGCCATCCAGGCACTTCAGGACATTATTATTTATACACTCCTTCACTTACTTTATCGTACTTCAGCGGCGCCTTGTCCCTCCCACTTCAATGTCCATTTGTTCCGGTCTTGTGCATCTTCTGACGAGAAACCAAGTCTCCTGAGGCCCTCCCTCAATCTTGTTTCTAGGGACATCCTTAGTCGTCCACAATAGTCACTCACACGTTAAAGCAGGTCTCCATCTCCTCTCCTCTTCGTGTGGCCCCACCATGCTAACCTCCCTTACTTTATGGTACTTCAGCGGCGCCTTGTCCCTCCCACTTCAATGTCCATGTGTTCCGGTCTTGTGCATCTTCTGACGAGAAACCAAGTCTCCTGAGGCCCTCCCTCAATCCTGTTTCTAGGGACATCCTTAGTCGTCCACAATAGTCACTCACACGTTAAAGCAGGTCTCCATCTTCTCTCCTCTTCGTGTGGCCCCACCATGCTAACCTCCCTTACTTTATGGTACTTCAGCGGCGCCTTGTCCCTCCCACTTCAATGTCCATGTGTTCCGGTCTTGTGCATCTTCTGACGAGAAACCAAGTGTCCTGAGGCTCTCCCTCAATCTTGTTTCTAGGGACATCCTTAGTCGTCCACAATAGTCACTCACACGTTAAAGCAGGTGTCCATCTTCCCTCCTCTTCGTGTGGCCCCACCATGCTAACCTGCGTTCCCTTACTTTATCGTACTTCAGCGGCGCCTTGTCCTTCCCACTTCAATGTCCATGTGTTCCGGTCTTGTGCATCTTCTGACGAGAAACCAAGTGTCCTGAGGCCCTCCCTCAATCTTGTCTCTAGGGACATCCTTAGTCGTCCACAATAGTCACTCACACGTTAAAGCAGCTGTCCATCTTCCCTCCTCTTCGTGTGGCCCCACCATGCTAACCTGCGTTCCCTTACTTTATCGTACTTCAGCGGCGCCTTGTCCCTCCCTCTTCAATGTCCATGTGTTCCGGTCTTGTGCATCAACCAAGTGTCCTAAAGCCGTCCCTCAATCTTGTCATCCTTAGTCGTCCACAATAGTCACTGACACGTTGTAGCAGATGTCCATCTTCTCTCCTCTTCGTGTGGCCCCACCGTGCTAACCTCCGTTCCCTTACTTTTTCAGTGATAGGGGCTACTAGTATAACCTTCGTTAATTCGCAGGAAAATAACTTAAAAAGAAGTCTAACACATAATTTTCGCCGCGGTAAATCGCCGTTACTATAATTTTTTGAGCCATTCAAATTTTTGATAATTTTGCTGGCCTGCGAATGTACAGTATAAGGATGGTATGAGAAAAATGTCCATCTAGGGTACAATATTCTTCGTCTGAGATCACAACCTCAGCTATTGGTTTGGCAGCAACATGGGGACTTTTGGCCGCTGCCACTACACCACGCCATCTCTTCCGCCGCTAGCTTCCAGTCTCGGGTGCCGGTAGCGGGCACATCTTCATTCTTCGAGTACTTGGCCCATCCATCTGAGCCTACCGGGCCGGTTCAAGGTGTCTTCGAAAACCAGTTTTTAATTAATAATTGAAGGGTCCACGGGAAAAATTAGGTTTGTCACATAAGACTGATTTTTCAGAAAACTAATTTTAAAGTTCAACATAGCTCGTTATTCCCGTTTGGTTCGATTTTAAATGTGCATGTATCTCTGGAGTCAGATCGTTCTTTCCTATTAGGCGGTTATTCCACCGACGTCAATAGTGATAGTGTTGGTGATATTGACGTGGTAGCAGACATTAACGACAGTCTAAAAATGTCTGCTACCACGTCAATACCACCATTACTATCACTATTAATGTCGGTGGAATAACCGCCTTTCGAGTGCACAATATCATTTTCCTTTCATAGATGAAAAATTTTTAAATTTGACAAACCTAATTTTTCCCGTGGACCCTTCAATTGCTTTCTTATAATAAATAAAAGTGCACACTGCAGCAGACAGCAGTAAGTGAGATTTTGCATGAATGGGATGAGTCAGTGGAGGCGGCGGCTGTCCCAACTATATTTATCGTGCATGTGCTTCATATTAAATATTAATGCACTTTGCTATTGAGCTAATGCGAAGTTCATGACCTGTTATTAGGCCAGTATGTTGTGCTACTCCGTAACCTTGCTCCGTACATTTTTAATTGAATTTTCCATTGAAGGCATACCATGTCTGGCGGATACTACTTATTTTTTTAATTGCACTGGGGGCGACCACAGAGGCATAGGCTAGCCCAGAACTGTTTTTGTATTACTTAAGTATCACATTATTCTCACTTTGACTGGACTCCATCTTGAAATCCTTGATTTGTCGTAAAAAGTGATGATTACCATTATCGTAGATAATAATACGGGCTTTCGGTAAGTTTTTATTTCATTTCTCTGAGATATTAATTATGTAAGGTTTTAATCGGGCGCCATCTTGGAACAAAATGGCGTACGTATCATGCTGGTTAACGAACTCGATCAAGACATTTGTATGATCAATTTTTGTGCCAAGTTTCATCAAAATTGGATAATATTTACGGAAGTTACAGTGTTTCCTAAAGTCGATATACATACACACATATACTGTATATACAATACAAGTATACATAAAATTTTGAACGAGGGGTGGTTTTAGACTCAGGGGGTCATGAAATGAAAAGTTGTGATGAAATTTTCCGGAAGTCGAATATTGGTCGCCGTCTCAATAGGTGATAAATCTCCCTAAAATTGAATGGTTGATACATTAGCGTTAAAGCAATGGAGAGATTTTCAACGTACCATATTGTATTCAAACCATTATGGGAATTGTTAGACTCTGAAGAGGAAGTCTCGATGAAAAAATACAGACAGTAGCTAGTACTTGGAGCCACCCTACGGAAGTCGGGAGTTATTTTAGTCACCCCGCCATCACACCTGATGATAGCTCAAGCCCCTTATTCATCTCAGAAAGTCAATTAATAGTTTCTCTTAGCAGAAGACCTAGCACCAACGGAAAATTATAACTCACTTCAACCATTTTAAACCTTTTAGTCCCTAAAAGACTGGCCGAGAAAAACGGATGATAGCCGTTACATTTATTTATAATAGTAATAAATATTAATTAATTCATGAATTAATATTATTAATTTATAAATTATGATATTCTTTTTTGTTGGTGCTGGGCTTGCTGAGCGGGTGAGATTATAAGCAAAGAGCTCCATAAATTAGCTGAAATACCCACAAAAAACAGTTATTTATCATAGAAGCAATATCACATACATTTAAAAACAAACACAGAATATCAGAAACACAGCCGCTACAAGTACCCCTTACGAGGCCGGCCGCCATACCTAGTTGAATCCAGCGGACCAGAGCAGGTTCAAAGCTGCAGATAACTTGGTCGTGTGCACAGTGCCGGTAGGGAAACATGGTAGGACTTGTCCTGGTCACCTCCGAACTAATCGTGTGACTTCACTGTGTTTCCCAAGGGGTTTGGAATCCACTATAATCAGGAGGTCCACTGTCCTGTGGGTGGCATAGGACAGTCAAGTCGGAGTCGCTCTATGGGCCCAAATATGAGGCCTAAGTCGTTATTAACCCGACGAACACTACTACTACTACTACTACCCCTTACGAGACTGACATACAGTACATACAACGACAGGCCACGTACGTAGGACTAACGCACTACAACAGACTCCCGACATACGTAAAAACTATTAAACAATTGAACGTATTTCGAAAATGTCTGAAAACAAATTTCAACGAGTTAACACCGACAATCGAAGACAACTTACTTACTGAACGTAGATTAAGCTTTTTTCAAATTTAAGCTGCACACGGGCTGTGCCCTGCAGCATATTACATACTGTATAACTGTAACTGTATTGTATTGTATAATTTAAATAATTTTATTAGTCCTCGGTCATATGGTGAAACTCCGATAAACTATCAAGTACGCTAACTGCTATTTTCCCAGTTGCGGTTCCAAATCGTAGCCATGTTTCTCGCGAACTCTGAATTTCTGAGTCATCCTAAGGCGGGGATTCCACCGACCGGCTAGGGCTAAATACAAAAACGGTGACGTGGTAGCAGACATTCAAGACTTGGCGGGGTTTCCACCGACCTCGCATTGCAGAATGCAAATGACATTGACGGAAATGTTTGTTTTCCTCTATGCCATAGTTAAAATTGATCAATGATCGTACAGTAAAATCACAAACTAAAATTAAAAAATGGCGTCATGGGATATGTTAAGTACAGACATTATAATAGATTACTATAAAAAGAAAAATTTTAATTTCCGTCAATGTCATTTGCATTCTGCAATGCGAGGTCGGTGGAAACCCCGCCTAAGTCTTGAATGTCTGCTACCACGTCACCGTTTTGTATTTAGCCCTAGCCAGTCAGTGGAATCCCCGCCTAAGGAAATTATTCATCAGCTCCAACAGGCCCTTGATCTTAAATTCGGCATTGTGTCAACTTCAGCAAAATGAAGTGAATCCGAACTTCTGAAGTTAATGTTTTCAACCCTCTTACTGTATAACGTTGATAAAGATAGCGACAAAGGGAAGGTAAACGGATGCCTAAAATTCAATTTAAGCTACTGTACATGTACAGGTAATATACCGATTAATTTGACATTTTGCTCTCACTTGGATATATTTATGAGATTTTACGTGGACGCCATTTATTTCAGTTTAAACGACAATGAACATAATTTTTTTAATTAAATTATGTACATTGTTTCCGCTCGTACTCGGCGTACGGGGAAGGGTTGTGCTCTTGGTGATGGAAAGAAGGAACCACACAGGTTGGATTCAAAAACTCGTCTCATATATTTTACAATTACATGGGCAGACGCCCCAATTACAGTACTGTGAGCCGATTGGTCCCCCACTCCAGTGCAACCCCAACCACTACGTCAGTGGAGAAGGCAGTGGCGGATTAAGGCCCACCACATTCACTAATCTGGTTCATATTATATGAGTTTGTATGTTAGGCCAATTCCTGCTGGAAGTTGGCCTTAACATACATGACATCTTGTATTGTACGGTCTCGCAAAATTCTAGTCCCAACTCACGAGCATTGGTGCCCTTAGAGACTACCCAGTACCCCTTCTAGTCAAAGTCAGCCCCACAAACACCCTGCAGGCTACAGCACCAAAACTATTATAATTTGAAGGACCTTACATATGGTAGGCCTACCTTACCAAACACCAAGGACCCCATGGGTTTTTGGACGTTATTGGTATAGTTTGCGCTTGATTTTTTGGTGTAGAAAACTAGTAGATGGTAATCGAAACCGACTACAAGCGATAAATAGACAATATAATTACGATGGTTTTCACGGCCGGAGTTACCTGACGAAGCAGTAGAATCCGGGAAGATCGGCCGTGGCCGTTCTCAAAGCGTACTTCCAAACAATTCGTCAACATCTGCGGTCGACATTTTCAGTGGAACTGCTGAGCCTCCGAGATACAATCTTAGAAGTCTATGCAGTACGAAACGTTTGGAAGAACGCTTTCAGAACGACCACGGCCTATCATCCCGGATTCTACTGCTTCGTCAGGTAAATAGACAAGCTTACTATTGACATAATGTAACAGGCGTGTGACTTAACAGAGTTCGAGTCAAAAACAAACCCTGTATAACCAGCAAAACCCTCCATCTTAAAATGATGTAAGGGATGTGAAAATAATGGCTTGCACAAGAATAAAGCGCGAGTTTAAAAGTTGACAGAGCAGTTTTAAAGTTTGGCCATAAAGGTGCTCGTAAGTGGTGACATTTATAAAATTAACTTACACGTCACTTCCCGCTTCCCTACTCCATACTCTCTCCACCCCCCCCCCCCCCCCCAAACCCCATTCCCTTCCGACAAGTACATACATGGACGTAATGGTGTGCTGTCGTAACGGATGCTGCTGAGCATTAAGAAGACGGTTAAGATGTATTGTGCTGTTGTAAGTTGCAAATGTTTTGTGCTTCGTCGTAGGGGTCAATTTATGCTTAACAATCCAGAATGTCAGGTTGTGGAGGGTATTTTCTGCTGAGGGTCCGTGTAAATGACGTTCGAGTAACCGTCTAGTAAAACCATCGGCATAAGAGCAATATCCTGGTTGAAAAACCTGAGGCAGTGGTTTGGCAAGAACACGACTTCCCTTTTTAGCGCAGCAGTCTCCAAGATCCAAATTGCCATGATGATCGCCAATAGAAGAGGCATTAAAAGAAGAAGAATATAGCCATACTGTTGGGTCATTTTAGCATTATAGTCTACAACAGCGGTTCCCAAACTTTTTCTATCGCGGACCCCCGAAATTTGTAAAATGATCCGGCGGACCCCTATAAGCTGTAAAGTACCAAAAATCAGAAGATAAAAAGAGCATGAATTTCTCACGCTAACCTAGCTTTAAAAGTCTGTAATAACGTTTTTACATAATAATATTTATTTAATGAGAAAAATGAAATTGTGATTTTTCTTGTACAATTTTCAATATGTTCGGCTCCATTTCAGAAACATTCAGCCTGAAAACTGAAATCGAGGTGGTCTCTAACTGCTGATGCAGCATGCCAGTATTTCTGAGTATGGTCTGGCCGCTAGCGAGGCTCAGTACCGTAGCCACTCTACTCTACATTGTGAAGCTGCAGAAAGAGCTTTTTGTTAATGTAATAAAATGAACATTATATGAGACATTAATGAGACATAATTCGAAAATTCATTTTTTGAACATTTTGGTACCGGCAATGCAGGAAAAAAATTTAAACCTGAAATTTCATCAGCCCGCGGACCCTCGGGGGTCCGCAGCCACGGACCCGTCGCGGCCCCCCTGTCAGAGGCTCGCGGACCCCTGGGGGTCCGCGGACCACACTTTGGGAACCGCTGGTCTACAAAATATATTGGAGTATAGGACAAGTATTTTTTATTGCAAAAGAAAAATGTTAGTGTTATCAGTAGTGTCTAGCTACGCCACTGTTGTACACTAGGTTTGTTATGTCAACATGAATCACCAAGCCCTCTATCGCTGCCGCGCTGAGTCACCGCAAGCCACCTTATCTACATCACTTCTTACCGCAAAAATTTTCCGAGCCACTACATATAAAAGTTTTTTAAAAGTCGGGGGAAATCAGACCACTACGCGTTATTGCTTTCGAATTTATACGTAGTATAAGGAAAGCTTTGTGACGGTCGAAATTTTCGATTCCGAGATTTCAACGGATTTACACGTTTTAAGGTCCCAGGAACCCAAAAAAGTGGTTTTTACGAAATGTCTGTCGTCTGTCGTTCTGTCTGTCTGTTTGTGCGTCGATTTCCCGGCAAACTACTCGGTCGATTTTGATGAAATTCGGCATGTAGGTTCACAAAAATCATACCTAACAATTTTTATTTGGGGCTAACTTATTTTGGGGGGTTTTATTCTCAAAAAACTCCAAAAAAACGTCTAAAAAAATTATTTCTCAAAAACGATTTCTTTTAAATTGTCATATATTGTAATCGTTATTAATGTTAACGAAATGCGGGGGGTCGCTTGCCCCTTGATAGGTTGCTTCTGGGGAAAAAAAAATAAAATAACGAAATTTTAATGAAAAATGACTAAAAAATAATTTCTCTGCGAAACCTTTCTATCGATGATTTCTACCTTCAGGTATGTTTTAGGTGTTAAATTGAGTAACGAAACCGGATAGAAAATTCACGCTCAAATGCATTGCGTGCCCTGCCAGTATTTCTGTGTGGTAATGTGTTGGTCTTAACATATTCATTTACCCGTTTTTCCTGGGCTTGCCTGCTGCGATTTAAGGGCTTACCTGTCCCATTGTCCATGCATAATGCCTATTATGGGGGAGTATGCAGCCTAAGTAATTTTTAATTAGTATGCCTGACGCGTTGCGGCGTATTATACGAATCGGGTGATTTGTTTCCGGTAGTTTAAGTTATTATTGGGTAGGATTGAAGGACCTTTCTTAGTGAACTTGAAAACTGGAATAGTTTTGACTTTAGAGTAGCACAGGTTCATCCCTTAGGGAATCTTTCCTAATTATTGGTAAATAACATGGCGTCAGTTCTAATTAATTAAATTGTCGTGCCATGGTGGCTATAATTACAAAATCGCTCTTTGAAGACCTATTGAAATATATAAACTTTGATAATACCAATTAGTTTATTTGGATTATTGTTAATCTAGAAAATGAGATAATCAAAATGGAAGAAGCAGAGTGCTCAGTCCAGAACCACATCTTGCTTTATCGATTTATATGGGTTAACGATAGTTAACAAGACAAAATCTATTGTGTCTAACAGTCTATATATTTCAGGAGGTGTTCAAAGAGCAACTTTATGAATGTAAGGGCTCTGAAAAGTGAAATTAATTAAGTAGCTCTCACCTTATGTTGTTTGTAAAGATTGTAGAGTGTAGAGATTAAAGAGTGTACGTCCCGTAGGAAAGTGGCAGCCCGAAATTTAATACTTATTATTTTTAAATGAATTAACTAAGCAAGTTATTAAAATATTTGTTAATTTAAATTGCTGAAACCTACTTTATGCATCATACAATGGGGTATTATTTTTAGCTTCGTAGTTTTTTCAATGTATCTATTTTACGTGATATTTTAGCCCTCAACCATTTTTTTTTTTTTTGAAGAATCTCCGGTACCAAAAATTAAAAATACTCTATTATATGGTGTATGAAGTAGTCTTCTACAACTTAAATGAGCCAAATCTTTGATATCTTGCTTTGTTAATTAAATAAAAAATAAGAAGTCAGTAAAAGAACGGATTCTGGGGCACCTATTTCCTACGGGACGTACACTCTTAAGACGGGTATTCCACTGGTCAATTTTACTTCAAATTTGATTTGAGATTTTTGTTTTACTCTATGACATTCTCCATTTTAATTTTCTCATGTTGAAATTGATCAATGATCATAGAGTAACGCGTTGCAAACAATAATAAACTAAAATTAAACAATAGCGTCGTCTAGAGATGATAAATAATTTAAATTAATTTCTTGTAGATTATAAAATTAAAAGAAAGACGGCAAACTTACAAATTTGGCAAAAATTGAAAATAAAAATGACCAATTATTGAAGACAAGTGGAATGAGGTGTAAAAATAAATAATGCAACATTGATGATTTCCCGTCAATGACAAAATCAAATTTGAAGTAAAATTGATCCGCCTATCGAAACAATGCAAGAGTTTACAGTCATGACTCATTAACATAGCGTGATAAGTTTTATACTAATGCCGGATGTAAGGACTTACCAACACGTCAATTAGTAAAAATATATAATTGAACAATTTTATAGGATTGTGGAGGGGGAATGAGAGCGACTAAGCCTTCACATTTTTAAAGCTCGTCTACAAATCTAAAAAAAAAATACCTGAAAAAAGAACGCTTCTTTGTTTGCATATAAAAGTAACTTTTCTTTTGTTAATGTATTTAATTGTCCCATTTTCATTTGAATAGCAGTGAATTGATTCATTTTATATTACTTTATTGATTAGGTCTGGGGCAGGGTGAGGGGGGGGAGGGGGTGCGGGTGCGGTTTCCTTGAGGCAAAGTCTCATTGTCGTTATTTAATTAACGTCGAAGTCGTAACTCTCTAAGATTTACTACCAATTAAATTAAGTCTACCAATTGAATGTTGCATTGTATTTTGAGATATAGTGATTCTCAGAGATACCTAGGTTTAATTTTAAATTAGTCTTAATCTGCATTAGATTATTGGTTGACATTTCGAAGTCTTAAAGGCAAATGAGAGGGCCCCCACTACGCGTTTTTTTGTAGAAAGTAGATTTTCACTGGAAGTATCGATCGAGCCATCAAAAATATTTTGTTTAATTAGTAGAAATTCTCCTCTACATTTCGATGCATGACATTTGACCTTCAGGACCACCCGGAGGTTGGCGGAAGCAAGGCTACAAGGAAGAAGATCCATAGGCAAACCGAGGACAACCCTCGAGGAAAGGATTGAACAACTCGCCGGAGCAAGAGGGAAAACAATGGCCGATCTCAAGGCGGGGCGGGTTCGGGAAATGGGTTCGGGGCGACCCCCCCCCCCCCCACGTTGCGCACGCGGCACTAATGGGGAAGAAGATGAAGACATGTGACCTTCACTGACACAAATTGGCCGCACTTCCGCGAAAATGCTGGAAGGATGAGTTTGAAACTGACCTTCGCGAGTTGGGAGTCAGTAGGTGGTGGAGCGTTGTACAAACCCAAGATGACTGGAGGAGTGTTGTCGAGCTGGCCGAAGCCCGTCAGAAGATGAAGAAGAAAAATCTGCCGCATTTCTTGAACTCCTTCCTGGGGACTACCATACCAATCTTTTTTTGTTCAAATCAAATTCAATTTTTAGGGTCAACATGTGTTGGAAAGAGGTACAAATTAAAATCAAAATGCTCAGCAAAATGTCTTCTACTTGTCCTGATATTTGAGACAGCTGTACGATTGATGTTTACAGTTAGCCCCTCCGATTGTCTCTTACGGGGAATATTTCAAAATTTTTTGGATAACATCACTCGACGTGAGGGCCACAATAATTAATTGAATTCTCGTTCCATCGTTCTGTGTCTATATTGGAAAAATCGCTCTTAGAATACCTCCTCTGATAGATATATACCTATATATGTAATCTTTGATAATACACAATACATTTGTTCATACTTCTATGAACTATTATCAATCTATAAAATATGATAAACTAAAATGAAAAAGGAGACGACGCATTCCAGAAATAGGGCTTTATCGATGTTTATGGGTTAACGGTAGGTCACTAGACCAAATCTACTGTCTATTATCACAGTTTATAGTTTTTGGAGGTGCTTACAGAGCATTTTTGTCAAAGCTAGGGCTCTGGCCTGGGAAATAAATTAATCAGCTCTCGCCCCATTAAAAAAAAAATGGAAACCGGCAATATAATTAGGGCAATTCATGGGCGGTGTTGTTCTGAAAGTGAATTTTCAAACGTTCTGTTAATAGCTGAGTTTGCCATGTTCAGTGGCACTGCGTACACTTCGAAGATTTTATATAGGATCAGTAGAGCAACTGAGCAATACTGAGTCAGGACATGTTAAGTAGTGGTACTGACTCCGACTTTCACCCGAAAGGTTGTAGCTTCGAGTCCCACACTTAATACATTATCTGGCCATGCTGTAAAACAGGCGGCCCCGGGTCTTCCTAGTTGAGTGTAAGAGAGGGCTTTATAGCCCTAACTCCGCTAGGTTGGCTTAGTAATAGAACAAAAAGTTATTATTATTGTTATTTTTTAATATATTTTAATAACTGGCTATTGTGTTCTACGATATTTAGGTATATAGTGCATACTTCAACTATACGTTGTTTATTATGAAAGTTGCCAGTGTACGTAGAGCCACTGAAAGTCTTGACCGCCTCTTTCGCTGTTGATAACGTGGATCTTTGTATCTTCATAGCAATACATTGTAGTATTATATGGTATGTATAACACTGACATTAAATCAACTTTGGTTGAAGAGGTAACCTCCTCGTTATAACCGAAATTAGAGGATATGGAAACAACTGGGCTTGGCGGGATTCGAACCCACGATCTACGCCTAACCGGGCAGAATGATATGGTTATAGCGATCATGAACTATTTGTCCCAGTGGAAAGAAAGAATGAAAATTGCCTTTATTTTCCATGAGGACGAATTTTGGACCTTTCGTCCCACTCTTACAATTAATCCAAAGAAGTGTACTCCTAATAATATTTATGTATTTCTTTCGTATAGGAATCCATAATGCCGGCTATACATGTAGCCATAGAGAAAATACGTAGAAACCCAATATTTTGATTGGTCTGATGGCATAAACTGATGGGTTGGCCGCAAGCATTTTCCTATATTAAAGAGGATCTTTTAATGAAATGAAGTGGAAGAAGTATTTTTTATGATTACCCAATCGCGCATCTGGTATCGCATATGCCCCCGCACGATCAACCAGCCACTTGTTCCTTTGATTCTTCTAGTCTCACGACTTTCGTGTGTTTATGGTAACTTATTTATAACACGCTCGAACTCATTAAAGCGCCCATCACGTATGTACATACAGTATACCTACTATATACACACATTTGGGATGAACAGAAATCACCGACTAGGCATTACTGTCGACATGTAGAGTAGCGGTACGGACTCTGACTTTCACCCGAAAAGTTGTTGGTTCTAGTCATACACTTCCTACATTTTCTGGCCATGCTTCGGAGGGCATATAAAGCAGGTGGTCCCGGGTCTTCCTAGTTGAGTGTAAGAGAGGGCTTTAAAGCCTTAACTCCGCTAGGTTGGCTTAGTAATAGAACAAAAAAGTCAATATTTATTTATTTATTTACTGTGATGTGCCGTTTCAGATCTGTCTTCTTTGTTTTTCTCTTGCTTTCAATGTCTCTTCTAGCGAAGACTGGCGATCATCATAGCAATTTGTACCTTGGAGACTGATGCTCTGAAAAGTTAAGTCGTGCTCTTGCCATACCACTGCCTCATGTTTTTTTAACTAGGATGTTCTTTTTCGCCCGGGAACCCTCAGTCCATCTGTCTTCCCTTGGATTATATGACGATACTTTTCATTCCTAATAAATATTCAGTATGTTAGTTTCCGTTTCTTAACCATCAGCAGCCACTCGGCTTCTGTATCCATTCGCCTCAGAACCTCAGCATTAGGGACCCAATATTATTTGCAGTATTCGTCTGTATATCCTTATGTAAGGCGGGGTTTCCACATACGTCAATGGTCAATGAGAAATATGAAATTGATGTTTTAGCAGACATTTAAAGACATACTAAAAATGTCTGCTACCACGTCAATTTCATATTTCTCATTGACCATTGACGTATGTGGAATACCCCGCCTTAAATGTACTGATTCTGTTCTCAATAGCTTGAGTAAACGTCCATCCCTTCGTAACTTTGGTTGGCCTGTAAGACCCAGGAAAGAAGGTGCTGTCATATCTCATTTGCTCTTTTATATGTATTTTTAAATGATTACTTTCCTATTTATACGTAATATAAGGAAAGCTTTGTGATAATCAAAATTTTCTATTCCAGGATTTACACGTTTTGAGGTACCAGGAACCAAAAATTTTTTTTTTTTTTTTTTTTTACGAAATATCTGTCTGCGGGATTATACCTCGGGATCATTTTTTTGATTTTGGGCTAACTCAACTGGTCTGCCCATTTTTGACTATCCCATTGTCCCATCGGTCAATTCAGTGCTTTGGGATAAGGAAACTCTAAGTTTAACCCTAAACCGAAATTTAAACCTAGGACAATTATTTACCACTGAATTATTACAGTACCTATCCTAATTTATAAATAGGAAAGCATGTACGGGTTCACTCGTACCGGTTCTTTCTTATTGTCTTAAGATTCTACACGGATTCGTTCTTAAATCATCCCCATAGCTTGTGCTGCCAACTTCCCCATTTGGCTATGAATAATATTGCTGGGTACGCCGTTGTTTAGAATTTCACCCTTGCTTTTTTAGGGAGGAATATATTATGGCTTGCAACGCTGACTAGTCCATTAGGAGCTGTTTTTAATTGGTAATTATGTCTTGTTTTATCTTGCTTTTTCTTGGATGCTTTTAAAGTTCTCCTCTTGTCGGATGTTGCATTAAGCTGTGGATACTTTATGTACTGTATTAAAACAGACATAAAAACGTTGTTACTTAACCTTCACTTTATCAATAAACTACAATATCATCATAAAGGCCTTACATAAAGGTAATAAAGTCTTACATAAAGCTTACAATTTTATGTTTTTTTTTTTTTTTTTAGTCGGCATTGCATGATATTGTATGATTACACAAGTTGACTTAGTAATATTGTTCCAAAGAAGAACAAAGCTCGTTGAAGGTTGTAGTAGAAGAGGCGGGTTTTGAATTTTTTAGTCTCCTCATCTAGGATATACTTCAATCATATTTAAATTATAATAAACCTGTTCTTATCAGTACGCTAGTAATGTTACAATATTCATATAAAAATTCAAGTTTGGACTTTGGAGAAGTCGACGAATAACAAAATCATAAAAATAATTAAACCCCGCCATCTGTGACTCATGCCAAGTTCTTTTAATCACATTTTGTTTTTTGTTGAACAGTTAATTGATGATACTTAATATCATAAGAATAATAAAACCTAGATAGCTAGTCCCACGCAGTTATAAAATTCGAAGCAACATGATCGAGTTTGGAGAAGCTATGCAGTCAACGAATAAAAATATCAGTAGAAGGAACCTGGTGTAGTGAAAATAAGTTATTTAGGCTATAAATTATTTAATATACATTATAATTTAAATTGTACTCAATTTTCTGTATAAGATTTGCATTTTATTGGACTTTTAAATCTGTTTGCAAATAAATGATTACTTATTTATTTATTATTTAAATTAAATTGATATTTAATCAATTAATTTTCGTAAAGGTATGCAATATGATTTCTGCATATTTTCCTGTTTGATCGTTGCAGAAATAAAATATGGGCCCAAAGAAATCTACTGCGTCTAAAGAGTAGGCTAAACTAAAATCTGGCTTTAAAGGCAGAATATTACGTTTAAAAAACACAAACGTGCGACTCTTGCCAAGTTCTTTTAATCCCATTAGTTCCTTCATCTTGTCAAACGTATGGCTAGTATATGTTATTCGTTGACTCAGCAGCGTCTCCAAACTTGGAAATTTTTTTTATGAAATAAGAAAATGTTTCTAAAGGCACACTTTGCGGGTGAGCAGATTTTCATTTGATTATAGGGAAAGTTTTAGAATTCTTGCCCTGCATGGAAAAACGCAGTGGAGCGTAAAGCTTTTGCAAGATGAAAATTTTTTCCAGGTTAGAGCAAAGTTTGGGTTGGCCATATTTCTTGTGCCGAGATAAGTGCGAAACCAGTTTTGGGTTTCGAGATAGCCTTTCGCGACATTTTCTGCTGTTTTTAAGGCTTCTCTAATCATGTATTTTTAGCAAGCCATATTGCTCTGTATTTTGGATATTGCCAGAATAATTTAATTTTGAGTCAGCTCGCATGTTTTTGATTTCGAGGGAACGAATGGGAAGTTCTTAAAAAACGTGTATGTTTTCAAAAAAACTTCAAACTTTAAAAGAAAAAGTATCTTCTTCTTCTGCTCTATGGGCCCAAATGAGGCCTAAGTCGTTATTAACCCGACGAACACTACTACTACTACTACTATCTTCTTCTTCTGGCTGTACAGCCCTTGATGAGCTTTGACCTGCTCGACAACACTCCTCCAGTCATCTCGGTTTTGTACAACGCTCCACCATCTACGGACTCCCAACTCGCGAAGGTCAGTTTCCAACTCGTCCTTCCGGTGTTTTTAGCCTTTACTTAAAGAAGTAACTGTTTCTTTATTGCTTTCCAATTTATACGTAGTATAAGGAAAGCTTTGTGACGGTCGGAATTTTCGATTCCGAGATTTCAACGGATTTACACGTTGTAAGGTCCCAGGAACCAAAAAAAGTGGTTTTTACGAAATGTCTGTCTCTCTGTCGTTCTGTCTGTCTGTCTGTCTGTGCGTCGATTTCCGGGCAAATCACTCGGTCGATTTTGATGAAATTCGGCATGTAGGTTCACAAAAATCATACCTCGGAACCTTTTTTTTATTTTGGGCTAACTTAATTTGGGGGGGGGGGGGGTTTATTCTCAAAAACTCCAAAAAAACGTCTAAAAAAATTATTTCTCAAAAACGGCTCGAAAGATTTCTTTTAAATTCACATATATTGTAGTCGTTATTAATGTCAACGAAATGCGGGGGGTCGCTTGCCCCTTGATAGGTTGCTTCTGGGGGTAAAAAAAAAATAACTAAATTTTATTGTAAAATGACTAAAAAATCATTTTTCTGCGAAACCTTTCTATCGATGATTTCTACCTTCAGGTATGTTTTAGGTGTTAAATTGAGTAAAGAAACCAGACAGGTTGCTTTCCCAGAAAAGTATTTGGTTTTGTAAAAAAAAAAAATTATGTTTTTTTGAAAAAATGATAGAAAATTCACGCTTAAATGCATTGCGTGCCCTGCCAGTGTTGCTGTGTGGTAATGTGTTGGTCTGACCTATCTAGAATTTACCTCACCTCCAGTGACGTCAGGTGGACAACCCCCCCCCCCCCCCACGAGATATCGGAAATTTAACTATAGGAAAATTATTTACCATGAAATTACTCATTTTCTCTGTCTACTAATTTTGATAAATTGGAAAGCATGTTCGAGTAAACTCGGACCGGTTCTTTATATCGCGTTAATAACCTCCCATCGGGCCTGCTATGCCGTTTACATATTAACTTAAGGGGAGCGAAGCCCCTGACAAAGGTAATTGTTCGATGACTGTGCGGCCCTCGAATTTTATAAGAGTTCCAAATGTCCATCCTATCGTAATCATGTAGTACATATACATACTTTGTATAATTGTAAGGCTTTTAAATTAAAACTCTGTTAAGATTAGTGACATTATTTAAATGTGTTGTACAAGAATTGACTCATTGTTGACTCAATTCAATTGATAGGCTTACAATACAATAGTATTTGCATTTTGCTGTAAGAGGACAAGTAGTTGGACGTAAACATTGTTCCGATTTTTGCAGATTATTCAAGTTCTTTCCGCGAACAGTCATGTTACCGACTAAAACAACATATCCTGTACGTCGGTTTCGAATTAGCTCTGCTGTGTTAAGTTTCGCACATTCTTAGAAACCGGAATGGACTCATTCACAGAGCTACTTTGCTATTGGTTAACCTCATTGTTGCAAAAATTTACATGATCAAAGGGAATCTAATCACGCCCTGATTCGTAACTGTTTGAATCATGCTTTCGCCTGTTTCAATGCGTCAATGGTAAGCTCGTATCGCTTGTAGCCGGTGTAGGTTGATATCCAGGAGTTTGCCAATGGCCAAAAATTCATTTCGGAAAAAATACAAATAATCTCCGAAATCCATGGGGTCGTTGGCATTGGACAAGGGACCAATAAGTAGGCCTATGTCCATAAAAAGTCCTTCTAGACATTATGTAATCCTTTTTTTTATTCACTGCCTGTTGGCCCTTCTCCGTTTACTTAAATAAGTCTTTCTTCAAAACCAAAACCTTACTTTCAAAACCACCCTGTTCTGTTTTGTAACTCTATTTGGATCCTAAAACATACTCAGAGTTAAGAAGCATCGATAGAATGGTTCCTCAGAAAAATTATTTTTTTAATAATTTTTATTTTTTATGCCCTGAACCAAACTACAATATAAAAAGGGGATACGACCTCGTGGATTTTGTTTACATTAGTAAGTACTACAAATCTACAATATATGGGAATTTAAAAGAAATTATTAGAGCAATTTTTTTTTTTTTTGTAGTTTTTGGCGTTTCGGGATATAAAACCCCCACAAATAAAGTTATCAAAACAATTAAAAATTAGCCAGGGACAGTATTTTTCTGATCATACACGATAAATTTCGTCAATTTTTACCGAGTAGTTCGGCCTCAAATCGAGCTACAGACCGACAGAAATTTCGTAAAAACCCCTTTTTAGGTTTAATTAATAATAATAAAATTCGGTTTAATCTCGAATACTAACGTATAAATAGGCAAGCAATAAATTATATTACTTATAATGCTACTTACTGCTTATTGTACTATTTCCGTCGCTTAATATGGCAGAGCTAAAGTGGTAACTGTAATCAGCAGACAGCGCTTATAAATTTTCATTCGGGCAAATACTGATTACCATGTACCGGGGGTGGCCATTTTGGTGTTAAGTATGATTGGTCCAATCCAATCGTTGGCATTGGGCAAGGTTCGATAGGCTGGTACCAGTAGACCTACTCAATAAGTCCTTCATAAGTCATCAAGTAATAAATAAAAATACACGTTTTAAAATAAATGTATATTGATACATTTATTTATTAGTAGTATTAGCATTTATTTACGTCCCTCTCAATAATTACATAAATTATACAAGCGGGTTAAGGCTATTGCCCACTGGTAATTGGTATGCTAATTAATCCTCTTAAGGTGTAAGACAAACAAGACCTGAGGCGAAATCACCAATATTTGTGTTAACAATAGTACCTACGCAGGCCTGTTCAGGCTCTTCATAATATGTATTTGTAATTATGCAATGAATTGTATCATAGGCTACCCAATCAAAGGTATACCTGTATAGGGGTATTCACTGTGTAGGGTTTACCCTAAGGGAAAATAGGAAACTGAGGGAAAGTGGAAAAATAGAACTCTAGTTTTTCGATTAGAAAAATAAAGCCAAAAGGAAACCTGTTTCCCTTACATTCCCTCTTTACCCAACCCGTAGGTTGGGTAACTGCACTTGGGGAATCGAAAACAGTCATTTTTGTTTTGTCTTTGAATTCTGCTTTTTATTTTTGTTTTATTTTAAAAAAATGAGCTCTGTGACAGAAATTAATAAAAAAAAAAACAGCAAAAGGAAACATGTGGCAAGAGGTCAACTATAGTAGATGTTCATAAGTTAATAGCCAAAGGCGAAGACACTTAGGAGGTAAGTTAGGTTAGGTTTTTCTATTTATTTATTTTCCCTTTTTCCCTTTTCTACCAACACAGTGAATATCCCCTGTAAAGAAATAGTAGGGGTCTTCACAGTGTTGGTGTTATCGAGTTAGATGTGCTATTTAAGTTAACACACAATCGTGAGTGTACCTCGGGAGTGAGTTATCATGCTATATCGACAGAGTAAAAAACGTGGTAGTAGTCAGACGTTCGTGGCACGGGTTTAAAGAAAGTGGCAGAACTCTATTCTAGTCCCACATTTGTTTGTATTTTTTTGTTCATTTTGGTTATTATAATTTTAAGTATTTAGGGTAATTGCTTGTGATAATAGATTATACAAATAAATTTAAATGCTGCAAAATTTTAAACTCTTGTTTCAAATCAATCGACAAAAACAAATATGGCGGCGGTCAAACCTGAGCTATAGCAAGGTAAATAACACGTTAACCAACTAGGAAGTGGGTTTAGGATAGCACGCTGGTTAGCTGGTTATCGGTGTGTTAACTTAGCACCACTTAACACCACTTGACTAGGTATAACTCGATAACACGAACACTGTGAAGACCCCTAATATTACTAAAAAGTGTTCTCTTATAGTCTATGTTTATTTGAAAGTCTCGTGTGTTACAATGTCCGAGTAAATGAATGCCGGAACCTTTGCTTTGAACCTTCCGTAAATTTCCGATGTTACTCATTTTAGTTAATAGTCAGTAAATTTTCAACCCTCAACCCTTTGCTGAACCGTTGGTATAGTTTGCTTGTTGGAAACACAGCGCTTCTCGTTGGAAAAATTGATTAGCAGTACAAGCAATTCGTTGTGCACCCTGTGACCATGTCTTCATCTTCTTCTTCTGGCTCTACAGCCCTTGAAGAGCTTTGCCCTGCTCGGCAACACTCCTCCAGTCATCAGTTTTGTACAACGCTCCACGATCTACGGGCTCCCAACTCGCGAAGTTCAGTTTCCCATTTACATGTTAGAAATTGTTTAAATCAGTTTCATGTAATCAGCTATATCTCTTCGAACCCAAAGATTCGTGCTTTATACCTTATTGCTAAGGACGTTTGTGACAGATGACGATATGACATTTAGAAAACAGAGGTTTTGTTGTCGGACATTATTTATGTTTCCGAAAGAATTTTGGGCCATTTGCAAACTGGTATGCGTCCTCGATGTCAACCTACAAGGGATAATTGATAAGTGGTGACAAGCTTAAGTCATAACATGTAGAGTAGTGGCACAGGCTCCGACTTCCACTCGAAAGGTTGTTGGTTCGAGTCCCACACTACATTTTCTGGTCATGCTTCGGAGGGCATATAAAGCAGGCGGTCCCGGGCCTTCCTAGTTGAGTGTAAGAGAGGGCTTTATAGCCCTAACTCCGTTAGGTTGGCTTAGTAATAGAACAAAAAGTTAACATTTATTTATTTATTACTATTGGCGCAGTGTAATAGGTGGAAGCATGACTTAACCATGTACAGATACGAGTCTGGCATCAGTGAAAAGTTGTTTTATTGTTTTTATTACCGTTAAAAAGCACTGAGTTTCAACAAGCTATGCCTAATGGCTGATTAAATAAATATAAATTTGCGATTTTGTACATATTAAATTTCAATAACACATCAATAGCCCTGTAAACAGAAGCATTGTTTGTTTTATACCCAAGATCAATACTATCAAAATGGATGAGTTTGTACAGAGGAGAAATAATATTGTTTTGCCGTGGGCGCCAATTAACCCCCATTTACCTTGGAGCAACTCTTGTATGTAACCCGAGCTACCAGAAAGCACATTATAACCCCACTTAGGTTTCCAATATTCTCCCCATTTGCCCGGGCATTCCTTAGGAACATTGCGAGCTTTATTGCATTTTCGCTTACGTATTGTCTCGTTTAGCATAGCAATTTTTTTATTGTATTCCCCAAAGCATTTTATTATACGGTAATGGGGAATTCACGTGATGCATGGTTGATTATGCTGTATTGTATGAACAATGTTATATTCTTTGCATTTTTTTTTTCCAGGTAAGTGAAGTGCTTGGCGGCATTAATCAGCTGAATGCATAAAAGGAGGTGTTTACTTAAAGAGTAAAAGGTAGAAAGAAGTAAGAGGTAGGGGTAAGAGCGTGTGCTATTTTTCATATTCATAATATAAAAACAATTTGTTACAACATTATATCAGAGCATGTTACATTAATAGGTGGTAGGAGGACCCCAAAGGGGAGACCCGTGCTGGGGCCACCTGTTAATTTAAAACAGCTTATAATTTTAGAACTATAATGATACATTAAAACATATACACAAGTATAAATTGGAAAGCAAAAAATTGACCATAAGAATTTAAATAACCATAACCAATTACTTTTATTGATTTAAAATTAAAAAAAAAAAAAAAATAGCTTTTGCGTCCGGGCAATAAGCTCAAAAACGTAGGTGTCGATCGTAGCGTATGGAAATGCTTGAAATTATAAAAACTTCTTACTAATGCTGAAGAAAAACTTTTTTATCCTTTGGGCCTACTACGGCGACTATTTTTAATCTTAGCCTGTGATTGAAAATGTCAATAAGATCATGACTACCTTCAAAAGCACCTTCACCGTCTAGGTGTAGCAGCGGAATTTTTCTGCCCTTTGTGCGACTCTCGAGAAGATATGGTTAGGGAACACCTTAAGAAGTGTCCTGCTCTCGTCAATAGCTGAGGTTCACCCACCAGATTATGTGTTGTATTGGGCTGCAAGAAAAGGCACTTACTATCGTTTATTAGGGTTTTACTAACTGCAGTTCACAAAAAAGGTTTTAATACATAACCTGTCGTAGCGCCGGCTATATATTTAACTATGTATCAAAATGTAGAGGATAATTTCTTCTACTTCTATTCTCATTAATGTATTGTATCCACGATAAATATTACATATATAAATTTGGCTATGTGCACTGTGGTATCGGAGTGCTTGAAATAACGGATAAAATAAATCTCGCGAGGTGGGATTGGAACCAAAAACCTTCCAGTTGCAATTCAGCGTCTTTACCACTACGCTGCGTGTTGAAAACTAAATAGGCGGGAAGTTTGGTACAATGTGGCCAGGCCCGCCAAGGTACACGAACCTGTACGTAAACTGTATAGGTGTGTGCACTGTGGTATCGGGGTGCTTGAAATAACGGATAAAATAAATCTCGCGCGGTGGGATTAGAACCAAAAACCTAGCAGTTGGAATTCAGCGCCTTTACCACTACGCTGCGTGTTGATAACTAAATAGGCGGGAAGTTTGGTACAATGTGGCCAGGCCCGCCAAGGTACACGAACCTGTACGTAAAATATATAGGTGTGATGGGATGGAACCCGTTTGAGGATGCATACTTGTATATCTGTGTTCTAGGAGTCATTAGGAAGGCAGCTGACCTTGGCTGCTCCCAGGGTCACTTCCCTTGCATTCCAGCTAATATGATAGGCGTGTCATCCAACACCCCTTGGACAGCAAGGCAAAAGAACTGGTGCGGGTGAACCCGTACTTGCTTTCTTATTTTTCAATTAGTATATAGGTACCGTGATAGGTAATATCAGTTGTTGCATGGTGAACAATTGTCCTAGGGTTAAATTTCAGTTTTTCCCTATCCCAAAGCACTGAATTGAGCGATGGCACACTGCATAGTCTAGAATGGGCAGACCAATGCAATACAGCTGGGACTGAGTAATAATGGCAGGGTATGCAATGGTTTGGTGCTAAAATTATCCATAATTTAAAAAAAAAAAATTCAAAACCAAAACTATTCTAGGTTCGGGTTTTTTACTCTCTTTAACACCTAAAACATATCATCGATAGGAAGGTTAAAGGAAGGAAGTATTATTTTTTAGACCCCCCCCCCACCCTTAGATATTTTATCCTTCTTTTTTCACTTTTCCTCTCTTTTTCATCTCTTCTCGATTTAATTTTAACCATTTATTATTAATACAATGTTGTAGTTTTTAATGTTAGCATGAATAGATATTTTATCCTTCTTTTTTTTCACCATTCCTCTCCTTTTCTTGTCTTCTCGATTAAAATTTAACCATTTATTAATGATACAATGTTGTAGTTTTTAAGGTTAGCATAGCCTATATATTATTTCATCCTTTTTTTCACTCTTCCTCTCTTATTCTTCTCTTCTCGATTTAATTTTAACCATTTGTTAATAATACAATGTTGTAGTTTTTAAGGTTAGCATGAATAGATACTTTTTTATCCTTCTTTTTTCACTCTTCCTCTCTTTTTCTTCTCTTCTCGATTTAATTGTAACCATTTATTAATTATACAATGTTGTAGTTTTTAAGGTTGACATGAAAACATGACTTTTATAGTCTTATTGTTCGCCTTTGTTATTTGCAATAAAGTCGTTTTCATTTCATTTCATTTTTCATTCAAATATTTCCTTTTTTTAAGTTTTGAACCAAACTATCCTGTTAATAACGACCAAAATATATGTGAAATTAAAAAAAATAGTTGAAGCCGTTTTTGAGAAAACAAAATTTTTAGTTGGGTTTTTAGTTTTTGAAGGAAAATAAAAATGATTGTCCCGAGGCATGATCTTTGTGAACCTACAAGCCGAATTTCATCAAAATCCACCGAGTAGTTTGCCCATAAATTGACGAACAGATCGATAGACAGACTGACATTTCACAGTTGGGTTTGTAGTTTAACAAATTTTAAGTTGCTGTAAATTCAAAAAATATTTATGGCGGGAAAGAATGTTCCACCCAAACAAACCAATCAACAATCAGAGTGACGATTCTCCATAAGCTAAACATCGGCACTGATTTGTGAATTGACAACCTAATCACATCAGCAGCCTCATCATGGCGATTGTAATACCGGTATTTATTTAATCCCCTGGTATTAAAAATGTAAACAAAATAATTTTATTATGGAAAGTGCTATTCAAATTTTGTTTGTTTACATTTTTAATACCAGGGGATTAAATAAATACCGGTATTATAATCGCCATGATCAGGCTGCTGGTCACTCTACATGCGAGTTGTCCATTCATTATAACTTAAGGCTTAAAAATTTTTTTATTCGCTTCATAAAAATACCTACCTCTCTGTAGCCTATCTATGCAATGGGTTGTTTTCATCAAACATGGTCCCCTATAACTTGGAAAACTTTTAGATACAGTCAGATTTTATGAATAATTTGGGAATGAGTCATTCCCTCGAAAGCACTGAACACGGTCCATAACCCCCATTCGCTCGATTAGTAAAAGGTCTAACTATGAATACAATTTCATATTTTAAATAAAATTAGGGAGCTGCAGTGTCTGTAAATGGCCATACGTCTTTTAACAATGCCGTGGTTAAGCTCCCCTTTGCGTTAGTGCCTCAGGGTGGCTTAACGATTACGAGCCATCCAGTCTTCAATGGGTCACTGTAGAAATGACATGCAGAGGAGTACTTTGGCGTTTTTGTTTTTTTTACGAGCTGGGTGTGGTAGCAGGCCTAAAACCATAACAGCCGTGGTGAAGCTAATATGGGTGTGGAGGTTGTACAATTAAATTCTTCACACGAAGCTCAAATGTTGCTGTCACTCAGCGCTGGATTAATCTAGTGGTGTAGACTAGTAAAACTCGCACTTTTGAGCCCGTAATTTAAGTACTGGATTTCTTCTTCTACCTCTCCTATCGAAGATTGGCGATCATCATGGCAATTGTAAACACGCAGATACTGTACTTTAGACTCCCCAAAAGGATGTAGAGTATTGAATGTACTTGGTCATGATGGCTGTACTAGGGAATTGTAATGCAGTGCCATTGTGTTGCCTTCTGCATCCTTTTGCCGTTGACTCTTGATTGAGTTCCTCCGCCTGCGGGACCCAACCCCCAGCACAAAAGAATGCCCTATAGTAGTGGTTGCTTATTTAGTGGTGGCAACTATTCGCCCCGACACTTAGCCATCCTCGGGCTACTGTGGCTTTTTCTAGACAAGCCTGCACCACCGGACTTGCCACCACACCCTGGATTTGACCCTAACATTGTGCATCCTTAACCGCCGGACGAACCGCCCCAGGTAGGCATAGATTGTGGATTCGAATCCCAGTGCTATGCTAGTACGGAGTGTTGTCGAGCAGGTCAAAGCTCATTAATGGCAGTAGAGCTAGAAGCAGAAGATGTAAGATGGACTGGTCAGAGGAGACTCCCAGGCAGCTTACTATTTCATACTTACCTAATGAAATTGCATTTATTTCTAGATCCTTAAGCTGGCCAATCACGAGGGCTCCCAACGGACACGCGGCAAGCCAAATGGCCCGTCCTGTTCCATTTGGCGTTAGCGCCATTTAGAGGGGTCATCACGACTACGCAGAACCAGTCGCTCCAAATCTTTCAAATGGTACAGTGTAAAAGTACCTCTTCCATATCGTCACACTGTACAATTTGAAAGACTTGGAGCGACTGGTTCAGCGTAGTCGTAATGACCCCTCTAAATGGCGCTAACGCCAAATGGAACAGGACGCGCCGTTTGGAGCTCTCGTGAATGGCCAGCTTTACACACCTCACGTGTAAAAATCCCATTTTATTTTCTAAAGTTTTTAATTTCGATTGTGACGAAGAGGTTGCCTCTTCATCATAAGTTAGTTTAACGACAGTATTATATACCATGCAATGCTGGAATATATACGCTAGATATGGATGGGTTACTTTTAATACCGCGTTTAAATAATTCGCTGGTTAAGTTATGCTTTTCCGTTAGTGCTGGGCCTGCTGCTAACATATTGATTACCAAATTATTCGGAAAGAAAGGAAAAAAATTGTCTTCATTTTCGATATGGCCGAATTCTTCGGACTTCGGACTAGCCCTTCATTCAGAAATAGTCAAAAGGCGCTTCGTGTGCTCTTTATGTTAACGAATTCCGCTTGTATTGTATATATGGCAAGCCGAGTCTTAATTAAAATCTTGAAGAAAAAGCAATATCTTGGAATTGTATCCAAGGTTGTGAGCATGGCGTTACAGCCATGTGCGACTGTTTATTTAAGGAGACTATTGTACCCAATGGAATTTATTAGATGCATTCAGTAAAGAAAGCTAAAAACTATGAAGTAATCCTTGCGAAATGGCAGGTGTGTTGCATTAGTGTGCTCCTTGAAAGAGTCCTTATAAGGCTGGGATCAACAACTTATAGCGTTGGTAATTTCTAAACCTTCTTATCGCGGATACCGTGGTGTTCTATCTCCAGCGCTATTGTCTTTTTGCTGATAAAATAATAACTGGTTTATAGAGAAATTAACGAAATGTAGCGCAGACGTGGATGTAGGTTGACATCGAGAACGTATACCAGTTTGCCAATGGCCAAAAATTAATACGGAAACAATACAAATAATGCCCGAAATCCATGGGGTCTTTGGCATTGTACAAGGGACCTATGGGCCACTATAAGTAGACCCAGGTTCATAAAGAGTTCTATAGGCTTCAGGATATTTATCAAAATTATCTTACATTTTGTGACTATATTTTTGTCCACCCCTGGCTACTACCTACTCTTGGTATCATGGACGCTTCAGTGGAGTATACCGCTCGGCGCTCCTTCGGAAGAAAAAGGACACAACTCAAAAATTGTCGATTTCGACTAAATAACACTAAAATAGTATTTAAAAAATCTATTTTACATTAATATAGTGTGTATATTTTCCGCGCGATGGCAGTTGTGTCATTTTCTATTTGGGGGGAACCGTCAGGCCTAATTCAATATTAAAAAAAAAAACTTTAATTTTTGTAAATTGATAGATTTAGAGTTGTGTCCTTTTTCTTCCAAAGTAGCGATATCTAGAAATCAACCATACCCAACATAATGAAATTGAGATAACACAGACAGGGTGGCGACACCTGCCAGTCTTTGATTTTTCCCGCGGAAATCAAACAATGGTGAGGACGTAATGTTGGGAGTGCGGGGCAGGGGCAGGCAGGTGCATTAATTTGGCTGTCGCATGACAATGTGGGTCGTGGGATGTCATGCTACGCTGCATTTCTCCCCTCCAACCTTGTTGATGGCCACTACAACATAATGGCCCCCCTTTGCCCTTTGTATACCTGTGTGTAATAACGGGCCCACGAATATTACTCATTGATTCCACTGTAATTTTGTATTGTACAACTGTGAAGTTCTGTTACATTAAGGATATTTACTGTGTTTGGTTTACCCTTAGGGAAAGTAGGAATAGAACTCCAGTTTTCTACGTAGAAAAATAATTGCCATGGAAACGTATATCTCTACGTTTCCTAACCTATACCTCCAAAGTTTCTTTGCCTTCGGCTATTAACTTATGAACATCTGCTGTAGTCCACTCATGTTTCCTTTTGTTGTTATTTTATTAATTTCTGTCGCAGAGCTATTTTTTTAAATTAAATAAAAATAAAAATTCAAATGCAAAACAACAGCAAATATGGCCGTTTAGCGTTTTCGATTCCCCAAGCTCAGTTTACCCAACCAAGTAGTTGGGTAAAGTATGGGAATGTTTTTAAATATGTTTCCTTATGGCATTATTTTTCTACGTAGAAAAACTGGAGTTCTTTTACTATATTCCCTTAGGGTAAACCACGTCACAGTGAATACCCCTATCGATGGAAATATAGCTAAATAGGAAATTCTATTTTGATTTTGAAATTATTTTGAAAGGGAACTCTGCTTTACTGGCAATAATAGGAATATAACCGTGAAAATGGGATTAAAGGGTAAAGCATTGCAAAAGTGTAGGTACACCTATCAAAGCACAATAGCTGATTAAAGGTCGCTATCCCGGTATTCGAGATCCCGAAGCATTTGTTGCTCCCGGGATTTCGAAGACTGAGTCCCGGCATTTCGGGCGATCATGGCAATTTGGAATTATTATAATACCGGGGTTTATTTTTTAGTACCACAGTAGTAAGGTATCACGTGACGGTGTTAAATATGCGCTTGAAATTCGAATTTATAAATTATTGGAATACAAGAGAATGGTTACATTGTTTAATAATTGATGGAAATACTAATAAACATTAAAATGTACATGTAGACTTTTGAAATATAATAAGAATTTGAGTTAATATGTCTAAGAGAGAAAAAAATATAAAACTCACCGAAAATATTACTATATCAATTTGAATTTCCCCCGCATTTTGCACTCATTTGTTTAAGACAATTGAATAAACATGATCTCAAATCGCCATGATTACACTCTAATATTTATTCGATTGAAGAAATATTTTGATTGTTTATGTTGAAATTTAACATTTCAATCTGAATTTAGGTATTACAAAAACTTTTCATTTTTTATTCGACCAATATTTATTGGCTCGTTCCAATATTCGAGTGTGTTACTGGAGGAAGGATAGAAGAATAGTGTGTGTTTCCTATTTTACTGCGCATATTTTTATGAATTTAACTTTCCATAGCTTTTCTCGCCAATTTCATGTATTGCATACATGAGAAGTTTGCATCCCATTTTTATTGACACTGCTATATCGATTAGCCTAATTTGTCGGTTATACAATACTCGAATTATTGTAATATTGTATTTATATTCTGTTGTAAAGTTCACCACTAAATAGTGATGCTGTTATAAATAATAGTATAATATATTTCCCAATCGTTAACAAAAAAAAAAATTCTTTTGTTCTATAGCCATGGGCATTTGCCGTGTGTAACTTAATTACAGGGATGTTAGATTTCCTTTGCAGCGAACGTCTTTATTTATTTGCCTAAAAGTCTAACTGTGGAGTATTTCTCTTGCCCAAATCTTTTATTCATGAATTTTTAAATAGAAATTCTCACAAAAATTCCATGCAACCGCACAGCATAAATTCGTAAATGTGAAATTGCTTATGGTTTATTTGACAATGTAGGAGCCAGGAGGCCTTTTTGTCAGCACAACAAAACTCAATAGTCTCAAGTACTGTACAATTTGGTTAATAGAGCTTAAGGAGAGGTTTTTGTGATTATGACATTAAGTGTGTATAGCCCGTTAAAAATTTGGCAGCCCGAAATTTAATACTTGTCATTTTTTATTTAATTAGCTATGCAAGTTATTAAAGATTTGGCTCATTTAAGTTGTAGAAGGTTACTTCATGTATCATATAATATGGTATTTTTAGTTTTCGAAATTGTAGTTTTTTTTTATGAAATCGCTTTTATGTGAAAAGTTATTGCTTATAAAATGTTATCATGTTTATGAAAAACTACAATTTCGAAAATTAAAAATATCTTATTATATGATGCATGAAGTAGTCTTTTACAATTTTAATGAGCCAAATCTTCAATAAACATTCTTAGTTTATTAAATAAATAAAAATAAAAAGTATTAAATTTCGGGCTGCCAATTTCCTACGGGCTGTACACTCTTAACTGAATCTAAATTTGTTTGGCTTTCCGATGAATCTGAAACTACGCACTGGTATACGAGAGGTCGTTTTCATAAAATCTTATAGTGTGTATAAGATCTCGACTCAATGGTTGAGGTGGAAATGATTTGATTTCAGATATTCTCTTTCGCTTCCCTTATGGGCTATCGTGCTATCGCTTATTTGCATTTCCATGCCATGATTATTGTTGCGTGAAGAGGAAGATCGAGGACCGAGTAAACTGGTGGACGATAGGCAGGGAGTTGCTGCCAACCGATCGCTAAGATTGTAACCTTAAGAAGAAGAAGAGCAATTTACAATATTATTGTTTTAGGGTGTAATTGTATGACGTCGCAGGTTGGTTATAGCTAAAACCGACCATCAACTAACTGCGTTTCGCTAAACCATTCGTAACCAGAATATCGTTAATAGTTTTTCAATTTAATTTTTATTCAGATTTTGACTTTGAGTTTTACAGGTTATTCCACATTTCGAAATCTAGAGCTCCTTATTATTTACTGTACAAATTTCTTTATTATCACAAAGGCTTTCACGGCCGGAGTTACGTGTTGAAGCAGTAGTATTGATCGTGGTTGTTCTTAAAGCGTACTTCCAAACGCTTCGTCAACATCTGCGGTCGACATCTTCAGTGGAACCACTTAGAGACTTCTAAGGTTGTAACCAGTAGAATCGACCGTTGTCGTTCTGAAAGCGTACTTCCAATCGTTTCTTCAACATCTGCGGTCGACATCTTCAGTGGAACCACTTAGACTTCTAAGGTTGTAAGCAGTAGAATCGACCGTGGTCGTTCTGAAAGCGTACTACCAAACGTTTCTTCAACATCTGCGGTCGACATCTTCAGTGGAACTGAGTAGATTTCTAAGGTTGTTTCTCGGATGCTCAGCAGTAACAAGATGTCCGCAGCAGATGTTGACGAAACGTTTGGAAGTACGCTTTCTGAATGACCATGGTCTATCATCCGGGATTCTATTGCATCATAACAAATTCCTTTCTTTGCTGTGACAGAAATAGAAAAATCAAATAAATGAAAGCGGAAATGGCGGAATCGATCTCGTCCTGTGCGGGGCTTAAATATATTATGGCTGCAAATGGGGTGGTTCCGTGTGAGAATTCTTTTTAGGAGGACTTGTCTAGACTGGGTGATGCATTGCTGCCGTGCGGATTGGGGCAGGTGCCTAGGCGCCACTTACGTATTGATCCGGCCCTGCGTGCTGTGGGAAGAATTGCAGCTAATTACGCTGTAAGGTATTGGCCGGCTTCTTCTTCTTTAAATGCCTCTTCTATCGAAGATTAGCGATCATCATGGCAATTTGCACATTGGTGACTGCTGCTGTTGAAAAGGGAAGTCGTGAACTTGTCAAACCACTGCCTCAGGTTTATCAACCCGGATGTTCTTCTGCCGGAAGCGCATTCCTTCTATCTTCCCCCTTGGATTATTTGCAAATGGCGATACATTTCGTTCCTCACCACATGGCCGAAATATGGTAGTTTCCGTTTCTTAACCGTCAGTAGGTACTCGGCGTCTGTATTCATTCGCCTCAAGACCTCAACATTAGGGACACGATCTATCTAGGATATGCGCACATCATATGGACGGCACTATGACCCAAAAAACGCGTTATTGGGGTATCCAATTGACTCTTAAAAGGAAGCTGGCCTTTGACATGGATCATCCTGAAATAGGTTGGTTTAAATTTTTTCTTTAATACTTATGAAGAATTGGTCTCGTCAATTGATACAATGACTATTTCATACATTGTGCTGCAGTACTAGGATTATTGTTTTAGTTGTTATGCAGGGGGTTTTCTGTGAAATATGAAACTGATAGGCGACAAAAATGTACCGAATTATCAATTTCGTGGAAAAAAGTTAACAACAGAAATGAAAACAATTTTATAATATAGTGTGTAAAATAGTCCCCTAATAATTGATAAGACCAAATCAATGTAACTTGTTTTAGCTTAAGTATTAAAATCTATGCTTAGGATGACCACTGTCTACTGTCCAAGTGCTAAAGTATATTTTAATAATACTATTTATGACTCCTGTGAAGACGAAGTGTAGCGTATAGGAAGCAACGCTGAAATAGACTCAATACTCAACGTAGAAGGCATAGTCCGGTTTATAAAAGCGCAACACCTATGATGGCTAGGACACGTCTTAAGAATGTCAGACGACGGCATGCCGAACATGATGTACAAAGCAAGCATGAAAGGAAGACGACTGGCGGGATGTCCTCGAAGACGCTGGAAGGATGAGTTAATTCTGAGCTTGTACAAAAGTCAGAACCGAGATGACTGGAGGAGTGTTGTCAAGCAGGCCGAATCAAGAGCTAGAAGAAGAAGATGACCACTCTGTTTCGATCGAATTGAGGATTTATACTATTTATATATTGGGATATATTGTATTATACTGTAACATATTAAAATTCAAGGTACGGTACTGGATTAAAAAAAATGGAAATACAAATTGCGAATAGGGGTGAGGCAAGTGTTTATGACGTCAGCGCAGATGTTTTGACAGGCGGACGTTACAATAGCTCGCTCTAATTATTTTTTACCTCATTGAACCCCGCAAAGAGGACAAACCGCTGCGGATCATTTCACAGCCCACTGGTTGATTGCATAGTATTAATTTGTCTCTTTTTAATTCCATTCCAATTTAGCTCTTGTCCTTTGGCATGTAGTAAAATTGTCGATGTGTTATTTTTGTGCATGTAAAAATTATTACAATATTATCAGTCACATTTATACATATTTTGTTTTTGTTTTTAAAAAAGATTAAAGATACAAACAATTCAATGAATGTATCAATGAATAACCTCTTCAGTCGCCTCTGTAGGTAATACCTGCGTTGAGTTACGACAGGTCACCGATCGCATGATGTGTAGAGACTCGCACAAGTACGAACAAGCTACCACTATAGTTCTATATACATATACATATGTATATAGTCACATGTTGTTGACTTAATCCGGGATTTTCTTATGGTGATTAATCGTTGTGGTGAGGCAATTTAGATGCTGGTTGTACGTATTGTAGTTTAGTCATAGGCTATTTAATTATTAGAACCAGAACGTGTTTTGATATAGAGTGGGATGAGTCGATGGAAGCTGAAATCATGGCCCGTTAAGAGCAAATGGGAGTACCCCCACAACGCGTTTTTTGTGCAACCTAAAACATACCTGATGTAAGAAAGCATCGATTGAACGGTTTCACAGAAAAAATATTTTTTGTCATTTTTCATGAAAATTTAAATAAATAAATAAATAAGGACTTTTTGTTGTTTCTATTACTAAGCCAACCTAGCGGAGTTAGGGCTATAAAGCCCTCTCTTACACTCAACTAAGAAGGCCCGGGACCGCCTGCATTACATGCCCTCCGAAGCATGGCCAGAAAATGTTGCCAGTGTGGGACTCGAACCAACAACCTTTCGGGTGGAAGTCAGAGTCTGTACCACTACGCTACATGTCCTGAATTTAGTCTTTTTTTTATTTTTTCACCCTCCAGAACCAAACTATCAAGGACAAGCAACCTATTGCGTTTTGTTTATATTAATAGCGGCTGCAACTTGTGAATTTAAAGAGTTGGAACAGTTTTTTGAAGAAAAAAAAACATTTTTAGTACTTTTTTTAGGGTACAACCCCCAAAATTGATTTTAAAAAAGTGGTCCAGAGATATGAATTTATTGGACCTACGTATACTAAATTTCATCCAAATTTACCGAGCAGTTTGCCCTTAAATCGACGAACAGGCAGACAGACCGACACATCGTAAAAACCACTATTTTGGGTTCCTCGGACCTCAAAGCGGCTAATACCACTGAAATCTTGAAATCAAACATTTCGAACATCAGAAAGAGTTATACTATACGTTGTATAAATATAATGCTTAGCTTACACAGAAAATTTGAGTACAATTTAAATTCCTTTATGGTACAATTTTGTTTTACTTAATTACGTAAAACATATCGTACAGTGGACAGTAATCATCATATAAAGACAAAACATCCTACAGCCCATAGATTTATAGACAATTACAATCAAATTATAAGAAGAAGAAAAAAATAATGAAATTTAAAGTAATTTTTTCTCCCATTACATCAGAATAGCAAGTGTTTGCCTTCTGGCGAGTTTTTTTGTTTTATAGTTAATCTCTTCCATATATATACAATTTTATTGGGGTTACTGAATACATCAATATAAAATATATAAAATAATAATGACTTTTTTGTTTTTGTTTTTTTACTAAGCCACCCTGGCGGAGTTAGGGCTATAAGGCCCTCTATTACACTCAACTAGGAAGGCCCGGGGCCGCCTGCATGACATGCCCTCCAAAGTATGGCCAGAAAATGTAGCACGTATGGGACTCGAACCAACAACCTTGCGGGTGAAAGTCGGAGTCCTTACCACCAATCTACATGTCCTGCAGCCTGATCATGGCGATTGCCGATTATAATACCGGTATTTATTTATTCCCCTGGTATTAAAAATGTAGACAAGATAATTTTATAATGGAAAGTGCTATTCAAAATTTGTTTGTTTACATTTTTAATACCAGGGGATTAAATAATACCGGTATTTATTTAATACCAGGGATTAAATAAATACCGGTATTATTATCGCCATGATCAGGCTGCTGGTATAGGGTAGAGCATTCAAATTGCTCGGGCTGTTGTTTCTTTTTCTTATGAGGTCACCATCTGAACGATTGGTTGGCAGCAACTCTTTGCATACTATCCTCCAGCTCTATCGGTCCTGCGTCTTCCTCTTGAGCTCTTGTTACGTTTGGGCTCCTGCGTCCCCCTTCAGCTAATCCTTTCTTCTTCTTCGACCGTTTCTTCTGGGGGTTCCTTCCACTGTGCCCTCAAGGATGGTGTGTACGATTGATGTAAGTTGCTGCAAGTCGATATTTCCGACGATAAGTAATGTTTATCCACAAGCTATGCCAAAGTTGAAGTAGGCTAGGTTGACATAGTAAATTTAGCCGATAGGAACCGCATGTATGGATAGATTGTTTGTTAAAGTGTGTCAAGCCATCTGTACTAAAATACTTTAAAAAATACTTTATCTCTGTGTTCAAAGCGTTCAGTAGATGTTTTATTAAACGATAATAGGCAAGAAATGTATAGAGAAAGTCTCGTTTGACTCCAGGCGGTGTCTTCGGATGTTCTCTAATTGAATCCTTCCAACTGGAAATTGCCATTTCTTCATGTTCACTCTTGCATTTATTTCCCCAAAACGACGAAAACTTCACCTGAAGCTCGTGCTCACGTTTACCTACATATCTACGATATATGGCGTAGCTGTGTTTTAGGGAGATTCTATCTAATAAGATGGCGACCAATGTTTGACTTCCGGAAAAAATTTTCACAACTTTTCATTTCATGACCCCCTGAGGCTAAAACCACCCTCCGTTCAAAATGTTATATGTATGTATTTATGTATGTACGGTATATCGATTTTAGGAAATATTATCTGATTTTGATGAAACTTGGCAAAAAAAATTGATCATACAAATGTCTTTATCGAGTTTGTTATCCAGCTAGATCCACTATGCAGTTACAAGATGGCGCCCGATTGAAACCTTATATAATTCATATTTCAGTTAATATTGGTCGCAGAGGAATGAATTAAAATCTGACTGAAAGCCCGTATTATTGTCTACAATAATGGTGATCAACACTTTTTACGACAAATCAACGATTTCAAGATGGCGTCCAGTCAAAGTAAAAATAATTTAATAAATAAAAGTTCATAGTCGTCATTGTTTGGAACACAAGAGTGTTTTGTGTGTTGATGTTGTGGTCGGGAAAATAATGAACCATTTTGGATGTTATACTTCTTTACGATCGAGAGTGAATTTTGAGGACGCATTTCACAGAAAAACTTCACAGAAAATGTTCACAGAATGAAGCTGCCAACAAAATAGAAATAGAACCGCGATATTAGTCGCGCATGTTGGTACACTCGTCACCTCTCATTACTATTTTCTGGACAGGTATTGTCATCCGCCATTTTTTTATTTTTTATTACATGTGTACATAGGTAGCGTAGAGGGAAAGCAGGGTCTGTGGAATCTCCCTACACCTGATCGGCCAAAGCCGAAAGGGATTTTTTTAATGTCGCGTCAAATGCATAGAATAAACATGCACTCTTCTTCTTTCTTTCTTTTCCTTGTCCAGTACTCCCTGGACAAGGAGCATATATTACAAAATACAATAACTTACTTAATAATACATCCCGCATCCCCAAGCTAGCGCTTATTTGGGACAAAAGGTAGAGCTCCTAACAAGGCTTAATCATTCATTTTTGTTATTTATTCATAATGTTTATTTGATTTGATTTTTATTTTATTTTTACTTGTTATCCTAATGTTAATTGTCCGTTTTTATTATTATTACCTCCCATTGACCAACCATCTTTTTATACCCGCTTTTAACACACCCCTCTGTTTAAAAAAAAATAAAATAAAATAAAGTCTTCATTGAAAAAAAAAAAAAATTAAATATAGATACAGCGAAATTAGGGCATCTCTTACACCTAACTTTATACATATCAAGGACAGGACATGTAGAGTAGTGGTACGGACTCCAACTTTCACCCGGAAGGTTGTTGGTTCGAGTCCTACACTCGCTACATTTACTAGCCATGCTTCGGAGGGCATGTAAAGCAGGCTTCCTAGTTTAGTGTAAGAGAGGGCTTTATAGCCCTAACTCCGCTAGGTTGGCTTAGTAATAGAACAAAAAAGTCCTTATTTATTTATTTATTTAATTGAAATACCGTATTTGTATTTAATAAACTACATTCATATTGAATATCAATCATACCTTCTATTCACGATAACAGTCACACCAATTCAAATTCGCTACCATCCAAATTAATTTTCTTGCATATTCACACGCAGCCTTGCCTTGAGCAACCGGTGACAATACCTGGTCGAATGCGTAGTTTTTGTTTTCAAAAAATTAAATTATTAGCCCAATTACAAGTTGTTACAAGTCTCTCTCTCACTACGGGCATAGGGTGTGAAAACTGCGGGTGCAAGTTTCAAAAGGAATTAGTGAGAAAAAGGTTTAAAGCTGCAAGCTAAAGGTCAGGTACGGGGGTCTTATTGAGCTGACAGTTAAATGAACACAAGTTGAAAGATAGATGGGGGAGTGTGATTCGATTCGCGGGCTACAAAGAGAGAAATAGGGAGCAGGGGGGAGGGAGGAGGCTGCAGACTGGAGGGAACCCAGAGAAACTGTGTTGACAGCTACCCCCCCCCCTTCCCCCTACCTTACACCTCCCCCTGTGCCCTTGGTTGGGATACAGGGTGACTTCTACCCTCTTGGGTCGGATTCAGTGTGGTAGCGTCAAAAGAATATAAATGTGCTGACCGTTTGGATCCGGTAATGTGAAAGTCAATGGCTAATGTTTCCGTGGGAAAGCTGGATTGTAAATTTTGGGCACAGGAGGAAATATATTAGTCTCTTGCTATTTTGCGGGACGGAGCATGTTACATGGGGAGACTATAAAATTATAATTATAAGAATAATAATAAAGTCCTTATTGATTTTGTCATTTTATGTATACGTCTTGTCTTGTTGAAAAAATTGGAATAAATATATTTGATTTGATTTGATTGAAAAAAAAAAAATATGGAGACAGCGCGATTAGGCTCTTACACCTAACTGTGCATATCAACGATAGCTTAATGGCAATATTTGAATATAATAAACTACATTCATACCGAATATCAGTCACACTAATTCAATTGCACTACATCCACTTTTTTTTTTTTTTTTTTAAAGATTAATCGCAGACAAACAATTTAATGAATTTATCCGATTGACCTCTTCAGTCGTCTCTGTAGGTTAGTACCCGTGTTGAGTTACGACACGTCTCCGATCGCATGGCGTGTAAAGACTTGCACTCACACATTCACACGCAGCCTTGCCTTGATCAACTGGTTTGCTGACTAGTAGTAGAATGGTTGGACACAGTCCCAGACCACGGTGTGGGCCCATAGGACAGTGGACCTCCTGATTATAGTGGATTCCGAACCACTTGGGAAACACAGTGAAGTCACACGATTAGTTCGGAGGTGACCAGGACAAGTCCTACCATGTTTCCCTACCGGCACTGTGCACACGACCAAGTTATCTGCATCTTTGAACCTGCTCTAGTCCGCTGGATTCAACTTGGTATGACGGCCGGCTGGTTTCCTGACTAAGGAGGAACTTGTAGTATTTGTTACAATTGACAATCGGCAGACGCGGCGAATTAAGTGTATCGAAGCAGGAACATAGTATTTTGAAGGGTATTAAGTAATTGTAATGATACCTGCAATAAATTTTAATTTTTCGAACCAGTCTAAGTCTTTTTTTAAGGGCCCCAGGCCTACTTATAGTGGCCCATAGGTCCCTTGTCCAATACCAACCGCCCCATGGATTTCGGACATTATTTATATTGTTGCCGTATGAATTTTTGGCCATTGGCAAACTGTTATACGTTCTTGATGTTAACCTACACCGGCTACAAGCGATAATGGACAAGCTGAGACAAGCTTACCATTGACGTAATGAAACAGGCGAAGGCATGACTTACAGTACAGTACAGATACGAGTCTTGGGAAGGTTAACTTCAAACTCAAAGCAGTCATCAAGCCTATACGTCCATAAAAATCCCCAACTATGGATAACAGTAATACTGCAAAGCGTAGCAAAATATAATCAAGTTATTTTAGCCCTTTTTTCGAAACGTGATATTCTTTGATACCAAATAGAACATAATTTTACCAGGTAGGCAGCAGCAGAAGGGTTTTTTTTTTGATTGATTAAGTTAGAGCCAACCTTTGTTCGGAGGGGATGACACCGAAGGAAAGAAAGAGGCGGGTGGACGGACGTGTTCAGACTGCAGACGGTCCTGTCATATCTTATCAATACCATGTCCAAACTCAATTTCAACCCCCCACCCCCCGTACTGCTGTGCTGCCTTCAACCCCTTCTCACCACCGCCATATCCTCCATTGCAAATTTTTAAAATATCCCTTGGAAACTTTTGCAGCGCGTGTTTTTTTTTTGTATTTTGAAGGTGCCGAGTTTGACCTTAATCCGATTAGACTATCTGTATGCTCAGTTAGGATCGCAGGGGTTTCCGATGTTTTTTTTTTCATAATGGGGGCTATATTTCTGTACGTCGTGAAGTTTACTGTGAGGTATGAATTTGGTATAATTTTTATTGATTGTCGTGGTAAATATGGAAGTATTGGCCATCATATGCCACTTATGGGTAAGTGTGTCCAGGAAATTCCATTAAAATTCACTTAAAGAAGTCCTATTTCGTGGTAATGTCTCGAAAAAAATGAATGAACCCAATTTTTTGTTTGTTTTTGATTGTTTCCTTGTTTAAATGTCGATTTCGATATCCATGTCCTGACTTAACCACAGGTATGACAGTACCCCTGTTATTAAATATAGCAAACACCAACTCCTTAGACATAAGAGTATACATTCTCATTTACTGTAAGAATAACTCCAATTATAGTTTTGTCTTAGAAGTAAATCAATCAATTTTTTTTAGTATGTTTAGGCCCTTTCAGACGAACGGACCCCTTATCCAGCCACTAAGTATTAGGGGAGGTTTCTAAAGGTTTCTAAACCTCCCTTGAAACTTAGTGGCTGGATAAGTTTCAATGGTGGAAAACGGCCTTAGTATGCTAAAATATATTGATGTGAAAGCCTCCATCTATCGTCATTAATTTGCTGCTCTTAATTCTCAAAGTCAATATAAACCTAAAAAAATAATTTTAGAGCTTATTGTACTCCAAACTCAATTTTAAATCAAATTTAAACTTCCCCCTCGTCAATATATGAGGTCTTTTCATCGAAGTCGATTAAAAAAATCGGGAAAGAACTTTTTTTTTAGGGCTAGTCGGAATGCGATTTGGAATGAAAGCCCGATAATGAATAAAGTCGGGGTCTGGAGAATTCCCTGGAAGGACTCCAGAGGGTACGTTGGCTCATTCTTAGCTGTCAGCTAGGGAATTCTCTTGTAATTCCGTTACTTCAGTTGCAAAGACGTTGGAATAGACTGCTGAGTACTCTCTCGGAAAAAACCTCGCTGGGAAATTCGAGAATGTTTCTATTTCATCGTAATTTATGGAACATCTACTGTGTATAATGTATTAGGTTAGGTTTCCCATTGCTGGATTTATACCAGGGATTCCTTTTTTGGTGCCTCAAAAATGGGGTGCCATAAATTTTCCGTTATATTTTTGTGGTCTGTTAAATAGTTTCTATACTTACTTACTTACTTATGTTGATCCAAAACATTGCGGCCTGGGTGCTCTTTTCATTGGCATTTGAAAGATCTGTCTGGGACACAGCTTCTCCTAATCTCGAGCAAACCAGAAGGTGGCCGGCCGTCTTGCTGTTGTCCGCATTTGCAAGTCGGGTCCTCCGCCAGTCCCCACCTACACAAGTTCTCGCAGCATCTTGTAATAGTTTCTATGAAAAATTGGAAAATTTGTTAATTATTGTGTTACTTGCCATCCAGTGGATAGAGTGGAAAAGCTCTTGTAAAATATAAATGGCGTTATGGAGTAAAAAAATAAGTACAAAATTTAGCAAAATTCCTCATTAATTTAATTTTAATTTAATTTTCACCTGAGTTTCCTACTTTATCACAGAGGGGAGAGTACCCCTAATTAATCCTATGCGAGTGGAGGCTCATCTTGCATTGTTTTTAATTTTCTTCGAGTAGTAGTAGTAGTATGGTTTGACACACTCCCAGGCCACGGTGTGGGCCCATAGGACTCCAGTGGACCTCCTGATTATAGTGGATTCCGAACCACTTGGGAAACACAGTGAAGTCACACGATCAGTTCGGAGGTGACCAGGACAAGTCCTACCATGTTTCCCTGCCGCCACTGTGCACACGACCAATTTATCTGCAGCTTTGAACCTGCTCTGGTCCGCTGGATTCAACTTGGTATGGCGGCCGGCTTCTTCGAGTAGATATTTACAAAAATGCATTGCTATTCAAACCATGCTAATTGTTTATTTTCTATTTTTTCAGGTGAGTTACATTTTTACCATACGATAACGCATTAGAGTTCAGGTAAGCCTTTGAGGTTTGAGGTGAAATTTTCATAAAATGAAATGAACGTGTGAAGTTAAAAATCATTTTCTATGTTGTCTTAGCTACGTTTAGGCGCTGTCGTGCTGTGGGTGTAATTGAGTTCAAATCTCAAATAACCGTAGTGAAAATGGTGATATTCCTGTTACTTTAAGAGTGTACGTCTTGTCCCTTAGGAAATTGGCAGCCCGAAATTTAATACTTCTTATTTTTTATTTAATTAACTAAGCAAGTTATTAAAATATTGATTCATTTAACTTGTAGAAGACTACTTTTTGCATTATTAGTATTATTAATTTTTGGTACCGTAGGTTTTTCATGGTATCTATTTTACGTGAAATTTCAGCCCCCAATCATTTTTATGAGTAAGCTACGGTACCAAAAATTAAAAATACCCTATTATATGATGCATGAACGGTTTTGACGGTTTTACTTTATACTTTCTTGTCAATTACTTTTTGATTACTTGTATTGTATAATGTAACAGAAAAAAAGCAGTCTTCTGCAACTTAAATGAGCCCAATCTTTGATATCTTGCTTTGTGAATTATATAAAAAATAAGAAGCCTCTAAAAATAACGGATTTTGGTGTACCTATTTCCTGCGGGACGTATAGCCTTAAGTACTATTGTATTGTTACTTTTTAAGTACTCTAGTATATAAATAATTATATTAATATAATTAGATCACTCTGTAGATGGCAGTTCTTGCCGAAAGCGCTCAGGGTTTTATACTAACACAAGTGGGTTTCTTAGACAAAGTTAATTTCTTAACGATCATTTGGGTTTTACTAATTCGGGTTGTTATAACAAGTTTTTCTAAAACTCTAAGTTTTTGTTGTTTTTTGTCTATTTAAGTACTATAGTACCTGCACCTACCTTTGTTCACAAAATATTTTGAAAACCTCTGTCTTAACTGTCAAGATTTACTTATTACTTAGATACGAACTGATACAGTCAGTGGCCCATAAGATAATTTCATATACACATTGTCAAGTTCAATAACACGTGTTCTCCCCATGAAGGGGAGAGCTAAAACCAGTTTGGAAGCAGAGTCTCTATTCCAAATCTGGCAATTAAGCAACTACCTGCGCCTCATTCAAAGCTGAAAGGTTTTACAATTAACCGCGAGGCACATGTTGCGAGTTTTAGGCTGGCTGCAGACAAAGGGCCGCTGACTTTGCAAATTTAGAGGTAAAAGCCAGCTCAAGTTACGAGACAAAGTGTTTAAACGAAAAATGCCGGGAACGCCAGCGCACGGGGTTCCGCCAGGAATTTCTTACCTCTGCATACTTCTCTGTAGAGATTACCGCATTAAAGCAGCCGGAGGCAAACTGGGGGCTGGACTGCACCGCATACGAGATATTTCCAGAATGTATTCAGGTCGGGTGGGGGGGGGGGGGGGGCTTAGACGGGGAGCTTGTTTATAAACGTTAACGACACAATGTTTCCTACATGAATTTCTTGCCTCGGACTTCCCTGTACTGTAGAGATTACCACAGTACAAATTACATATTTTAAGACCTGAGGTGTGGGAGAAGTTCAAAGAAAATGGGGACGCCCACACCTATAACACGTGGCAGTGTATCATTTGCCCCCCCCCCCTAGTTTTTATTAAAATGTATAAAATGAGGGCGGCTCGTTACGCCACTGAAAAGGGGCGGGGGGGGGGGAACGTAATGCCAATAGTGAGCCGTTTCACTATTTCCGATAGCTTCCAAATTAACTAAGAGTGGTGAGACATGCTAATATCTTCCCAAAATAGGTTAAAAAGCCCCTTCCCCTGACAATGGGCTCCGCCCTAATTTTTCGATTACTATGAGGCCCATGCCTTTGATGACTATTAACATAGCAGGTGATGTAAGTCCAACTAACCCTTTGTTAAATGGTATTACACCATTGCGATTAACTTTTACCAATAGATTAAATCCATCTCGTAGGGAAAGCTTTCTAAACTGTCAGTGAGGCCTTGAAACTATTTATTTGACGAACTTACTTTATACTTTCGGATGCGTAATGATTGTGTAATCTAATAAAAACAATATTTAATTATTTAAAAATTGGCCTGGACTGCAGCGCTTACAAAACATTTCTTGATTGTATTCAGGTGGGGGGAGATGGTTTAGACAATGAGCTTGTTTTTAAACCCGTAAAAGTCAACAATCCCAAAGTTTGCTTAAGGAAATTTCTTACTTCGGCCTTCCCTGATTACCGCCTGGGGCAAACTGGGCTGGACTGCACCGCATATGAGATATTTCCAGATTGTACCGTATTCAGGTTGAGGGGAGGTGGTTTAGCCGGTAAGCTTGTTTATAAACCCGAAAAAGTCAACAACACATGGTTTCCTATAGTAATTTCTTTCACAGAGAACCTTTTTCCGCCAGGGATTTACAGTGGCTGGACTGCATGTGATATATGAGATTTTCCCAAAAAATATTCATTTTTTTTTTTTTTTTTTTAAGGCGCGGGACTCTTTTGAGTATTTGCGCCGGTCGGTGTGTGTGTGTGTGTGTGTGCGGAAGTCATGGGTGTTTTAGAATGGTTTTGTCTACAGTCTACAGGTGGGGAAATATTCATATTGGGGGTAGGATTGCCAAGACTGTGTATATTAACACGGGCCGCATTAGTGGTCCTACCTATACCAGAAAATAGTGTATAGATATGACTACCACATACTACCACATACCAATGAAACTCTTTTCTTTTTCTTTTTCTTTTTCTTCGCTTTATCCCGGTTTGGGGTCAGCGACCCGACAGGCGATTTTCCAGGCTTTTCTATCTTGAGCTGTTGCTAGCCCCATACAAATGTACTGCCATTTGAGTTATATAAGGAGGCTTTTCCACGGGACATGGTTCTGGGATAGCTTAGGCGAGGGCTTGTTTAGGTGCCCATTCCATTGACCGGCTAGGGCTATTTCCAAAAACGGTGACGTGGTAGCAGACATTCAAGACTTAGGTGGCGTTTCCACTGACCTCGCATTGCAGAATTGACGGAAATGTTTATTTTCCTCTATGCCATAGTTAAAATTGATCAATGATCATACAGTAAAATCACAAACAAACAAACTAAAATTAAAAAATGGCGTCATGGGATATGTTAAGTACAAACATTTTAATAGATTTCTATAAAAAGAAAAATTCTAATTTCCGTCAATGTCATTTGCATTCTGCAATGCGAGGTCGATGGAAACGCCACCTAAGTCTTGAATGTCTGTTACCACGCTACAGTTTTTGGAAATAGCCCTAGCCGGTCAATGGAATGAGCGCCATACCAATGAAACTAGCCCCATACAAATGTACTGCTATTTGAGTTATATAAGGAGGCTTTTCCACGGGACATGGTTCTGGGATAGCTTAGACGAGGGCTTGTTTACAAACGTCAACCGCAAAAGTTTTTTTATAGTAATTTCTCACCTATTTTTGTGGATCCATTCCAGATGACAACTCCATAGACCATGAAGTCAGATAAAAAACTAAATTAATTTGACCCCTTATGTACTGTATGAGAAGAGAGATCAGTATTTGAGAGCCCGCAAATGTTAGGTACCACTGCAATCTTCGCACGCACAGCCCGCATTGCTGCAACCTGCTAAGAAGGAAACTAGCCCCAGCCATACCGATATATATGGACAAATCCGCTTTTCTATTGTACCTCATTCCCTCTTATGCATTAACTGGGACGCGCTAGTTTTCAGACGCCGTCTGGTAATTTCCTGCCATTTTTCCACCAAAGGATTTCAAATAGGGTACCTATTTTTTAGCTTTCGCATGGAGAATAGTGGAGGAGTACCTTACTCTTTTCCCCATACTGAGTTAAATATTGTGCATAGGCATTTTCATTGTTTGAAATAACCGTAAAACGACTATACTATATTAGTTAATGGTTTCACATTTTTAATAGCTGGTAATAGCTTGCCATATGTTCCTGTAGGCAGGTGTCGTGTGAATCTCCCTTATGGAGTAGTAGAATTACTAGTAGTTCGGGAATATAGGGACTCAGGCCGCCAATTGGGCACATGTAAGTCCTTCCCTGAGTCACTATTCCATGCCGACGGCTTGCCGAAACACGGCCTCATCATGAGGTCAAAGATTAACCCGCAGTCTCCGTCAGCTTGCGCAAAACCTAAATGCTCCAGTCTCCTCCAAATTGAGGGGCATTCCGTAGCTTTCCACATGTTCCTGTAGTCAGGTGTCGTGCGGTGTCTCCCTTATGGAGTATGTAGTAGTAGTATTACTAGTAGTTTGGGAATATTGAGGGGCATTCCGTAGCTTTCCACATGCTGCTATAGTCAGGTGTCGTGTGGTGTCTCCCTTATGGAGTATGTAGTAGTTGTAGTAGTAGTAGCAAAAGATGTTGTTAGAGTAGTAGTAGAAGTAGTTTTATTAGTTGTAGTAGTTTGGGAAATTAGGGACGAATTGGGCCCATAAGTCCTTCCCTGAGTCACTATTTCATGCCAATGGCTTGCCAAAACCCGGCCTCATGATGAGGTCAAAGATTAACCCGAAGTCTCAGTCAGCTTGCGCAAAACCTAAATGCTCCAGTCTCCTCCAAATTGACGGGCATTCCTCTAAGACAGGGGTTCTCAAAGTGTGGGTCGCGAAAAATTTCCAAGTGGGCCGCGGCGTGGTCTCGTCTGCCAGTTATACACTAGATAGAATTGAATTAAATGACAATTTTTTTCATATACATTATATATTTTTTTTTAAAGATTGGCGGGAACGGGATTGGCGGCCAAAACCGATAAAAAAAAACGCGGAAACCCACCATTTTCTGCTTACCATTTCAAAAAATTTCCTCCGGGAGTGACACCCGGGCGCCCTTTTTTTAGAGTCGTAAAAATACTTCCTTAGGCCTATCCTTTGAAAAATTTGCCTCGGGGAGAGGGGGGGGGGGTAGTAAGGCGAGGTATCATATTTACTGGTCGCTGGATCCACCCCCGGATGCCCCCCCCCCCCACCTTGCTCCTATTCCTGCGTACGCCCATGGACTGTAAGGCTATTTTTTTTAGTAAATTGCAATGTAGAATTTAGTGGGTCGCGATGCAATTTTATTTCATTTAGGGGTCCGTGTCGAAAAAAGTTTGAGAGATAAGATATGCCAACCCGTTTCGCTTATGGAGTAAATTGGAGCGGTTAGCCTACTGATCTACTCCACGCTATTATGTGGGCTTAACTCGTATCCTGCGGGTTATTTAAGCAAACTCTAGATTATCTTATCTCGGATGTTTATTTACATAAAGTAATGGTATCATTCAATATTTACTGTGCTTGTATTTCCCCGTTAGATGCTCCTGCCGACATCTTGATTCTTTATCAGAACTGGTATCGATTATAAAAAAATTGTCTTCGTCTTTTTTACTATTGCGTTAAAACCGTTGATTCCGAAAATGATACTTCAGAGCTGCATTGAGTGCAGTTTTTAATTTATTTAATTTAATTTCGGACATTACTATTAAGCGTTATGACTAATCGGCCATTAATAGCAGATTGTACTTGATCATTAAAACGTAACAGTGAGAGGAGGGAGGAGATAAAAAACAGTAGCCCATTGGTGTTAGTAACGACCACGTATCATAATTATGTCAATATGGAGAGGAATATTTCTTCTTAAGGTGTGTGTCATTTTAAATGGCTCTAAAATTGTTATTTCCTGTGAAATTAGATTTTGTTAGCAAAAATGGATTTCTTATTTAGTTCGCTTTGTGGATAACTTTATGAAATCGAAGGGTAGATAGAAGGACAGAGGGCTCCCGGCAGAGAAAGAACATCTTGGTTGAAACACTGCAGGGGTTAGGCAAGAGCACGACTTCCGTTTTCATATCAGCAGTCTCCAAGGTAAAAATTGCCATGATGATCGCCATGAGAGTCATCAAAAGAAGAAGAAAAATCGGAGATACAAACGCAGGCATTACCACATTCTTTATTCTTTATCTATTTATATGATAAATGATATTGATTGCTTGTCGCTATTATGGAGACGTGACTTGTTGAGAACCCAGTTTGCGCTAAAAGAGAATGAAGTACGAGTATATTCATGAATTATATAATGTACAATATTTTTCCATCTAATTCTGAAAAAAATGGGTGGTTAAATCTTCTCTGTGTGCTTCTCTGCTATTTGACCCATAAGCTACAATACGATAGTTATCTATAAAATGTGGCTTGACTATATTTTTAATAACTCCCACTTGAATACAAAATAAAAAGTAACTGAACCCGGGGTGGCCAAAGTCTACGTGGCTTGTTCTCTTAATTGCGAAATGAAAGGGTTGCAGCCGGCCTAAGATAAATTTCGGCCCGTAAAATAAACCAGAATTGTAAACCTTTTGGCATTACCAAACTCATCTCTTCCAATTTAGGACTCTAAACGGAAATGAAATAGCTACGGGACGAAACACTGGTAAAAGTAAAGTGTACGTGAGTGAGGTCGAAAGGGGGGGGGGGGCGGAGTGGCGTCCCTCGGGAGGCGCTGCGTCGTCTTGAAGCTCAAATCTAATTTTCAAAATAGAAAACCTGGAGAGAAGTTCTAACTCGAGTTTCTAGCAAAAACATAAAACATGCAATTTACTTACATACAACTCACCAAGACTCGGATATCTTGTACAGAGTGCCCCCCCGTCCAACTGTCTTGCTTCAATTACAGATGCATTGGGATTATTTGTATACCATATTGATACTCAACATCCAGTAAAGTGGGAAAAGAAATTTAATAAATAAATAAAACGAAAATGCAATGGCATTTTATTTCTCATACATTTTCCAACTTACTACAGTTAAATGAGTTGTGAGTGCATTTACAATTTAATGAGTAGTTTGGCTATTACTGAAGAATCGAGTTATCGATGACATTTTTTTTTCTTTTAAGTTAGAAAATTTTTACTACAAATTAATAATTATGCTAGGATTAGGACTGTGTTTACATTTACATTTCTTCATTAATTGATTCTGCTGATTATTAAATTGAGCCATTCGGTTGTAAATTTTTTTCCTATACACAGTAACTGTCAAGTAAGCTAACTTGCAGATTCATTGATGGTCACACCACGAGTGTCGGGTATCTTTTGGTTAAATTAGTTGAAGTTTATCGCTAATTATTCCATTAAAGACGTATGATACAGATATATAAAAACGTCTTTATCAAATTGCTGAAAATACTTCGGTGGTGTCAGAATCTGCGGTTTAGCCAACGGCCTTATACCATGTTGAATGCATGAGAGCAGAGCATGTTTCAAAATGCGGCAAACTTGGCAGTGTGGACAGCGTTGGCAGGGGAACTTGGTGGGACATGATAACGCGCTTATAGACTAAACCAGTCAGTCTACGTGCGTATCGAGTCCTGGTCACCTCCGATCTAATCGTGTGACTTTACCATGTTCCCCAAGTGTTTCGGAATCCACTATAATCAGGAGGTCCACCCTGTCAGTCAACTCCTCTTCTCCCCGAGGTGAAGGAGTCTGCCCTTAGGGTGCCAGCTGAGCACACTACCAAATTTGCTGCAGTTTGGAACAGGCTCTGTTCTGGTGGATGGTATGTGGGGTGGGGGCTCTCCGCAACTCTTTTCAATTATCATTGATATATACATTTCTCTGTCCTGCTTGATATGCCTTCCATCCGTGCAGACACGAGTTTCTCATTGCACAGGGTGGATGACCTATCAAGCAGTCATGCATATATTGTATTGTATTGTCGTTGCATTGAAAATTGGTATCAATGAAAATATTCTGTAATGTTTTGGAGGAATACATTTATACTTTACTTTATGTAATGATGTTATATTCCAAGGGAAGATATAAGGACAGAGGCCTCCCGGCAGAAGAAGAATATCCTGGTTGAATAACCAGAGGCAGTGGTTTTACAAAAGAACGACTTCCCTTTTCGGAGCAGCAGTGCTCAAGGTCCAAATTGCCATGGTGATCGCCAATCTTCACTAGAAGAGGCATATAAAGGAGAAGTATATAAAAATACATGTACCGATTTTTGTAATTTTCGTTTAGGTACATACTTTTGTACACACTCCTGTATATTCCATTTAGCTGATGAGATGACTAAAATCATGTTAGTGGCGACACCCTGTACATAAAAGACAGATCAATCCTGATTCTTTGCTTTCTGTTGTCCAATAAAACTGTAAACTGAACGCAATATAATTTGAAATACGACAGCACCAGCAGAAGACGTGTTTCGATGCATTCTTCTCATGTTTTACTAAATTTTGCCCTTGCAGCAGTCTTTGTCTCGCGTGTATTTGAAATAAATTGGGATTTTCTTTGAAACCTTATCTCTTTTGCTGGAAAGTCTCTGACTTTTAGAAATGGCATTTACAATAATAATGCTTTTTGACGCTGACTCTTGTATATCCCGGTTTCAGGGGTGGATGCTGCTGGGTCCATTTTGTTCCTGAGATTTGTTGTCTCTGTTTGCTGTGTTTTGGCTGTCAATAGTTGGGGCAGCAGGATTCTGGTTCGATGATGATGGTACATAACCTGGAGATGCTGCGGTCCTGAGGCGAATGGATACAGAAGCCGAGTTGCTGCTGGCGGTTAAGAAACGGAAATTAACATACTTCAGCCATGTGATTAGGAAAAGTATCGCCTTTTGCATGTCTTAAGGCGCGGTTTCCACCGACCTCTAAGTGCAAAATACACATACGGTGACGTGGTAGCAGATATCATTAATACAGGCGGGGTTTCCACCGACCTCTCATTGCAGAATGCAAATGACATTGACGGAAATTTGAATTTTTCTTTTTATAGTAATCTATTAAAATGTTTGTACTTAACATATCCCATGACGCCATTTTTTTAATTTTAGTTAGTTTGTTTGTTATTTTACTCTATGATCATTGATCAATTTTAACTATGGCATAGACTAAAACAAAAATTTCCGTCAATGTTATTTGCATTCTGCAATGAGAGGTCGGTGGAAACCCCACCTTTATTATTGATATGTGCTACCACGTCACCGTATGTGTATTTTGCACTTAGAGGTCGGTGGAAACCGCGCCTAATCCAAGGGAAGATAGAAGGACAGAGGGCTCCCGGCAGAAGAACCTCTTGGTTGAAAAACCTGAAGCAGTGGTTTGCAAGAGCAGGACTTTCTTTTTCTGAGCAGCAGTCTCCAAGGTACAAATTGCCATGATGATCGCCAATCTTCGATAGAAGAGACATTAAAATAAGAAGATGAAAAATAATGGAATTCATGGTGTTTCAATTGGAGGAATCTTTCCAAATGTTTGGAAAACAACAGCTAATTAATTAAATTCTCGTTCCACAGTGGCTATATTGACCCAATTGCTCTTTGAACGCCTCCTAAAATATATAAACGTTGATAATACACAATACATTTGTTTGTAAGTACTATTGTTTATATCTATAATAGAATATTTTTGTTTGTTTGTTTCCAACGCCTGCTTTCAGCATTTCTGCTTTAAGGAACCCTGTCAGCCTGGCGGGGGGAGTGAGTGTTTGTTAACTTGAGGCACCCTAAGGGCAGACTCTTTCACCTTGGGAGAAAGGTGAGTTGACTGACAGGGTGGACCTCCTGATTATAGTGGATTCCGAACCACTTGGGAAATATGGTAAAGTCACACGATTAATTCGGAGGTGACCAGGACTTGACACGCACGTAGACTGACTGGTATAGTCTCAGCTCGTTATCATGTCCCACCATGTTCCCCTGCCAACGCTGTGCACACTACCAAGTTTGTAGTTTGAAACATGATCTTCTCTCATGGATTCAACATGGTAAGGCCGTTGGCATAAGAGAATATAATCAAAAAGAAAGAAGCAGGCGATGAATTCCTGAAATAGGGCTTACTTTATCGTGAGTATCCCAAATGACTGTTAATATGTGGACAGTGGACTTGTTGTGTAGCCTCGTGGGAATTGAAGGCGTATGCTTGTCTTTCCTTGCCCCTCTTACTGTTTGTCTAATCACCATACAGATTTTCCTGTTATGGTCTTATTTTGCCATACAGGACGCTGTACACATAATAGAACTTAATGATTAAATATGCAATATATTATAATACACTTACCCTAATCTCATTCTTGTACTTGCTCTCTCTTCTTATCTTATCCTTGGGAACTGCGAATTGTCCTCAAAGTCTTTTATCACATCAGGGAGCCTACCCATCAGTAGACGTGTAACTAGCGCTCTGATTGGCTAATAATGACGCACAATTGATGACAGTAGGCTATAGGTACACATGGTACACACGTGTATTACCTTTATATACCTAGCTGTTCAGAGTGAATCATTATTATGCCATTTAGAACAATTGTCAGCACAACAGTCCAGCCTTCATACTACAAGTTTGCCTTTGCTTGAACAATGATATTCTCCGACTTTCACCCGAAGGTTATTGGTTCAAGTCCCACACTTGCTACATTTTATGGACATGCTTCGGAGGGCATGTAAAGCAGGCGGTCCCGGGTCTTCCTAATTAAGTGTAAGATAGGGCTTTATAGGGTGGCTTAGTAATAGAACAAATAAAAAGTCAATATTCATTATTAAAAAGGGTAGCAACCAGTAGCTGCTCATTGGAGGCAAATGAGACACTCCTCACCCAATTTTTAAATTAAGTAGATAAAAGAATTTTGTGGGTGGAATAAAAAAAATGCAGCCTGTAGGTTAGCCTATTGTACAGTATTAAAAATACCGCAAAAATAGTCATGAAATAACTAGCTCCATGTAGCCTGTAAGCTAATCAAAAATTGAAAATTGTAAAATAAAATAAAACATTAAAGTACCGCAAAAGCCATTAACAATGAGCTCCATGTAGCATGTAAGCTAACCAAAAATTAAAAATTATTAAAGTAAAAAAACATTAAAAGTACCGCGAAAAATAGCCATAAACAAAACTAGCTCCTAAACTTCACAACCTGGTACAAAACGTTTTTAAGGCACCAAATCCCTGGTGCCTATTTATTGCTAAAATACAGGAACAAATGTGCAACCGCCGCCATCTTTACAATTTTGTAATTCCTTTGTTGCACCCAATGAGGCTGCTGCAGATTATACCTCTTCACCAATCACCTTAGTCCATTAGCTGAACACACTCAGCAAATCCCTTCCCAAAATTGACCATGCAATTAGAAGATGTCTCATCATTTTTTTTTTTTTTTTTTTTTTTTTTTTACTGCTTTGCCTCACCAAATTTTATCCCACGAGCCGCCTCAGGTAGCAACAGCGTTCTATAAATATTAAAATTTCCAAATTCTCCATTCCTTCACACTTCTCAAAGCAGGTAGTCAATTTAAAATTAAAAGAAAATGACAGCCATTTTAATTTGATTTTTCGTTGACTGCTTTGAGAAATTCTCATTTCCATTAGCAGTAATTAATACTGCGCTCATTTCAGATTCCCAAAAACCAATGTAGGATCTTCAAAATAATTCTCGCCTCTGAGTGACACAGAGAGACGAAAGCCACTGCTGATGTTCCTGCAGTCTGTAATCGTCAGCAATAATAAAAGAAATCCGCCAATTCACACTATTGTACTAGTAGTTAAATAAATAAATACGCATTTATAGTATGAAATAAATAAATATGCATTTATAGTATTTGTAATTAAACCTGAATATCCATGGCAAAGCTTATTCAGAAAATGTTCCATTTAAATTCCTTCATGGTACAATTTTGTTTTATGAAGTTACATACAGTATACAGTTGACAGTAATCAGCACTAAGTAAAGAGACAAAACATTTAAAGACATTTACAATAAAATTATAAAAAGAAAACAAAATAAGAATGAAATAAAATAGTTCTGAATCTTTCTGGTTATAAATAAATATATTTCTGTTACATTATACAATACACGTACAAGAAAGTATATAATAAAATCGTCGTAAGATATGAAGTTTGGATGTACGAGTGTAACAATATCAAGGCACAAAATTAAGCGAAGGAAAGTGATGTACCGAAAGACTGAAGGGCGGCATTTACTGCAGGAACCAGACTGCTGATGGAACTGCATTCCGACAGTTAAAATATGGCTGCTGACAAGTGAGCGAGTGGGCTGGAGATTGATAAATTTGTATAAGCTGTAATCAAGCTGCCGGGGCACGTTGCTGGAGCCTTCTTCCACTACTTTACAAGGCTTCTTCCTTAGTTATATCTGCTGCGGCTATTGCAGGATTTCCCGGCGGGTTATTCGATATGTTTGGTTAGTACTGGAACTTTTGTTTTGGTTCTGCTGAATCTGTTGGTTCCCACTATTTAGTTGCAGCGTCTGGATCCTTCCTCCACTATTTTACAAGACTTCTGCCTTAGTTGTACCTGCTGCTGCTACTGCAGGGTTTCCTGGCGGGTTATTCGCTATGTTTGGTTTATACACCGGAACTTTTGTTTTGGTTCTGCTGAAGGTGTTGGTTCCCGCTATAGGGTTGGAGCATCTTGATCCTTCTTCCACTATCTATTTTGCTTGGCTTCGTTCTGAGCAGTTGCTGCAAGAAGTCAGGTCATGTAGAGTATTTGTAAGGCGGGGTTTCCACCGACCTCTCATTGCAGAATGCAAATGACATTGATGGAAATTTTTGTTTTACTCTATGCCATAGTTAAAATTGGTCAATGAGTCATAGAGTAAAATCACAAACAAACTAAAATTAAGAAATGGCGTCATGGGATATGTTAAGTACTAACATTTTAATAGATTTCTATAAAAAGAAAAATTCAAGTTTCCGTCAATGTCATTTGCATTCTGAAATGAGAGGTCGGTGGAATACCCGCCTAAGTCTTGAATGTCTGCTACCACGTCAATCAGCCTGATCGAGGCGATTGTAATACGGGGGTTAAATAAATACCCTAGGATTATAACTGCAAACAAACAAATTTTGAATAGCACTTTCCATTATAAAATTAGTTTAGATTTTTATTACCAGGGGATTAAATAAATACCGGTATTATAATCGCCTCGATCAGGCTGCAGGTGGGCCCGGGCCTTCCTAGTTTAGTGTAAGAGAGGGCTTTATAGCTCCAACTCCGTGGTTGGCTCAGTAAATTAATTAATCAACTGTCACCCCGTTTAAAAAAGAATGGAAACCGCCAAATAATTAGGGAGGTTGTCCCGGGCTGTGTTGACAGGAAAGTGAATTTTCAAACTTTCCGTCAGTTGCTGAGCTTACCATGTTCAGTGACACTACGTAGACATCGAAGATTTTATTGAGGATCAGTAGAGCAACTGAGCAATACTGAGTCAGGCCATGTAGAGTAGTGGCACAGACTCCGACTTTTACCCGAAAGGTTGTTGTTGGTTTGAGTCCCACTCTTGCTGCATTTTCTGGTCATGCTTCGGAGAGCATGTAAAGCAGGCGGTCCCAGGCCTTCCTAGTTGAGTGTCAGAGAGGGCTTTATAGGTTGGCTTCGTAACAGAACAAAAGTAGTTATTTATTAATTTATTTATATAGGATTTCGTAGTGGATTACTCAAAATACTGAAGTATTTACACCGAATATGTATCGCTCATGCACGAGAAAAGTGACACATTTCTAAATATTGACTTTTGAGATAATTCAAATTTTAGTTCTGACCATTTTTTAGTTTTTACTTGTAGTACTATCGAGGCACTTAAGAGGACATGCTACGTAGAAAATGAGCACCTCAAAATTTGTTGTTTTTATTGACTTTTTATTTTTTATTTAATTAACAAAGCAAGTCATTAAAAATTTGGCTCATTGAAGTTGTAGAAGACTGCTTCACGCATCATGTAATAGGAAATATTAAATTTTTGGTACCTTAGTTCTTTCATAAATACCAGAACGGACTAAAATTAAGCGTATTCTGGGATTTTTGGAAGAACTACAAAACCGAAAAGTAAAAATACCCGATCATATGATGCACAAAGTAGTCTTCTACAACTTCCATGAGCCAAATCTTTAATGACTTGCTTTGTTAATTGAACGAAAAATAAAAAGTCCATAAAAACAACAAATTTTGGGGGTGCTCATTTTCTACGTAGCATTTCCTCTTAATACTTTTGAGATGTGACAGTTTACTTGAAAGAGAAGTGTAATTACCACGTCAACGCCTGGAGCACATTCCGAATTATGTCGGTGTTGCCAAACCCGAAGTAGTCAAACTTGACAATGGATCAGTGACAAAACGCGATCTTATGGAAACAAATTAAACTAGATATGTGACACTGCATTCATAAAATTCGCTATATTTTCCTCTACATTTTTGTATAAACAACTCAATTTTGCAATTTTTTGAAATGTGTCACTTTTCTCGTGCATGAGCGATATATCGAAAGTAAATAGTTTTAACTTTTTATGACCTCCATATGGCCAGAGAGTGTAAAGCTCGAATCAATAACAACCTATCAAGATTCAGTTATGTAAGTCCTTATTCGGTACCTTTTTATTACTGACTTCACTGCGAGACAGTCGAATTGCCATGTTTGACTCGCTGTTGGGATGGCTTAAAATGGAAGAAAACTGTTATTTTATGCCATAATAACATTCACGAGCTATCTCTAAACTGGAATAATAATACTGTAATATTTAAATGATGGTTACATTTATGTAAAAACGGGGAGGGGTGGGGGGGGGGGGCGTTGTGAATACGCAAGTGGACAGGGGCGACTGCCGACAGCGGGGCCCATTAAAATCAAACTGAATTAACTAACCCCTCTTCCTACCACCCCCCCCCCCGCTGCTCGCATTATTTATTTATGCTAACTTTATGCTAACATCAGCTGTGGGACCAACACGGCCCGTGCAAAAATTATTTTACTCCGCTGAAAGAGTCAACATTATATTTTGGATAAATAGCATAGACCCACAACCCAACCCCTCCACTCAAATTTTCCGTGTTTTGTGTAGCGGAGTATTGAGTTTCAAAATATTCGCAGCGTATAGGTTCCTCTAATTGGTTCCGAGGCCCTTATCCCCCGTTTCCGGTACCAGCAGGCGGAGCCCCAAGCTTATATAAATAAAGAATAATCCGGGAGATATTGTAAATTATTCTAAATAGACTCCAATTATTGTAAAGCTACTGACGGGAATTAGAATTTATTTACTAATTGTTTGTCAGTAAACGATTAATTTTTATTATTTTTTATTACGGCGCGGGATCCTTGCGTTAGGTGGGGGTTTCTGATAGGTGGTGGTGATTAATTAATTGCTATTCATTGTTGCATATGCTAGGCGAAGGCGTAACATTTTTTCATGCCGCTATTGGACCCAACATGACAAAACCGTTTAATGCCGTATGTTTTGGAGTGGGTTAGTTTTTATACTGTATTTAAATAGTTTAAATCAGGGGTCCCCAACCTGTGAAATAAAATAAGTAAGTCTTGGCATTGAACTATAAAGTAATTCCAACTGATATCAGTTATAACCATTTTATAAATTAATGTAGGCACAAGCTACTTGATCTTGGTCCTAGAATTTAACACATTATTGCAGTATTATATGGAGTATACTGTATAACACTGACTTTTAAATTAACTTTTGTTGAAGAGGCAACCTCCACAATATAACTGAAATTAGAGGATATTGAAAAACTGGACTCGGCGGGATTCGAAACCACGATCTACGCCTAAGCCTTAGCCGCTCGACCACAAGCCCGCACCAGAACAGTTGATGAATATCTTCGTGGTTAAGCGGTTAAGACGACGCCCCGGTTAGGCGTAGATCGTGGTTTCGAATCCCGCCAAGTCCAGTTTTTCTATATCCTTTGTGTGTAAAGCATTGCCTTTATGTCATTAAGTAAGCTCACAGAGTAGTTCGGTTAGATAGTTGTGTAGCTGATCTAACCTGGATGTCTAACATTACGAATCAGAGCCGGCCGCCAAACCAAGTTGAATCCAGCGGACCAGAGCAGGTTCAAAGCTGCAGATGACTTGGTTGTGTGCACAATGCCGGTAGGGAAACATGATAGGACTTGTCCTGGTCACCTCCGAACTAATCGTGTGACTTCATTGTGTTTCCCAAGTGGTTCGGAATCCACTATAATCAGGAGGACCACTGTCCTATGGGCTGGGGCATAGGACAGTCAAGTCGGGGTCGCTCTATGGGCCCAAATTTGAGGCCTAAGTCGTTATTAACCCGACGAACACTACTACTACTAACATTACGAATCATGTCATAATACGAGCATATAAGTAGAGGATATTCATAAACTGTTCTTGTGCAGGCTTGTGGTCGAGCGGTTAAGACGACGCCCCCGCTAGGCGTATAGATCGTGGGTTCGAATCCCGCCAAGTCGAGATTTTCTATATTCTCTAATTTCAACTAGAATTTAACGATTTTCCCAACACAGCCATGGCTCACTCCCACTCAGGCCGACAATGTGTCGCTGCGGACCACCCCTACATTTTTATTATTATTATTATTTTTGTTTAAGAATTCGAAGGCTATCAAGGATATCACTATATTTAGCTTACAGTATGAATTTAAAGTACAACAAAGTTAATGTGAAACTTTGACACGCCTGTTTCGTACAAGTTGTTGTATTCTCGGCTTAATGTTCTTGTTGATACCAACCCTTATGTTACTGCAAGCATTCTCGCGGACCATTTGCCATTTGCGGACCACCGGTTGGCAACCATTAACCTATGACAAACAAAAGTCTCGTCTTCAGATCTTCTATTCCAAGAGACTATCAAGTCAGTTACCACGATAACCATAAAAATAAATTGGAAAGCAATGATATGGAAAGTGGCTACTAAAATTTTTAAACCTGCCTTATCTACCTGAATATTCCAACCCTTGACGCTGAAACACGCTGCATCAAAACGCTTTACCACCCCTTTAAATCATAACCAAGAAAAGAAAATAGTGCAACGAAAGAACGTTAAAAAAATGTGTTACAAGGAGAAACTGATGCCTCAGTGGATCATTCAACTGTAAATAATTTCATATTCTTGAGTTACAACGCAATCTAAAACCTGAATTACACAATACGTTAGAAGCATGGGGAAGAATACATTATGAGGCCAAACAGCAAACCCATAATACAACAAAGATCTAAATAGAAGACTCTCTACGCTTTCATTTTTCACGTGCAGCGAAGGAAAAGTTAAAGGAAAAACCGTGTCAGAAATTACGGTAATAATATTACCAAATACTGGAGAAGTTTCGTGGCGAATTTTGTTTGTTTTTTAAGGAATAAGGAAATGCGAACCATTCTCAAATTCAATATGGGAACAGAGACGCTCTGTAGAATAGTGAGGTGACAGAGATAGATTGCCGAACGCTTTCCACAATTAAATGCCATCTATCATACTGAACAACACTTGAGAGTTCGCCGTCTTGCGTATTTGCCAATTTTGGAAAATATAGAAAGGTTTTTGACGGAACAATGGGGGGAGATGGGGTGGTAGGCATTGTAGCAGTAATACTTTTTTTTTGGGGGGGGGGAGGGGGCAACTACTGAATTCTTCTTAGTTTGTTCATGTCTGGTATCGTACTGAAGCTTCTGTCGATAACTTATTTCATTGGAGAAAATATATTTTTGGCCTAAAAGGAAACACTTTGGCGCCCGAAAGCAAAGAATGAATGAGCTTTCTTATTTTTTATGCTGTTGCTAAATAAAGAAGGCGAGGAAATTGTCGCTGTTCTGGCAAAAGGGCGAGTGTTTAGAGAAATGTATTTTCTGCTTTTGGTATTGCTCTTTTCAAGTCGCTCGTCGAGAAAAAAATTGAAATACCTCGCAAGCCGTATTCCGAAATTTTTTTTAACCATGTTTTTTTTCGTCTCCTGAAAAGTAAGGGGTGTCTCGACATACGCCCTTTTGTCAGAACAGAATGCTTTCTTTTGATGATAATCCTACTAAACTACACTATAGGCTGTGGGCCGATTATGGCGATTGGTATTAACCATAGACTTTTATAATAATACTAGAGAACGAACTCCCCTGCATATTTTGAAGCCAGCCGCCATTGCTATAAGTGGATAGAAAGCGTTGTTTACATTCATTAACACCTTGCGTTCTTATGAGATTTCCTAACATTTTCTGTGAAAATTACGTTCAAAAGTTCAATCTTTCAGTTTATTTTCAGTGGATTTTGATCAATAGTTACATAAAAGACAATATTAACTGAAATTAAATCAAGATAAAATTTATTTTGTCGAGTACTTATTTAATAACAGGTACTTTGCGTTCTTTCTATCCACTTATAGCAATGGCGGATGGCTTCACAACACTCCATACAGAGACCATGGGAGTTCGATATCTAGTATTATTATTAAAATCTATGGTATTAACTTACTCCTGGGGTTAAAGCTGTAAACAAAAACAATTTTGGAAATCGCTTTCAATAGTAAAATTATCTTGTTTAAAATTTTAATACCAGAGAATTATATTAGCCCGGTATTAAAATCGCCATGATCGGACCGCAGTACCTACTGCAATATTCAGTAGAAACTCGTTATGCTAAAGTAGGCTATGCTCTTTAATTCATAATACCTCAATACATACGGCAATTGAAGATAAGGATAAATAGTTTTTTAATTGAAAGATAAATGCTATTACAGTCCTTACTATTGTGCGAGTAGTATATAAGTTATGACAATTCCCGGTGATGATCGCTAGCTATAAATATCACACTTAACTTTATCTCCATCTTTATGAATGAATGAATGAATATTATATTGAACGACAATTCAGTAATTTACAATGAAATCAGTCACAAACAAATTAGGCGGGGTTTCCACATACGTCAATGGTCAATGGTAAATATGGTTTTGACGTGGTAGCAGACATTTTTAGTATGTCTTTAATGTCTGCTTAAACGTCAATACCACATTTACCATTGACCATTGACGTATGTGGAAACCCCGCCTTAGTCGAGAAATGCCTACGGGTCGGTGCCTAGAGGATTTCCCGTGTTGGGCCCCCGAACATTTTCAACATAAGCAGTGGGCATTGCTGCTTTTGTAATTTCTCATCCTTTAGGAACAGCAGTTGGAGGTAGGTGGAACTATTTTTGATAAAAGAAGGGGTATTCTACAAAATTCTAAAAAATGATCGATTTTGATGGAGTAATAACCTGGAAAGTTGCCATTTCTATGGGAACCATGTGGCATCCTTCAACACTGTATTTTTCTAATTAGTTATTTTTCTTCGAATGCCTCTTCTATCAATGATTGGTGATCATCATGGCAATCGTAGGCACTTTTTATAGAGTAGTGGTGCGGACACCGACATTCACCTAAATGGTTGTTGGTTCGAGTCGGTCCCACACGAGCTAAATTTATAGGCCATACTCTGGAGGGCATGTAAAGCAGGCGATGACTGTTGCCTAGTGTTTTGCTATTGCCTTCTGCAATCCATGTGCCGTTGACTCTTCATTGAGTTCCTCCGCCTTCGGGGCCCAACCCCAGGATGAAAGAGTGCCCTAGTAGTGGTTGCTTATTTAGTGGCATTCGCACTGTCACATAGTCATCCTCGGCCTACTGTCGCTTTTTCTAGACAAAGCCTTCACCGCCAGGCTTGCTACCACACCCTTCGATTATGCCGCTGCTTGGTCGGGGACTGCTTACTCGTTAAATTCGCAGCTAGGCGACTGAAGAGGTCAATTGTATGCATTCATTAAATTGTTTGCATACGATTAACCTTTTTCTAAAAAAAAAAGCCACCCTATCTGGTGGCCTTTCCGCTATCCGCCACCTGCGACCTCGCCAGTAGCCTGCAGCTCAGCCTTAGTTAGTTGCTAGCCGGCCGCCTCCTTACCAAGTTGAATCCAGCGGACCAGAGCAGGTTCAAAGATGCAGATAACTTGGTAGTGTGCACAGTGCCGGTAACATGGTAGGACTTGTCCTGGTCACCTCCGAACTAATCGTGTGACTTCACTGTGTTTCCCAAGTGGTTCGGAATCCACTATAATCAGGAGGTCCCCTGTCCTATGGGCCCACACCGTGGCCTGGGACTGTGTCCAACCTTACTACTACTACTACTACTAGTTAGTTGCTACCGCTGAAATTGACCGCTCTCTATGTTAGCAACGACAACCTATTCAGGAAGCCACCAATTGGCATTTCTTGACTTAGGTAGGCGCATCCAGCCCGGGGGGGGGGGGGGACTTATAGGCCGCTGCCACCACACCACGCCATCTCGGACGATCTTCCCCCGCTAGCTTTCAGCCTCGGGTGCCGGGGGCGTGCACATCTTCGAGCACTTGGTCCATCCATCTTAGCCTTGGCTTACCGGACCCCCTAGGGTGATTGAAGGTGTCTTCGACAACCAGCTTCGGCGTCCTTTCCGCCTGCATACGGTGCACATGACACTGGCATTTCTTACCTACATAAAAGGGCATCTTATCTCTAATTACAACAAAATTCAGAACCATTCAGATCTATAGCGCGGGCAAATACAACTCTTAAAGGATCCGCGGCAAAAACAAGCCGCTAAAAGAGAAGTGACAGATACAAATGCGAGAATTAGACTTCATTTGTCAAAGAAATCCCCTAAGTCTACATATATTATAATTCGTGGATCGACATGCCTGCGAGCCACGGGGATATTAGGCGGGGAACGAGATACCGGAACATTTGTACCACGTCAAAATTTAACTTGATTTATCGTGAATCCCCGGGAAAACTTTATTCCCCCCGTCCCATCCATAATTTCAAAAAGGCTCAGGTTCCGCGGGGTTGGATTAGGTATGCTTTGCCCATTGTTGTTCGAGTGGAATTCATTTGCAAATTTATGGAATTCGCGGACGATAATAATAATACAATATTTTAAATAAACAGTTAATTGGACTGTTTTCAATAAACTTATCATCGATTTTTCAGATTCCGAGCCCTTGTAAATTTATTTTACCAGTATTGGCCCCCGTCTCTTTTATCCCTTTATCAGTTACCTCAATTAGCATATTATCCACACTGCTTTTCATTGGGTACTCTGGGAAATATAGTACAATACCCAAATACAGTAATTAGCCCGGTCAATATAGACATTTGAAATAACAAAAATTTCCGGAGAGTCAAATTTTGGTACAAACCTTGAAGACCTTAAATATTGAGTCTGAAAAAACGTATATTATTTTGTTGAATATTATATATTCATTACGTGCATACAAATATACAACAGGACTCTTAAGTCTTATATGTACTTGGTTAAATCATGCTTTCGCTTGTTTCATTGCGTCAATGGTAAGCTTGTCTCAACTTGTCCATTATCACTTGTAGCCGGTGTAGGTTGACATTGAGGACGTATACCAGTTTGTCAATGGCCAAAAATTCATACGGAAACGATACAAATAATGTCCGCAATCCATGGGGTCGTTGGCATTGGACAAGGGACCAATGGGCCACTATAAGTAGGCCTCATAAAGAGTCCATCAAGACATTATTGTATAAATCTATATACAACAGATATTTCAAGCGTCCGCTTTATTTCCACTATACTAGAGCCTTCTATTTAAGTTGTAAAGATTTGGTACACTCAATTGGTATAGAACTACTTTATACACCCTATTACAAGGTGTTTTTTTTCTTTCATTTTTGCTGTTATGTGTTCATGAATTCGATAATTCGGTAAATTTCTGTTTATTATCAGTTTCACGGAAAAAACCCTGCACAAAGAAAACACTTCTTCGTAGTACTATGCTTGAAATAGTCTACCAATCGAGTGTACCAAATCTTTATAACTTAAATAAAAAACTTAAATAAAAAATATAAACGAGCCTATTTGGTGATCCAGAGGTTGGCAATGTGTACGGCCAGTTTCCTCTTAAGGGGCCAAAAGCAAAAAGTTGTCTCTATCACCCTAAAAAACGAGAGAAGCTACGAAGCTACAGATAAACATAGGAACTCACTTCAGCACTGAGCATTACCCCCTCCTCTTTTTTGACAGACTGGTTGTTTTGCCCTTTTTATATTTAGGCATGACTCGCTGTATTACATCGCTCAGCAATGACTCCCCAGTCTCTCTAGCAATGTCCTTTTGCTTATTTCGCAGTAGCAACATTACTGCTGCTAAATTTCTCTTGTACCTTTCGCCTTTTATAACCCATTCCTTGAAAGACTGTAGTGCGGCCGAGGTGGAGGTAGAAGTGGGGGGTTGGCATGTTAGAGGGATGTTCTCCGTTCGGGCAGGACCATAAAAAGCTACGCTGTTTGAGGTTGGGCTTCACATCTATAATTCAATACATGGGGGAGCTTTAGGACCGCCCGCCTGCTGCAGTGCTTCCTCCTTATCTACTGTATATCTCTGCCTGCTCTACTTTGCTGCTTCAGCCCTTTTGCTTAATCTCTTCCGTGTTTAGGGCTGCTGACACAATACGACTTTCGGATAGCTATTGTACGTTCATAGTGACATTTCGTTTGTTTCTTTTGTCTAAAAAAAAAAAATACTAGTGGGCCCATGGGAACATTCGCTGAATTTTACAGCGCCGGTGCGCCCGAAGGATAAGTTTTAGGAACGTTATAATACTTATGTACTTATTCGTTCTCCGACCGTGGTTTTAGGCTGTATATTTCAACTGCAGCTTTTCTCTTCCTTTAGGTAATAAAATGAAGATAAAGATTTCAGTGCGACGTTCCTGAAGTTTGTCTCATTCGGAAAGGGGCTCCTTTTTCTAGTCGTACCTAACCCTGGAAAAATCCACTAACAAATCCGCTAACAATTAACGGTTTGCTCTTAATGGGCGCTATAAGGTTCCCCCCCTCGAGTCAAAGCGTTATCTCCTAAAGGTATAATGGGGAACCTTCATACAAATTAGCTTTGCTAAGAGGGACTTAATTCTCAAGTGATTTCTACCGTCGCCAGGGACGAATCCAGCCCATTTGGGGAGGGGGGTGTAGTTTGTTGTTGGGGGTCAAAATAGGAAAAACAAATGTATAGTATCGATTAAATCAGAGCAGAATAAATTAACTTACAATAGATTTACTAAATTTGGGGGGGGGGCAGCTACGCCTCTGCCCCCCCCCCTTCTGTATCCGTCCATGACCGTCGCAGCATTCAGCAATGCCGGTATGCGTGTCAAAGACCCATGAAGTCAATTATCCCGATGAGGACAGTAATAACAGGGCGTTTGACGCAATCAGCAGTTAGTACAAATAATACCGTGTAAGCAAATACAGCAACTGATAACTTACATAAGTGGGTGACCAATTGACCATGTTACGGTACGTTGATGGCCGAGTTCCATATTAGGTATTATTATTAATAATTGTAACGGTGTAAATTTGCAGCTAACAGCCTATTTCAATTATTTCCGTCACTTTTTATTCACTGGACACGGTCTGTAAAATAGATTCATCTTCTTATTCTTCTTCTTCTGCTACTACTTCTTCCGGGGTGCTACAGCTTTTTCCTCTCGCTCCACCTCTCTCCAGGCATTACTGTCCTTTATCCGCAGAGCCTCCTCTGACATCTTCCGCAGATTACTTTGCAGTGTCCGTAGGTAAAGTACCCGCTTCTACTTCATATTCTGTTCTCTTTTTATTTCTTCTCCTTCATCTTTTTCCTCGACGCTATAGCTTTGGGCCTCTTGCACCACCTCTCTCCAGACATTCTTGTCCTTCCTTCCTCTGTCAAGCCTCCACTGACATCTCCCGCAGATTACTCTCCACCGGTGCCTGGTGGTAGAGTAGGGTGGTAGTGTATCTACAGTATTTATAACCTTTGAGGACTGAGTGGCATGTTATGCCGAGTCGTTACTTTAACGTAAGGATCCTATAAACATACCTTTGCAGTAATTAGTTCATTTTCTAGTGTAGAAGTACCTGCGGACAGTCCCATTGGCTGCTCATTGGGGTAGCCGGGTTGCGCATCGCAATTTATTCATCTATATTTTTTACAGTTTTATCAAGTTTTGACTCTCGGGATAATTCTGTTCGTTCCTGCTGCAGGCTTAGTACCAACGTAATAAATGATAATTGAATTCGTTGTTAAAACTTATCCGCATGTTTGTAAACAAAGGAGAAGGCTTTCTAATGTTTTATCATAATAGGCCAAATAGAAATTTACCGCATAAGTCCAACATATTTAACAATAAATTAACAGCCTTAAGCTGCGCCAATTTATTATTTGAAATATATAAATATTGACTTTCTGTTCTATTATTAAGCCAACCTAGCGGGGTTTACATCTAAGTTTTAATTTAGTTAGTTTTATTTACATTATAATAATTGTTAACTTTATAAAAATATTACATAAAAACACATAAAATTACATTATACTATATATTATATTGTCACGGCCGGTTTCGACAAATTTTCATTCTCAAGTGGGCAGATAGATCTTAAAATAAAAACAATTATTTGCAAGTTATAAACATTAAGGGCAAACCGGAGTCGCCGATATTCCATTTCTGTGCAAACTTTAATTTCTCATGAAATATGGAACGCAGAACAATGAAAAAATGCTGAATGGCAAGAAGAATTTTTTCTCCTGATTTTGATACATAGTATGTTGCAATCATCAATACCGATCGGCTTTAGTTAGTGAACTTGATACGCAAAACATAACGGTCACTCAGGAGTTCAAGCTGAAGGAGTTCATCAACTGTGGCGAATTGGGGTTAGTTAAGGCCACATACTATGCATCAAAATTAAGAGAAAAAATTCTTCTTGCCATTCAGCATTTTTTTATTGTTCTGCGTTCCATATTTCTTGAGAAATTGAAGTTTGAACAGAAAACGGAATATCGGCGACTCCGGTTTGCCTTTAAGTCACGGTATAAATTATAAATTCATTACATATACAATCCTACTGCCAAGTCCAACAAAGGAGAATTGCTGATATACGTTATATCGTTTAATTCTTTTATTTCGATGGTTTCGAGATTATCCAGCAATTTTAGTAGTTTTATTTACCACTATCCCCAGGATAGCTGATCCTTTTATTTTGGTGCTATGCCCGCTGATGAATCCCAACGCCATGCTATCGGAAATTTAACCGCTTAATCTGTTCCAAATGATAAATTAATCTACTAATTCAGCTCAGTAAGCTGTAGAATGCTAATTACAATACAATACTCTTATGGTTGCTCACTTCGTCACTTGAGTCGTTTATGGAGGACGGAGGTTGCATTCAACATTATTTTGGATTTTCTTTTGTATTACTTTTTTAATGTGTGCGGGCCTCGTTGATCCAAAACATATCGGCCTGTCTGGCTTTAGGGACATGATAGGAGCATCCTATAAGATTGCGCTTAGGCGGGTATTCCACATACGTCAATCGTCAATGAAAAATTGAAAAATGACGTTTTAGCAGACATTAAAGACATACTAAAAATTTACGTCATTGTTACGTCATTTTTCAATTTTTCATTGACGATTGACGTATGTGGAATACCCGCCTTACTTGAGATTACAACACGAGAATGAGCGATCGGGCGTCTCTGGTAACAGCGGGAATTACCCCGTCGGTCAATCCTTCGATCATTCGACAACGTTCTACGCTACAAGACCAAATCGGCTTTTTTCAAAGCCAGCCCTAATAACCCCTTCTTTTGTATTAATATGAACAGATTTTATGCTTCACAGACCGAATTCAGTGGCCATTCATTCACTTTAACCACTGTAAATCCGCAATTTCACCCTTATCTCTGCTCAGCACCTATATAATAACCAATATTCCGTTCTATTGAAGCCAATCCTGTTGTAATTCAGACATAGTGATGCTGATAAATATTTAATTCGGCTTTTGGAATATTAGATTAGATTTAGATTAGATTAGTAATGGGGCGATGCTGCTACTTGAGCTTGGCTCACTTTGACCTTAAAGATCTATTGTGAATCCCCGTACTTTTAGTCCTGGTCAGTCAGCAGGTCCCGTAAAAACCTGCACAACTGCCCAGGGGCCAACTGGCAAGCCTCCCTTGGTGATAGAAACCAAGAGGACGTTGCTAGCAGCCGTCTGTTCTTTACTGCCGGACACGAGCAGATGATATGCTCAGCAGTCTCAGCCTTTTCTTTGCAGAATCGGCAGGTGTCATTCAAGACTTTACCCATGTTCTTTAAATGGTAGTTCACGTGGCAGTGTCCTGTGAGTGCACCTGTAAGTACCTTAAGTTCAGGCTTGCTGAGGTTCAGTGCTTTGGCGGTATAGCTCTTAGAGTGAGTGAGGAATATTTTGGATTGTCTGTGGCCTGTGACAGACTTCCAGAATGCTTCCTTTCTCTTTTCTTCCCATAGGCCAATCTCTAGGGTTTGGCGGTTTCTCGGGAAGGCGCAGAAGGGTTCAGGCCCAATGAAGGGTAGCGCGCTCCCTTCTCTCGCCAAGGCGTCGGCATTTTCATTGCCTTCGATCCCGGCGTGTCCTGGAACCCACATGAGGGTGACTTTATTCGTCACTCCCAATGCGTTGAGTGCAAGCATACATTCCCACACCTGCTTGGACTCGTAGCTACTCGAGTCCAGCGCAAGAAGGGAAGCCATGCTGTCGGAGATAATGAATATCTTGCTGTGGCGGTAAGCACGTTTAATGCAATGCGCCGCACATGCGCGTATGGCATGTATTTCGGCTTGGAAGACTGTGGGTTGGGATCCCATGGGGATGACTAAGTTGAGTCGTGGCCCATAAACCCCCGCCCCTGTACCTCCGTTTTCTATTTTTGACCCATCAGTATAAAATCTTAATGAGCCGTATGGAAAGACTACCTCTCCGTCAGTCCATTTTTTCCGGCTTTCCAATATAACCGAGAAATTCTTTGAGAATTGAAAAGTTGTCTCCATGGAGTCTGAGAACATAACCTCCGGAACCTTGCACTCATTAAGAATGCGTAAGTGTCCGGTAAGGTCGCCAGGCTTTAGTCCATGGCTTTTCTTAATGCGATAGGCCCACTTAGCTGCCTCACTCTCGATGAAAATCGGGAGTGGTGGTAGGTTCAATAGGACCTCCATGGCAGCCGTGGGGCACGAACGGGATGCTCCCGTGATCGCGAGGCAAGCCAGCCTCTGTAGTTTGGTGAGAGATTTTGCTCCCTTTTTGCTCTTATGCAGTCTAGGCCACCAAATTAGCGCCGCATAGCTAATTATAGGTCGCACAATGGACTTATATAGCCAGTCCGTTACTTTCGGCTTAAGCCCCCACGTTCTACCCACCATTCTGCTCGTAAGAAATAAGGCGTTTCGCGCCCTGCTTACAGCCTGGTCCAGATGCAGGCTCCATGTGAGCTTCCGGTCAAGGATAACACCAAGATATTTGGTGCCATCTGTGAGGGCTAAACGCACCCCGCTGAGGGTGGGAGCTTTAATATTAAGCTTCAACTTCCTCGTGAACGGGACCAGGGTGGTTTTTTTAGGATTTATATTCAGTCCTTCAGAAAGGCACCAATTATGGGCTATGGTTAAGGCCCTTTGCATTCGCTCAGAGACAAGAGCGTCATGCTGGCCTCGCACCAAGATCACCAAATCATCCGCATAGCCGCAGACGTCGTACCCATCTTGCCCTAGTGCAGTTAGCAGCCCGTCGACCACCAGAGACCAGAGGAGGGGGGAGAGGCATCCGCCTTGTGGGCAGCCCTCACCTGGCGTGGCTGTGATCGAGTCTGTGCCGAGTACCATTGAGATAATTCGGCTTTCTAGCGATGTCATGATCCAGTCTGCTACGACTGGCTCAACGCCTCTCTTTTCTAATGCATTCATGATTGATTTACGAGGCGTGTTGGAAAATGCCCCTTCTACGTCAATAAATGCGCATAGGGCTATCTCTTTGAACTCTAGAGCCTTTTCCAGTTTCCTGGTTAGACTGTGTAGAGCCGAGATGGTTGATTTACCTTTTTGGTAAGCAAATTGACACTTATGCAGGGGGTTCCGCATCAGCAGATCGCCTCTGATATAGTTATCAATAATCTTCTCCATCGTTTTCAAAAGGAAGGATGAGAGACTGATAGGACGAAAGGATTTAGCTTCGGTACTAGGGCGATTTCCAGCCTTTGGTATGAAGCTCACTTTCACCTCCCTCCAGGGTGTGGGAATGTGCGACCACGCAAAGCTCGCACGAAATAGAGCTAGCAGATCCGCCATGAGAATCTGAAGCCCCTTCTGCAAGAGGGCCGGATACACGCCATCGCCCCCTGGAGATTTAAAGGGCTTGAAGGACTTAATAGCCCAAGTAACCCTATCTTTTGTAAAGAGTTTTCGACCCAGTTTCCATGCTCCCCGCTTAGGGCGTTTACGCGCTGCGCGGGTGGGCGTCGTACCGCCGACTATGTTGGAGCCTGGAAAGTGGGTGTCAAGGAGCACCTCCAACGTCTCAGTACCTGACTGAGTGTAGGTGCCATCCCCTTTTTTAAGCTCACCCATGCCGTTGTTATGGGTCTTAGCCATAACTTTATGCAGGCGAGCTGCAGTCGGTGTCTCGTTGATCCCTTGACAGAATGAACGAAATGACTGCCGTTTTGCTTTCCGCAGCTCTCGAGAGTACTCAGCTAAAGCGGTTTTGTAGACAGCATGGTGATTCGAATCCCTGCTGCTTGACCACTTGTTGTAAAGCCGTCTCGTTTTCTTGCGCAGTTTTGATAGCTCCTTATTCCACCATGGTGCATCACCATCAGATTTCGGAGCTACCTGTGCACAGCTAGACTCAAAAGCATTTTTAATTTTGTTATGCAGGTTAAGGGAGGCATTTTCAATCTCATCTATATTATTTAGATCGTGTGTCCTCGGACCCTCCCTATCTAACAGACTTAGATATTTATTCCAGTCTGTGCGTCTCGGGTTTCTTCTCATAGCCTGCCGTGGTTTGTTAGCCACGATTCCAAACATAATATGTTTGTGATCAGAGAGTGAGGCATAATCCGAAACATGCCACCCAGCAATCTTCTGCTCAATTGCAGGACTGCAGAGTGTGAGATCGAGTACCTCATTTCTGATAGCATTTTCAAATGTTGGCTTATTACCTACATTACTCACCGACACCCCGTTCGCAACGAGGTAGTCAAGGAGATCTTCTCCCCTCTCATTGATGTCGGAGCTCGCCCATGCAGTGTGATGAGCGTTGCTGTCACATGCAACGATAAACTGGAGATTGTTCTTCTTGCAGTGTGAAATAAAGCTCTTCGTAGCTTCGGGGGGCGCTGGGTCCCCGTGCGGGAAGTAGGCTGCGGCTACAGCAACTTTGATTCCCTGCACTTCTATCATCACTGCTGCGAAATCGCGTTGTATGAATCTGGACATAGGAAAGCAATTTAGTTTTTTGTCTACTAGTAAGGCAGCTCTTGGAGCTGTACTGTCAGACGAAAGATAAATGAGCTTACCTTTTTGTGAGTTCAGGCCCCTGATGGCGTTTCCCACCACGTACGGCTCCTGTAACATCATGATGTCCACATCTTCTTTTAAAAACCTCCGCAAGGCAGTATCCGAGGCTGCCTTGGCGTGATGGAGGTTTGCTTGGAGGCACTTGATGTTAGCGCCGACCCCTCTTACCATCTACGTGCTTCCAGGGTTTCCCCCGGTTTCTGGATTGAGGGCCACGAAGGTCCCTGGCTGGGTCCAGATCTAGCTCGCGCTTATTCCGAGCATCAGGTTTGCTGCCGTCTCTACTGCCTTTGGGTACCTGTCGTCGATCCTTATTAGCGGCGCTGCCGCCAGGTTCCTTGGCATTTTCGATTTTTGAAGTCGGGTCAGTGGAGCTGCCTTCACCCGCCTCAACTGAGACGGAGGCTGCGTTTTCCTCTGCCTGACTTTCGTCTTTCCCTTTTCTAGGGTGCAGTTTCACCTTACCCAGTCGAAAGCAGATCTGAAAGCCAGCTGCTGTCAGTACCTTGAAACTGCTTTGATCGACTGCAAAAGCTACTTCTACGCAGTTTTTCTCCGTGTTCCTTCTACGCAGTACCCTCCAAGCTTTACACTGCAGCAATGGGTTCTGGCCTGCGATATAGTCCACGATTTTGGCTGTTTCGTAGCCAAGGCTATTGGGAAAGTACCCAGTTACCACCTGCGAGCTGGGGAGATCTTTTCCATCGAGGACAATAATGTCAAGATCTGACTGACTTAGCTCTTCTGCCTTGCTCTTGGCCCAGGCCGCGGTGCTTTCATTCTCGCAGACGACTACGAGGTAGCCACAGCGGAAGGTGGTGCCCCCAAATCTGAGAGGAGGGCCTTCGCTCGTGACGTCTTTATGCACCAGCTCAGCTAGTCTTTCCTCAGTGGACACCAGCTGCTCTTGGGTCATTGTCACCTCGGGGTAGTTACGGGGCAGTATCCCTACCCTATAGCATTCCCCTATGCGTACAGCATCTCGGTAGCTGCTTTGGTGAGCTTGGATTACCGGTTGCTGCGTTGACCCTGTAGCATTGGTGCGTGAGCGTTTTGCAACAGTCGGCTGCGGTGGAGTCGGAGTCATTGCCTCCGATCTGCCTCTCTTTACAGCTGGAGGTGTGGGTGCAGAGGTGCCCCCCCTTTCGGCTATCTTGAGAAGGCAGAGCTTCCGGGCTTCTTCATACGAGTGCCCTATCTTTAACAGATATTTCAGCCTCTTCCTCGCGGTCGAGCTGAGCCCTTTTCGAGGAGCTTGTGCCGGTTCGTTAATGACCAGCCTCTCCACTGATAAGGCGGTGATCGTACTGGCACCGTCTGACGAATCGTCATCGCCGCCGAGCAGCATTGCTTCCGCCTGTGGCGACGGAGTAGGACACTCTTCCATCTGCAGAGGGCCTGAGGGCCCAGCTCCAGAAGCCAGAGTGTCTAGAGAGCGGTTGCCAGTAGAAACAGTAGCTGTTTCTGTCTGGGTTCGCTCTGAGATATTTCCAGTGGAAGCATCAAGTGTTTCCGCCTGGGTGATGGTAACTTCAGTTGGAGCTACCTGAGCTCCAGCCTGAACCATATTACGTTCCACCAATGTGGAAGTTTCGGTGGACTCTTGAGGCGTGTCCGAGCCTGGGTTTTTTTCCTTTAGAGAAATCATACGAGTTCCCACGAGCAGCTAGGGAAAAGGTAGTCCAGTCTAGCAGAGCCCCGCATACTAGACTAAGGGGTCTCATACTTGGGGGTTCCCCCCTGTACCCCCAAGGGCTCCGTTACAGCTCCATTTGCCCTTGGAGCCTTCCACCCCGAGCACGGGTCGCATAACACTCGGGGATTTAGGGGAGGGTGCATTCCATCTTAGTCGCTGGCACTAAGTTACATCCCAGCAGGATGCAGCCCAGTGACAGCTTAAGCCCCATTACCTCGTCAAGGTCCGGTTAACTCCTAAGGCACAAACAACAGGCAAGCCGTCAAACCACTATTTGGAATATTAAGAGACAGAAGCGGTATTGTACAGGAGTAATCGTGATGTGTTACAATAACTCCCCATGGAACAGCTCGCACCAGACAAAATTAATAAGCCCACTCGTCCCCTGTGTTCTCCCCTATTACTGCCCTGTTGATCCAGTTTTTACATGCAAAACTAATTTACCCGTTCTGTTTCCAGCATCTTTTCCCATTTTATAGTTATTGTTATGAGTTTAAATGGCATGTGTAATAATGCATAATCGATGCATATCTTCTTCTGGCTCTACAGCCCTTGATGAGCTTTGGCCTCCTCGACAACACTTCTTCAGTCATCTCGGTTTTATTCAACGCTCCTCCATCTGCGTACTCCCAACTCGCGAGGGTCAGTTTCATACTCATCTTTCCAGCGTTTTCGAGAACGTCCCGCTAGTCGTCTTCCTGTCATGCTTACTTTGCTCATTTTTTTCGGTGCATATATGCATATATACGATAAGCCTGATACAGTAAAAATCAAACTATTTATGTCGCCAGGGATCCAAGGGATACTGCGTCGGAACTCTGCTGCCATCTGTCTGCTGTTGAATTGTTCATTTGGTTTTTATTTGCAGTTTTTTTGCTTTCCAATTTATACGTAGTATAAGGAAAGCTTTGTGACGGTCCAAATTTTCGATTCCGAGATTTCAACGATTTCCGGGCAAACTACTCGGTCGATTATGATAAAATTCGGCATGTAGGTTCACAAAAATCCTACCTCGGGACCATTTTATTTTTATTTTGGGCTAACTCAATTTGCGGGGGTTTTATTCTCAAAAATCTCCAAAACAAAACGTCAACAAAAATTATTTCTCAAAAACGGCTTCAACGATTTCTTTTAAATTCACATATGTTGTAGTCGTTATTAATATTGACAAAATGCGGGGGGTCGCTTGCCCCTTGATAGTTTGCTTCTAGGGGTAAAAAAATAAAAATAACTAAATTTTAATGAAAAATGACTAAAAAATAATTTTTCTGCGAAACCTTCCTATCGATGATTTCTACCTTCAGGCATGTTTTAGGTGTTAAATTGAGTAACGAAACCGGACAGGTTGCTTTCCCAAAAAACTATTTGGTTTTGTGCAAAAAATTATTTTTTGAAAAAATGATAGAAAATTCGCGCTCAAATGCATTGCGTGTCCTGCCATTATCTTTTATATTATATTTAATTTAGTGCTTGAGACTGAGGGAACAGCTTTACTCTAAGTTAAGTATGGCCGCCTGTGCATAAGGATAGCCAAGGGTATTCTTGGAAAGACGGATGGATAGACTTCCCGAATTAATATTTGAGAAATTATGGCAGAGTTAGCAACCATTAAAGAATGCGGGAACACTTAATATGTCGTAACTATGTTCAATGCTTAGCTTATTGAAGTTTATAATGCAGGAAAAAACTATGGTTATAAAGTTCCCGAATCATCTTTCAGATGATGACCGTTGTAACCCTATTAGCCATTTTACTATGAAGTTAGGTTTTTATCCTTTACAAGGCTCCTTTGAAAAAGGTCCATTGAACCTTAAATTAGGGTCACTAGCTATAAAGTGGGACCTTCTATTTATCAAAATTATGGCTGCCAATAAAGCACTAGCAGTTTCCTGTCGTATGGTGCGGAAACTCCAGACCCGCCAACTCTAGGACTGTAACCAATATTTAACTTCTAATTAAATGACAGACTAACTATTAACTAACTAGATCAAACGGCAACCTTTGTGACCCGATAATTTCTGTTTTGTAGGAAATATCACGTGTTATACGCTCAAGTTTGTTGTGTTTTCGTCCATGGCCTATAGATTTTTCTTTTGTATAATTTAGCCAGGGGTGTAGCATAGGTTTTATGGCGCCCTTGGCCAGGGTTAGTGAGGGCGCCCCTTCATAATTCATAGTTCTAAAATCTCCCTGGAAGCCTTGTCAAACTGTTTCTAATTATCACACACTAAAATTCCTCGTTCATCACCTGCTGCAATAAAGCAATATTTAAAATAAAAAAATTGTAAGTAACAAAATTCAAGAAGTTGATCATGAACTGTTTTTTTTAGTAATATGATATGTTGTTTTTGGCACCCTTTGTCTCTGGCCACCCGTTTGCTTCTCCTTCTTCTTATGAGGTCACAGTATCAAGGATTGGTTGGCAGCAACTCCCTGCCTTTAGCTCTTGATAAGTTCGAGCTCCCGCGTCCTCCTTCAGCTAATCCATGTATTTCCTCTTCGGCCGTCCTGAATGAAATTAATTTTTAACATAGATGTATGGTTAAAATACTGTTTAACATTCCTGTGGGCCGATTATGGCGATTGGTATTAACTTACTCCTGGGGGTAAAACTGTAAACAAACAAATTTTGAACAGCACTTTCCATTGTAAAATTATCTTGTTTACATTTTTAATACCAAGGTATTTTATTAACCCCGGTGTTATAATCGCCATGATCGGGCCGCAGGTCGGCAGCACACAAACCTCTTGAAATGAAACCTAGGTTTGCATTTGCATAATATATACCATGTACAGTAAAGCTGAGCTGCTGCTTAATTTCCCCTGCGGACTAAACACGTTTGTATGTGTCTGTATGGGGGGACAAGGGTTAATTTGGATTGGGAAGAGGGGGGGGGGAGTGGGAGACCAGCACTGTAAGGAAATGAGGGGATGACAAATGTCCGTCCCGTTTAATCCCGCTAAAAGCTCCAGGGGTACCAACATAATTACTCTAAACAAATCTCCCAACTTTACCGCAGTAAATTATAAAAACGTAAAATTTGTTATGTTGCCATATTAGCTGGGGGCGGGGAGGGGGGGGGAAGGAAAATGATAAATGTCTGTGAACTTAAATAAAAAAGGAGCATGGACTTACAAGTTATGTCGTGTCAAGAAAGCGCGCTTTTTTTAATGGGGGGGGGGAGGGTAGTGAGTCAGATTATGGGGTGGATATGGCTACGAGACAATCATAGTCTTTTTTTGAGCAAAATTTAATTTTACATGAAACATCGAACGCAGAACTTATAAAAAAAATTCACATTCCTTAGAAAAAATTGTCTTTACATTACTGTATGACTCTAATACCACTATTTGGCCACAGTTTTTTTATTCAATAGACCTGACATACTCAGTTCTTGTTCTTCTTGTTCTTTTTCTTCTTCTCTACGCCTATCCGGGATGTTGTCTCAACCGCTTGACTTCTTTCTACTAATTTCTCAATGATAACTCTACGAAGTTCCTGTAAATGGTGTCTGTGGAAAAAGCTGATAAACGTGTTGAGGGTGTCCAGTTGTCTCTTAATTCAAACTCAAAAAGGGACTTTAATACACGCATCTGTGCGGGAATGGAAAAAAGGGAAGAAGATGGTCTTTGAATATGATGTCACTATAAAATTAATATATTTCGCTACACAATAGCCCGCTCTGACTCACCGTGCTTTGGAGGCTTTATTTTTTGTGATTTACTTTTTATATTTTCGTGATGTTAGATACCTGTCCGTGGGGTTTGGAATGCAGTCCTGGTTATCAGGTTTATGTGTTGTACTACGTTGAGGGTTGCTCTGTCTTTTTTTGTATTCTTATCGGATTAGCTGCGTTTGTTACGGCTTATACATTTTTTCTTTTTATGTATCTGGTGTGGCGGGGAATCCCAGTCAGTAATATCTATGACCAGGGGCGTAAAGTTGGGGGGGGGGGCACGGTCCAACTTGCCCCCCCCCCTGCTCCTTTTGGAGCCCCCCCCCCAGCCTCGAGCATTGTAAGACGTGGTTCATAATTCGTGGAGACCCCCGTTCCCCTTTGCAGCAATATGAATATAAGCATTCCTTTGTTAGCTTTGTAAAATCTACAGCTATACTTTACTACTATTAAAATTCGTAAAAAATCATACTGTTTTGCTCTTATATTTTAAATTTTTCCTTATCCTGCCTGATATCGTCATAGTTCTGCCCCCGCCATCATTCTAAAACTTTACGCCTCTGTCTGTGACTCACCATAAAGGACGGCTCTCACATCAAATCAAATTTCTTACTTTAAAACAACATTTACATAATAACAATATTACAAACTTAGTGTAGGTAAATCTGTGGTAACTGAACTGCGTTTGAAAAGGATAAAACTTTTCATTTACTACTTATGAATATGAAAGCAACAAGTTAACCGCGAAATTAGAAAAAGTGTGGTCAGAGTCGTTGAGGCTCGTGTAAACCATCCTTCCGTCCTCTGGAAAAAGTACATACTTACTAGCCTTGTAATACTTAAGTGATCCATAAGTTATCCCCGACTTGTGGTCATCTTCATTATGTACTGTGCATCTGAGCTTCTACACTAGTTAATATGCACTGGCAGTTCAATGACAATATTATTAGTCCATGTTGAAATTTGCGCAGGCGGGCGGCCCTGTTGAAGTTGGACGGTCGTAACGTATTCCTACTCACAGACCCACACTTCCATTCATTCGCTATAGTGCATCTCACATTTCTTTATTTACTTTCTTTGACAGCCAGTTGTATATTTAATATTTGTTTTAGTATGGCATGAGAAAGTGAGAGTCGTTTACTCTTCGGTGCTACAGCTAGGGGTGAGCTTTGGTCTCACGCACCACCTCTCTCCAGGCATGCCTTGGAATGAGAAAGTGACAGTCGTTGACTCTTCGGAGCTACAGGTAGGGGTGAGCTTTGGCCTCACGCACCACCTCTCTCCAGACATGCCTTGGAATGTGAAAGTGAGAGTCGTTGACTCTTCGGAGCTACAGGTAGGACTGAGCTTTGGCCTCGTGTACCTCTTCTCTCCAGGCATGCCTTTGGATGAGAAAGTAAGAGTCGTCGACTCTTCGGAGCTACCGCTAGGGTTGAGCTTTGGCCTCACGCACCACCTCTATCCAGGCATGCCTTTACCTAGTCGCCACTGACTGTCGCAGGGTACTTTTCGCCTCGTCCGTCCATCAGTTCTGACACCTATCCTGCTGCCTTTTGCCCTCCAATCCCTTTGAACATGAAGTTACGATCTCGGGGTTCCTCCTTATGGTTCTTTATAAGCCTCTTCTAGCGAAGATTGGCGATCCTTTGGACCATTTGGACCTGCTGCTCTGAAATTGGAAGTCGAGCTCTTGCCAAACCACTGCCTCTGGTTTTTCAACCGGGATGTCCTTCTGCCAGGAACTCATAGTCAGGACTTCCCTTGGATGATAACATACAGAAGGGGATATTTTTCGTTCCTCATCACATGGCCAAAGTATGTTAGTTCCTTTTTCTAAACGGTCAGCAGCAACTCGGCTTCAGTATCCATTTGGCTCGGGACCTTGGCATTAGGGACACGATCTCTCCAAGATATGCGCAGCGTTCGTCAGTATATCTACATTTCGAATGCACTGATTCTCTTCTCCATGACTTGGGTCAACGTCCATCCGTCCATACCATATAGAAGGTATTGTTCCATTCAGTCCAAATGCCCAAACCAACGTAAACTTTGAACTTTTATCGGATCTCGCCCATCTCGATGCCTTTTCTCTTTCTCCAGACAGAGTTGTTGACCCAAACCTAAAAATACAGCTGTAACCAGTAGCAATCCTATTAGGGCGGTATAGCTGACTGAAAGCATTGTGATACAGTAAGGCAACTCAACTCCGGGTTTTAGAGGTAATTGCGAGGGTTGAAAAAAGGCACGGATGAGAAAACAAGTTTGAGCGGTGAAAGGTAAAAAGAAATGCGTTTTCGCGCCATTAATCACTTTCACAGCCTCCCCTAACCCCCGTCTCACCCTACTTAAACTAGGGAAGGGGGGAACAGACTATATGGGTCGGTTAATGGGGCATCTAGGTAATTGGGAACCGGCTGGTGAAGAAACCCGTATCTTAAGGTGAAAAAATCGGGTGAAGAAGACTTTTTACATAAAAGGCCCAAGACCCAAGAGCTAATTTGCTTCTGCAAATACCTCTTCTATCGAAGATTGGCGATCATCATGGCAGTCTTAGTCATAATGATTATACTAGGAAATTGTAATACAGTGGTTTCCCATTGCCTTCTGCATCCTTATACCGTTCATTGAGCTCCTCCACCTTCTGGGTCAGTTTCCCAACCTCAGGACAAAAGAGTGAAGAACCAGTATAATCCGGGCTGATGGGCCGTGGTCGAATTGAAAGTGAATAGAATTGGAAGTCCACTTTCAATTCGACCACGGCCCATCAGCCCGGATTATACTGGTTCTTCATTTGACTCCGGCCGTGGAAGCCTTTGCAGGGACAAAAGAGTGCCCTGCACAGAAAAACTTTGTTTTTCACTTATCAGACAGAGCTTTCATGTTTTAAATGAGGTCGAGGCGCGGCTTCGAATCCAAAACTCATCCTATATTATTGTCTCTCCCTCACTTTGTATGTACCTACGTACCTATGTACCATTTTATTAGTACTGTTTAAAAGTTTACAGCTTCCTCGTTCAAATTTATACGGCTCTTCCAACCTTTCTTCTAATAAAATGTTATATTATGTACAACACCTTCACTCAATGTCGGGGTGTTGGTTTTTTTATTTATTGAATGTGCTGCTTCTCCACATATGAGTCCATTGCACCATTTCACTTCGGCAATAGTACAATCAAACGTAAATAGGATGACATTGATTGATTGACATTTTGCTTGATGAAGCAGTGGAATCCGGAATGATCGACCACGGCCTGTCATCCCAGATCCTTCATCTCGTACCTCCGACTGTGAAAGTCTTTGTAATTATATTGACATATTGCTGATCATGAAGACAAAGCAAGACGCAGTATATTTCGGGAAGCTATGGCCTGCGCATGTGTCTTGAATTTGAGTTCTAAATAGGAGAGATGGGACATTGCCCCCCACCATGGAAATTTTGGAATTGCTGCTGCCACCTGTCACGTCTTCCTCGACCAATCAAACGACAAAAAATCCTGTTGTGGTTGCAAGGCGTGCTCTGATAGGTCGAAGAAGATGTGTAATGTAAAAAAAATGGCGTTAGCAGGAACGAATGTCCCACCTCTCCTATACAGAACTCAGGTATTCGCATTAAATTGAAACATTTTTTTTATCCATGATCGGCGGATTACCTTTGAGAGCGGCGCGCGAACCGATTTTAAAAGGCATGTTGATATTGAAGCCTCCTATCTGTACTACTAATTGTTTTCAAACAAAACCTTTTTTTATAAGCGAGGGAAAAGCATGTGACATGTACATTGATTTGCATATTATCAAGTAATGTATGCGCTATACAGTGCAGCTCATATTTATACATACCAAAACAGCTAAAATGCTAAAACCCGGTGCAAACATTCGTTTGTAAATGGTAAACATTCGTCTTCGTATTATTATGGAATGTTTGGTTTGCTGCTGTCTTGTTTTAAGGACGATGTGAGGGAAGAGAGGGGGGGGGGGGATAAACATACAAAAACTACTAGAATTAACCCATATAATTGTTTAAAAAAAATAACTTTGTCTACTAAACCCACTAGTGTTAGTACAAAACCCTTGTGGGTTTCCTAGGCAAAGTTACTTTTTTAACGATTAATTGGCTTTTTTCTAATTCTAGTTGTTATACCAAGTTTTAATAAAGCACTAAGATTTTGTTTATTAGAGTGGAATACCTCGAAGTCACGACTAGTTTAATTTTTTCTAAAGTTGACATTTTAACAGGTGGTAAGCTCGACTTAACCAAGCATGAAAATGAGTCTATCTTCTTTTTTGCTTTAAATGCCTCTTCTATCGGCGATTGGCGATTATCATGGCAATTCGGACCTTGCAGACTGTTGCTCTCAAAAGGGAAGTGCTCTTGCCAAACTACTACCACAGGTTTTTCTACCAGGGTGTTCTTCTTTTGCCGGGAGCCCTCCCTCCGTCTTTCTATCTTCCCCTTACATACTATTCGTTCCACATCTCATGGCTGAAATATGTTATTTCCGTTTCTTAGCCGTCAGCAGCAAGTCGGCTTCTGTAGCCATTCGCTTCAGGACCTCACCAGTCTATATTACCATGTACTTATTCCTGTGGGCGTTCCCTAACAAATGGTGGGTTGTCAATTAGCGGAGGGACACAAGTACTTTCAAATCATTATATTACAACACTGTTAACAGTTATCGGCGCATATCTTGTAGAGATCGTGTCCCTAATGCCCTGTTCCTGAGGCGAATGGTACTCACGGCTGGGAAACGGAAGATAAATTGCTTCGGCCATGTGATGAAGAACGAAAAGTATGTAATAATCCAAGGGAAGATAGAAGGACTGAAGGCTCCCGGCAGAAGAAGAACAGCCAGGTTAAAAAATCTGAGGCAGTGTTTTCTAAAGAGCACGACTTCCCTTTTGAGACCAGTCGAGTCCTGGTCACCTCCGATTTAATCGTGTGACTTTACCATGTTCCCCAAGTGGTTCGGAATCCACTATAATCAGGAGGTCCACCCTGTTAGTCAACTCCCCTTTCCCCGAGGTGAAAGAGTCTGCCCTTAGGGTGCCTCAAGTTAACAAACAGACTCACTCCCCCCGCCAGGCTGACAGGGTTGCTTAAAGCAGAAATGCTGAAAGCAGGCGTTAGAAACAACAACAACAACAACCTTTTGAGACCAGTAGCATGCTAGGCCTAAATTCTCACGATCATCGCCAATCTTCACTAGAAGAAACATACGATTATAAGAAGAACATGAGTTCATTTTATATGGTGGCCACACTAGAAATAGGCTAATTCCCAAAAGGGTCATATACATTTCCCGAGCCACCCTAGTTGATGTCAGTTCAGTAACAGAAATAAGATTGAATGAAGAACCAGTAGAATCCGGGCTGAATGGTCGAAATGAAAGCGAACTTCCAAACGTTTCGTCAACATCTGCGGTCGACATCTTCAGTGGAACTGCGTAGACTTCTAAGAGGAGGCTCAGCAGCGACTGTGGGGGCAGGGGGTTGTGCTCTGAAATTTTTACTAACTGGTTCTTCATTCGACTCTGGCCGTGAAAGCCTTTGCTGTTATAGAAATAAGATTATTTACTTTATGTATGCCTACTGCCTATATTGTCGTAGCCTGAACATATATTTAGCTGAATCTAGCAAATTATTAAGAATTGTCTTATCAGCAGGTGGTAATTTTAACAATTTTTTCCTTTTGTTTGTTACAGGTAAGCAAATATGAAATATGGTAGAGTATGTGTAATATTTTGCTGCGGAGTAATATCAGGTACGAGGTCGTAAAGGTATCTAAGGGCGGCACTATTCCGTTCTGCTGTTAATATCCCTAGGTGGTTATTGCACCAATAAATTTCATATTATGTACTGCATGTATTTGCTTTGCCGGTTTATCAAATTGACTGACTAGCTTGTTCGTCCTATAATATTACGGAATGCAGTATTCTAGTAGGATATTTGGTGCACTGCACATATATGAGAATGTTATTTTGTATTAAACCCCGATAGTGGTATTTTGATGCTCTTTGTCATAGTCGATGTGATTTTTGGAAAATTGGGGGGTTTTTAGTTAATAGAAATCAGTATCAGCAGCTATAGTATAACAACGCAACAGAATAGAATGGCCTCCTTTCAATATTTTTCAGGGGGGGGGGGGAGGAATTTAAATTAGGAACATATTTATACAAGTTTGTAACGATTTCCTCGTTAGTCAAGATCAGACTCTACTTGGTTAAGTCATGCTTTCGTATGTTTCATTGCGTCAGTGGTAAGCTTGTCTCGGCTTGTCCATTATCGCTTTTAGCCGGTGTAGGTTGACATCGAGACCGTATACCAAATGCCAATGACCAAAAATTCATCCGAAAGCAATATAAATAATGGCCGAAATCCATGGGGTCGTTGGCATTATAAGCATTACTATAAGCAAGTCTATGTCCATAAAAAAATCCTTTAAAACAAAATTACTACTTATTACTAGTCAGGGTTAATGCCATATGTTTTTCCAATCGCAGGGGACGGCTCAGTCCTGAGATGGACGGATGGTGTAGTTCTGATAAGGCAATTTCCACCGACGTCAATAGTCAAAATAATGCTGATATTGACGTGGTAGCAGACATTTTTACACTGTCTTTAATGTCTGCTACCACGTCAATATCAGCATTATTTTGACTATTGACGTGGATGGAATATGCGCCTAAAGGACTGATGGTCTCTGGATGATTGACACATGGCCCTTGTATTCTACTCTAAATTATTGAGTAAATCCGATCCCATGGAGGATTTGAACCGCCGTTCTTCCGATTCAAATGCAAGCTCTCTGACCACGACCTTGTGTCTGTATAATATATCTCTGGGGGCAGGCAGTTGGACGGCTTCAGCGAAAAGATATTAAGGCTAGTGTTTCCTTTCATTTTAATGATGTGAAAATGTGAATGCTGACATTGAAGGCATTAAAATTGCATTAGTCCAGAACCGGGGACTGGAGCTCACTGGAGACCCGCCAACTGATCTGTGCCCCCTGCCCAAACAATTCTCCGACAATGCTCCAACTAAATCATTTTCAAGTGTTTTTACGACAATACGAATCCAACGCTTTTGAATTTTCCATCAATGAAATTGAATGTTATGCATTGAAGAATTTTCTCTATCGACTGTACTTTTTTTTTGCCGATTTTTCGTTAATACATTAACAGCTTTATTAATAGGGTAATGCGTTAAGATTATAAATTGGATTTCGTCTCCCCTATATTAAGGCAAAATAGTCGATCCTTTTAGGTGAAAAAATGCAAATCGATATTAGAGTTATCATTGAGGGAGTATATAGATGAAATCTTCAGGGAGCCTACCCATCAGTAGTCTAAAAGACATGTGACTCGCGCTTTGATTGGCTAATAATGACGCACAATTGATGACAGCAGGCCATATGTACACTGGTGGACCTAGCTGTCCAGAATGAATCAGTATTATGCTATTGAGGATAATTGTCAACAGTTAGTTACGTTGGCTTTATTATTATTTATTCATTAGCACCATCGATAATCCGGCAGTTAGGCTAACTCAGGGGTCGGGAACCTTTTTGCTTTCCAATTTATGCGTAGTATAAGGAAAGCTTTGTGATGGTCGAAATTTTCGATTCCGAGATTTCAACGGATTTACACGTTTTGAGGTCCCAGGAACCCAAAAAAGTGGTTTTACGAAATGTCTGTCTGTCTGTGCATCGATTTCCGGGCAAACTACTCGGTCGATTTGGATGAAATTTAGCATGTAGGCTTACAAAAATCAAACCTCGGGACGATTTTTTTTATTTTGGGCCAACTCAATTTGGGGGGGTTTTATTCTCAAAAAACGTCTAAAAAATTATTTCTCAAAAACGGCTCCATCGATTTCTCTTAAATCCTCATATAATGTAGTCGTCATTAATGTTAACAAAATGCGGGGGGTCGCTTGCCCCTTGATAGTTTGCTTCTGGGGGTAAAAAAATAAAAATAACTAAATTTTAATGAAAAATGACTAAAAAATAATTTTTCTGCGAAACCTTTCTATCGATGATTTCTACCTTCAGGTATGTTTTAGGTGTTAAATTGAGTAACGAAACCGGATAGGTTGCTTTCCGAAAAAAATATTTGGTTTGCACAAAAATTATTTTTTGAAAAAATAGAAAATTCACGCTCAAATGCATTGCGTGCCCTGCCATTATTGCTGTGTGGTAATTAATGTGTTTTTCTGACCTATCTAGAATTTATCTCACTTTCAGTGACGTCAGGTGGACAAACCCCCCCCCCCCCCCCCCGAGATATCGGAAATTTAACCACTGGAAAATTATTTACCATGAAATTACTCATTTTCTCTATCTACTAATGTTGATAAATTGGAAAGCATGTTCGAGTAAACTCGGACCGGTTCTTTTACATGGAGCCACTTTTTACAGTTCTACCGACTCACAAACCTTCTGAGAGCCATACTATACTGAAATAAAATGAAGCAAAGTAAATATTTCAACATTTTAAAGCATAGAACCTACGTATGCACTATTGGGCCTAGTAAGTATTGTAGTAATTTCTTTCATGTTTCTGTTTTTTGTTTTTTTTATTTTTTAGAATCCGTACTTATTATTTATTTTCTGTGGAAGAGTAGGCGTCTAGCCTTAGCCGAGTGAAGCCACATCACAAGTCCTTCAAAGCCAGGGGTTCCCGACCCCTGGGCTAACTGATCCTTCCTTTTTTTTCCCCCGCGCCATTGCCTCATGGAGGGTCGGCGGCAGAGCTGCGGCGTTTCCAGACATTTCTGTCTTGCGCGTCCTCCCTTGTGAGCCCGGTTTCTTGCAGGTCGCTTACAATGTTCCTCTCCAGGGTGAGCTTTGGGCGCCCACGTGCTCGGCGTCCAGATACCATCGCCTCTCCCACTCTTCGTATAAGCGCTGATACCTCTCTCCTTTGCACCTGGGCTAACTGATGTTACCTATTAATGCTATAAGACGGTGTCCTTACGCTCCGTAAGGTAAAAGAAAAGTCTGCTTAATCTGTTCAAATTTAAACTCCCCCCCCCCCCCCGCCCCTGGGGTCGTTAATATTGGTTTGGCGCAATACATCATCAGCATTTTAACTCGGGCCGTCTATTGGAAACCCATATCGCATATACAGTTAATGGGGAACTTGCTCCGAAAACTTGGCCCATCAAAACGGATCGATAGCCGCCGATATTCAATTTCATACCGCCTATTTTCAATAATACCTTCCCACAAATTTTTATTTGCTCTTGTAAAAGGGGATCAGTTTGTAGCGTGTAGGGGGGAGGGGGTGGGAGTGGGGCGGCGTATATTTGAGGAGGGGGAGTTTTACACCCCTTTCTCCCGCGGAAAGTTTTCAACTAAATCCAGAATGAGACCGCCCTGTTTAGCTAGTCACGTTTATGTAGCCTTTGTCCGTGACTATGGGAACCATGCAGTGTATTAGATGGTTGATAATCCTTAAGGTAGGTTTTGTCACGCGTTCCCTCCATACGTTACTTTATATCAGTGTGGGCCGCCATTTTGTTTTGTGGATTTCTCCTACAAGACTTGTCAAAAATAATAAAGATGAAAAATTGAATTTTGTAATTTCTCTACGTGGGGTTAAGCCAAGCAAAGGGTCGTTTTACAGCTAGAGGTTTTTTTTAGTTGCGATATTCTGACTGGGACTGGGTTTGATTTTTTTTTTGTGTCCTTGAGTAATGGTTCGAATGCTATAATTGTTTGTTTTGTTTCACAAATTCCTGCTTTCAGTATTTCTGCTTTTAAGCAACCTTGTCGCCCTAGCGGGGGGAGTGACTCTTTTTATTAACTTGAGGCACCCTAAGGGCAGACTCCTTCACCTCGAGGGAAAGGGGAGTTGACTGACAGGGTGGACCTCCTGATTATAGTGGGTTCCGAACCACTTGGGGAACATAATAAAGTCACACGATTGTGATTGTTCAGAGGTGATCTGGTCTAACCCCTCCCCCGAATTTTTTTTAAATATACGCCCCTGTCTCACCACCCAATGGGACATAAGCTACGAGCTAATAAAATCCAAAACCATGCATTAAGAAGAAACCGAAGGAATATTGGACGTTGAATCCTGAGTGAAAGGCTACTGAAATGCCATATAATGACGGTAGTGACAGCAAATGGTTTTATCCCCGCGAGAAATATTCCGGAAACCAACTAAAATTTCTTATACGACGTGTTAGTGCGCGCTTAAAAGGTTCGTAAAGGCAGTAAGGGGTGGGGATAGGAGTAGTTAGAAGGGGTAGTTTAGAGATGCTGCAGGGAATTGATGGTTGGGAGAACGGGGGGGGGGGGTATTTACCCCGGCAGAAGACGTGTTGTCTGAAATATAACAACCCGGCTGCTGTAAAGAATTCTACAATGGCTTATCAAGTTCGCCGGCTTATCTGGCTCAATGAGCTGGGTTTATTGTTGGAAAAAAAATATACTGGACGATTTTAGATGTTCATTTTATGGAAGAGAGTGTGCCTTTTTTGACTGGCGAGTTTTAACAAGCGGCCGGGACTTCCGTTTCTTCCTTCATGTGCGTGAACAAAAATGGGTTTTGAGTTATTTTGATTGTTCATCCTATTGCTATGGCTACTTCTGACTTCTTAGCCTTTGGGAACCGAATGTTTCATTTTGACGCCGGTTTCATGGTTCTCGTTGTAGCCAGCTTGTCCGAACATGTGGCTCTTAATTTCTTTGTTGTTACCTCTGGGGCATAGTTGGTTTTCGTGTGTATGATATGCGATGTGACGTCGGAATATCCCAGTAGGTAGAAGTCTGGACTATGAACCGGAAGGTCCAAGTTCAAATCAAATCATCCTATATTTTCTTTTAGCCCTATAGTATTTTTTTTTATGATTATTTGCTAACAAACAATTCATTGAATGTAGCCTCTATAGGCAATACCTGTGTTGAGTTACGACTGGGCACCGATCGCATGCTGTGTAGAGACTCGCACAAGTACGAAGAAGCTACCACTATGCCATCGAAGTCCCCTCATCCATCCCTTGGACGTGACCAAACCGTTGCAGCTGCTTGTTCTCGATTCGCAAACCTCGATTCACCGGGTCGAATGCCAGTTTCTTAACTTCTAAAACATCCCTGCTCACCTATACTATTGTCATTTCGCCTCGCCTTTGCAAAATCAATTTTCTAAAATTATTACACCCCTCATTCATTGTTAATTTTCGCTAAGCAGACAAAATTCAATTTTTACCTCATTATAAGCGCCACGTCTTCCCTATCAACCCCCCCCCCCCCACCCCCTTTGACATAATTTGCGTTCAAAAAAGGGTTGCAAGATCAGCGAATCCATAAGGTATGCTTCCGCATTTGAAATTGCCAAATTACACATTACGCGATAAAAAGCTTTTTAAGTTTTGAGAAAAGTGCTTTTGAAATTGGCTTTGACATTGCATTTAAACTAAAGTCTAAGTAGCGGAAAATGCGATAAAATTTGTAATTTACGCCGTCGAAAACTTTGCTCCCTCGCTTTTGAAAGAGAGTTTGAAAAGCAATTTGTTATCATACTGCGAAAGTAATTAGAATTGGTGTCATTCTGACAATTATATTGTGTTATGGTACAATACACTGTCAGTGCATCAGCAGCGCGGCGGGCTTTTTGTATTGCTGTCGCCGCCATACCGGCCGCCACTGTACAATGAAGGTTTTACCAGGGGTACTTCAATTACTTTTTGACATGATATGGAGGAGGGATAATACCCTACTATCAAGTCGTCGGTTAACGTTCCTCTCCATGACACTGTGATACTATCAACCATTGGGTTAGGTATTTCGAACGACCCCCCCCCCCCCCAAACTCCATCTTCCCCGAGCCGCTTTCTCAGCATTACTTCAAGATGGTCGTGTCTTCTCCGACATTATTTCTTTTTAAATGTAACGGTTTATGGAAGGGTCTTGAAATCGGGATTGTTATCGTTTTTGGTGGCGCAAACTGTGGGCAAATTCTGAGGAAAAATTTGGCAAGTAAACGAAGGCCAATTGCCGAACAGAATGGACAAAGCAACTACCTATGAGTGGAAGACGAATTTACGGACGGAAAGACAAAGTATAGAGGCAGAAATCGTCAATTTGGTGGAGTGTCATACAAAACTGAAATGACTAGAGGAGTGTTGCAAACAGAAAGAAAGAAAGAAAGTTGTCTTTATTTTCCGTATGGGCGAATTTTGGGCCTTTCGGCCCAGTCTTACAATTAACCCATTTACAGTTAAATAGGGTCCTCTTTGTTATCCAATAGGCTGATTGGCTGCAGATTCAGAGAGGAAGTGCAACAAAATTGACCATTGCTGCTTTTCTATTTATAAGTAGTACGAAATAAAGAAAGAAATAAGAATAAAGAAAGCTTTCTGATGGTTGGAATTTTTTATTTCGATATTTCAATGAATTTTCACGTTTTGAGGTCGCGGGAATACAAAAATCTATTTTTTACGAAGTGTCTGTCAAGTGTCAATCTGTTTGTTGGCCGATTTTTGGACAAGCTACTCGGTAGATTTTGATAAAATTTGGTATACAGGTATGTTCACAAAAATCATGTCTCGGGATTTTTTTTCATTTTGGGCTAACTCAAAATTATGGGATTTTACCATCCAAAAACGAAAAAAAACTACTAATTTTTCTTTCTCAAGATTAGCTCTAATGATCTCCTTTAAATCCACATATATTGTAGTCGTTTTAAATGTAAACAAACCCCAATAGGTCGCTTGCCGCTTCTCGGGAATTTTATTTTTATTTTGGGCTAACTCAAATTTATGGGATTTTACCACCCAAAAACTAAAAAAAAAACTACTATTTTTTTTTCTTCTCAAGAACAGCTCTAATGATTTCCTTTAAATTAACATATATTGTCACTCATTGTTAAAATTAACTTTGTATAGTTTTACGAATAAAATAAAATTAAAAATTCACAACCGGTTTCGGCTCACGCCATCGTCAAAGTTAATTTTAACAATTAGTGACAGCAAGTTTTACAAAGTTACTAAGGAGACTAATATGTTTTTTTTTAAACATATATTGTAGCCTTTTTAAATTTAAACAAAACCCAACAGGTCGCTTGCCGCTTGATATTTCGGTTCTGGGGGTAAAAAAAATTAAAAAAGACAATGCAATGAAAAATAACTAAAAAATAAACCTTTCCATCGATGCTTTCTAACTTCAGGTTAGTTTTAGGTGTTAAATAAATAGAGTAACAAAATCGAGGAGGTTGCTTTCTGAAACAAAGATTCTCAAGGAAAGTCTTGGTTTCGAATAAAAAATTATTTTTTGAATAAAATATGAATAATTCATGTCAACATACATTGCATTCCTGTCATTATTACTGTGGTGTAATATATTGGTATGCGCGTTATTGGCCCATAGATCAATTCAGTGTTTTGTGATAGGGAAAGTCGAGGCAATTTTACCCTTGGACAATTATTTACTATGGATGTAATCTATCTAAACTGGTTCATGTCCCGACACTAATGTCAACCTGCTGCATGCGGTAAATGGGCAAGAAAAGATTTCCTTGACCATTTACACATTGTAACAGGCGTTAGCCGGACTTAGCCAAGTACGTGTGCGATTCAACCCCCCATAAAATGGTGAAAAAGATAGGGAAAAAGGTTTTCCCCTTTGTAATGAAGGAGGAGAAGACAAGTTGGGATTGTCGGGTTCAGTAAAATTATTACACAAAGTTTTGTCCTTCCTCCCCTGGCCAGTTAGCGCCCGAGGTCACACTTGCCGAATGTATTTTGTTTTTCTTACCCTATAAAGACAACGGACAGAGTTTGTTTGTTTAGTTGAGTTTGTTTACACTGTTCCTCTATATTTGCCCAAGTAAAACAGTTGTATTCCTTTCTGGGTCGAGAGATAATCCGCAGGCATATTTTGGGGCATTATCATATTGAGGTTTGAGTTTAGTTTCCCTCCAAAATTTGGGGGTTTGTAATTTCGAATCTTTGGCATGCTAATGATAGTGGCTAAATGTTGGAAATTTTCTTTTTCCCCTCAGGGCACAACAAAGTTCCAGAAAAGTATCTTTGGTGATTGGGCAGTGCGGTAATTTTCTTTTTTTCCAATTTGCAGCATGTTGAATGCGTTCCAACCGCTGGATTTGCCTTGGGACGCCTTTGTATTTTTTTGTTCAATGTTTGGCTTTTACCTTTACTTTAATTGAAATTTTACGCTTTATAATTTCAATATTTTCATTTTCTGCTATTCGTTTGGAGGGGCCTGTTCCAACAACACTATCACCGCTCTATATAATAAATATAAATAATGACTTTCTATTACTAATAAATAAATAATGACGTTCTATTACCAAGCCAACCTAGCAGAGTTGTAGGGCCTCAAAGCCTGTTAGTGTGTGACTGGAGCCTAATGGGGTTCATTTGTGGCGTCATTTTGTAGATGGCAGCACCAGTTGCAATGATATCAAAGCGTTGATTTTTCCATAAGCCTCAATACTATTTTAAAATGATTTTTAATTACGTATTATTTTAAAGTGATATTTTTCCCTAAATCATGGAGAATATATATATTAAATTATATGCAGCGAAATAAGGTCCAGGCATAGTAAAAATATTATAAAAAATATTAAAAGAATTAATTAGATGCTAAGAGCTTAGTTTTCGCATGCAAACGGCGGCCATTTTGAATAATATGGATATCGGTTTGTCGTCAGCGAACCTAGTGACCAAAACTGTCCCTACAGAACCTCATTTCGGGCGGATATATTTCTGGCGGGAAATTAATTAATGGCCCATCTCTCATGTATAGAACTCTAGGTACCTTCTCGAATCCTCCTACAGATGGAGAAATCTCTCTCTCTCTCGTTCTCTTCTCTCTTTCTCTCTCTCTCTTTATTCTCTCTTTCTTTCTCTTCTCGCACTCTTTCTTTCTCTTTCTCTCTCTCTCTCCTTCTTTCTCTCTCTCCATTTTTATTCAAGCTCACTACTTTACTAATAGTTAGCCATTATTAGTACACTAATACTACATGTTTCTTACCGTTAATAACGGTAAGATATTATTATTGATAACGGTCCGTTATCAATTAGATTAGCGAACTCTATAAATTAGCTAAAGTGAAGAAATAGGCTAGATGTTTGATGATAGAGCCTGTGTATAGTTCGGCAAAGAAGCCGTGTGGGCTTTGAGCTTGGGAGACGCCGTGTGAATTACATGCGCGGAGTGTCAATATTATTCCAAGCCCGCCATTGTTGTTTCATTTACACTCGCAGCCATGAGTAGCCCCTGTCCTTGAGGCCATCGCCCTATTCTAATGTGTGGTATTTCACAAATTTACTTGCTCAAATTTTTCCTCGAAGCAGGGCAGGCATGAACAACCACATATTTTTTGTTTATTTATTTCATGTTAGTGACTTAATTTTGTTTATTTTTATAAAGTCTATAACTGGGGACGACGTTAGCCCGTTTGAAAAAGCAGGCGGTGGCGGGGAACCCAAGTGGCGAGAGGTCCCTTATTAAATACCCCAAAACGCCGACAGAGCTACCGAAATAAGGCGATTGGCATCGCCTTTAAATAAGTGCAAGCCCAATGCCAGTGGCGGAAGATGGTGCCTAGAAACACCACAACGGCGGAGTAGGCAGATGAGCATGGGACTAGCCACCTCTCTGCCTTAAGGGAAGGGTATTGACCCAAAGGTCAAAGGAGGGCCCTAACAGAAAACCCCTGCGTAGGCAGAGCGCTGAGAGGGAAACCATCTCCCCACTGTCGATAGGTCCATCTCCTGCACAGTGGTATTGCTGAGTCAAAGCACAAAGGGAAGCCCCGGAAACAGAAATGGGTCCGGTGGTGCATGTGGCACTAAGAGGGAAGAAGAAGACGAAGTCATTCAGTAACTGGGACGGCAGACCACGGTGGCTAGCCCCTGTTTAAAACGGCCAACTGATTTTGAAAATGGAACATAACGTTTATAAATAAATATAGTAGTGGATAATCCCCCATCATTAAAAAAAAAAATACTGGAGATTGTCAGTCATCGACGCCAAGGGTCGCAGATCCACCTCGAGGTCGTCCAGTCATCGCATCCGTGGTCGACACCTTTTGGAGTATCCTACGCTTCCACCTTTCAAGAAGCCCCTCGCTCCTCTGAGTCACTGAAATACCTAGTTTAACCGTATTCTGACTGCGAGGCACTGTATGTAGAAGAACACCTATGAAAGTCCCGGTAAGGAATTCCGCACGACACAGCTATACATTGGTAGATGGAGGTCCAATATTCCTTAAGGACAGTTTCTAAACGATGATGAGGGCCTAAGAATGTGTGAGGGTAGTGTCTGTAATGTGAACTGGTGGACGGACGCGCGTGACATCCGTTGCTAGGAGATGCATCGTCCATCTAATAGTTTCCTGCGCACGTCCACCACACACACACTGCACGGTGCACATTACCGAATCTAAAGCAGAGTAAATATCCAATGTGGCGGATTAGTGTCACTGACTGCAGAAGATCCTGCTGGTGTAACGCTGAGAAACCAAGATAATACAAGGTGGTGAGAACCCATGACGTTCTAGAGAAACTAAGAGAAAGGAGGCTGAACTGGTGGGGTCACGTACTACGTAGAGACTAAAGCCTCCTAGTCAAAGGAGTAATGAACCGGGTGACACAAAGAAGAAGACCATCAGGGAGGCCGAAAGATACACTGAAAAAAAAAGATCGCCGGAGATATATATGAGATGTTTGGGGCTCTCAACCGAGGACACCCAGAACAGGACTGTGTGGAATCGCTGCTGTTGTGCCGCCGACCCTCCATGATAAGGCGCAGTAGAAGTAAAACGTAAATAATGTCACTGACTGCAGTCTTGAAAAGTTGAAGAATTCGGGGGAAGAAAAGCAGGAACCTGCTGGCTGTTATAGCCAAGACTCGGTACACGTGGGCGTTTCTCGCATTCGCAATTTTCCATTGTCGAATAGAGTTAGAGGAATGGTTGGCGCAAACCCAGAGAGTCTATCTACGATGATGTAATACGCGAACAACAGAATATTTTGCAGGGCTCACCGAAAATTATTTTCTGGACGGCATAAAAAAACTTGAGGGAAGATGGACCACCTGCATTGAGCGACAAGGGGACTATGTTGAAAAGTAAAAGTAAGTATTGTTAATACATTGTATCAGTTAAAACTTTCTATGGACTTTTCAAACCGCCCTCGTATATGGGAAGATTTTTATGATCAGACGTGTCTAGGGCAGTGGTGGGCAAAGTGCAGCTCCAGAGCTCCACGTGGCTCTTTGGCTTTGGTGTAAAATTGTTTCCTAAACAGTAGATTTGGCTCCCAATTGTTTTTTTTTTTAATTGTTAAAATGTTCATATTTGGCTCTTTGGCTAAAAAGTTTGCCGACCAATGGTCTAGGGGAAAACCGTGCCCTTTCGTGCGGTAGGCTTCACGCCAGCTTCAGAAATCGTCATGAAATCATCTGGTAGCCCCTGGCTACAGTGGGAAAAGACGTCGCCAAAGTGCGATTGTTAGAATCGTCCGTGTATACCGAGTCTAATGGAAAATATATGGATTTTTAATGTATTTCCTTGTTTAACTGATTTTCTTCTTTAAGTGCCTCTTCTATCGAAGACTGGCGATCATTATGGCAATTTGGACCTTGAGGATTGTTGCTCTGATAGTGGAAGTCGTGCTCTTGCCAAAAACCATTGCCTCAGGTTTTCCACACAAGATGTTCTCCCGCCGGGAGCCTTCAGTCCTTCTATCTTCCCTTGGATAAGTACATGCAGGAGGCGATCTTTTTCTTTCCTCATCACATGACAGAAGAATGTATGTTTCCGTTTCTTAACAGTCAGCAGCAACACGGCTTCTGTATCCATTCGCCCCAGGACCTCAGCATTAGGGACGCGATCCCTCCAAGATATGCGGATATTCCTCCGGTTCTAAGTCAGTCCCCCTGGGTAATGGGGAAACTATAAGTGGGGCTTAGAACCCAGCCCCAATTATCCTGATTCCTGCAGCCTGACCGAGGCGATTATAATACCGGGGTTAAATAAATAACCTAGGATTATAACTGTAAACAAACAAATTTTGAATAGCACTTTCCATTACAAAATTATCTTGTTTACATTTTTATTACCAGGGGATTAAATAAATACCGGTATTATAATCGCCTCGATCAGGCTGCTGGTGCTGCTGTCGGTGATCCGATTAGTACACATGTACATGTACCCATGATCCGGTTAGTACGCATGATGTAGTGCAGTGGTACGGATTCAGACTTTAACCCGAAAGTTTGTCGGTTCGAGTCCCTCACTTGCTACATTTTCTGGTCTTGCTTCGGAGTGTCTCGTATAAAGGAGGCGGTTCCGGGCCTTCTTAGTTGAGTGAAAGAGGGGGATTTTCCTTTATAACCGAAGCCCCGCTGGGTTTGCTTTCTAACACAACAGGACAGAAGTCATTGTTATTTTATTATTTTTTATTGAGGACTTGTATCGCTCATGCACGAAAAAAGTGACACATTTCTAAATATTGACTTTTGAGATAATTCAAATTTTAGTTCTGACCATTTTTTAGTTTTTACTTGTATTACTATCGAGGCAGGATGTGACAGTTTACTTGAAAGAGAAGTGTAATTACCACGTCAACGCCTGGAGCACATTCCGAATTATGTCAGTATTGCCCAAACCCGAAGTAGTCAAACTTGACAATGGATCAGTGACAAAACACAATCTTATGGAAACAAATTAAACTAAATTTATGACACTACATTTATAAAATTCGCTATATTTTCCACGACATTTTTGTATAAATAACTCAATTTTTGCAATTTTTTGAAATGTGTCACTTTTCTCGTGCATGAGCGATATTTTGATTTACTGTACATACGCATTATCCCGTACCCCGTAAAATTGTATTAGTTTAGGCCTTGTATTTGGCATTTGAATTGGTACGACTTTCAATTGGACCCACGTTTAGCTGTTATCTGTCAGAAGAATGAGGACTTTGTTTTGCTAAGGCGGGTATTCCACATACGTACATCGTCAATGAAAATTATGAAATTGAAGGACATTTCAATTTTACTCTATGCCATTGTTAACATTAATCAATGATCAATTGATCATAGAGTAAAATCACAAACAATGAAAGAAACAAACTAAAATTAAAAAATGGCGTCATGGCATATGACAAGTACAACTATTTTAATTGATTTCTTTAAAAAGAACGCATTTCTGTATAAAAATCATAATAAGGTTTAAATAATAAGGCGACGAAGAAAACAAATACAATTTCAAGAAACAAATGCAAACAAATTTCAAAAATTTGGCGCATACGTTTCAATTGAAAATTGTCAATTTTTGAAAAAACATATGGAATGGCCGCCATCAATGAGAAATTGAAATGTCCTTCAATTTCATAATTTTCATTGACGATGTACGTATGTGGAATACCTGCCTAATCTGAGGTTAGCAGAATGTTTTTCTGATCAGTTTCCACCAGATGCATTTCCGTTTTCACTAGACGAGTACCCTACTGAAGTCTTCCCAGCGGAATGTTCCGCACGTTTAATTGTGTTATCTCATGCTTGTAGTATGAGGTGACTCTGTCAAGGACGCCTATAGTCCCTCAGTATGCAGTCATAGGCGTACCTGGTACCAAGGCATAGGCGCACCCGGTACCCACTCTGATGCTATAGGCATGCATTAGTGCTGCGGTTGGCTAGGTCATGGTTCTGACTCACTAATGAACTTAGTCACTATGGTAGCAGTCACTTCCCTGAATAAAGAATCAACTAAAAGTCACTACCTTACCCGTTTCTTATTCATTTAGCCTCGGAGTGACTCAGGCCAATTTGCCATCCTTGAGGTTCATAATGATGCATTTCTGACCTACATCAGACTTGCATTGTACTGTAGTATATGGGAGAGGGCTTGCATTCCAGAAGGAGTTGGTTTCCGTCTGACCGTGACGGCTTAAGTACCTATACATATCGTCAGGATCTGTAGAGTTGTGGCATCGACTCCGACTTCCAGCCGAAAGGTTGTTGGTTCAAGTCCCACATTGGCTACATTTTCTGGCCATGCTGCGGAGGGCATGTAAAGCAGGCGGTCCCGGGTCATCCTAGTTGAGTGTAAGAGAGGGCTTTATAGCCCTAACTCCGCTAGGTTGGTTTAGTAATAGAACAACAAAAAGTCAGATTTATTTATTTATTTTATAGGGCTCAGAATATATTTTTTTCGCATTTTTTAGTTTAAAAAAATATATATAAATAAATTTATTGCGTTTTTTGTCAATATTAGTTAGATTAAGAGTGAATTCCGCTATCGTATCCCTAATGCAGAGGGTTTGAGACGAATGGATACAGAAATTGCCGAAAGTTTTTGTTAACTAGGTGGTTTCTTAAACAAAGATAATTTTTTAACGATTATTTGGTTTTTACTAACTCTAGTTTTACATCAAGTTATTATTAAAACACTAAGTTTTTGTTTGTTTATCATTTTACTGAAGACTTCACAACTAAAAGCTTATTTTTTCCAACCTTTTTACAATGTAAATAACTGATACAAAAATAATAATTTATTATTAAAGTAGTCGTGGAGTACTGTTAATAAACATACAATAATTCAGTCTTGAAGTTTTAAAAGCAATTGCTGATAATGTACAATTTTGTTAAAAGCAACTTTTCACTCGTATATTTAAACATAGCTCTTTCCCAGTAGTGGTTCATGCCGAGCGTCGCATTAAACAATGAGATATGATTGAAATAGAAGCATTCGTAGATGATGAATCGCAGCTTCGCTCTGTTTTGGTTTACTTTGTTGGAATAAAATTTGTAGCTTTCCCTCTGCGTAGACCCCTTTTATTCGAGCGAAATTGTAGGTGAGGCTTTTTGTTCTCGGAGTTGAATGTTTCATGAAACATGGGTCTGTTATTTTACTCTGTTGCGAGGGCTTTCGAGAATTAGTTTAAAATCGGTTTCAATTCAGCGGAGTCACTATTTTGAAAATGTACATGAGCGTACTGTGATTGTGTACAGTTGAAAGTCAAATCAATTGTTTTTTTTTTGTTTTGACTCGGCGCCTGTCTACCACTCTCTTTCTCTTCGACACAGAAGTACTAAATTTAGGGCTGCCAATTTCCTACGGGAAGTACACTCTTGATATTAAAAATAATAGCCATAGTAGGCCCGCTGGAGATAAAATAGCTTTTCTCATGACAGCTCATCTCCTGTATATACATTTCGAGTTGTAGCGACGCGTGTTATTCATCAACTGAATTTTAAACGCTTGGATTATAATACAGCACGACTGCATTTGTACAATATCTGCAAGAATGCATTGTGAGGCGTAGTATGGTGGGATGGTTCAGGAATGGGGCCAGGTATTGTATGACTTCGCCGCCATTCATAGCCTGACCTCGTGTCAGCGGGTCGAATTACACATACGCTCGCTGCACTCCGGCGCTATCCCTGCCGGCTTTGAGTAATGACGATTGTAATTTATAGAGATGCTGTGGACCTGCGGTGTACTCTGACTGCACCATACAGCCTCTCTCTCTCTCTGATCTGAATGGCTCAAAGTTCGGGGTTTTCTTCTTCTTCGCCTTCGGCTCTACAGCCCTTGACCGGCTTTAGCTTGCTCAGGAACACTCCTCCAGTCATCTCTGAGAATTCCAACTCGCGGAGGTCAATTTCCATGTTGTCTACTATTTCTGCATTGTTTCTTAGGCACTACTCTCAGTCACACCCGACACACTCTGCCGGCTTCGAGTCATATGATGATTGTAATTTTTAGAGATGCTGTGGATCTGCGGTGTACTCCGACTGCACCAGAAGGTCTCTCTCTCTGATCTAAATGGCTCAAAGTTCGGGGTCTTCTTCTTCTTCGCCTTCGGCTCTACAGCCCTTGACGGGGTTTAGCTTGCTCAGGAACACTCCTCCAGTCATCTCTGAGAATTCCAACTCGCGGAGGTCAATTTCCATGTTGTCTACTATTTCTGCATTGTTTCTTAGGCACTACTCTCAGTCACACCCGACACACTCTGCCGGCTTCGAGTCATATGATGATTGTAATTTATAGAGATGCTGTGGACCTGCGGTGTACTCCGACTGCACCAGATGGTATCTGTCTCTGATCTGAATGGCTCAAAGTTCGGGGTGTTCTTCTTCTACTTCGGCTTCGGCTATGCAGCCCTTGCCGGGCTTTAGCTTGCTCAGGAACCCTCCTCCAGTCATCTCTGAGAATTCTAACTGGCAGAGGTCAATTTCCATCTCGTCTACTATTTCTGCATTGTTTCGTAGGCACTTTTCTCGGTTACACGCTCTGTACACTCAACACACTCCCTGCCAGCTTCGAGTAATGAAGATTGTAATTTATAGAGATGGTGGGGAACTGTGGTGTACTGCGACTGCACCATATGGCATCTCTCTCTGATCTGAATGGCTCCAAGATCAGTGTCTTCTTCTTCAGCAGCTCTGCAGCCCTTGATTGGCTTTGGCCTGCTCGTCAACGCTCCTCCAGTCATGTCGGACTCCTACATCGCGTAGGTCAATTTCTATGTCGTCCTTTCAGTGGTTTCGTGGGCGTCCCTAAAGATGTTTCCAAGCCACGCTTGCACGATACACATACGTTCACATTTTTTCAACGTGTCAAGCGCGTAACCAGGTTTTTGTTGGGGACTCCGATCCTTCAGTATATACAGGGGAAGAGATGGACGGAAATCATCTTAAGACGTGCCAGGCTCTTGCCAGTAGCAAAGGTTCACCAGATTATGTGTTGTATTGGGCTGCAAGAAAGCTGATGGTGGAAGCCTAGTGCTACGGTGTAACAAAAAAAAAAAAACTATGTATAGTGAAATGTCGCACGTCTGCTGGAAAGTTTGCACTATCTAGTGTAATGCCAAGAAATTTCGAAATTTCATGGGGGGGGGGGTGTTACTAGCACTCCTGGTTACAGACCTGTGTCCAGCTGTCGTAGGCTCCTTACGTTAGGCGCCCATTCCATTGACCGGCTAGGGCTATTTCCAAAAACAGTGACGTGGTAGCAGACATTCAAGACTTAGGCGGGGTATCCATTGATCTCGCATTGCAGATTGCAAATGACATTGATGGAAATGTTTGTTTTTCTTTTTATAGAAATCTATTAAAATGTTTGTAATTAACATATCCCATGAAGCCATTTTATAATTTTAGTTTGTTTGTTTGTGATTTTACTGTGTGATCATTGATAAATTTTAACTATGGCATAGAGGAAAATAAACATTTCCGTCAATTCTGCAATGCGAGGTCGGTGGAAACGCCAACTAAGTCTTGAATGTCTGCTACCACGTCACCGTTTTTGGAAATAGCCCTAGCCGGTCAATGGAATGGGCACCTTATCAGCTATAAAACGGGCCTTCATGTCCATTCAGTATTTCGTCTATTTCTGCATTAGTTCTTATGCACCTTTCTCGGTACTCGCTGTCTTCACTCACACACTCCCGGCGAGCTTTGAGCAATGCAGATTTTATTTTAAATAGGGATGCTGTGCACTTGGTTAGAAGGCTGAAACTTCAAGGCCGGTTGGTACTTTTCTTGCACATTGAGAGTATTGCGGCCTGTATGGACAGATCTACTGAAATGCCGTGGGCTGTGGCGTAATGCTGATAAGTTACATAGTCTAATGATTAGACTCTAATCTAAAATCTCAATGTTAGGGGTCTGTTTAAATAGAGGTGCTGTGCACTTGATCAGAAGGCTGAAACTTCAAGGCACACATTGAGAGTTTTATGCATATTGCGCCCTGTATGTACAACTCAACTGAAATGCCGTGGCCTGTGGCGTAATGCTGCTAAGTTATATAGTATAATGATTAGACTCTAATCTAAAATCTCAAAGTTAGGGGTCTGTTTGGTGGTTTTTTTTTCTGTTTAAAAATGCATTATTCTCCCCCTTCTATGCCCGCAGGTAACGCTATAAGTCCTTGTGTACGCTGTACCGTGAGTCATTGCACAGCCGGCCGGCTTCAATGGGCTCAGAGTAATTAGGAGTTTAATTTATGCGTAGGTCTCACCGCCTCTAATCTAAGGGTTCACTGTGGTTCAAGGTTCGGAGCTTTATTATGACAAATTTTTACCGTGTTCAACATTTCTCTACAGATATAGCCTTCCATCGGTAAAGTTACCGTTTGTAACATATTACAGTTTATTACTGTATTTCGGTTTTTATCATATGAAAGTAGTCTGAGGGCAGGTTTTCAATCGTACTGTACCATACTCGTACGAAATGTAGTAAAATTATAAGTACTACTGGGAGTACTCATTTAGAACGACCACGGCCTATCATCCCGGATTATATTGCTTCGTCAAGGAGATTCATGTAACTGCAAATAGGAGGGTTACGATCCAAGACTCCAACCTGGAGGCCGAGGTCACTCCCGGGAGAAATTTTTTTTTAAATATTGGTACAACATTCTGGGGTCTTATGGACTTCAGGAGAAAAATATTTTTTCGGTAGGAGGAGGTGGGGACGGGATATAAACTGGCTGCTCCTCCCCCCCCCCCCCCCCCGCCCCCCGGGTCTTTGCCTTGAATTGTGCTACGGCTGCAGATTGAATTGGCGTGCAGAACCGGGAAACTATTCCCCGTATATTAGTTTTCTTGTGCGTTATGTATAGAGAGAGCTCTGTCACATATGGGGTTTTACTTTACCCTATTTGAACTAGAACGATGGGTAGGGTAAGGTGGGGCAGACTTGCCTGATGAGATTGTATCGTGAAGAGTAATCTGAGCAATCTGGAGAGTAAATATCGCTAATGGACCACACAAATTATTCCTCCTTCACCCCGCCACCCCCTCTAAGGCTCCAGTCAGACCCCTTCCCCCCTCTCCCATCCCTAACCCCCTTACTGGTCTGCGGCATCGTACAAATTCCATGAGTTTCTATAGCACAGACGCCACGTCGCAAAACTTTTGGTAGAAGTTGAGAAAAATGTTTTTGACGTTAGATTATAATTGTTTTATGATTTGTAACGGCTCGGCTCGCCTCGGGTAGCTTATTGTTAAAAACTTTCAGACTATTAATGAGTCTGTGATTTATTTCTAAAAATCTAAAAATAACAGAATTTTTTTTAAAAATGGAAAGTTGTATTATTTTATGGCTGCATATCGATCTTTGAAATCTTGTAGGAAGAACCCTTTAGCGATAGTTTCGGATTGTTTTTATTTATTGATTTCCTATTTATACGTACGGTAGTATAAGGAAAGCTTTGTGATGGTCGATTTTTTTTTGGAAATAGGACTAAACTCGTATTAAAGCAGAAATTTCAAAATATTTTGTAAACAAATTGAGACCGGGTCATTTTGACAAAATCAATTCCTCGTTCCACAGCTGCAAAGAAAAAAATACTAGCTTTCGTAATCAATTTACATTTTCCCGCCTGACATAATTATTATTCTTTTAAAAAAAAGATAAAGTGAATAAAGTAGTAAATCAGTCTATTTGACTGTTTTTTTTTTTTAGGAAGCTTGCATTTTTATGATTTTTTCAGAAGACCAATTTTTTATCTTTGCGGCCGAGGAGCCAGGAGCTAATTAATTTCGTCGAAATGACTTGTTCTCCATGTTGATTACAAAATATTTTGCAATCTCTGCCTCTTGTACTTGATTACGTGCTTCGTATTTCGAATTGAGTTCTCCTATCGATCACTTGGGCGCAATAATCAGTTAGAAACTAATTTCTCGCTTGTTTACTCATGGTTTCTAGTTCAGCTTCTTCTGCTTCTTCTTCAAGTTACAGCCGGCTGGCTGGTTGAAAGCAACATGTGGCATCGATGCCTCGACTCCCCTCGATCCTGACACGCCCTCTTCAGCTCCACGTATGTGTTGGCCCCTACATCCTCCATCACTTGCTGCAGATACTCTTTTCTCTGCCCCCAGGTCGGTTGACACCTTCTATTGTTCCCTCTATGATACAGCTTATCAAGTTCTCGAGTCGTTCAGCTAGAAGTCGAAATCAGTCATGAATGCCCCCAATATATGCATTCACCCATGCACTGTTGGTAATTTAACTGCAGTATTTCTGGCTGATGGATTTGTCGAAAGGGCCTATTATGTAAATTGTGTCGAGAGGCACGCAACTTGAATAGAATGGCGCCCTCTATAGGGTAGGGGTACTGTGACGTCACCGCACGACGCAACTAATGGGTTGTTCGCCATCGGCACTTTTATACGGTTAGTGAACAATGACGTCAGACTCGTACTTAGTCAAGTTATGCCTGTTACGTTGTGTCAACAAGGGCAGATCCAGCCGAAAATTTAGGGGGGGGGGGGGTCACAAGTATTTTGTATGTTTAAAAGGTAATTTTTTTTCTTGAAAAATTGAGTTTTATTCAATTTTTATTCTTTTACTAGGTATCTTATGAATTTACTCATTTACGGGGGGGGGGGGGGGTCAGGAGGGTCATGACCGTGGATCCGCCATTGTGTGTCAACGGTAAGCTTCCTCAGCTTGACCATTATCCCTTGTAGCTGGTGTGGGTTGACATCGAGGACGTATACTAGTTTGCAAATGGCCCAAAATGCATGCGAAAATCGTATCAATAATGTCCGAAATCCATGGGGTCGTTGGCATTGGGCCAGACTACAAGCCCATTCAATCAGGGCATTACTTTTTACTATTACGCCAGGACGCGACGCAACTAATTGCTTTTTCGCCACCAGTACTCGCATAGGGTTAGTGTACGATGACGTCACATTACGAAGCAACTACTGGGTTGTTCGCCACCAGTTATACTTATATAGAGTTTGCGTCACCCCGCGACATAACTAATGGATTGTTATCATCGTCCAGGAATGCGGTACATGTCTAAAAACATTACGTCAACAATACTTTTAAGTGTACGATAAATAGCCAAACGTGTGTCTGTTAAACTGGCTTTACGTGAAAGTTGTTTTATAAACTTTGTCACTGTGCTTACAGCGTACCGTGCTTTATCGTAACTTAAGAAAAGCATGTAAACATACTGATTGCTAAATGTTTTTTAAAAGTTATATAATTGGGCGAAAGCTAATTAATTCGTCGTATTACAAGGAGTTTTTTTATTTTTTTCTGATTGACTTTTCATTAAGAAGAAATGGAATACCCCGCACTTTTTTGTACAAAGTCGATTTTCACTGGAAATAGCGATTGTATTGCCGTCAAAAATATCCATTAAATTAGGGGAAATAATAATATAAAATTGGAGCGTGAATTTACCATAATTTCTCAAAAAATAATTTAAATAATTAAGCAAACTATCAAGAGGCAAGCGAATCTCCGCATTTTGTTAACATTAATAACGACTACAATATATGTAAATTTAAAAGAAATCGTTGGAGCCGTTTTTGAGAAATAAATTTTTTTAGAAGTTTTTTTTTAGTTTTTTGAAAATAAGTTAGCCCAAAATAAAAATAAAACGGGCTCGAAGTATGATTTTTGTGAACCTATATGCAAAATTGGCCGAGTAGTTTGCCCGGAAATCGATGAACAGACACACAGACAGAGCGACAGACAGACATTTCGTAAAAACCACTTTTTTGGTTCCTGGGACCTCAAAACGTGTAAATCCGTTGAAATCTCGGAATCGTATAAGTTGGAAAGCATAATAAATCGTGTATTTCTCATCATTATTAACATATCAACATATATTGTAGGTACCTACCAAATGCTCCTCTAGATTTCAAAGCATGACACGTAGCCTTAACTAACACCAATTGGCCAAAATTCTTGAACTCTTTCCTCAAGACTCAAAGGCAAACTTTTTTTGTACAAATAAAATTAAATAATTGATGACAATCTGTGCTAGAAAGAGGTACATCTCATATAAAAACACTCTAGTTTATTCTGTTTGTCCTGATATTTTTGACAAGTCTACGATTGATATTCCATGAGATTTATTTGATGTTTACACTTACTAGGCTTTCCGCCCTCCGATTGTCTGTTAAGCGAATCATAAAATATGAAAACATGTAACTTATTTTGTGTGAGACAATCATTTTCACGAAAGTAGAAAATTTATTAGTCAAACCAAATAAATATTCCCTCTGTTATTCTCAAGATTGGCTGGAATGAATAAAAAAACTAACTTTTTTGACTGCAGAATGTATGCATGGGACTACGGCTGGACTTGAATGAACGAATTAATAAATTAAATATGCCTCAAACCCAGAAATTCCCGGAGGTTGTTACAGCCACCTCTAATTTGAGTAATTTCGCTATACGATTATGACTTTTGTGAACTATATTGATGATTTTCTCCCCAATGCGATAGATGCACTCTCATGTGAATCGATTCGGGTGCAAAGAACGAAGTAACTGAGGGTAACTGGGAATCTGCTTCGGCTCCATTGTTGGTAAAATAACATGAACGACCAGTACTCGTATGTTACACCACAGACAAATGTTACCACTTACACTAAAATCTCCTTCGGAAGAGATGAGCCATATTGGGAATCATCTCCGCCCCCACTGTTGGTAAGAAATAATGTAAGATAACATGAACGACTAGTATGTTACACCACCGACCACTTTTTAGTTTCGATTCGGGTTCAAAGTACAAAGTAACTGAGGGTAACTGGGGATCAGTTCCGGCTCCATTGTTGGTAAGATAACATGAACGACCAGTACTCGTATGTTTCACCACCGGCAAAATTGATGTTACCACTTACACTACAATCTCCTGCTCAAGAGATGATCACTATTTGGAATCATCTCCGCCTCCACTGTTGGTAAGAAATAATGAAAGATTAACGACTAGTATGTTACACCACTGACAAATTTTACCACTGATCAGAATCGATTCGGGCTCAAAGGACAAAGTAACTGAGGGTAACTGGGGATCAGCTCCGGCTCCATTTTTGCTAAGATAACATGAACGACCAGTACTCGCATGATACACCACCGACAAAATTGATGTTACCACTTACACTACAATCCCCTTTTCAAGACATGGGCACTATTGGGAATCATCTCCGCCTCTACTGTTGGTAAGATAACATGAACGACTAGTATGTTACACCACTGACAAATGTTGCCACTTAACAGAATCGATTCGGGTGCAAAGGACAAATTAGTTTCGTCTTGTATGAAAAGGTCTGGCTTTAGTGTGATGAAAAATTCAACTAAATTTCATTAAGACTGTGATATCCATCTCCTAAAGTATAATAAAACCCGGGACAGCAACAGAAATGAATGAGTTGGAAAAAGCTGGCCGAGGAAAGAATGGAAAGGGTTAACTGAGGGGTCAACTGGCAGTGTTAACAAGGTTACACGGAGAAATGTCTGTCCAATTACTCCAATTTACACTTCACCCGTACACTACAATACGGCTCAAGGGGTGAGCACTATTGGGAATACGCCGTCTTCTCAGCAACAATGAGTGCTCCAGCTTCGCTGCTGGTAAGAAATAATGTAAGACAGCATGAAGTATTGTTGCAACACTGACACAATATGTTACACTTTACCACTTACCAGCACCGGCTACACTACAATTCCCTGCTCACGAGATGAGTACTGTTGGGAATCTGTTCCGGCTCCATTGTTGGTAAGAAATAATGTAAGATAACATGAACTACTAGTATGTTAGACCACCGACAAATTTTACCACTTACCAGCACCAACTATACTAGATTCAATACCCTGCTCAAGAGATTAACACTATTGGGAATCATTTCCGGGTCCACAGTTGATAAGAAATAATGTAACTTAACATTAACGAGTATAACGACTAGTATGTGACACCACTGTCAAATTTTACCACTTACCAGCTCTTACTATACTATTGTAGGTACAACACCCTGCTCAAGAGATTAGCACTATTGGTAATCATCTCCGGCTCCACTGTTGGTAAGAAATGAAGACATGAAGTATTGTTGCAACACTGACACAATATGTTACACTTTACCACTTACCAGCACCGGCTACACTACAATTCCCTGCTCACGAGATGAGTACTGTTGGGAATCTGTTCCGGCTCCATTGTTGGTAAGAAATAATGAAAGATAGCATGAACTACTAGTATGTTAAACCACCGACAAATTTTACCACTTACCAGCACCAACTATACTAGATTCAATACCCTGCTCAAGAGATTAGCACTATTGGGAATCATTTCCGGGTCCACTGTTGGTAAGAAATAATGTAACTTAACATTAACGAGTATAACGACTAGTATGTGACACCACTGTCAAATTTTACCACTTACCAGCTCTTACTACACTATTGTAGGTACAACACCCTGCTCAAGAGATAAGGACTATTGGGAATCATCTCCGGGTCCACTGTTGGTAAGAAATAATGTAAGTTAACATTAACGAGTATAACGACTAGTATGTTACACCACTGACAAATTTTACCACTTACCAGCTCTTACTATACTATTGTAGGTACAACACCCTGCTCAAGAGATTAGCACTATTGGTAATCATCTCCGGCTCCACTGTTGGTAAGAAATAATGTAAGACAGCATGAAGTATTGTTGCAACACTGACACAATATGTTACACTTTACCACTTACCAGCACCGGCTACACTACAATTCCCTGCTCACGAGATGAGTACTGTTGGGAATCAGTTCCGGCTCCATTGTTGGTAAGAAATAATGTAAGATAGCATGAACTACTAGTATGTTACACCACCGACAAATTTTACCACTTACCAGCACCAACTATACTAGATTCAATACCCTGCTCAAGAGATTAGCACTATTGGGAATCATTTCCGGGTCCACTGTTGGTAAGAAATAATGTAACTTAACATTAACGAGTATAACGACTAGTATGTGACACCACTGTCAAATTTTACCACTTACCAGCTCTTACTACACTATTGTAGGTACAACACCCTGCTCAAGAGATAAGGACTATTGGGAATCATCTCCGGGTCCACTGTTGGTAAGAAATAATGTAAGTTAAAATTAACGAGTATAACGACTAGTATGTTACACCACTGACAAATTTTACCACTTACCAGCTCTTACTATACTATTGTAGGTACAACACCCTGCTCAAGAGATAAGGACTATTGGGAATCATCACCGGCTCCACTGTTTGTAAGAAATAATGTAACTTAACATTAACGAGTATAACGACTAGTATGTGACACCACTGTCAAATTTTACCACTTACCAGCTCTTACTACACTATTGTAGGTACAGCACCCTGCTCAAGAGATTAGCACTATTGGGAATCATCTCCGGGTCCACTGTTGGTAAGAAATAATGTAAGTTAACATTAACGACTAGTATGTTACACCACTGACAAATTTTACCACTTACCAGAACTTACTATACTATTGTAGGTACAACACCCTGCTCAAGAGATAAGGACTATTGGGAATCATCACCGGCTCCACTGTTTGTAAGAAATAATGTAACTTAACATTAACGAGTATAACGACTAGTATGTTACACCACTGTCAAATTTTACCACTTACCAGCTCTTACTATACTATTGTAGGTACAACACCCTGCTCAAGAGATTAGCACTATTGGGAATCATCTCCGGCTGCACTGTTGGTAAGAAATAATGTAAGTTAACATTAACGACTAGTATGTTACACCACTGACAAATTTTACCACTTACCAGAACTTACTATGCTATTGTAGGTACAAAACCCTGCTCAAGAGATAAGGACTATTGGGAATCATCTCCGGCTCTACTGTTGGCAAGAAATATTGTATGAACGCCTATTGTAGTCAGTATGAATCAAGACATACATTTTCAATTATATTTTATGGCAAATGTAACACTTAACCGCGTACTGCTATTAGGCTCAACCCCGCTCAAGTGCCAGCTACGTACCATGTATCTAAATGTAGAGAAGCAATTCTTCCCCTTCTTTTGCTCTCATTTGTGGCTCTATAATTTTAAAGAAAATAAAATCGTGTTTTTTTTAACTACGTAAACAGTGTCGAACGTATATAAACACGTAAAAATGGATTTCCGCTCATGGGTTGCATTATTGCATTATTGGAAGTCATCGGAGCCATCTTATGTACAGCAGTGTCATAATCACTCAGGAGTTCCGCACTTACTACATTTTCTCTTTAACCAACGGCCTTACCATGTTGATTCCATTACAGCAGAGCATGTTTCAAACTGCGGCAACTTGGTAGTGTGCACAGCGTTGGCAGGGGAGCCTGGTGGGACATGATAACTCGCTTAGGGAGTGTAAGTCGAGTCCTGGTCACCTCCGATTTAATCGTGTGACTTTAACATGTTCCCCAAGTGGTTCGGAATCCACTATAATCAGGAGGTCCACCCTGTTAGTCAACTCCCCTTTCCCCGAGGTGAAAGAGTCTGCCCTTAGGGTGCCTCAAGTTAACAAACAGACTCACTCTCCCCGCCAGGCTGACAGGGTTGCTTAAAGCAGAAATGCTGAAAGCAGGCGTTAGAAACAGAAACAACATTTTCTGGCCAGGCTTCGACTCTCATCCGTAAAGCAAGCGGTCCCGGACCTTCCTAGTTGAGTGTAAGAGGGTTTGTAACCCTAACTCCGCTAGGTTGGCTTAGTAATAGAACTAAAGTCATTATTTATTTGAAACTGGAAGAAGGCAAATACTGTCATACAGGTTATTTCAGCCTTGCTGTCTTTATATGGATGCTGGTTCAATTTTTTAAGAAACAATAAATAATAGTCTTAATTGCCTGCACTTAAGGACTTCCGTCATATGTGGTTTATTTTTGTGAATTTCCTAGTTTCCTAGTTTCCTATGGATGTGGTATTTGTACGATATCCCGACAATGTGATAACAAATGTAAACCACGCGTGACGCTCGCAACTCTGAAATCATTTTAAGTCAATATAGTGACTATTAGTATTATAAACAGCCATTGCGTAATAAGGTTTCCCCTGCACTGTGGTACCTGCCATTTTAGAAATTGTTTAGCAAAGTATTTTGATATGATTTTCTTCAATATTTATGTTTGGTTTCAGGTAAGCTTGTGGGGCGAAGATGTGTAGCCGTGCAGCCATCATTTGTATCATGACTTACACCGAAAGTGCCAACCTAATTACTGCAACTGGTGAGTTCCTTCATCAAAGGTGGCGACTTTCGAAATCCAGCATAGCGTAGGAAAAACAGGGCTTAGTTTATTTACCTGAGGGGGTTACATAAACTGACTGTCGGTAGAGAGACGGCTCGAACGACCACAGCCCTGGTGACTTTCCATGGTTTGCTCAGAGCCCACATGGCCAAATTGGGTCATGAAGGTCCTACCGTCTGCCGGCACTGCAATGAGTCCGAGGAAACGGCGGAACACGTGGTTGGCGCTGTCTGGCCCTGTGACGGGCGCGGCTGGACTGTTTTGGGGCTGCCTGCATCGACCAGCAGCCTGATCGGGGCATTTATAATGCCGGTATTTATTTAATCCACTGGTAAACAAGATAATTTTATAATGGAAAGTGCTATTCAAAATTAGTTTGTTTACATTTATAATCCTAGGGTATTTATTTAACCCCGGTATTATAAACGCCTCGATCAGACTGCAGGTCAATCTGATTGACTTGCCATTTAAGGAAATGGTTTTCTTTGCTAACAAGGTTAAGCTGCTGTTTTTCGACAGTTATTAATAGGCAATGGTCATAAAATGAATGATTGGGATACACTGATGTGATGTGAAAATTGTAGAAAAACATATCTTCCGGGGGATACAAAATTTTAGCTTTACAATTTGATGTTTCCTCTGAATTAAAAAAAAAAACTGATAGTATGGGGGTTGTAAAAAACCTTTACACTGACGCTGCTGCAAAAACACGTGCACTTTACAATATACTTACTCACTTAGAGACTTTATCGCAACTTCGACAAGTCGGAGCAAGATGCAAAACTTATGATATGTCAATCGTTAAGCAAAACTCTGCAGATGCAACTATGCAAATGGCATGCATTGGCAGTTTGCAGGCTTGATGCAAACTTGTGTACGTCAACTTTAAAACGACTTTAAACTCGTTAAGACTTGTCACTCAGATTCGCGTTATCACTATGGAGCTTTAGAGACGCCTTGTATATGCCTGGCTCTGACAGCTGGATTAATATTGGAGCTCTCAGTTTTGAATATTGAAAAGCTTTCGTTTAAATTCATCTGGCGTATTCGGTATAGCGTGTCTCGGAGCTATCGGGGGAAAATATACTGACAGGAAGATACATACATGGTTTCGATCCAACAGCTTTGTGATTGTTGCAGTTGCTTGGTTCATTGGTTTTTGTTTTCCTATTTTATACGTTAGTATAATAGGAGGGCTTTGTTATAGTCTGCTTATTCTTGACTATGCATTCGTTCCATCTATAGTGCTCAGAACAAGGAATTTAGTGTATGCAAAAATTAAAGTTTTAACTGCAATTTTATCATTGCGAATTCAGGAAATTCCCAGCAAAAACTGTCTGTCGGCTGTTCCCGGATTTTCTGCCAAACTACTGGACGGATCATCATCTGGTGTATTCGGAATAGCGTGTCTCGGAGCTGTCAGGTGAAAATATACTAACAGGAAGATACATACATGGTTTCGATCCAATTGTTGATTGTTGCAGTTGCTTGGTTGATTGGTTTTTGCTTTCCAATTTATACGTAGTATAAGGAAAGCTTTGTGATGGTCCAAATTTTCGATTCCGAGATTTCAACGGATTTACACGTTTTCAATTCCCAGGAACCCAAAAAAGTGGTTTTTACGAAATATCTGTCTGTCTGTGCATCTATTTCCGGGCAAACTGCTCGGTAGATTTCGATGAAATTTAGCATGTAGGTTTAAAAAAATCATACCTCGGGACCATTTTTATTTTATTTTGGGCCAATTCAATTTGGGGAGGTTTTATTCTCAAAAAACTAAAAAACATCTGAAAGAATTATTTCTCAAAAACGGCTCCAACGATTTGATTTCTTTTAAATTCACATATATTGTAGCCGTTATTAATGTTGACAAAATGCGGGGGGTCGCTTGCCCCTTGATAGTTTGATTCTGGGGGTAAAAAAAGAAAAATAACTAAATTTTAATGAAAAATGACTAAAATATAATTTTTCTGCGAAACCTTTCCATCGATCATTTCTACCTTCAGGCAAGTTTTAGGTGTTAAATTGAGTAACGAAACCCGATAGGTTGCTTTCCCAAAAAAATATTTGGTTTTGCCCAAAAAATTATTTTTTGAAAAAATGATAGAAAATTCGCGCTCAAATGCATTGCGTGCCCTGTCATTATTGCTGTGTGGTAATTCATGTGTTTGTCTGACCTATCTTGAATTTATCTCACTTTCAGTGACGTCAGGTGGACAACCCCCCCCCCCCTCCGAGATATCGGAAATTTAACCACTGAAAAATTATTTACCATGAAATTACTCATTTTCTCTATCTACTAATGTTGATAAATTGGAAAGCATGTTCGAGTAAACTCGGACCGGTTCTTTGTTTTCCTATTTATACGCTAGTATAAGGAGAGCTTTGTTATAGTCTGCTCATTCTTGACTGTACAATTGTTCCATCTATAGTGCTCAGGATAAGGAAAATTTACAAGGAATTTAGTGCTTGCAAAAATTAAAGTTTTGGAAATTGAAAATTCAGGAAATTCCCAGCAAAAACTGTCTGTCGGCTGTTCCCGGATTTTCTGCCAAACTACTGGACGTGTAGGTTGGCTCCTGCTTCTCTGCTGATAGCAGAGGCTGGAATTCCGCCTATTGGCTGCTCTAACGAGGGCTGATGAGTGGTCGTCTTCCCGGACAAGCTTCTTTATGTTTGCTGGCAAGTTGCCAGCAGCCAAAGTGAAAAAACGCCAGTATATTATCTTTACGATTACCGGTAGTTGGCAAATGCTTACGCTTGTTACTTTGTGTCAGTGGTAAGCAAACCACTAATAACAAAAAACAAGAAACGCCGTGGCACGACAACCCAATGGGGGTCTAGGCCTGAGGACCGGTAGGGAATATTTTCTCTTGACCACTGCCCTATTTGGGATGCTGTGGTCAGGAACATGCCCGCGACAGCCGCGTTTTGCCTTATCTGTGAGGATAAGGCACCTATTAGGTTTGGCTGGACCCAGGGCCGGCGGAAATTGTTTTCTTTTATTGTCGATTCTCGAAGACTCGCACCTCGTCCATGCGTTTCGTAGTTCAATTTCCTACCAACTCGACTGTTCCGGCCCATTACCGCTTGCTGTCATTATAAACAACCTTCCCGTTTCCGAGAAGCACTCTCCAAGTTCCGAATTGCCATGATCTTCGCCAGATGAGGCAGATAAAAAGGAAGGAGTAGATAACCAAAAACTAGTGAGCGCAGGTCTCTCTTATGACCTTTTGAAAAGAGCAAGAAAACGTCACAATGTAGGGATTCAGCTGTCACCTACCCAAGAACTCCGCGCGGCATAAAATTTTATACAAGAGAAAACAAAACCTAATCTCACGTCCCGTTTCAAAGCATTAGAGCCTCCGTCCAAATTTCAATTTTACTTGTAAATTTAAATTGAATTTACGGTCTTTCCAATGTCAAAATATCGTATGGTTTTGGTATGTTACGAGAACATTATGAAAATTCCTATTATTTTTAGAAGAGCAAAATTGTGACTGATGCCGCATTCTTCATCTTTGGTCGCAATATTAACGACTGGTTAGCAGAAACTCTCTACATATCGTCCAGGCCTCTCTGTCCTTTCCTTTTCCTACCTTTCCTCTTCAGTTCGTGGAACGTTGGAGCTCCTGCGTCCTCCTTCAGTTGGTCCATGAATTGTTTTTTCGGCCCCCCTCTTCTATTGATTCCTTCCACTGTGCCGTCAATGATGGTGTGTACCAGATATTTGTGTCTAAGGCGGCAATTCCACCGACGTCGTTTTTCATAATGCACGTGACATTGACGTGGTAGCAGACATCATTAATAAGTCTCCATAGTATAACTTAATTTATAATAGATAAGTTAAGTATCTACATTATAGTCTCCTTAAAATATGGCAGAGACTTATTAATGATGTCTGCTACCACGTCAATGTCACGTGCATTATGAAAAACGAGGTCGGTGGAATTGCCGCCTTAGAAAATGTCGTTCGCTCGTTCGTACGTTCTTCTACTTTTTTATGTGACGTGGAAGATGTCTCTCTCTTCTTCAATAGCCTCTTAGCCTCTCACTTTGCGCATTATTTTACGATAAATCATGATGTTTATGTTTTCTTCCGGGTTCCCGTTGTTTCTTGTTGTATATGCAAATTGGGAAGTTCTAATAAATATGTCTTTAAACAGTTTTGACGTCTGTCTCAAGGAGCTACTTAAAGGCCAACATGATGGATTTATTTATGATGTGCAAGAATATCTTACATTCATACTGCCGTCCTAAGGAAAAAGACCCTGATTCAGATAAGCAAAATTGTTCAGAAGACGGCCTCATCTGATGGGTTGTCCATTCTCAAATATAGAGCCTATAATTAATTTATAGAGAGAGACACATTGAGTCAATTTCTTTCTTCGTATAGAAATATAAAGTTTTTAGTTTACTGCGTTGTTTCTTTGACTTATCTGCCAGGAAAGTGTGACAACATAACTATCAACCTGACTTGTTTTGTCATTTGGGTGTAGATTAACAATTAAAGTTAATATAAATTCATGATCCTACTGAGCGGATCGGCCACCGAAATGGATTTTTCGCTTTGACTCGGAATATCTAGGAAAATGAAAAATTGACTCCCCATCTTACAAAAACGCACTTAAGTTAAACTACATATATTCCAGCACATCCTTAATTACAGGTTCTCTCATTACAAACCATGGCAACCAAGCTAATGTAACGTAGTTAGCATACGTACAATATTTGTATTCTACGTTTTTCTCGTGTCATTTAAGATTAAATTTGGTTCATTAGCGCTGCAGATAAACTTAATTGAAGAACGGCGGGTGGGTTTTGGGCTCAATAGTTGGAACTAATACCGTATATGGTAGTTAATTCTGTATGATAAGGGTTGGAATATGTTGTCCTGCGGGAAGGTATAGAACAGGGCTAGTCGCATCTGTAATAATTAGCCTCTCGTGCTCTCTAGGGCACCCCGGCAAAGCTGACCCCCCTCACTTCATTTACTATTATGCCCCGGCTCCCCATAAAAATGGTACGGAAGCTGAACTGCCGATGGCTGAGATTTAAAATTATTCTGTAAGCAAAGGACGGCCGCGTAATTTTGACGGAATTAATTATGTTTGCGTTCTGTTGGTCCCATGAAAACCTCGAATTCGATGGCCAGGTGGTAACGTGCTTGCACTTATGTGAGTCTTTACTCGCCATGCGATCGGAGATGTGTCGTAACTCAACACGGGTACTAACCTACGCAGAGGCGACTGAAGAGGTCAATCGGATAGATTCATTAAATTGTTTCTATGCGATTAATCTTTTATAATAAGGCAGTTATTCCACCGACGTCAATAGTGATAGTAATACTTATATTGACGTGGTAGCGGATATTTTTAGACTGTCTTTAATGTCTGCTACCACTTCACTACCACGTCGGTGGAATAACCGCCTAAACAAAAAATTACTTTAAAAAAAACACTGATTTAGTGCTATCAACGAAATCAGAAAGATGCTCTTATTTTATGGGTATGTATGGTGTGTAAATGGTACAGTAGGTAAATATAACATTGTAGTAAGTATTTATTATGGGTTAATTTATTGTAATATGAAAATAAAGACAATTTTCTTTGTTTCTTTCTTAAGTCTTTATCACAGTTTGTTAGAGTAACAATATTTGAGATGAGAAAATGTAAATTTATGTACTGCAAGTCTGCTAGAAGCTTTATCTTTTATCAATTTTTCATTAGTTTTAATTAGTTTAACTTAACGAGGAATTAATAAATGGAGCAGTTGTATAGTTTTTAAGGGCTTGGATCGTGGTAATGAAATTAACATGAGATGGCTATGTCCGAGGCTGTAATTAAAATATGTAAAGGGGGGGGGGATAGGTGAAAAATATGCTAGATTTAAATCTACCTTGTAGGCTAAAATGTCTTGTGGGTATGGATTCGGTCGTCGCTAGTTGCTCCCTAGATTACCCGAACCCATTCAAAGCTAAGACCTGCTGTAGGCTAGCAGCTTATTTTTTGAGAAAAAAAAAAACGGAAAGAAGAAACGGAGCTAGGATATTTTGAAAACAATTGAATCCTCATTATAAATTGTTGTCGTTGTTTAGGGGTTGTGTCAGACCTGCGGGCGATTATTTTTAACCTTAAACTGGGATAAAAAATGTAAACAAGTTAATTTTATAATTGAAAGTGCTATTCAGATCCATTTTGTTGACATTTTTAACCCTATGAATAAGTCATAGATTTTAATAATAATACTAGATAGCGAACTCCCCTGCATATTTTGAAGCCAGCCGCCATTGCTATAAGTGGATTGAAAACGTTGTTTACATTCATTTACACCTTGAGTTCTTATGAGATTTCCTAATATTTTCTGTGAAAATTACTTTCAAAAGTTCAATCTTTCAGTTTATTCTAGGTGGATTTTGATCAATAGTTAGATAAAAGACAATATTAACAGAAATTAAATCAAGATAAAAAAATTTTCGTCGAGAAGTACCCATTTAAGAACAGGTACTTTGCGTTCTTTCCGTTCTTTCTATCCACTTATAGCAATGGCGGATGGCTTCAAAATATGCAGGGGAGTTCGCTATCTAGTATTATTATTAAAATCTATGGAATAAGTTAATAACAAACAGCAGAGTAGGTCCGCTGGTCGTCTTACATTCATCTCTACTACAATCTAAACTCGTAATGCACTATATCCATTGTTCGCTTATTTTTTTAAAATAAAATAGACAGCTCTATATCCAATATTTAGGAGTTACACAGCTGCGATGAGGATATCTTTCGGGGTGTGTGACATATTCCATTTATAGTGCACATTGCATTGTCATTCCATAAGCCGTCATATCCAATGCTGGTGGCTGTTCGCCGATGTGACAGCCCATCATTATGTGCACCAACATGGGAAATATACCAATCATTCCCCCAGATATTTACGACTTGTATTTTCACGACTCCCACACGTCGTATTTCGATATTTTGTCGAAAAACTGTCGGGCTGTTGAAATGATGATAGTATTGCCGTTTATATTTTTGAAAGGGGTGTCAACTAAGCGAGCCAGTTGGGGCTTTCCCCGGGTTTCTGTCTGGTGAGTCATTGTAAAGCAGTATGTGTGTATGATCTAGGACTCGGGATCCAGGGTACAATTTGGGCCCATAGTCGTACTGGTCGAGTACTGAGATCCCCTCCGACGGTGTTGTCTGAAACAAATCCAAGTGTATATTGCAAGTCCAAGTTGATACGAAATAAAAAGCAATATGGCGGATTTCGAATGAGATCTTGTGTAAATAAATCCAACATAGCATCCTTCAATTGCACAGATATGCTTCCAGCTGTATTGTGTGAAAATAGCTTATGGGAATAGCCATTATATTTTCTTATTTACTACCTTTAAAAGATGAAAATAAAAAACCGACAGCAGCCAATTGTAGTGAAAAAAAAATAAAGATAAACTCACCCGTTAAGATTAAGCACCGGTATTATTGAGTATGACGATTTCTAAAATAAAATATATAAGTAACATTCGAAAAGTGGAAAATGAGAAATTGCCATGGCTGAATGGTTCACCAGCAAAATAAATAGAAAAAGTTAAAGGAGCAAATAAAAACCATACTGTACGTCGTAAAAAGTGAAATTGAATATGAAATTGGTGCTTTGAGGCAATGTCGCCAGTAGTTTCACGGATTATTCCTACGTACAGTAGATATTCACGAGGGGGGGGGGGGGGTAGAGAAGATCAGTGAAACCCCGGGCCAAGGAATAATTTGCGAGAATAATAGAATTTGAGTTGCAAAAAAAAAATTGGAATGTTCGTCCCGAAGAAGAAGTTCAAAAACTGGGGCCAATGTTTGTTGTATGTATCAAAATGTAAAAGAGCATATCTGCGAATTAAACGACTGTTTTGACGGCTCTGCTAGTGGTAATTTCGTTCGAGTCCGACACTTAGTTTATTTTCAATATTCTGAGTCAGAAATACTATAGTCACAACATTTCGATTTGAAATTGGTTTCGTGTCGTGCCCAGTAACTCAAGGGTAGTCATTAGTATATATAAAAAATACTGGTTCCAGAGTAGACAAAAAAAAAAACGTGTTCAGCATCGACCGGTAAGACCTTCCAGTTTTCTGGCCATGCTTCGGAGCGCATGTAAAGCAGGTGGTTCCGGACGTTCCTAGTTGAGTGTAAGATGGTTTTTAGTCCTTACTCGACTTTGTACCAAAAACCCGTAGCTGGGTATTCCGATTTGCTCTGAATTTTCCAAATAGAGGGAGGGCGGTGAGACGCAGCTGTGATGGGTATGCACGGCGTCCTTGTCTATACCATTAAATGTGCTAAATATAGCTCAGTGTTTGCTGGGGGTCATGCCTCCAATATACAGCTACTGCAACATTTCACTACTACAGCTCTTTTTACTTCTATCTCAACTCTGGAGGTCGATGTGTCCGTAACGCACAGATTCTTTCATTTGAAACTCACCACTAACAACATCACCATCGCTGTGTATATAATAAAGGCAGGTTCAGCGATGTATTCTTACCTAAACGAAGAAAGAGAATTTAATTGATTGAATATATTGTAGAAGTTCCGGATACTAAAACAGTAAGTCGGCATCATCGGGAGTATCCTGCTCTCTGGCTGAATGCAACGCATAATGCGCAACTTCAGCCAGAACTTTGTTGATATAAGCAGACTCTCGCCTACAATTTAAACAAACAAGCCCTTAGAAAGGCTGAGATTTCCCGTTATTTCTTTAATGTTAGAGTTTAGGCGTTTGTTTTTAGAGTATACCAATTTGAAAAGGCAATTCGTAGAGCCTACGGGAGTAAGAGAGGCAAATATGAGGAAAGTAATGATCCTAGGTTCCATGGACCGTTGTAATGGGGTAATAACTATTTTAGACTCTATTGCTTCGCCTCGTTTTGCAATATTCTCTCAGTTCTCCATTTAATCAGCTGCCTCTTTAAAATCTGCTACCCCTGCTTTTGCATTAGCTGAATTTGAGGTCTCATTTCCCATGCTTGGATTGCCTGAGTGTGCAGCTGTAATTATTATTTGAGAACGGATTTTCTTTCATTCAAACAACATAATGAAGGTTCAGTTCTCCTGTGCTAAGGTAGTGAAAGCAAAAGCTGCTGCTTACTGAAATGTTATTCAGTTGCTCTAGGCTTATATACTAGCTGAACTTTATTATCAAAATTACAGTATACCTTTTTACATTTAAAGTTTGCTTCTTTTTATGGGATCGGCGAAAGATTAAATTAGGTGGCTTGTGACTCTTTCGATTATACTCCTACCTCCTATTTTACTTATAAATGTCATTTTTTCACTAAAACTATGTTAAAAGCATTGACTGGGGGTTTAACCTACGGTATGCTAGTTTCTTAACAATTTCTGGTCTCTATCAACAAGCTGACGGCAAATGCGTATAAGCAGTTGATCGTGTACTCCAGAGGTCCGCGGGGTAGTCCCCGTACCATTCTTAGCACTAGATAGAATTACATCATTTAGTCACGTTATTTTATATTTTTATTCTCCTCGTCATTAACTTTTCAAAGTAAGTAAAGCTGACAACCAATTTTTTTATTTGAATTAAAGTTTGAGAAGCCCTGCTCTACTGTTTTAAAATGCTAAGAAATTATAGTTACTAACCTATTGTACTATTGGATATTGGCATGTTTTTCGAAACTATATTGTTACTCCACTGTTGCTAACCTATGCCCTACATTATAACTGCTACCCATTGGAATGAAATAGAATAAAATAGAATAATATCTTTATTGATTGAATAGATGTTAAATGTAAGGTGTCCATCATTGTGGACCTAATTTATTGTTTAATAGTTAGGTATAGGTCATGCTTCCACCTAATTAACATAAGGATTTCCTATTTAAATTTTCTCTAATATAACACCACAAACTGTAGACTTGCGTGTTGAGTTTGATAATGTTGTTAAATACTATTGGCATATTTTTGTAAACTATATTTTACCGCAATGTGGCTGACCTATAATTACTGCTACCCATTAGAATGGAATATAATAAAATTGAATAATAGCTGTATTGATTCAATAGGCGTCCAATATATGGCGTCCGCCATTGTGGACCTAGTTTATTGTTTAATAGTTTTAGGTCATGCTTCCACCAAATTAACTTAAGGATTTCCTATTGAAATTTTCTTTAATACTCTACAACAAACTGTAGACTTCGGTGTTGAGTTTGATAATGTTGTTAAATACTATTGGCATATTTTTTTAAATTACATTTTACCGCAATGTGGCTGACCTATAATTACTGCTACCCATTAGAATGGAATATAATAAAATTGAATAATAGCTGTATTGATTCAATAGGCGTCCAATATATGGCGTCCGCCATTGTGGACCTAGTTTATTGTTTAATAGTTTTAGGTCATGCTTCCACCAAATTAACTTAAGGATTTCCTATTGAAATTTTCTTTAATACTCTACAACAAACTGTAGACTTCGGTGTTGAGCTTAAAAATGTTGTTAAATACTATTGGCATATTTTTTTAAATTACATTTTACCGCAATATGGCTGACCTATAATTACTGCTACCCATTAGAATGGAATATAATAAAATACAAGTATTGATTCATTATTCAATAGGCGTCCATCATTGGGGGCCTAATTTATTGCTTAAACGCTTTCCACCTTCTACCTATTTTACTTATAGATTTCCTATTTAAATATTCTCTAATACACTACTACTAACTGTAGGTTTTGGTGTTGAGCATGAAAATGTTGTGGAATTAGTAAGTAACTATTGGCATATTTTTGGAAATTAAATTATACCGCAATGTGGCAGACCTATAATTTGCTTTATTACGCCTACCCACAGAAGACCAACTATATTGTTTTCTAGTTAACCGGCTGAATAAAAGCTCAAGGTAGAAGGGTGGGGGGGGGGGGGGAGTGGATGGTCGGTCGGTGAAATTCTTGGGATTCCTGCAGTGCATTCCTTTTCTGAGGGATGGAACATTTCACCATCAATCGATACCTCTTTTCTTTCAGTTTCCGATACTTTTCTCTCTCTGCCAGTACATAGCCTGCTACTGGGAATTCTACTTCTCAATGGCGGCCTATGTATGTGTAATCAAATGAACTCCCTTGTTTGTTTTCATCTTTTGTCAGCTCCCTTACGGTAAATACCCCTTTTCCTTCATATTCCGCCATGGCTTCAAAGAAATTTTTTTCTTCTGCCTCATGGTGCATGAAAAAGGTTACTTAGCCTATAGCGTTGTTTGTCAGTTCCGATTTTTCTCGTAGCTAATAATTGCCTTTATTTATTTTTTCTTAATATCCGGTGACCCGTATCCTGGATTTTTTCATTTTCATTTTCCCGAAAATAAATTTTTGTTGGAAGTCTTCATTATGGCTCCACAGTGGTCACTTATTTAGCTGCCATTCAAATTTGCCACGCATTACTACCCATTTTTTCAATGAAGTTTAGAGTATGATTTAAATTTTAAGTCACGGAAATATTCCCAGAGGGACCACTTTTTTAATGTTCAAATATGTTTTTATCTTGTATTCTTATCCTGTTGCTAAAAAAAGATTTATACTTTTAAATACATTCTCCAGTTTTTTGGTATGCATAGGTTGATATCATACTGTCAAATTCAAATTTAACTGTTTATTTCACAAATTGGGGCATGATGGGTCGCTCAGAGACAATATAAATAATCTATTTAAGAGCCCCGGTGCAGTTACCATGGGAACGAAGACATTGGGTTGAAGTCATAGAACGCTTCAACCCCCTTAAATAATAATGGTATTTGACTCAAAAGCCGAATGTTGTAAACAAAATAAACTTCCCGTCATTAAAGCCTTTATTTATTTCAAAGCTATGCAGCAGCTTCGTGCCATGTCTTTGAAAAAGCCCCTCTCTGCTTCTGTTCTTGCTTACAAAGCGCTTTCGCACCTGCATGTACGGCGGAGGAGGGGGGGGGGGCAATACAATTTGGTACACAGTGCATCCCCTCCTTTGATGAAAGGGGCACTGTGGAGGGGGGGGGGGCGGGGAGGATCGGTTAATTTGCATTTTTGTTGGATGCTCATTTCCATTTTTTGAATGTTGATCACCCTGGCCAGCATACAACCTTAATTACGTTCCCCCGATCAGATTCACTGCTGCGTACCCCCTCTATTATTATTACTCTCTGTGCAACACAGGCCAATTTCCTCCCCTCCCTCTCCCCCGCTTTCCGACATGCTGCTGGTTATCTTGTAGCCCAGTTTGTCGAGTGTCAGACATTTTGTGCCATGTAATCGGGATGGAAAACTGACGTGAGGTTAATTTGAAAGTTAGAGCATTTTTCGGGGGGAGGGAGGGGGTCTCTCTACGGCCGGGGAAGCTGGGATATTTGCAGAATTGTATTTGAGGTTGTTGGTTAATGGCTCTATATCCATAAAAAAAACAGTTAGAAAGATACGGGTTGATTTATTTACTTAATTGCGGAGCTACGGGATTCGTCAGTGCTCGTAGGGCTAGCACAGTTGTATATAAAAGAGAATCCGAATAAATTATATTGATCAGAGAAAGTACATTACAATATAGGGCAATCCTTCCCGCTTCGTACAAAATACAGTTTATATGGCGGGGTTCCCACCGACCTCTCATTGCAGAATGCAAAGACATTGACGTGGTAGCAGACATTCAAGACATTGGCGGGTATTCCACCGACATCTCATTGCAGAATGCAAATGACATTGACGGAAATTTGAATTTTTCTTTTTATAGAAATCTATTAAATTGTTTGTACTTAACATATCCCATGACGCCATTTTTTAATTTTAGTTTGTTTGTTTGTGATTTTACTCTATGATCATTGATCAATTTTAACTATGGCACAGAGTAAAACAAACATTTCCGTCAATGTCATTTGCATTCTGCAATGAGAGGTTGGTGGAAACCCCGCCTATTCAGTAGTACACCCCATCATTGAGTGCACATTAGAGGAGGGTGGCCGAAAAGAAGTTATTAATTAACTGAAAGAGAACGCAGGAGCTCGAACGTACCCAAAGCTGAAGACGAAGGCGCAGGACCGAGAGAGCTTAGGTTGATATGTAGGGAGTTGCTACCAACCAATCGCTGAGATTATGACCTCAGAAGAAGTGGGCACAAGCCCGAGACATCGCCTACCTCAAATAAAGCGGAAGAGCGAAATGATTAGGGCATTTGTTAAGACACGAAAATCTGGTACACACCATCATTGAGGGCACAGGGGGAAGGAGCCATTAGAAGGGGGTCATTCAAAGGCAAAGCTACAATAAAATATTTAATTATGATTGCCTAGATACAGGATTAGTCTGGCTCATTAATGAAATTACTGAGTAGTATCTTCTTGAGTTAAAACAATGATGCAAGTTGGCGTGTCTCTGATTAACGCGGGAAGAGAATTCTATAGCGACGAACACGAGACAACGAAAATCCAGTAATTTTCTTTATGTCGAAGAATGGTTAGAAGATCATGTCCGCTGGTATTACAAATTCTTCTCCAGAGAGAGGACCCAATGGGAGAACTGAGCTGAATGGAGAATTTTATTAATCAAAGTCTCTTGGTGCCTATCCTCCGATTTCAACCAAAACTAGCTCATAGAATAAGACAATAAGGAAACACAGTTGGGGCGGATTCGATGATTCGTCATGTTAAGTATTCAGTAGATATATCTGTAGGGGTAGCTGATCTTGACGATAAAGATTTTTCATCTGATCTGGTATTAGCATTATCGCTGAAGACAATTGATAAACTAAGACTATGTGTTTATTTGCACATTCAATAGCAAAATATGTCGTAAGGCGCAAAAGTAAAAAATTCGGATTGACAAAAAATTAATTAACAATAAAGAAAGAAAGAAAATTGTCTTTATTTTCCATGTGGGCGAATTTTGAGCCTTTCTCTTACAACTAACCCATAATGTTAACTTAAATACTATCTATAATAAAACTTAAAATAAAAACTAAAAAATACCGCTAATCTTCTCTGTATTACACATCAGAAATACCTCCTGACATGTTATAGACCATGCTAGGAGCTTATTTTTTATATTTTTATATTTTTTCCAGCCGGTACCCCCAGCACTGGGAGCATTTAATAGAAGGAATACAATACAACATTAAAGAAAATAATAGTTTTTACCGGAATACTGCATGTAAGCCCCATAAGGGAGGCTTGTGGCAGGATTCGCCAAAAGACTACAAACAGTTATTATAGGGAGTACGAACTACATTATTACAAGTGTAAATAAAATAATAATAATACAGTTATATAGTTAGTTAAAGGTAAATAAGTTAAAGTTACCTTACATTATCCAGTATAAAATAAAATAAAAATAAATCAAAAGAATTAATCGCCAGCTTTAAACAATTTATCAGCCAGTCCCCTAGATTTCGCTTAACAGCATTGTAGCTATCCAATTCTAGAAGACTGACGGGAATCAAATTAAATACTCGGGGAATTGCTACCTTACGCATATAATAATAATAATAATAATATGTGTATTGAAAAAATATTTTACGTTATACAGACCAGCAGTAGCCACAACAGCTACATAGCTGAAAGAGAATCAACGTACAGTATCACTCCAATTAAAAAATATAAATATAAATAAATAAAACACAGCATTACATATCAGCTGTTTTAAATGTTGTTTTTATCTGCTTAGCTTTAAGACTTACTTTTTCGTAAATTATGACACCCCCGCTACGATACGACTCATTACAAGAACTAAAATGATTGTACCCATTTAATTTGTAGAAATTAATTTCCGCCTCTAAAATCCAAATTTCACTTAATACAATAACATCAGCAGCCTGATCATGGCGATTATAATACCGGCATCTATTCAATCCCCTGGTATTAAAAATGTAAACAAGATATTTTTATAATGGAAAGTGCTATTCGAAATTTGTTTGTTTACATTTTTAATACCAGGGGACCAAACAATTACCGGCATTATAATCGCCATGATCAGGCTGCTGACCAATGATTCCAGGCATTAAATATAGCAATTAATTCATTTAAATTAGCTCTAATATTTAGACTATATCCCGGCAAGTTTTTGACATTGCTGCAGTTATTACCGAACACTTTGTCTACTCGAACATGAGCCATAGTGAAGATTAGCGGCTCTTGCGTTCTTCAAGGCGTATTCCGAAATGAGCAGGGAACATATTGGAATCTGCTCAATGTACCTCTTTCGTATGGAATGGGCAACTTATCTATAGAAATAAAACAAAAGCAATGTGGCGAAATTCGCTCCTCTGATTGGGGGGCCAGTTTTCAATCACCTAATGTTTACTTATAGAGAGAGGTAAATCGGATCACTTTTTATTCAATTTATATAACGATGTTAATGGATTTCCAATGATCATCCAAGCCTAAAGAGACGTCATATGTAAAAGAATCAACTTGGTGCATGTAAATCTGGCCATAGTTCAATATGCCCGGGTTGTTTTTGTAGTTTTAAGGTTTGTGTATCCCTATTCCAAAGCAGCACAATGTTTGACCACTGACCCCTTTGCTTCCAAGGGGAGGGGAATGCTGATCGCCTACTCAGCTGCACTGGCATTGAGGTAGAATACCGAGCTACGACACATGAGGGATTGGCTCAGCTCTATTATGCGCCACGGCGTCAAATGGCCTACCAGCTGAGGATGGGCGTTGACTGATGAAGAAGACTATTGAGAAATGACGTCAAAACTCATTGTTTCGATTGGTTTTCCCAATGAAATGATTGCTGGCCCATGTACGAAAATGAGGTCCATTTATTTGGCGTGATTTCCCTTAAAAAGGGACTGTTCTCTGTTGATGCGCTTTCCCGCCTCCGTATCACTTGAATATTCGGTGTGATTAAAACAAAGTGAATAGCGAATTGTTTTATTGGATCGCGGCGAATTAATTGGGGGATTAACTGGCGGATAAGTTAACGAGAGCCGTTAATGGAGGGATGCGGCGTATTAAGCCCCAGTTAGACGCGTTACCCCGTACCTTTTCGGATTACTCGTCCCCATTCGGATTTAACATAATCACTCCTTTGTCCCGTCATCTTAGTGCTGCGTCTCGGTTTCCGGAGCGACCCCCGTCAAAATTGGGCACTCCGTGGGGTGCCTGTCAGCGATTAACGCTATCGCATCTCACCCATATTCTGTCTACCCCCCGTTTCCCTATAGTCGATTTTGGCACATGAGATGGTTGACATTATCGTTTTGGATCTGAAGGAGTGTTGCATAACATTATTTTTTAAGGAGATTTTTCGGCTCTGCATATTACTACGAGCCCAGTATCAAATGTTTTCGTCTTTCAAAAATTAGTAGTATGACGAATTTAAAAAAAGGTGTGTAAATTATTCAAGTCCCAGCAGCTTAAGTGATATGTCATTGAAAAACCTGAAATGTCTTCTATTTTATGGTACAACTAGTGTTCCTCTAAATATATAAAAACTGCCCTCGAATGAGTGCGGTTTCATGATTTTTGATAGAGCTACGAAAGTATTTCGTGTAGGACGCGTACTATGTAGTAGTATTTTAAAACAATGATTGGAACCGCCCTTATGGAGCTAAAAGCTAAAGCTACGAAAAGGGCAATCTGAAGGAATTCATAAGAATTGACAAAATGGCGGCTACCTTCGATTTCCGCTTTTCATAAGTTTACCAACGACGGTAGAGTCACCCTAAAAATCAACCCGATGTTTTTTTTTTAAATTCAGTCCATATTTATCTATTTATGTTGTCGTGTCTGAGGTGGAAACTTTTAGTTTCTAAGCCCAGTATTCTGCCAACCTGACACCATAGTCGGTGCACGGTGTCTCTTCTCGGTGGTGAAAGGATTGCCTCTATATGTTTCCACTTAGCCCGGGGTATGCCCGATCGGTTTTTGTCCACGTGTGTAAAAAGCCCTCTTTGGGGAGGCTTCTTTCCTGTCCATATTGTCGTGGTGCCTGTCTTTTTAATGCAGCTTACGTGTCGTGTGTAACATGTCTTCAAACATTGTCTCAGTGGAGTGACCTTGAATAACTTACATTGTTTAAGGAGATGATGCACTTGTATCAATATTTATTAGTCAGTCTCTGAGTCACACTCAACTTCTGCTACTGATTAACTCATTGCAAGACGATCGGAGGGGGAGAAACCTTATAAGTGTAACAAGATTTATATCCCATGAAATATTAATCGTTGACTTGTCAAAAATATCAGACAAGAGAAGAAACTTTTCTGGGTATTTTTATAAATTGTTTGTACCTCTTTCGGACACAGATTGGCCACAGTTATAAAATTTGATTCGTACAAAAACCTCGTAGTGGCGGTAGTCAGATTTGCTCTTGCGAGACAATCGGAACGGGAAAACCATTATGAATGAATGAATGAATTATTAATTATATTGAACACAATGCAAAGCAATTATAACTAGTTACACTTTCTGGCCGTGCTTCGGAGTTGAGTGTAAGAGAGGGCTGTATAGCCCTAACTCCGCTAAGTTGGCTTAGTAATAGAACAAAAAGTAATTATTGTGTATATAATTATAGGGGTAAAGAACCGGTCCGAGTTTACTCGAACATGCTTTCCAATTTATCAAGTATTAGCTAGAGAAAATGAGTAATTTCATGGTAAATAATTTTCCTATAGTTAACTTTCGGCCATCTCGGAGGGAGGGAGGGGGGGTTGTCCACCTGACGTCACTGGAGGTGAGGTAAATTCTAGATAGGTCGGACCAACAAATTACCACACAGCTATAATGGCAGGGCACGCAATGCATTTGACCGTGAATTTTCTATCATTTTTTCAAAAAATAATTTTTTGAAAAAACCAAATATTTTTTTGCCAAAGAAACCTATCCGGTTTCGTTACTCAATTTTACACCTAAAATATGCCTGAAGGTAGAAATCATCGATAGAAAGGTTTCGCAGAAAAATTATTTTTTACTAATTTTCATTAAAATTTAGTTATTTTTATTTTTTTACCCCCAGAAGCAAACTATCAAGGGGCAAGCGACCCCCTGCATTTTGTCAACATTAATGACGACTACAATATATGTGAATTTAAAAGAAATCGTTGGAGCCGTTTTTGAGAAATAATTTTTTTAGACGTTTCTTTGGAGTTTTTTGAGAATAAAACCCCCCCCCCCCCAAATTTAGTTGGCCCAAAATAAAAACAATTGGTCCCGAGGTATGATTTTTGTGAACCTACATGCCAAATTCCACCCAAATCCACCGAGTAGTTTGCACAAAACCAAATAGTTTTTTGGGAAAGCAATCTGTCCGGTTTTGTTACTCTATTTAATACCTCAAACATGCCTGAAGGTAGAAGCCATCGATGGAAAGGTTCCACAGAAAAATTATTTTTTAGTCATTTTTCATTAAAATTTAGTTATTTTTATTTTTTTACCCCCAGAAGCAAACTATCAAGGGGCAAGCGACCCCCTGCATTTTGTCAACATTAATGACGACTACAATATATGTGAATTTAAAAGAAATCGTTGGAGCCGTTTTTGAGAAATAATTTTTTTAGACGTTTCTTTGGAGTTTTTTGAGAATAAACCCCCCCCCCCCAAATTTAGTTGGCCCAAAATAAAATTTATGATTTTTGTGAACCTACATGCCGAATGCGATTAAAATCGACCGAGTAGTTTTCCCGGAAATCGACGCACAGACAGACAGACAGAGCGACAGGTCGAGTGACAGACAGACATTTCGTAAAAACCACTTTTTTGGGTTCCTGGGACCTCAAAACGTGTAAATCCGTTGAAATCTCGGAATCGAAAATTTGGACCATCACAAAGCTTTCCTTATACTACGTATAAATTGGAAAGCAAAAATCAAATATCACATGAGCTATCGATCCTAGAGCTGTCAAAAATATCATATCCCTCAAGAGAAATGCTGCTTAGCATTTTGATGTATGATGTCCCTATTTAGAACAGCGATTGGTCACAATTTTTGCGCTTGGTTTGTAAAATAAAATAATCGACTGCGATGGGGTGTTAGATTGAAAAAAAAAGTTTTACCACCACTGATACACCATTAGAGGTGGCCGATTTGCTTTAGCCGTCTAGAAGTGCTGTCCTGAGGAAATTGCCACATCGACCTGAATCAATTTCATATTAAAAAGTGATCAGTGGTTACAAAAATAAATCAAAAAGAATGTCCTGCATGGAGAGGATGGAATGAAAAACCCCATTCGCATCCTCCATCCATAACACCTGCCAACCCTTAAGGAAAGGCTCGTAGCTCACTTAACGCCTAACAAAGAATCCTATTTCATAGCCGGATTTCCCTTCTTCATTAATTTATTGTCTTAACTTTATAACCAGAGCCAACTGGAAAATGCCGCCCCTCGTTTTACTGCCTCTAAAATGTGCCGGTGGTGGTCTCCGGGGGCACAAGTTACAATGGCGTGGGGTTTACGAATTATTCTGCTGAACGCTGTGAGTTATAAAATTTTATCTAAACCCGATAATTCATGACGACTTTGCTATGCAACAGTATTATATTTACGCTGCAGCTGCTTGTCGGATTTTACGGCGACTAACATATGGATGTCAGTCAAGTGGTTAAGTGTTAACAGTAAGGCTAGGACTGTGCGTCGCGATTGTAACGTCGCGTCAACGCTCGTTTACCGCGGCTATGGAATTTCCATACGGCAGACTATACGAGCGCTGAAAACGTCGCGTGATGACGCGTAAACTCGGCGTCAGCGTCACCAACGCAACAACCGGGCGCGTAAACCGGCGTTAGATACGCGACGTAACTAGCGCCAAACAGGACTATAAGGGCGATTTCAACGTCGCGTCGGGCCATTCGCTTTGTAGCAACCAATACGGACTGCTTCCATAACGTTTTAATTCCCAACTGACCTTAAATTCCCGCCACCAGCGCGACGTACACAGCGCTCGTATAGTCGAGAATTGCGTAACGTTGACGTTTCAAAACGCGGCGTTTTCAGCGTGCTTACAGTCGACAATATTTTTCGTCCGTTAGAAACGCGACGTTTTCAGCGCCCGTATAGTCCTAGCTAAAATCGGAGTACCTCCACTATGCGATTTTGTACAAAGCCGATTTTCACAGGAAATATTAATCGTAAATCTGTCAAAATAGCTGTTAAATTAGCAGAAATGCTTCTCTACTAACGAAATGCCTTTATTAACACCAATTGGCCGCAGTTCCTGGACTCCTTCCTCGCCGCTACCACACCTACCTTTTGAATTTCTCGTCTGAGGGGTATTTCTCGTCCTTTGTGGATACCATCAGTTATTCTGGTTTTCATTTGCTCGTTTGTATCACTAAAAGACCTTTAATAGAATTACTCGAGGAGGCGCAATTTTCGAATATAATCATAATCACAGGAAATATAGATTTTAGAGCAATAGCACATCCCTTAGAAGAAATACTTCTCCATATTTTGATAAATGATAAGTGGCCGTGTCACGAAGACAGTTTTTGATTATCATTCCTTTAGAAACGGGTACACATAATATATCATAAATAAGGCGATCATTTCTTCTAATGGATGTGGTATTTTTGACAGATCTACGAATAAATGAATAAATAACTATATTTCTGTTACATTATACAATACAAGTACAAGAAAATAAAAGTATAAAATGAGATCGTCAATACGATCGATGTTTCCTGGGATATTTAATTGTCTACATCACCGGTTGCATCTTAGCCGTTCCCTTTAGGGTTGAAAGACATCAGCACTAACGATACTCAGCGAAATTAGAAGATATAGCTAATCTGGACTTGGCGGGTTTCGACCCACGCCTATCTACGCCTATCCGACAGGCCAACATGCACAGACAGCACAGTGCCCTTCAAAATCTAAATCCTCCACTTATATGCTTGTATTGCCAAGATTCGTATTGCTAGACAGGTTATCACAGCAGCATAACTATTTAACTTACTTTATTTCATAAAGTTGTTAAATTCATTCAATATATTGAAGTATTATAACACTGACATTAAACGAACTTTCAGTTATAACGAGGAGGTTGCCTCTTCAACCAAAGTTAGTTTTAATGTCCGTGCTATTTACCATATAATACATGCATTAACAAAACTCAGTTGAAAAGTCGAGAAAAATCCTCCCGACAAAATATTTCTCCCCTCTTTTTCCTGCAGAGAAGTTATTGTTACGAGCAGCAATGGGTATTTCAGCATAAAGAGGCCATCATTATTTGACAATGATTTGCATGATTATTGTAAATCTAAACATGTCATTGACATAGTCATGCTGCATACTAATTCATTCGTGTTTATTCTTTTCTTGTCGTCTGCTTCTCTAATTCAATTTGCATTTTTTAGTTTCCGCCCCGTCACTTCCTGTACAGCAGTGTGTGAGGATATTGTCAGCAATGCGGTCTATTTCACATCCTGGCGCTGCAGTCCGTTTTTCTTACTATTGTTATTCACCAGACGTGCTCAGTGTTGCTGTTTGCGGTTTGTGTGGAATTTTGAATTAGTTATGTGTAAGCTGCAGACTGCTAGTGCTAGCGGGGTCGCAGGTGGCGGATAGCGAAAAGGACACCAGTTATGGTGGCTAGCTGTGAATATAATGTAGTAGTATGTGTAGTATGCTGTAGGCTGCTAGCGGGGTCGCAGGTGGTGGATAGGGAAAAGGACACCAGTTATGGTGGCTAGCTGTGAATATAATGTGTATGCTGCAGGCTGCTAGAGGGGTCGCAGGTCGTGGATAGCGAAAAGGACACCAGTTATGGTGGCTAGCTGTGAATATAATGTGTATGCTGCAGGCTGCTAGAGGGGTCGCAGGTGGTGGATAGCGAATAGGACACCAGTTATGGTGGCTAGCTGTGAATATAATGTGTATGCTGCAGGCTGCTAGAGGGGTCGCAGGTGGTGGATAGCGAATAGGACACCAGTTATGGTGGCTAGCTGTGAATATAATGTGTATGCTGCAGGCTACTAGAGGGGTCGCAGGTCGTGGATAGCGAATAGGACACCAGTTATGGTGGCTAGCTGTGAATATAATGTGTATGCTGCAGGCTGCTAGAGGGGTCGCAGGTGGTGGATAGCGAATAGGACACCAGTTATGGTGGCTAGCTGTGAATATAGCGAATAAGCAGTCCCCTACAAAGCAGTGGCACAATCGGAGGGTGTGGTGGCAAGTCTGTCTGGTGTTGCAGGCTTGGTAGAAAACATTAAATTACTCGTGACTTCGTGTTATTTCATTTTAATAAACAAACAAAAACTTCGTGTTTTATTAAAACTTGTTATAACAGCTAGAATTATAGTAAAACCCAAAAATTAACTTTGTCTCAAATCGCTGATAAGGTGTAACTTTGCTGTGCTGTCACTGTAGAATTAGTTCATGCCTAGTGGGTTTCGTAGACGAAGTTAATTTTTTAACAATTATTTGGGTTTTACTAATTCTAGTTGTTATAAAAAGTATGACTATGTGGCGGGGCGAATAGTTGCCGCCACTAATTAAGCAACCACTACTTGGGCACTCTTTTGTCCTGGGCAGGCGGAGGAACTCAGTGAAGAATCAACGGCATAAGGATGCAGAAGGCAACGGGAAATCACTGCATTATATAGTTCTTTAGTACAGTCATCATGAATAAGTACGTTCGATATTTAGCCCACGGAATATATTTATTGATTACGAAATTTTGTACCAATGTAGCTCCTTGGAGATAACTTCCTCAATTATAATATGGTTGCAGAATCGGCAAACTAAATTTAACCGTAGCCTATAGTAGTTGCCGAGAAAACCAGTTTGTTGGGGGTGGCCCCCACATAATCTAATCTTGGCACAGCTGTGTGCTTACATCTTAGTTGATTAGGGGTTGCTGAAATCTAGTTATGGCAAGTATAAGTTTAGTATTCTACTGGTGTATGGGGAACGTGCGAGTTTAAGACAAAGTTTAATGAACTAATGAACCTGGAGTATCAAGTACTGTAGGTATTGTCAGGGCAATGCAAACACTCCCTCATTGCAACACACGTGCATAAATTCCAATGGCGGCGATGTGATCTGACTAAATACGCACTTTCACATATAGTCAACCAGTGCGGCGTGCGAAGACATTTGCGAAGACATTTTGTAACTGCCTGAAATCCTGCGGACAATTAAAATGTAAAATTTTTGAAGGGGGGCTGGTTGTATTGGTTGTTTTAAATCTTAATTCGGCACAACTGGTTTTTTTTTACAAAGGGATACCTACAGTACTTATACAGGTTTAAGCTCAGCTTCAACAGGACTCGTTGCCATTGTAATTGAAATTTTTAAGTGTTTTTTATGGACTGCTTATAGTGGCCCATAGGTCCGTTGTCAAATGCCATCGACCCCTTGGATTTCGGACATTATTTGTACACTGGCTACACGCGATAATGGACAAGCTGATACAAGCTTACCATTGACGCAATGAAACATGCGAAGGCATGACTTAACCAAGTACAGATATGAGTCGCTCCATCAATTATAACGTTAGTTGTAATGTCAGCATGTTTTTACCGTAAATTGTAAATTATTATCATTATTCGCTTATTTTTCTTCCTCTAGCCTTATCTTTTATTTTTTATTTTTTATTTTTAGTGCTAGTAAAAGGGGGCCCAGCAGAGGCTCGTCCTAAAGGGTCCCCTCCTAATCTTTAACATCAATGTAAAACGTTTTTTGAAGGAAATAAATCTGTTTTTTACTTACTTACAGTTAACCGAAATTAGAGGATATGGAACAAACTGGGCTTGGCGGGATTCGAACCCATGATCTACGCCTAACCGGGGCGTCGTCTGAACCGCTGGATCGTGGATTCGAATCCCGCCAGGCCCAGTTTTTTCCATATCCTCTGATTTCGGTTGTAACGAGGAGGTTACCTCTTCAACCAAAGTTAATTTAATGTCAGTGTTATATATACCATATAATGCTACAATGTATTACTTACAGTTACTTAGTTATTTTCCTACCACTCTTGAGTTTTCCTAGATAATGTTTTATTTTGGAGAGGGTAGCCTAAATGGAACTCTCGTGGATGACCCTTTTCTAACATTTCCACACACTGGAGAGATGGGCCCTGTGGAGAGCCAGCCGAGAGGGGGATGAAAATGAGATTTGAGATTGCCTATAAGAGATGTGGCTGGCTATAACAGAGTCCGTTATGATATAGTTTTTATGGAGTATCTGAGGCGTCACCGTGCCGCCAACCCCCCCCCCCTCCTCGTTTTTCCCTTCTCCCCCCTCCTCCATCAGGTAACGGCCAGTCAAATATTACTACCAATCAAATATTATACCTCATATAAACTTTTATTCTCCTTTGCCTGCCACAATGAGAACTGCATCTTTAAATGGGGGAATATTAAATTTTAGAGTAGATGACAGAACAGGGGAGATTTTACTGCCTACGCATTCCTGCTTGAAACATTCTGAACATTTTTAGAGAATATGTCTTGAGCTTTGACCCCAAAAGAAGGGGGTTTTATGGAATCTGTTGATGACTCATTCATGCTGTTGGGGGTTGAATGTTGAAGCTGAAGGAAAAAAGGTTTGATTATTTGAAGCTAAACTTTCTGCACGCCAGTATGACCTGCCCTGATTTTTTAATAAATAAATAAATATGTATTTTTGTTAAATTGTACAATCAAGTAATCAACAAGAAAGTATAGAGTAATATCGTGTCAAAATCAGGTAGTTCTGTCATTGTGATAGTGCCTCAGTGACAGTGAAGAAAGCTTTCTCTAAGAGATGGTCTCTATGCAATTTAGGGAAGGAAGTAGCATTTCTCGCCGCTCTCAGTTCAATCGGGAGTTTTCTAAGGCAGGTGAATCCTTGTAGTATAGGATCCAGTCGCTCACACTTGGCCGTGCGTGATGCTGGCCTTACAAGGTCTCCCCCTTTTTACTTATTGTAGGTGTGGGTGTCCCCATTTTGTTTAAATTCCCCGCCCCCTTGTATTTTACTGCCTTGTCTATTGTTCGTGACCACTGCCTCCAACCTAAGGGAGGTAATTGGTACATATAAAGTAAATTTAACAGCAGTTGTACCAATGACTTTAGAAATACTGCCCATGCCATAAGCTAAGTAAACCGTGACGGGCTATGGATCATTGTCGGTAGTAGCCATTTTATTAATTATTTTTGTAGTGACATAAGTATGTAGAAATATTAACTAATCAAAAATTTAAGTAGGACCAAATTTGCTTACTTATTTTTTAATTTTAAATTCCATGCCATGGGGACAAGAAAGGGATACTCGGCGGTACTCGGGCCAAAGACGCATCATGAGCAGTCTCAGGGGCGGAGTTGGCTTTTGTGCGGATATAGCCACTGCCCTTGTCGTGGACATTAATAATTATTGTATGTATAGAGGGGGGGGGGGGGTGTTCACTAATAAAACCACTATTTTTTTTTGTAATTGTTTATAATCAAAATAACCTACTTCCTTTTCCTTAACTAAAATGTTTTACATAATTATTATCATTATTATTTTTTTTACATAATATGCAGAAAAAATATTTAAGTACGCGCACGCGGATATGGGCATTTGCCTCAGTTGGCTACTGGTAAATCCGCCACTGAGCAGTCTACATGTTTCTTCGTCATTGAGTAGTACCATTTGAAAGTAAAATGTGCGGAGATGACGGGGGGTCCAAGCCCCAAGGTCGTACTCGGGCACAGGCCATAACCGCCCCATTGCGGGACATTGTTGAACTAACAAACTCAACTGGAAGTACCCTGGTGGGTGGGAGCTTAATAGCCTCTTATCTTGCATTTCGCCTCGCCTGTCGATTTATTGGAGGGCAGTTTATCAAACTCCCCGAATTACGGCATAGTCTAAGGGGGACGCCTTCTCTTCGATTGTAATGGACATTGGCTTTCTCATTTTCCGTGTGGGCTCAAAGGTCTTTTTGATAGAGGAAGTTGGTGTTTTTTTAATCTTTTAATATAATAAAGATTGACTTACCAGATCTACATGCCATACGTTTTGAGTTGCGGTACTTTGGTTTCTTTTATCGTCCATAACTACGTCTGTCTGGTTCCAGAGATTATTGTTTCTGTAATGGTCATCAACTTTGTCTTTGGCTGTGTCGGCTAAAGAGCTTTAGTTGTGTCGGCTAACATAAGTAGAGAAAGCATGTATATTTATTATTTTAATAAAATTTGAATTTTCCAGATCTTAATAGGATCCATCCCGTAGGATGTTGTTTAATGTCAGTCTGGTTCTAGCAATTATTTTCTCTTTAATGGGCATTGACTTTATCTTCAGCTTGTTTACTATTTAAGTTGTGAACATACCAAATTTCATTCATTCTATTGAGTAGTTTGGCCGTAAATTGAGTTACCGACATGCAAACATTTCGTAAAACCGCTTTTTCTGGTACCTCAAAACATGTAAATCCGTTGAAATCTCGAAATCGGAAATTTCGACCTCACAAAGATTTCCTTATATAATAACGTATAATATATAGAAAAGCAACCTGGTTCAAGATCAATTTACATGTATACACTACTGTAAGTTTTGAGTACGGACGTACATGTTTTTAACGGCCTGTCTCTTTGGTTCTAACAATTATATAGTATAATTCTTAGAAGCTGTGTTGCGTTGTTTTGTTAAAAAAAAAGTGTTGGCTACCTGGTAATGGCGTAATGACAACACTTTTGTTATAATTCGTACTTAATGACTTCGTGGAACTTTTTGTTGCAACTGGCAAATTTAGCCCGAAATTACCACAAAAATGTGTTTCCTCAAGAGAGGAAGAGTGGACATTTGATAATTAATATCATTAGTATTATACGTTTATGCCCTTGCAAGGCAGAGATCGTGGGTTTAAGTCCTGACAAGTCCAGATATTTCTTGATTCCCTAATTTCGGATGGAACGAGGAGGTTATGTCACTTTAATAACTGTATCATATTACATATACCATATAATAGAAGTGTAGCTTTAACGTTCTATTCCCTTGTACTTGTTTAAATCATGTTACACTGCGCCAATGGTATAAGCTTGTCACAGCTTGACCATTATCGCTTGTAGCCGGTGTAGGTTGACATCGAGGACGCACACCAGTTTGCCAATGGCCCGAAATTCTTACGGAAACAATGTAGATAATGTCCGAAATCCATGGGGTCGTTGGCATTGGACATAAAAACGTCCTTCAGGACATTATTATTATTATTATTATTATTACTTCTCTATTAAAAACTAATTTTCTAGTCTAAATGCGTAATTCGACATGTTGTTCGTTTTCTATTAATCTCAAGATGGAAAACCTTAGTTTTGGATTTTAAAAAAATCCTGCAGCCTTAACAAGGTATTAAAAACGGTAAAAAGTGTTTAAACCTTCCCCCTCTCTCCTCTTTCTCTTTCACTCCCGCAGTAAGTATTAAAAATAAGAACTCACTAATAATGTGTGACAAACACACCTTTTTCCATTTCAAGGCCTCTTGAGTTTCATCGGGCTTCTGAGTCGTTTATTTTTTCTGGGAAAATATTGTAAATCTCTTTACGTTTTTGAAGTTTGACGCAGTTTTGTGACCTTGCGTGAGAGGGAAAGTAAGGGAAGAACCTAATAGGATTTCTTTCCCTTTTTTTAAGTAGCTCCCAGATGTTGAATTGATAAAAGGCCTGTTCGTACTACAGTAGTAGATGGCTCTTTGATAGGTACTTATTTTTTTAGTAGACTGTTTTATATTATAGAAAAACCGGTTGTATGGTGTTGGCGAGGGAAGGACCAATTTCTGCGCCCGCTTTTGAGAAAATATTTGACTTACGATATATATTGGATAGCTCTGTTGCTGTGCATGTGTTTATAAATGGTATAAATTACTCGACAGGTGGAAGATACACTACTCGACCACGATAGGATGGCACTTGAACACTTATAAAATCGAATAAACTCGGTGTTCCACTTATACAAGTTTTCGAATAAACCAAGTGTTCCAAGAGCAATCCTATCGAGGTCGGGTTTTACAGTACTACTTTTTACATTTTTTTCTGTTTCAAGTTCAAAAGCATGATATTTATATTTTTATCTGTGTACTATTCCTATGCTATCCTGTCGGTCATATTCCATTCCTGGATCTACAAGACCACAATTAGTAGATTAGTTCATGAGCAGGACGCGTTTTCCTAATAGTCAGCACATTTTCCATATTTTACCCTTAATCTTCTCCTAGCTTGGTAACGGTGCGTTTTCGGTAGGACAATATCTTCTTCTTCTTCTTCTGATGCATCTTCTACCGAAGATTGGCGATCTTCATGGCAGTTGTAGTCATGATGAAAATACTGGGGAATTGTAATGCAGTGGTTCCCCATTACCTTCTGCATCCTTAAGCTGTTGACTCTTCATTGAGTTCCTCCGTATTCACGGCCAGTTTTCCAACCCTAGGACAAAAGAGAGACCTGCATAGAAAAGACATTGCTTTTCGCTTATCCCGGCTCAAACTTGGTCCCCTTCGCCATTACGCGCTTATCACTACGAGGAGGTACAAATTTGGGATTTTCGCGTCATCGTCTACGAGACCATCATTACTCAGAGCATTTTGCTTGGAAATAAATAAGAACTTTTTGTTCTATTACTAAGCCAACCTAGCGGAGTTAGGCTATAAAGCCCTATCTTACACTCAACTAATAGCAGGCCGGGGACCGCCTGCTTTACATGCCCTCCGAAGCATGGCCAGGAAGTGTAGGATTCGAACCAACAACCATTCGGGTGAAAGTAAGAGTCTGTACCACTACATGTCCTGAAATGTAATTTTTGTTGTAGGGGTACATTTAGAACACTACTACCGTATTTTACCTATCTTCGGTCATTCGCGATTCAATTTCAATACAATATCTCATCATCTACATACGTGTAATTTATTTACTTTTACTTACTGTTACTTATAGGTTGTTCTTCATAAAAATGTGTAAGTTGTTTATTATTTATGCTCAAAGAAAATTAAATACTCAATAAGTTATAAAAATTCTTTTCAAAATTGCCAGCTTTCGTTCAAAACCTAATTTTATCTAGTGAAAATAGTTAAATTTCTCGCCCTCCCCCCTTGTATCCGCGCCTGTCATCAGTAGCGTTAGTCGACTAAGGCCCTTCTCCACGCACTGAAGCCAGAATTTTTTTTCGTAAGTGGGAGGGGGTCCATCTGACGTCACAATATATTATATAAAACTCCATTCTATTTGGTTTTTGCTGCTAATATTTCGGGGGGGGGGGGGGGTCGTAACCCCCTCTGGCTACGACCTTAAGTGGACCCTTCAATTCTAAGAAAAAATAATGATTGTGTTTTTTTATCTTTATCCAATAGTATTTGGATTCCAGTTACCATAGGAAAACCTAGAGTTAGTGGAAGCTATCTTAAGCCACGAGGGTACATCCTACCAAGTGTGGGTTGGAGGGCAGGCAGAATTTAAATGAACAATGGAATTTGGGGGCTGTGAAAATGGCAGTTGGAAAGACAAAGGCCGCTGAGATAGATAATAGTGTCGTCACAGCTGTCCGAACATGGTTATCCTCCCCCTCCCCCCCCCCCCTCAAATCCTCTACAATTTAAAATATTTAACAATTAGCTCTCTGTGGTCAGTGGCAGCATATTGGAATCAGATCTCCCGTCCGTTATAAAACTTTACTACCAATGAAATAATTTTTTTTTATAAAAAGGTTTAACCCATACCAACAATTTAATGAATGCATCCGTATATTCAGTCGTCTCTATAGGTTAGTGCCTGTGTTGAGTTACGACACGTCTCCGATCGCAAGGCGTGCAGAGACTCGCACAATGACAAGCACTGTACCACCTTGCCATCGAAGTCGAAGGCATATGTATTTTAGGCGAGCTTATCGGCACATGCAATTGACAATAATATAAGATTTCCTGAAAAACAAAAAAGAAAAAGAATCATAAATTCACTCATTTACTCCTCACACATCACTCCCAGAAATTGATGGCAGGCTCTCCTAAATCTCCCCAAATCATTCTCTGTCCTAGTTTCTTCTGGCAAGGAATTCCAAAGCTTTACTGCCTTAACTATTGTTTCAGAGAGTCTTTGGCTGAATAACTTGTTCTTTTTTTGTGAAAGACTGACCCAGCACTGGCTATCCTCTCCTATTCCAACTGTAATGAAATTGAAATGTAGAGAGAAATCAAGGCCGAGGGGTGGTCCAAGGGGTCCGGATCCCCTCCGAAATAAAAGGGCTTTACACTGGATAGAATGGACTTTCATTAATAAAACACATTAAAAAAAAATTGGACCCCCTTCCAAACAAAAACCTGGCAATGGCCTTGAGAGAAATAGTATACAAAATTTATGTATTTATTTAAGTAATTTTGCTACATGGTGTTGAAAACCATAACGGGGGGGGGGGTTAGGGATTTACCAACAAATTTCTGTTAAATTGAAGCAATAAGTATCAATAAAATGCGTGCTTGAGTAGGAGATATTCTGCTTAAAAAGTGAAAAGTAGGGAGAGCCTGCACAACTGATATGGGGGGATAAGGAGGAAATTATTGAGTCCTAATGCACCCCGCCAAAGATAAAGCACGAACTCAACCGCATTACATCCCTCTCATACATACAGTATTCGTCAGCACTCAGCACAGGGATGTATTATAGCTACGTCGTATTACTTACAGTACCAATCGTGGATTTAATGTAATTTTCTGCAATTGGCATAGCACAGCACAGCTGAATTCATAAACAGTATCTTAGCTTCAAAAGTGTAAGGTAAAAGAAAATTACAAAGGTGTTCCAAACCTACAATAGTGTTCGGCAACCTTTCGGTACATGTCAGACAAATTCCGCTTAGGCGTCCATTCCACCGACCGGCTAGGGCTATTTACAAAAACAGTGACATGGTAGCAGACATTCAAGACTAAGGCGGGGTTTCCACCGACCTCGCATTGCAGAATTGACGGAAATGTTTATTTTCCTCTATGCCATAGTTAAAATTGATCAATGATCATACAGTAAAATGACAACCAAACAAACTAAAATTAAAAAATGGCGTCATGGGATATGTTAAGTACAAACATTTTAATAGATTTCTATAAAAAGAAAAATTCTAATTTCAGTCAATGTCATTTGCATTCTATAATGCGAGGTCGGTGGAAACACCACCTAAGTCTTGAATGAATGTCTGCTACCACGTCACTGCTTTTGTAAATAGCCCTAGCCGGTCGGTGGAATGGGTGCCTTACAGTATGATCTTAATGTACGACAAAGTTAATGTGAAACTTGAGCACGCATGTTTTTTACAAGTTGTTGTATTCTCGGCTTAATGCAGGGACGCAACAACAGGGGGGGTGGCGGTGGGTACATTGCCCCCCCCCCTGGAAACCAATTGCCCCCCTGGAAATCATTGCCACCCCACCTCCCCCCCAAAAAAGCCTAAATTTTGAAATAGCATTAAAAAGGTGTGCGTCAATTGGACATAGACAAAGTGATAGCGGAATTCATTAGTGCCAATGAGTACCGACACACGGTTTTCGGCAATATCTAGGTAAGGGTTAGTGTGATATAATTTCTTAATATACCCTATTTAAACATTCTACAGTATAGTATAATTTGTGGTTTCTTGCCCCCCCCCCCCCTGGAAAGAGTCCGTTGTGGCGTCCCTGGGCCTTAATGTTCTTGTTAATAACAACTCAGTCACTGCAGGCATTCTCGCGGACCGGTCGGGAACTACTGCTGTATAAGCTACCTACAGGTAAACTTAAACCAAGATTAAAACAAGAAGAGACGGGCCTGTTATTAATAAAGTAATAAAAAGTTTTCGAGAATGAAAATTAATTAATAATGGTCGTGTAAGCCAAGCGTTACAATCTTCCAGCTATGTAAAAATTAAAAATTAAAACAGTTACAAGTGTCCATGGCATTTTTCCTGTTTTATTTTTCCACGGGGCAGCGGTGAGCAAGTACATCAATATTTAATTTGTAACATTCACATTTTGCGCGTCTCGCAGCGTTTCAATTTAGTTTTAATTAGGTAGTTTAAGTGGAATTTGCTCGGCTGCCCCTATGCATTATTGAGTGGTTCATTGCACATTGCTTATCCTTTCATGATTTTGTTACATCCTGTCATATCCAGCGGATCCCAGCAGGTTCAAAGATGCAGATAACTTGGTAGTTTGCACAGTGCCGGTAGGGAAACATGGTAGGACTTGTCCTGGTCACCTCCGAACTAATCGTGTGACTTCACTGTGTTTCCCAAGTGGTTCGGAATCCACTATAATCAGGAGGTCCCCTGTCCTATGGGCCCACACCGTGGCCTGGGACTGTGTCCAACCATACTACTACTACATCCTGTCATTTTATGGTGTTGTCTGCTCTTATTTGTAGCCTGTTAAATTCTAAACGGTCATTATGAACGCATATAGTTTCCTGATGACTTAATACAGATCTTATCATAATTTACGGTGTAAATACAGCGATTGTAACCCTCCCCCCCTCCCTATTGCACACTAGAATAGTGTCCCAATATTCGATCCAATAAATATGAATCTAAGAAAAATTGGATAGTGTAATACCTAAATTCAGATTCTAATCGTATACGTCTACATAAAAATTTCCAAATACACAGTGCTGTATTGTAGCTACGTCGTATTATTGTACATACAGTACCAACGTACAGTAAGAGAACATAGCTATTGCTCCTGCGCGTTTGGTCCGAAATTCTTAACTTTAAAAAAAATACGTTTTTTTAAGAAATTATTTCACTTGGGGTGAATTTTCTACAACTCTATTATTGATATAAAAAATGTTTCCATGTCTCTGATTAATTAAAAATGGTAAAACATAAGCTTAGTAAGCAATGCAATAACTGAAATTTATTAATAAAACTAAAACCTTTTACTTCACTAATTTGGAGCAAATGCTTCGGAAGCTGAGAAAGTTTTGTTTTGTTTTTAGATAGTGAAACAAATAGTGTAGATTATGAGCATGTTCATGGATAAGTGAAAATAATTTAAAAACAATGCCTGGGTGTAGGCTACTTATTTTTTTGGGTATTCCCAAAATATCTACATGTAAAATTAGTAGAATTCATGATGCTCTTTAAGGCTTGAAATACTACAGACGAGTCGTATATATATTGCACTTAAGGCAACTCTGTGTACTGTGTGGCAGGCTTTTAGCGCTTATCAGTTATCTGATTGTGATTAAATACGGAAAAATCGTTGGTGCATAGCGATTTTTTAACTTAAGGCAAAGCATAAAATTAAATTATTTCTTTATAAGGGGTATTCACAATCGCCCTGGCAATGTATGAAACGCAGTTAAAAATTATAATATTAAATTAGAAATGAAATGTAAATTAATAAAGCACATGAACTACAATCGGAAAGCTGTTCGTTTATTTATTTATATCATATTTTTCCCATTTGACCACATATAGGATGGGTGAACATCCCTAATAATTTGTAACTAAGGCGGGTATTCCACTGGTGATTTTACTTCAAATTAGATTTTGTCATTGACGTTTGTTTTGTTTGAAGGAGACTATTATGTATATACTTAACTTATCTATTATGAATTAAGTTATAATATGGTAGAGACTTAATTAATGATGTCTGCTACCATATAATAACTTAATTTATAATAGATAAGCTAAGTATCTACATAACAGTCTCCTTAAAACAAAACAAACGTCAATGACAAAATCAAAAAAAAAAAAAAAATTGCCCAGTGATACAGCCGCCTAACCTGACAAAGTCTATCAATCCTCTGCATTGTTTGTTTTTCTATTTCTCCAACGCCTGCTTTCAAAATTTCTGCTTTAGGTTTTTCATTTTCCCCAGTGTCACAACGAAGGAGAAAGCGGGGGGGGGGGGCCCCACCGAAAGTGTGTCGGTGTAAAATCGACTTTCACTGACAAGTTGGTGGCGTGCTTGTACTATTGCGAGACTCTTCACTCCATGAGATCGGAGACGTGTCGTAACTCAACACGGATACTAACCTTCAGAGCTACTCAAAAAGGTCAATCGGATGCATTAATTAAATTGTTTGCATGCGATTAACCTTTTATTTTAGAAAAAGTACAAGTTTTGCATTTTCACCGTATGTATTGCAATGATGGAAAATTGAACAAAATATGCGCTAATATGTCTAAAATTGGAAATATTTTTTATTGTAGCACCCCTCATTTAGGCCCCGGGCCCGCCCCCTGTGGCCCTGTCTACTGAAGTCCACCTTCCATTGACTGTGAAATCAAACTGTCACCAAAGTCTGCAGATTCATGATTATACAATCGTGCGCTCACTTGTTCTACTTGTGCCCTTCTTGCTCGGCCATTTAGCACATGCTCCATTCATTGATCTGACCAAGTGTTAGACATTACACTGATAATCTTCGGCAGTCTTATACATAGAAAGCATTCACATTATTATCTGTCCATCAATCATATATTGTGTATATTGACCCTGCATTTCCTTGTTTCTGTTACTGATCTGTTTATTTTTTATTTTTTACTATGTTAAATTGAAGATTTCATGAGGAGGATTTGACTTGCATGCCTTCATATGGCTGCATCAAAAAGTAGCTGCACCTATTTTACGAAATTAATTAATTCCTCCTGCCACAATGAAATGAAATAATCACAAAAAATAAAATCGTTTTCCCTCCTGATGTACTAATTTTCTAATATGTATATTTTGTATTGTATTCTTAATTTTGAATATATTGATTGATTGATTGAGTTGTAAATCAATCGGGTTCCTGCTTTTCTAGAAAGCTTGTATACTGTATATGCATATCGACTTCGATGGCAAGTTTTTAGCGCGCTTGTACTTATGCCAGTCTCTATAAGCCATGCGATCGGCGACGTGTCGTAACTCAACACGGGTACTAACCTACAGAGGCGACTGTAGAGGTCATTCGGATACATTCAATGAATTGTTTGTATGCGATTAACTTTTCTTTTTTTTAAGAATTTCCCATCGGTCTATTTTTATATTGAATCATTGCGGTGCGGCTGAGTAATGATGAATTAATTATTGAATTTTTGTTAAAAATTTACGGCGCTTCTATATTTGCAACAATATGTTTTGAAATCTCTCCCCTAAATAAATGTGATGTCTGTGCTTTTTCAGAGCAGCAGCAGCAGACGGCTGTCACTTTTGTATTGTTTTGATACTTCATTTATATTTTTGGTAAGGAATAAATATGGAATTACACAAATGAGTCTGATGCATAATAAGCAAGAATAGAACATTAAATATGCATAAAATACAGGACATGGTGAGTAGTGCTGCAGACTCAACTTTCACCCGAAAGGTTGTTAGTTCGAGTCCCACACTTACTTCCTTTTCTGGTCATGCTTCGGGGGGCATGTAAAGCAGGTGGTCCCGGGTCTTCCTAGTTGAGTGTAAGAGAGCGCTTTATAGTCCTAACTCCGCCAGGTTGGCTTAGTAATAGAACCAAAAGAAGTGAATATTTACTTGTGGTACCCTCCTTCTATATTATCTTTTTTCCCTCTTCCGTTTTATATCCCATATACTGTAATTTAAGTTATACTACTATGTATACTGCTATTACCTATGGTTAACATGAAAAAAAGACTTTATAGTCTTATTGTTCACCAATTATATTGTTGCAATAAAGTTGTTATTCATTGATTCATTATTTACAATACCGAAAATAAATTCACTATCCGAACATTTGACTATTCCAACGGGGTCCTGTCCCAATTGATTCTGATTATTTGAGCTCTACTGTAATTTATACCTAACCATAAACACGGTATTTTGTAATTAATACTATCTTGCTATGGCTGCTGCAATGAGAAATTATTATTTTGGACAACCTGACAGCAAAACGGTGTCAGGTAGAGTGGGAGTATGGAGAAGCTGAAATTCGAGGACCACTCGTTGTTGATTGTATTTTATACGAAGGCTGCCAGCGTCTCCAGTACGTTCGTAAAACAATCCTGTTAAGAGATTAGAAGTCCGTGACTTAATTTTATGAGAAAGATGAGACAACAAAGTTAAATTGTTTGCGAAAGATGTGGAGAGCATGTATAGCTACGGGTTATTGTTCAGCGTAATGCGAACCGATATTGTGCTGAAAGCCCCATAAGCTCAACATTGTCTTGTTTGTAAGGACATAATCATCCCTTTCTTGTCAACTTCAAGTGCTGTTATCTTTCTAAGTTGATTGCTCGGCCGTACGTTTCCCCATTGCCTGATGGTGATTCTTACCCTTTTGTAATATGCCTCGTATGAACTCAATTCAAATTTATTAATTAATTAAAGTGATCCTGTCAGAGTTAAATTCGTATTTGTTTTCGTGCTTTATGAGGGGAAATGCGCTCGTAATGTGTTCCTAAGGGGAAAATAGGTTATTGCCTATTGCTCTTGGATAATTTGCTTACTCAGTGTTTTTGTGTCTGAACCATGTATGCTAATTATAGGTACTTTTTACTATTTTAGTTGTGGTGTTGAATATTTAAAATAAAATAAAAAGGTAAAATGTCTTTATTTTCCATATGGGCGAATTTTAAAAAATAAAGACAAGTTTCTTTTTTTCAATTAGTGGACCTTAGTGAATTTCAATCATTATGATTCAGTGCAAGAGAGAATATATTTGATCGAATAAGCCCAATTTAGTGCCCCGTTCAACGTTGCCCATGACTGATGAAATGCCCAAAATTCGCCCATATGGAAAATAAAGACAAATTTCATTCATTCTTTCTTTCTTTAATTTTGATTGTTGTAAAATCCATATTATTTAATCAAACTTATTTTCCTACAAATGGTCTTTAATTTACTGAATCTTACGTAAATCCTGCTTAGGCGGCTATTCCACTTGTAAATTTTCTGTCCTTTTTTCGTCAGTAATTGATGAAATTTTTGTTTTACTTTAACTTTTATTTTTACTTCCACATGGTAAAATTGATCAATGATAATGGAATAAAAAAGGTATATATTTTGCAATCAATACAAATTTAAATTGGCGTCGTCTTGAGATGATAAATGATTTTTAATGGATTTCTGCAGCCTGATCATGGCGATTATAATACCGGTATTTATTTAATCCCCTGGTATTAGAAATGTAAACAAACACATTTTGAATAGCACTTTCCATTATACAATTATCTTGTTTACATTTTTAATACCAGGGGATTAAGTAAATACCGGTATTATAATCGCCATGATCAGGCTGCTGGAGAACGAACGAATTATTTCAGAATTTAAATCATGAAATAAAGTAAATAAATATTGACTTTTGTTCTATTACTAAGCCAACTTAACGGAGTTAGGGCTCCAAAGCCCTCCCTTACAGTCAACTAGGAAGGCCAGGGACCGCCTGTTTAACATACCCTCCGAAGCATGGCTAGAAAATGTAGCAAGTGTGGGGCTCGAACCCATAACCTTTCGGGTGAAAGTCTGAGTCCGTACCACTACTCTACATGTCCTGAAAACGTCTTGTAGATGATAAAAATAAAGCTAAGACTCACTTTAACCAACCCTGAAGTGCGTTTAGTCAGCTAAGTGCTAACACGCTGGTTAGTTTAGTTTTCCGTTTCCACTAGTGTTAACTTAACTACCCTAAACTAGGCTAGGGTTAACAATTTAACACCAACACTTAGGAATACCCTTATTGTTTTATTGTACTATACTTTACGTAAGTATCATACTTACCAAACTTGGATAAAGCATTTCTAGGACTTGAGTGAGGTGAGGATAACATCGTAGAAGTCAGTTGTGAGACATGACTGGTGTTTATTTGATAGACAGAACAGTCGCCTTAAAATTGGAATTAAGTGTCATGTGTCATTTTATGTGAAACTTCTCAGCTTCCTGTTTATAACAATACCTAATACCACTGCGTTTACTGCCTGAATTAACACTTTCTGAGGTTTTACTCGGTAAATTTACTACCGTCTTTAATCATCCTTGCTACTCTTTTATTAGTGTTTTATTAGGAAGCATAATGAAACCTTCACTTTTTTTAATTATTGCTGGTTTTAATGTCGACCTTATTTTTTCGTATTTTACGAGGTTTATGATTTATTTAATTTGTGCTTGGATACAAGCCAGCGGGTGTTAAGTTGTTTCCCTATTTAATTAGACGTTAGGCTGGAGGAAGAAAATTATTTTGTGTGTGAGTTAACAATCTACACCGGGGGTTCTCAAAAAAATAAATTTTTGGCTCCCCTAGTAAAAATATTACCCGAGCTGTAGCCCCTGCCTATATCACCCCACCCCCCTCCCACCTTATCTTTGGGAAGTCACAACTAGCTCAGATTAGATAGTTATGAAAAATAGTAAAAACGCTGTTTTTTTTTTAAATGCAACTTATAATATAAAAAAAATAATTGATAGCTTCGAAGTTATATCTGACTGTCGCCACCTTGACAAAAATTCTTCCCACCCAAATTTAACATCTTCTTCTTCAAGTTATAGCCGGCTGGCTGGTTGGCAGCAACATGAGGTATAGATGCCTCCACTCCCCTCGATCCTGGCATAAGAAGTAACGAACTAACTCTTTCTGTATTATGACTTAAAAGTCAACATTTCTTTTTATTCTGAACTGTTCTTGCTCATTATGCATCAGAATCATTTTATATTATATACACTTGTATATATTTCTAAGCTTCTTTATATTCAATGCCCAAAATATAATGAAGTGTCAAGTGTCAAAATAATACAAAATTGGCAGCTGTCCTCTGTGGGTCTGTGCCCCCCCCCCCAGATCACTGATACACAGATAATATACACACTGACTATATGGTACTTTGATATGCTTCTTAAATGAAAATAACTTCAGGGGATGAAGGGGCAGAATTCGAGTTCGTTGTTGAGAAACAAGTGACAAGAAATTATTAAGGTGCTGGCAGATTAAGAGAATGGATCAAGGACGGATGCAGAATCGGATCAGAACTTTAGCTCGTTTTATTTAGTTGTGTGTGTGTATTTTCAACCTGATGATGACCTAGTGCCGAATCCGGTCATTAAATTATATAATACATATTTTTATGGGGGTACTGTAGGGCTGCCAACTTTGTTTTCTCAAAATAAAGTACATCTGACTTTTGAGAAGGAAAATATAGAGTATAGTATTTAAAAAAAGAGTACTTAGTATATTTACCGTTAAATAAGTCAAAATCACGCTGAAAATACACTTTAACATTGTATTGTAAATCGGGGGGGTTCGAATTACGAGCTATTTACTATTTAAAACAATATTTTTTTGAGGTTTTCGCAGAATTCTAATTTTTTGGAAGCTAATAAAAGCCTTTTCTCACTGCAAATCTAAATTTATGTAAATAAATAGCTAATTTCTAATTAAATTTATAAAAATCGTAAAAAAAATATTTTGCTTCTTACATGTTTCAGAAAAAGAGTATTTTTGCGTACTCTAAGTGACCTTCAGTTTTTAGAGACATGCATGAAAAAGAGTACAATACTCTGAAAAAGAGTAAGTTGGCAACCCTAGGTATAAGGTATAAATAAGTTATTGTCACTTAAGCCAACACATCTATAATTGATGTATCATCGTCAAGTTCACTTCAGTAGTGTATATAAATTAGTGTTATAGTGGCTATTTTTCACCTTGAAAACATTTTGATACTGTAGCACTCATGAGGATTTTGGTATCAATCTAAAGGTCAGTGAACTCAAGGTCAAAAATAGCTACTATAAGTCTATAACACTCATTTATACACTACTCACTTCTGACTATCCCATTTCGTTTTGGAGGGGATCGTTACCTCTGAAGGCATATGTGCTGTCCTACCATAGTTTTAAATATTATTTTGCTGGCCTTGGAACCTGCTTTCACTTGCCGCCAGCGTATTGTGTTTCAAGAACACTGTTGAGTAAAAGTCGATCGCCGTGTGTGGCTACATACGAGTAAGTACATTATGCATATCAGCTTACATCAATAGCTGGCATGAATCATGAAATGACATGTTTGGACTGTAATGTCCCCATACGTGACAACATGGCGATGGAGATAGGGCACGGCGCAAGTTTCAGCGTAAAAAGTTGTAAGATGGCCAAGAAATAACCTGCAGCGGGCTTGAATAGCTATGAGCTAAGAATTCTGCGATTTCTCTGTCAATTCGGATGGCACCTATAATGCTGTTGTTTCTATAGAACTTCTAGTAAATAAGAACGTAGCTGAGTTGGCTGAGGTTTGAAACTCGACTCGTCAGGCCTGAACCCAAGACAGATGACCAGTTAAAAAACTTTCATTTGCTAGGTTTCTTCAAACTTATTGTGGTGAAGTGGTGAGCTTTTCATTTGTCTTGATTTCTCTCAATAATTTTAGCTCGTTTTGTTTATTTCCTGTTTCTGATGTGTTATTTAATAAATTATCTAAGTTAAACAACAACAAAAACGCAATCACCTTCATACGCAGACATAAACTAAACATATAATCTGTACAATACGCATACTAGACACGTGTACGGAAGTGGGAGACCGGACCGGGCAGCATGTTGTGTCCGTGGCACATCACAGTTATGGCAACTCGAAATATACTAATGATGCTTTTTTTAACGCCTGCTTTCAGCATTTATGCTTTAAGCGACCCTATCAGCCTGGCGGGGGGAGTGAGTCTGTTTATTAACTTGAAGTACCCTATGGCAGACTCCTTCACCTCGGGGAGAAGGGGAGTTTACTGACAGGGTGGACCTCCTGATTGTTGTGGATTCCGAACCACTTGGGGAACATAGTAAAGCAATTCGGAGGTGACCATGACTCGCCACATACGTAGACTACTGGTAGTCTGCGCGTTATCTTGTTCCACTATGTTCCCCTGCCAACGCTGTGCACACTACCAAGTTAACCGCAGTTTGAAACACGCTGGATTCAACTTGGTAAGGCCGTTGGCGATTGAATTAAGAACCAGTAGACTCCGGGCTGATGGGCCGTGGTCGAAATGAAAATGAACTTCCAGCTTCCTTCCTTCCTTTGGATGTTCACTTTCATTTCGACGACGGCCCATCTGTCCGGATGCTACTAGTTCTTCATTCGTCCCCGGCCGTGAAAGCCTTTGCAGTTACACCGTTGGCGATTATTATAATTATACTGCACTATAGTAATTTATGTGTTTTCTTTTGTTGCAGACTTGTTACGAGATGGAAAGGTACCTGAAGGACGAGCCTAAAATGGCGACCTGCAAACAACTCCCTGAGCTTGAGTGGGGGTTAGTCACCAAAGTAGAAGTTGTTCCGTTAGATGAAAGACATTTAGACAGCATCAGTATGAGCAGTGGCTGCTCAAGGCTATCCTGGGACAGCCAACCTATCAAGCAGGTCAGTACTCTACTACTTTTTTAAATAAATAAATTATAACGTTGTCAATATTCCATTTAAAAAAAAACTAGAAAACAGAAAACACGACCGGTTTCAACCTTATGTTATCGTCAAAGTAACAGGTCAGCATATGGTCGAAACCGGTCACGGCGCAACTTTCAGCCAAGAAATAACCTGCAGTGGGCTTGAAAAGCTGTGAGCTAAGAGTTCTGCGATTTCCCAGTCAATTCGTATGGCACCTACTATGCTGTATTTTCTGTAGTACTGTATAAAGGAACGTGGCTGAGAACTAGACTAATAACGGTCGAGGTCGAGGTTTGAAAATTATAACGTTGTCAATAAACTAAAAAAGAAAAGAAAACACGACCGGTTTCGCCCTTATTAAAACGGATCAGTGTAAATGTAAAATTGTTTTCAATACACATATTATTATGCCATCGTCAAGGTAACAGGTCAGCATAAGGTCGAAACCGGTCGTGTTTTCTGTTTTTTAGTTTATTGACAACAATATATATATTTTTTTAACGTGTTCTAAATATTAGAAGATTAAAAAAGAGACGATTTTATTTATCTACACTCTACCCACTACTCTAATGGCCTCTCCCACCATGTTTAGGTAAACAAACGGAAAGTGAAATACGACAGAGACTGCAGTCGCAATTTTCATTCTTTCTTTCTTTCCTTCTTTGTTTACTAGATACGAGATTTAATAGATTTTGAAGTCCCATACCATACTATACCTCAAGGTTCCATCATCTTCGGAAATCTAATTCTGCAGTTCCGTCAAAACTATTTCCAATCAATTAGCGTAGCAGCTGTCTGGTCCTGCCAAAACGTTATGTGAGTGAATTAAGTTCGGAAAGTAGGCGGTAGTATGTGGGGGAGCGGGGGCAAGGCGTATCTCGGAATTCGGAGCGTAAACAATATTAAGTCGCTCTTCAAATGAAAGCCCCTGGCGAGTGCCTTCACTTCCCGCCAAAAACCTGGAGGACGTGCGAAATTTATGGTGTGTTTATAACTTGTTGCCAACTTGGCGTTAGTCTGCAATTTTGTTAAGTTTAGCTTACGTATCTTCGGGGATAATTAACTGATTGTTAACGGCTTCATTTGTTTCAGTTACTGTTTTGTAGTATAATAGTTTGTATACTATATTGTACCACTTAAGTAACGTAGTAAGCTGATTTAGGTGCCCATTCCATTGACCGGCTAGGGCTATTTCCAACAACGGTGACGTGGTAGCAGACATTCAAGACTTAGGTGGCGTTTCCACTGACCTCGCATTGCAGAATTGACGGAAATTTTTATTTTCCTCTATGCCATAGTTAAAATTGATCAATGATCATACAGTAAAATCACAAACAAACAAACTAAAATTAAAAAATGGCTTCAGAGGATATGTTAATTACAAACATTTTAATAGATTTCTATTAAAAAAAAAAAAAAAAAATTCCGTCAATGTCATTTGCAATCTGCAATGCGAGGTCGGTGGAAACGCTACCTAAGTCTTGACTGTCTGCTACCACGTCATCGTTGTTGGAAATAGCCCTAGCCGGTCAATGGAATGGGCGCCTAAATATTAAGCCGGCTAAGCTTTCAAAAATTTGTGCCATTGGCCACAGCTGGGGGAAGCTTACTGATTTTGATGTGCAGCTGCACGCCTAGAAAGCTATCTGAACTATTCGTTGTTGCGTTTTCTCCCCGGCTTAGGGTTCTTTAGGAGGCTGTAGGATCGAGGAATGAATGTTGTGAAATAATTACAACAAGAATTAATTAACAGAAATTATATTCTTGATAGAATTATGAAACCCTAAGATATAGAAAAATAGAGCACCTGTAGTAGCGTGGCCAATAAGCGTCTCCAATAAATAAAAAGTAAGCGATCACCTCATGGCTCAATCCTAAATCGTCACATTGTCTGGGCTGAGGAGGGAGCGGAGTCCGAACACCCCCTTCCGGGTGGGGTTTAGCCCATCATCGTCGAAATCAAATCCATGCCACCACAACTCCTGCCAGCCATCATCCTTATGACTTCTTCCTTCTTTAAAATCTCATTTCTTTTTTTTCTTTTTTTAAAATCCAAATCGGGTTATAAGAAATTCTCGGCCATCCTTTCTCGTAACATTTTCTAACAAGCCACCGCAAATTCAACCGGCCGCCAACCTCTCGTCAAAAACTTTTTTAAAGTAATAATAATAATAATAATAATAAAAGTATTTTTATTAATAAATAGAAATAAATAATAATAGATACTTTATGATTTTGTGATTTTAAAAGATCTGGCGATAATTAAATTGTGAATAATAATAAAAGATAGAAAAATTAATTTATTTTAAACCGAATGTGATATTTGGAGGTTGGTTAATTGAACAAAACAAATATGGCGGATTTACAAATAAATAAATAAATTGAAAAAATTTAATAAATAATAATAAGAAGATATGTAATCGTAATATTAAGATTTAGTATATCCAGTAAACTGGATACACATATAAAAAGGTAGGGTTGCACGCTACAACAAGGGTCTTCCCCCCCCCCCATTTTTTTCAAACCTACACTCGTTAGGAAAGCAAACGAGAGAAAAGCCCCCATCGCCCCCAAGAAGTCAACACCACACGAACCAAAGATCCCCAGAAAAACAGAGAAGAAAAGAACGGAACAACGGGAAGGGATCTACACTAGCCTGAGCCAGTACGAGACCTTTGAGCGGTTAAAACCTAAAGAACATCTTAACCGATCCACTGACGGGTAACCTCGCTACAGAAGAGGGAAAAACCAATCATACACCATTCGTATCCCATTCATACAACATCCATCCACGGATTGGGCGCCATCTGTAGGAGCAGAGAGAAAGAAGAACAGCTGAGGAGATATGGTATGGGACTTCGCGGTCCCAAAAAGACCGGACTATCCCATCGTGACAGAGTACAGTAGGGAGTTCCAGAACGTAAAACGTCGATACTAAGCATCTCGCGATAGCATTAGGATCGCCCTCAAAAGGTCATAGCGGACCACCCTCCGTAAAAAAAATTACACATTGGGGAGTTCACACACACTCATAAATCAAACACTCGAAAACAAACTCCCACCCAACTATTGATCAATTCACTAACTATACCAAAAACCAAACTCAGAACAGAAGGTATCCAAACATGGTCTTTTCAACCTCATTCTCCAATGCAAATCGACATGGAAGGATAGAAAGCTCACCCCCCATTAACGATTCACGAATCATTTTCCAAAATTTAATACGTCCAGGAGTACTCAAAACTCAAACAACCAGGACATTCCTATTCAACGTCGTACTAAACTCACTAACTATTAATCACCTCCGGGACGACAACTAAAACAAGCAAAAAAATATGTAGGGTACACCCCCTCTTTCTTTCATATACTATTTTAAGTACACAACAATACACAGTCGAACCCACGATATTATAGTCTAGGTCAACACAGATTTCAAGTGAGACACATGCCAACGTCCAGCCAAAGTACCATTCATGCGTTGCAGTTCATACTGCGTTGGCGAAAGCACTGTTTTTATAATGAATGGTCCCTCCCATCGTGGATAAAATTTGGCTGTTTTCTTATCAATAGCACTAGATTGGTGAAAATCTTCCTTAAACACTAGTTCTCCCGGTTGATAGGTCACATCTTTCCTTCGCAAATTATAACGTGCCGCCTGTCGTTGTTTAGCCCTCCTTACGGTGGATCGTACCCGTTGATAGAGAGCGTCAAGATTAGTGGTCAAAGTGCCATTATAGGTGACAGGATCAAATGGCATTAAATCAGAATTATCAGTAGTTGCAGCCAACTCATAAAAGGAGCGCAGTTCTCTGCCATAGACTAGCTTGGATGGAGAAAAACCCGTTGCTTCACTTACCGACGTTCTAAGAGCAAACAGAACAAATGGTAAATGTAAATGCCAAAGCTGGTGATTATCCTTAGCGTAAATAGCCAGCGCGGTCTTGATTGTCTGATTATATCTTTCAGTTGGGTTACTTTGTGGATAATAACGCGGACAGAAATGTATTTTGATATGGTGGTCTTCACAGAATTGTTTAAATCGCCTACTAGTAAATTGTGATCCATTATCCACCAGTATGATCTCCGGTACTCCATGATGCATGATAACATGATTGAACAGGGCGTCTTCGACAGTCTTCGAAGTCGCAGATTTCAATGGGACTCCTATACTCCACTTTGTGCACGAGTCAATGAAGACACAGATATAACGATGGCCACCGCGACTGCGGGGTAATGGTCCCACTAAGTCGCAAGTCAGAAGTCGAAATGGTTTGAGTGATGGCGGGTGCACCTGCATGTGCCCATGAGGCGTGGTATTGCGTGGTTTATGGCGTTGACAATCCAGACATCGGCGAACGGCGAGGCGCACATCTCGGGCCATTCTTGGCCAGTAATGGTTCTCAGCGATGCGACGGAGAGTGCGATTGATTCCGAGATGGCCAGACGGTAATGACGAGTGATGCTGCTTAATCAGCTCCTCTCGAAACTCGGATGGTACAAGTAACTTAAGATCATCGGTTTTGGTAAGTCGATCTCGAACGGATTTGAAAATGGATGTGGGAGTAAGATGAAACTGCGGGAAATGAGTAGGATTCTGTTCTATCTTCTTACGTAAGGCGAGGTACCATGGATCCGTAATGGTACTAAAGTCGGGTAAAGGCGCAGTAATTCCCGTCAAGGCGGAAATGACGGTGGAAGGCTGCATTCGTGACAAGCAGTCAGGAACAACATGAGTGGAACCCTTCTTATGGAGGATCTCCATGTCGAACTGGTTTAGAGTAACTAACCAACGGGCCAGACGTCCGCTCGGGTTAGGAATGTTTCGGATCCATTTCAAAGCCAGGTGATCCGTCACACAGGTGAATCGCGTTCCCCAGATGTAGAAAGACCAGGTAGTGACCGCATGTAGTACCGCCAACAACTCCTTTTCTGTCGTACTGTAATTACGCTGGCTACTGGATAACGTTTTCGATGTATATGCGACGGCGTAGGGCACTCCGTCTTCTTCTTGGATCAGCACAGCTCCAACTGCAATGTCCGAAGAATCACAGTGAATCTGAAATGGTTTAGAGAAGTCAGGACAGCGCAAGACAGGATAAGACGTAAGGCAATCCTTCAACTTCTGAAAGGCAGATTCCCGTTGCTCAGTCCATTCAAAACGGGTATCTTTATGTAGCAGCTGGTTCAACGGGGCGGCAGTCTCGGAAAAACTCGGAATGAAACGCCTAAACCATCCCACCATTCCTAGGTAGGCGCGGACGGCCTTTACAGACGTTGGTCTTGGATAATTTCTGATCGCGACGACCTTGTCTTCGGAGACTTGTAGTATGCCTCCTCCCACACGATATCCGAGGTAGATGAGCTCAGATCGGACGAACGTGGACTTTGTCCAATTTACCTTTAAGTTGGCTTGACGGAGGAGTCGGAAAACTATTTCTAAATGTTTCTTATGTAGTTCCGCGGTACGGGAAAATATTAAAACATCATCTAGGTATACGATTGTAAACTCTTGAGCTTCGCGAAGTACTCGCTGCATCAGACTCTGGAATGTCGCGGGCATCGTACTAAGCCCGAAAGGTGCATAGGCATGTTCAAAAAGACCCATATTGGGTACTATAAAAGCTGTTAAAGGTCTGGTGTCATCCGCTACGCGGATTTGATGATAGCCCGACAGGAGGTCAAGCGAAGATACAAAATACGCATCTTTCAGACGGTCCAGAGACTCATGAATCCGGGGTAAAGGAAAAACATTGGATTTACACAAGGCGTTTACACGTTTGTAGTCGACGCAGACTCTTATCTCGCCGTTTTTCTTGCGGACCGGAACTACAGGCGACGCCCATTCAGACTCTGACGGAACAATGACGCCGTCTGCTAGTAATTTCTTAATCTGCTGATGCACAATCTCCAGGACCGGTGGTGACATCGGGTAGTAGCGCTGTTTGACCGGCACCGTATTCAACTCCTTCAGGTACATTCGATGCTCTACGAGGTCACACTTGCCACTCGAAGTGAGGAACTGCTGTTTCCATTTGCAAAGTAAGTCATTGAAGTCGGCTCTGTCAACGGGTGTTAAGTCCTGGTGGCAGAATTCCTCCATTTCATTAATATTTGGGTCTTCAATGGTCACATCCTTGACGTCCACCTCATCCACACAGTGTAGAGAAAAAGCGTCAGCACGAATGATAGTAGGGGCTGCACCATCTTGAAGAGTTACTCGATGTTGTCCGAAGTCAATGACGGTTCGGAGGGCTTGCAGTGTGTTCATCCCCACAATTAGAGGATGAGAGAGACGCTTCACAAGGTAACAATCTCCTGCCCAATTTGCGGGTCCCGCGTCCGTTTCTACAATGAGGTTGATCTTGACACACCCGACTACTTCGGCTTCTTCCCCATTGGCAACAGTCGCGCTTGCCGACACCGCGCGGATGTGATGTCCCCTTTTTTGTAATTCATGCCAATACTCACTTAAGATGACAGAGTGAGTCGATCCGGGGTCAATAAGTCCAATAACTGGAATCCCACCCATGTCTACTTTAATGTAGTACCGTTTCTGGGGGTCCGGCGCGTTCGCACAAGAAGACAAATCAATCTGCACCGATGGCTGATTGTTCACTGTTGTTGGTGAGGTTGTTCGGTTGCGGGGGTCGTGGTCACCTGCCTCGCCACGCCCCCTTGGCTGTTTAACTTCGGTGGCCGGCATGTACAAAGGCTGGATAGGACTCCCGTCTTGCCACAGTGATAACAAAATGGACGAGAAGTGGTTTGGCAGTCTCGTTCCCGATGTCCAAACAGGCGGCAACCCCTACACTTGTAAGTGGTCATATTGGCAGGAGAAACCAGCGCCAGGAGTTGTGGTCTTGAAGCTCCAAAGTCACCGTAGAGCGGGTTGCATAGCATAGCGTTGGTCGGTGGAACGTAGGACGCTTGTTGTTCCAGTTGGTGCTCCGCCGCGACGCAAGTTATTTCAAAGGATTTTATTGAGGTATATACCGTAAGTTGGGAACCTACAAGACTAGCCAGTCGAGGGGGTAGGTGAGCCATGAGTAACGGTACAAGTTCGACTTCTTTGAGTGGAGTTGCGAGGTCGTCGTTCAGTGCCTTCATGGCCGCGATGTAGTGGGCCACCTTTTCGTGTTCTCCCATCGTTCTAGTATATAGTAAGACCTTCAACTTGAGTTGATGGTCTGCCGGCAGGTAAACGTTCTTCAGCGCCATTTCCAGTTCGGTCCATAGTGCATACTTATTTCCGGCGTACCACCGAGCGGCTGGCCCGTCAAATAGCGTAGGTATGGCGCGGAGTTTTTCGTCTTCTGTTAGTGGGTGAAGGGCAAGGCAATCTTTCAATTTGTTAAAAAAAAGTGGTAGACTCCCGTCGGCACCGGTGAACGTGATGTTGCGTCGTCGTGCCTCTTTTAAAAACATTTCTAGTTGTGGCCTAGAGCTTCTCCCTGGAAGAACCTGTCGCAGGAAATCGCGTTGCAACTCTAAATTGACCTTGAAGATTCGATTCAGTACTCTCTCCATCCGTATCTCCTCTCCTTGATCGTGGGAAAGCTCTTCCTCAGGCTCCAAGTCTGTTGGTCGAGTCTCGGGTAATGGTGAACTTACCAATTGCAAATTTGCAAATTTATCAATGTCGCCTAGGCAAGCTGGATGATCATTCACGTAGCTTTTCATATATTGTCGTTGCTCTTCCAGATCAGCCGCCGGTAACTCACATCCGACTTCCGTGGCTAATGACTCGAGCTTCTCTCCATCACAGTTGGTTAGATACTGTGTTAATGTTAATGGTACCACTAAGTAAGGAGGCCGTACAATGGTAACGTCTGCCATATCCTCAAACTGGTTTGCCGACTCCGGTGTCGCTAAGAAGTGGCTTTTTAATTCCTTTTTCAGGGTCTCCTTCGTGCCTTCTATCGGTAATCCTAACTGTTCAGCGATCTCTTCTAGCCGGGCCTTACTGGTGGCACTCAAAAACTGTATTAGGGTTCGCGGCATTATCTTTCGCACTTTTCACTATATATATTTATATAAATATATATTTTTTTTTTCCACAACAATGTCTATCGTAATATTAAATAGTCTTACGTGAAGTAATTCACACGATAATTGTTATTAATACACTTATTATTTATAATTATCATAAAAAGGGAAGTAGGTGTTCCTAAACACCCCCTCCTCAAACCCAAGACGAATGCGACTAAAGAAAACTAACTGGTATATATTATACCACTTTTGGTAACCAATATAGGCCTACCTGCTTATTATTAATATAATGAATTAATACTTCCTTATCATTCATTCCATACATACAATACTACGACCAAGAGTGTGTGAACTACCCCAATGCTGATAACTGAGCCAATTTGCACAAAACAAGTCAAATATATTCCGTGTCAAACAGAAAGGACAAACTCCTATCAATGGTTTACCATAATTAAAGTAAAATGACGATAATTTTTATATAGGCCCAATATTAAATAAATAGTTATAGATTGAATTACATAAAACCGATGTTGACTCCTCTGGATCCGTCCGTCCTCAACCCTGACGAATTGACGAAACTGTAATTATAACCACAACAGCACAAAGATTATCCGTAACCTAAGCCCTGTTGACAATCAAAACATTTTATTATCACTATTTTTTTCTTAGCGAACATCTTTCAAAAATATAAATGCCATGATTAAGAATTTTAAAAAGTATCATTTACTGTTTGTTATTATCTTTTCGAAAACTATCATTTCCAAAATTATTAATATCACTTGTCAACAACTAATTCAAAACTACTGTTGTTTATATCTTTTCAAAACTATTGTTCTAGCCTAGAAATATCACTTTTGTCAACAATCCATTTAAAAATAAGATTATCATGTTCGTAACAATTTCACAACAATCATTCCAACCATTCTACAACCTCGGGCCCCAACGTTGGTGTGAGCCACTTTGTTGCGTTTTCTCCCCGGCTTAGGGTTCTTTAGGAGGCTGTAGGATCGAGGAATGAATGTTGTGAAATAATTACAACAAGAATTAATTAACAGAAATTATATTCTTGATAGAATTATGAAACCCTAAGATATAGAAAAATAGAGCACCTGTAGTAGCGTGGCCAATAAGCGTCTCCAATAAATAAAAAGTAAGCGATCACCTCATGGCTCAATCCTAAATCGTCACATTGTCTGGGCTGAGGAGGGAGCGGAGTCCGAACACCCCCTTCCGGGTGGGGTTTAGCCCATCATCGTCGAAATCAAATCCATGCCACCACAACTCCTGCCAGCCATCATCCTTATGACTTCTTCCTTCTTTAAAATCTCATTTCTTTTTTTTCTTTTTTTAAAATCCAAATCGGGTTATAAGAAATTCTCGGCCATCCTTTCTCGTAACATTTTCTAACAAGCCACCGCAAATTCAACCGGCCGCCAACCTCTCGTCAAAAACTTTTTTAAAGTAATAATAATAATAATAATAATAAAAGTATTTTTATTAATAAATAGAAATAAATAATAATAGATACTTTATGATTTTGTGATTTTAAAAGATCTGGCGATAATTAAATTGTGAATAATAATAAAAGATAGAAAAATTAATTTATTTTAAACCGAATGTGATATTTGGAGGTTGGTTAATTGAACAAAACAAATATGGCGGATTTACAAATAAATAAATAAATTGAAAAAATTTAATAAATAATAATAAGAAGATATGTAATCGTAATATTAAGATTTAGTATATCCAGTAAACTGGATACACATATAAAAAGGTAGGGTTGCACGCTACATCGTGCAACCTGCTGTCATGGTCAGTATTTTTTCAGCCTTTCAGACCGTGCAAATACTTGCTGTCTGATGAGTTGGTAGTAGTACTCTATGCACAGGCACGAATGATCTCATTACTATAAGAGTGCGTATCTGTACTTGGTTAAGGCAGAGATTTCCACATATTTTGAAAACAAACCAGGCTTGGGCATTTTTGACTAAATTAATTAATTGTTCGTTTCACAGCAGCAAAGGTATGGAAATGGTTTTATGAAAATTCCTTGAAAATATAAGCTTTCGAAAATTTTGCGATTGTTCTATAAAATCTGTTTAATGCACTTTATCGTGTATCTCTAGATTAATAATAATTTAGGCGCGAAAATGCAAATCTACGACGGAAGCTTGTGTTTTTTTTGTGCATTTTTCATAAAATCATCGAGGAATTAATTATTTTAGTCAGAAATAGGCTACCTAGGCTTGTTTTTTTTTACAAAATATTTGGAAATCTGCTGCAATTCTTACACTTCTACTACTTCTTCTTCTTCTTCTGGCTCTACAGCCCTTGATAGGCTTTGCCTGCTCAACAACACTCCACCGGTCATCTCGGATTTGTATGACGCTCCACTACCTACCGACTCCTAACTCTCGGAGTCAGGGGCGTAAAGTTGGGGGGGGGGGGAGGGCACGGTGCAACTTGTATATATTATATCTTCAATTCGATCTTATATATATCTTCAATTTTTATATCTTATATCTTCAATTTTTCCTTATCCTGCCTGATGACGTCATATGGTATACTTAGTTTTGCCCCCGCCATCATTCTAAAACTTTACGCCTCTGCGCGGAGTTACTGTTCATCTTTCCGGCGGTTTCGCGGACGTCCCTGTAGTCGTCATGCTTGCTTTGTTCATTTTAGGCTCGGCATGTTGTCTTCTGACATTCTTAAGTCGTGTCCCAGCCATCTTAGATTGACTTACAACAGACTTCCTTAATCAGGGTTAGCTACCCCCGCCCCTCCCCTCCCCCAGTCGTACCTGCCCTTGCCTTCAGGGTGTCATGGGACTCTCAATTCATACATAACAAAGGCTCTGTGGTTCGCACGGGTTTTTGCTTGGACAATGGTTTAAATATGGAACTTACGTACATTAATCAATCAATCAATATCAATCAATATAATATAATCATACTATATGTACATTTGAGATACAAAAAATACTGTGGACCCGATAGGCCATGGCCCGTGATGGGTCCAGAACAACTGTTATTGTTAATACTAATTATAATAATAGTTAATAGGAAATCCAAACAATAAAATAGGAAATATAAATAAGTTAGTAGGGATTATAATATTTAATTGTAGTTAGGAACTATTTGTGATAAATATTCTGAGTTGTTAGAATTTAGGAATTGGCTAATTTGAGTCTGGAAATATTTAATATTTGATACCTGTAGTTGTTTTATTTCATCTGGTAGTCTATTGTAAGCTAGAATAGATAAATATGCATGAGAATGTTGAAAATTGGATGTTTGATACTTGGGTATTGGTAGATTGTTATATTACATAGCACCAAGCCTTCGCGTTTGAACTTGCTATGATATGAATAGGACCTCCTGTTCAAAGTGGATTCTGGACCTTTTTGGTTTCAGCCTCTCACAGGAATAATTAGGCTATTGTGTTTCTAATTAGACATTGGTGGCGGGACGGAACCTTTTACCAAAGTTCAGATCGTTATCCACTATTCCAAATCCCGTCAGACCTGCAAGTGTGACAAGTTACTGGTATTATCTATCATGTACTGGACGTGGTCACAAATATAAATAAAATAAACCCTCAGCCATCAGCAGCTCGTGGATGAGTCGAGTATGACCAAATCCCCAACGTATACATCTAACTGGAGGTCGTTGTTTCAGGAACCGTTGGACGACTCGGACGAGTACGACGACATGTACTCGGAGTCGTGCCGCCTGCTCACCCCGCCCTCGAGTCCGGAGAGCCCCGAGAGCGGACGGTCCGTACTCGTGCACGTGATTTCGGTGGGTCCGGGGCACTCGCCGGACGCGAAGCGACGGATCCACAAGTGCCAGTTCCCCGGGTGCAAGAAGGTCTATACCAAAAGCTCTCATTTGAAAGCTCACCAACGGACTCACACAGGTTGGTTGTTTATAAAGTGCAGTGAAATTGTGGCAGTGTTGGTATCATGGGTCAGTTATCTGTAATTTTATGGCTATGCAACCGTGCACACAGTTCTATTTTTACTAAATTAGCAATATGTAAATTGCAGACGTGCTTATAGAAAAATATTGACGACAGTATTTACTTACAGCTTCGATCAAAGATCAAATAAATAATGGCAGCCTGTACGGCGTTCTGAATACTTTTGGAACCTGTCCTGGTTCTGTTTCCGGTTACCAATGTTTAGTTAGGCGGGTCTCCACCGACCTCGTATTCCAGAATGCAAATGACATTGACGGAAATGTTTGTTTTTCTTTTTATAGAAATCTATTAAAATATTTTGTAATTAACACATCCCATGACGCCATTTTTTAATTTTAGTTAGTTTGTCTGTGATTTTACTCTATGATCATTGATCAATTTTAACTATGGCATAGAGTAAAACAAATATTTCCGTCAATGCCACTTGCATTCTGCAATGCGAGGTCGGTGGAAACACCGCCTAAGTCTTCAATGTCTGTTACCACGTCACCGTATTTGTATTTAGCCCTAGCCGGTCGGTGGAAACCCCGCCTTAGTAGTAGTGTTTGTCGGGTTAATAACGACTTAGGCCTCATATTTGGGCCCATAGAGCGACCCCGACTTGACTATCCTACGCCAGCCCATAGGACAGTGGACCTCCTGATTATAGTGGATTCCGAACCACTTGGGAAACACAGTGAAGTCACACGATTAGTTCGGAGGTGACCAGGACAAGTCCTACCTTGTTTCCCTACCGGCACTGTGCACACGACCAAGTTTTCTGCAGCTTTGAACCTGCTTTGGTCCGCTGGATTCAACATGGTATGACGGCCGGCTGGTTTCCAATGTACTCAGGTCACTTAATGTCCATAGTACTTATAAATAAATAAGGAATTTATGTTCTATAACTTCTATTACTAAGCCAACCTAGTGGAGTTAGGGCTATAAAGCCCTCTCTTAAACTCAACTAGGAAGGCCCGGGACCGCCTGCTTTACATGCCCTTCGAAGCATGGCCAGAAAATATAGGAAGTGTAAGACTCGAACCAACAACCTTTCGGGTGAAAGTCAGAGTCCGTACCACTAATCTACATGTCTTGACTTGTTGTTGGTGGTTGTTGGCGAATTTACAAGTTATAATCGTTGGCAGGCTTGCTTTGCGATGAAGGTGAAATGTAAGAAGGCCATGTCGCGGGTAGCCAATGAGAACGGCAGGGACTACTACTTACGGTTCGAGTATCGCCCGCATTTGGTCCGTAAATTGCATTAGCTACAGTGCTTAGTGGTTGCCTGTGGTATGGTCTTCTTATAAACTTCCTTCGGTGCATGGGAGGATTTTGCCGGATATATATGTATATAGGTTGTTTTGAATAGTAGTTTCATGCTTCTTGCACTGTTGCATTGCCGTAATTTAACATAGGGAGATCTAGAGTTCTGAATGCAGGAGATGGGATATTCAAGCCCGCCAAAAATATTTTTTGAATCCTAATACCAACTTTTTTTATTTTTTATTTTATTTTTTAATAAAAGATTATTTGCCTACAAACAATTCAATGAATGTATCCGAATAACCTCTTCAGTCTTCAGTCTTCAGTCTTCAGCTGTAGGTGTTGAGTTACGACAGGTCACCGATCGCATGATGTGCAGAGACTCGCACAAGTACGAACACGCTACCACTATGCCAACTAAGATCTTAACTGCTACTTCTTTACCATGACTTGTCATAGGAGAAGTAGCATGTGGTTCCAGAAATTAAAATTTTTGCTGTTGAATGTCCCATCTCTCCTGTAACTTTAGGGAGATCTTATGTAACCAATATTTAATTAAGAGCTTGCAGGCTGAAACTGCTCACTACACTGATAATGATATATATGGGCCAATTCAGTGTTTTTCAAAGCCCCGTTCGAGGCCCGGAAAACGCTTCGGAGGCTTTAAAAAATGAGTGGTATGGCATATACCTTAAAATTTTTTTTTTATTTTGTACACCTGTATAACTGTGTTTCCAAACTTTCACATTCGCAATTATCCAACGTTATTCATTTTATCTCATTTTTTTCACCGCTGAAATAAAATGACTTTTAAAAAAAATAGACGCGAGTTGAGAGTGTATATATAATTCTCAAGGGGTAGTCAGCAAATATTCGATTCTCACGGGGAATTATATGTTTGAAAAACACTGAGCAGAATTCCTGAGGGCCCAAAGGGGTAATGTTATCATTGAGAGCAGTAATGACTGCCTTTTTGGTATATATTGGCTAGAAATTTGGTAAATTTAATGCTGAGAAGTATCTGGATTTGGCAAAATGACATCTTCATGGATATTAAGGAGTGTTTATAAATTGATGTAAGTTAAGTTTTCTTCAATTTATACATAATCTCCGGGCTTGCTGTGGAAATAATCAAAACGAACGAATCCGTACACTTCCCATGCTTTCTAAAATATTATGAAATTACCAACACCTGCAGGCTGACCATGGCGATTTTAATCCCGGGGGGTAATATAATACGGTATTAATTCAATTGTTTAAAATAAATTAAAAGCAATTTTCAGAATTTTTTAATTTTTGATGTTGGTAATCGTCGCAAGAGTGCTAAGCGCGAAAAATTCAAGTTGTGTCTACCTAGGTATTTAAACAATTGAATGATCTTCAGCTATATTTTTGGTGAGTTTCTTCATTTTTTCTGCCTTAGATTTAGACAAATTATCCTTAATATGTAATATATTAATTTAAATTAAAACTTGTTTATTACTAGGGCGATATGTGTTTATATTTGCTATTTATATTTGCTACGGCAGCGTCGCATCATTTCAGTTCTTCAGTATTGCCAACATCACAATTTAAAAAATTTGTTGTTAATTTATTTTTAACTATTGAACTGACACCATTACGTGACTTGGTATTATATTACCTCCGGTATTATAATAATACCCCGCTAGTGGCCTACAGCTCAGCCCCAGCAACCCTGGCTGTAGTGCGGGCAGTCAATGTGATATCAGGTCTGGGGTACTGTCGTGCCTAGCCGCAACCTGATGACCGTGGTTCCTATAATTTCTCTTTCTTCTGTTTAATTAAATTCCACAGACTCGTATCGGTACTGGGTTAAGACATGCTTTCGCCTGTTACATTGCGTCAATGGTAAGCTTGTCTCAGTTTGCCCATTATTGCTTGTAGTCGGTGTATGTTGACATCGAGGACGTCTACCAGTTTACCTTCTTCTCCTTCTTCCCCCTGCAGCGTGGGGGGTCACCTCGAACCCATTTCCTGAACTCGCCCCGGTCGGACGTTAACGCGTTGAGCTCGGCCATTGTTTTCCCTCTTGCTCCGGCGAGTTGTTCAAGCCATTCCTCAAGGGTTGCCATGACCAATAATGCATGATAAGTAATGTCCGAAATCCATGGGGTCGTTGGAATTGGACAAAGGACCAATGGGCCTGGTATAAAGTCCTTCTGGACATTTAGATTTTTAGGTTTTCCACAAAAAATAATCGAGGATAACGGTTGTTAGCATAAAATTGGAAATTGCCATGTTACTGAATAATGCGGGGCCATTGAAAAAGCAAATCTATGGCACTCGATTTTTTCAAATCGTTTTTTATTTTCTGTCTAGGAGAATAACAATCGGCAGGGCAAACACTACAAGTTTTCTCTATATTTGACAAATCCGTGTTTGTACACAGTACAGGATATTGCCTATTTTACCTTTCGCTATTCTCTGCCTGGTTTTGGAATAGAAAATTTTAGCAACCTTCCTGTTTGGCTTCCGCTCTTCTACTTTAAAAGCGATTTTAAAATTTAACAACGTCGATAATTTAATAATAGCAGCCTTTGAACGAAGCTGGAGGTAAAGTAATATTTGTAGTTGAAAATACATCGGATGAAATACAAAACTAGGTTTTTTGTTTTGAACGGCTGCTTGTCCTTTCGAAGTCTTGACCGTTCGGATAGAGATGACTATTATTTTTATACCATCTACACCGTCGCAAAAGGCCGTATGTCGAGAAATACCGTTTGTCTGTTTTTGGTCTAGTTGGAAAAATGTTGTGAAGACGCACGTTTTGCAGAAGGTCCTATGTGAAGGAAAAAATCCTGCAGTGACTGAACTCTATTTCAAAAAGGACCATCGATAATAGAAATTAGAGTTTTTTTCGCCTAATGTCCTATGTCGCGTTTATATACTGGAATAAATTAAACTTGGCGTGGCATTATCATTGACGTTACAATGCTGACAAATTAGTAGTGGGAATTGTTATGAGAGTCAGTAAAAATTGCGTGTCTTTACCTAGTTTCGCTTCGACAGTCTGCTTACGATTTTCAATTTGAAACCAATGCACATATACGTTTGTTTACCCCCTTTCTGTTATTTATAATTCTCAAGCCGTGGTTTAATTGAGTTTAAACATGGCAATTCAAATTGGAATTAAACATAATAAAGCAAGAGCAGCTGCTGAGGTTGTCTCCGCATTTTTTGAATTTCAGCGTTAAGCTAATTTGAATTTCGCGGCGGTTCTTTGTTTTTGGTCATTACCGCAATTTTCCGGTTGGCAGCACTTTTTACACATACAGGATGTGTTTGAATTGTTGCTGTCATTTATTTGTTAGCGTTGATGGTTTTTAAGCCGACTTTTCATTCTCGGCTTTTGGGTTTTCACTTTAATTGCTCCAGCGAATTACTTCTAGATGTTGATTACGGAAATTATAAACCTTGGGTTTATTCGTATTTGAAAACTAGCTTGTGTGTAAATTAAGGATATAATTTTTCGATCTCCTGCGTTTTTGTCTTCAGAGGCTACTGAAGAGGTCAATCGGATACATTAATTAAACTGTTTGTATGTGATTAACCTTAAAAAAGTTTTCTAAAAACATTCATTGCATATATAAACAATTTAATGAATATATCCGATTGACCTCTTCAGTTGCCTCATTAGGTTAGTACCCGTGTTGAGTTACGACACGTCTCCGATTTCATGGCGTGTAAAGACTCGCACAATGTACAAGCACGCTCCCACCTTGCCATCGAAGTCGATATACAACAATCAAGGTATCTCATGAAATATAGCAGCATTCGTATGTATACCCACATTTCAAATGCACTGTTTCTGTTTCTTGTGTCATATCTGTGGCCAATCAGTTTAAACACGGCCATACGCTGTATATCAAAATGTAGGAGACCATTTCTTCGAAGTGATGTAAACTATATTTCCCGTGACATTTGATGTTTCTCGAGTAACAGAGGTTTCCTGTGGGGGCTCAACACTTCTCATGTGGAATAATATGAAACAAATAATGAAAATTCAATTAGGCACTCGGCATAGGGCAGCCCTGAAACCCCGAAACTGAGTGATAGACTGACCCTTTACAATTTGTAAGGGCATGCGGGTGAATTCTTGTGTATAGATTTAGGGTGCTGATTTGGAGGGTTGAATTAATTGGGAATCAATTGGTATTCATTAAAAATGATTTAAATTGATATAGGATTATGACCGTCCCATTTCCTATTGGGTTTGAGGGAAGGGGGGACGAACGGTCTCTCAGCAGAGCTTTCGAGTTTAAAATTTTCGCTGGGTGTTCTTACTCCCTTTTTCAACGTCGAAAAGTTTATACCTTTTTAAGATTAACTTTTGTGACTTTACATGAAAGCAGCTAGCATATTCGATAAAGCCCGAAAACGACCTGATGAGGCCACGTCGAAACAATGCTGCCAAACGACTTAACCAAGCGGATAAAACATATCGAAGCTGAGGGAAGAAGAAGACGAAGACGGCCCAGGCTAACGGTAGAAGCGAAAGTTCGTCAAGACCTCAGAATTTTAGGAGCAACTGCAGCCGAAGCACAGTACCGCAAGGAATGGTAAAGAACCTGCTGTATCGTTGATCCCACCTAGGGGCAAATGCGAGGGAAAAGTAAAAGTAAAGCTTGTATGATTGACTTATTCTTCTTGACAGCGATACACGAGTTGACGTGGAGAATTGTCATATTTATGGTGAGTGAAGCTTGTGGAAACACTTGTGGATCGTGGTTTCGAATCCCACCAAGTCAAGTTTTTTCTGTATCCTCTAATTTGGGTGATCATCAGTTTTTTTTTTTTTAATTGGGGTACAGGTGTTACCTGTGTGCACTTAAGCCTATTTGCCTATTGTGCCCCCTACAACAAAGTATCTACATCATTTCTACATCACTTTCTCGAGGCCTCAGGAGAGCTAGGATCTTTAGGGGATTCAGAAGTGGTAGGTCTTTTACATGTAACTGCAAGCTTCCCGAGCATACTGCTCTTCTTCGTGCGATTGCATCCCATCGCATCGCAGGTCCTCCGCACCTTCATTACAGAATCTGCATGACTATAGTTGTCTCCCCAAGAGACTCCAGATATTTAACCCCAGGACCAAAGGGGCCAAGGCCTGTTCTTGGTTTTGTACTTCCTAGCCTAGAGCCATCAGTAAACCACTTGATTGTGTGACTATTGAGAATTCCTGCTGATTCGCAGCATTCTTTCATTGTCCCTAATATAGTTTCGAATTCCCTCCTAAAACAGTATTTTGGATGGATTCTATCGCTTGGCATATCCAGGCAGTGGTCAGACGTAGTCAGAGAGGCTGAGTCTCTCTTAATTGCCCTTCCACTCCTAATAATGCCATTTCGGCCAAATTTTCCACTGCAACATGGAGGGGTGGGAAGTCCAGTACTATCTCCATTGCTGCAGTGGGACAGGATTTCATAGCCCCTATAAAGCATCATGTTAGAGAATACGGGCTTCTGAATGTAGCCATAATTTGGATTATTCACAGAAAAATTCTCATGTGGTTTGATTTTGCCGTGTCCAAAGATTGATGGTTAAAGAGATGGACACATGACTGTAGAATGTGACGTCATTTTCATGTAACCCATGTCTGCTGGCGTGTGATCATCAGTTACATACAGTCACTGATTTCTTCTTCTGGCTCTACAGCCCATGATGGACTTTGGCCTGCTCGACAACACTCCTCCAGTCATCTCGGTTTTGTACAACGACCCACCATCTAAGGACTCCCAACTCGAGAAGGTCAGTTTCCTACTCATCCTTCCTTCCTACAGTCACTGATTTACCTCCGTTAATCTCTGCGATATTATATTGCTAACGATAAAATAAAAAAAGGTGTGTTAATATACAATGGGTGGTTGTAGCACATTGATAAAATTTTAAATAATTTTGAATGATGGCGTGTTAAATAATAATTACTGGTCTCTTTGCCGTAAAAGGGGATGATTCCGACTGAAAGGAATATTGAAAATGAATCAGCAGCGAGCCATTACAAAATTACACGCCACTGCGCCCTATAATAGCTTTCATTTTTATTCCAAATTTTACTCTTTTTTTTTTCTTCAAAAAATATAAAATCTTTTGCTGTATTATTAAAAAAACTCGTAGCGCGTTCAAGACTGCTAATTTTCTTTGTCTAAAAATAAAAAATACCAATTTGTGCCTATGCCAAAAGCTTAATAAAAAGCGCTGCTGAATTTTCGAAGTAACTTTTAAATGTGATGATGCAGTAGAATCCGGGATGATAGGCTGTTCTGAAAGCGTTCAGTTGCTGCTGAGCCTCCGAGATACAATCAGAGAAGTCTACGCAGTTCCACTGAAGATGTCGACCGCAGATGTTGACGAAACGTTTGGAAGTACGATTTTAGAATGACCACGGCCTATCATCCCGGATTCATCACGTAACTCCGGCCGTGAAAGCATTTGTAATTATATTGACTTTTTTATGTAACTGTGACAATGAACATCTTTCGTATAGAAGTCCAACATGTCTGCTATATATACAGCCATTTATTCCCAGCCTTATGCATATTTACCTGTATGTTTCTTTTTTCTGATTGAAGCCATTGAGCGAGAACACTCTACATCAAGGCAGTAGGCAGAGAATTTTTTTTTTTTTGGGGGGGTCAAAATCAAATCAAAATCCGATTCTGTCTAGTTTCAAGCCATTTCATTTAAGGGGGGGGGGGATTCCACCCCATTAACCTGGACTGGAATAGATGGCTCTCGTTAATAATTTTAATGTTTCTCTTTTCTACCTAAATTGGGCCGATCCGCAAAAACAAATAAGTCATGGTGTCAGTAGTACTAGTAGTAGTAAATGTATTGACAATAGACTTAGGTCTGGATGCCCTACAGAACTGCCAAGGGCAATGCGACTATATAGCCAGTTCTTTAGCGAAGTTCGCTATTGCTGTATTAACAATATTCACTACGAGGTTCTCCTTTGGGCCGATTGTGGTGATTGGTATTAACTTACTCCTGGGGTTAAAACTGTAAACAAACAAATTTTGAATAGAATTTTCCATTGTAAAATTATCTTGTTTAATTTTTAATACCAGGGTATTATATTGTATACCAATTCTTAGAAGATTTCGCCAGCAATGACGCCATAGGGCTGGGCAGCTAGTTCAAATGTGCCACCCAGCCTCTTCTTCTTCTGTGTAGAACTGCCATGGTGTCAGTAAAAAATGAATGAATCGCTAAATTACGCGAAACTCCATTTTTTGGGCCTGTTGACTTGTCGAACTGGAACATCTCGCCCGTGAATATTTAGACAGCTGTTAAACAGCGGTTATTGACCCCCACCCCCGGCTTCCCCTGTCAGTGAATAGGTGATGGACTCCTTCGTCATCGGCCCGTCAGTCTTGTCCCTCACAACCATGTGTTTTTTAAACAAATGTGAACACGGATATGACGTCGTCTAAATGCACAGCCATATGTTCGGTCTCTTTTTCGACGTGCACACAAACTATTCAGCGACTAACCATAATAGGTTTAATGAGGCCCATATAAACGAAAGTAGAGTTCTCTTTGGGAGAGATAGGACGTTCGCTTCCCGCCAATTTTTTTTTTTGACATTTCTGCCACGTCTATTATGAAAAGACATGGCAGTGGCACCTGAAATTAAAAAAAAATATTTTAGGGAAGTGAATGTCCAACTCCCCTATATAGAACTATAAACGAAAGATTCAATACACCGATTTTTCAACCAGTATGTTCTTCTTCTGCCGGGAGCCCTCAGTCCTTATATATTCCCCTGGATTATAACATGACGGAGGCGATACTCTTTGTTCCTCATAAAATAACTGGAGTATGTTAGTTTACGTTTCTTAACCGTCAGCAGCAACTCTGCTTCTGTATTCATTCGCCTCAGTACCTCAGCAACACGATCTCTTCAGGATATGCGCAGCATTCGTCTGTAAATCCACATTTTAAATGCACTGATTCTGTTCTCCACAGCTTGTGTCAACGTCCATCGATTGGGAGCACATAACATTTCACCATTCTCAATCAAAGGTCCAACCGCAAATTCCGACACCGAAGTACTTTCTGCATTTTCAAGAAGACATTTCGAGCTTGTCCATTAGCTAATGCTTATTGTTATGAATCCGGCTGATTGTCCTAAAAAAACTATACCTATAGATGTCCATGACTTCTGTGGCAAGGTAATAGCGGGCTTGAACTTGTGCAAGTCTCTACATGCCATGCGATTGGAGTGCCTATTAGGTTACTTAGTGAGGCGATTGAAGAGGTTAATCGGATAAATTCATTAAATTGTTTGTTTGGGATTAACCTTTTTATAAAGAAAAAAGAAAAAAATATGTAGTATGTATGTGGGCCAGACTGTATGTATTGAGTTCAAGTATTGCAAATCCAATGCTAGCTGCTAATCTCGCTAAAAAAAACTGCACAAAAAAGTCCAACCCTTCAGAATCGAATTGTGTGGAAGGGGGGGGGGTGCATTTGCAGATGGAAAAGAATAATGGAAAATTGAACATTTCTATCAGGCAGGTACGGAAGGGAGCTAGAGAGGGGGTAGGGGGGAGGGTAATGGAGAGATGCTCTGTTTTGGGAAGATAAATGATGGAGGTCCGATTAGAATTTGGCGATTTTTCACAGAATCAGCAATTCGCGAATTGATTGATTGATTTGCTGCCGTCGGCCATCTTGCGCTGCGAGTTTTTCATTTTGAGTCCAAGATCATTTGTGACTTGTGTTTTCTTCTATCTTAAGTGGCTTGCACGTCTGCTGCTACTTCGTAGATTGATGGCTCTGCCTACGTATTTTGTCGGGGTTTATCTCTATCTTATACCAGTCTTTGAAAAACCTGACGGGCTGCTATATTGAATGTTTTTTGATTGGTTAATTTTTTAGGGTAATCTGCCTTCTTCTTTGTAACTGGGTTCGCTACCTTGGATTTCGGACATTTTCATCTCTTCTTACATAGTGACAATTTAGTTTATTTAGTACTTTTTTTTTGTTCGGTTACTTCAAGCACAATGAAGATGTTGCCGAGTCATCTCTCTATATTAAAATGAATTTCCTTTGATCCCGCCATCACGCGTGAACGACTGGACCGATTTCACTATTTTGTTGTTGTTGTGTTTGTTATTGTCAGGAGATGATTCTTATGACAGAAAAAAATTAAAAAATTGAGCGGAAAATTAGAAAATTCCGAAAATTGAAGTTGATAATCTTTGTGTTGTTCCGTTGGAGACTTCCATGTCCATAAGCTAAGTGCAGGGGACTGTTCTAGAGGGGTCACGAGTTGTGGACTCCCGCTGTGCCGGTACCTGAGTTGCCCCTTATGAATGGGGGTTGTGCGCAACGCCAGATTTTCATTTTGTTAGGTAACTGCTTGGTTTGGGTTCAACAACTACAGAGGGCCACTACGACCATTCTCACGTGTCATGCGAGCCCCGAAGGGGCGAGCTGCGTAGTGCCCAATGGAACCTCGTTCATGTGAGGCCCCGAAGCGGTCCCAAGCCCCGCTTGTATAAAATATAATATACCGCATATATCGTACTGTATATAATAACGTAATTTAAAAAAAATTAGAATCGACTCGTTTTTATAGTCTAAATTTCATAACTTTGATCATCCAGCTGTCTCATATTCTAATCTGACCCATAGGCAACATAGGAACTCTGTCTCTGTCTTACAGTAATTAGGGACAGGATGTTGGGTTGTGCTGTAAGTACGTTAACTACCTATCTATTTGGGTGATTATTTAAAAATATTCAATTAATTCAAAAATATAGAAATAATTATTAGTGTTCAGCTCTTGTTTGTTTTGTGTGTGGGTGTAATTGTAATAATTCTTTGTATTTAAAGTTGGACACAGCTGGAAACAGATTAGTAGATGAATATCATGTCTCTACCATCGATATAATTTGACATTGTCACTTTCAGACGAAACCCCGGTTTTTTCCTCTTATGGTAAGGCGGGGATTCCACCGGCCTCTAAGTGCAAAATACACATACGGTGACGTGGTAGCAGATATCATTAATAAAGGCGGGGATTCCACCGACCTCTTAAGTGCGAAATACACTTACTGTGACGTGGTAGCAGATATCATTAATAAAGGCGGGTTTTCCACCGACCTCTCATTGCAGAATGCAAATGACATTGACGGAAATTTGAATTTTTCTTTTTATAGAAATCTATTAAAATGTTTGTTCTTAACATATCCCATATACGCCATTTTTTAATTTTAGTTTGTTTGTTTGTGATTTTACTCTATATGATCATTGATCAATTTTAACTATGGCATAGAGTAAAACAAACATTTCCGTCAATGTCCTTTGTATTCTGCAATGAGAGGTCATCGGAAACCCCGCCTAAGTCTTGAATGTCTGCTACCACGTCACCGTATGTGTATTTTGCACTTAGAGGTCGGTGGAATAAGCGCCTAATCGTGTGTATTCAAGTGTCATTTTAAAGGGATTTCAATACAAAGGGAGAGAGAGAGAAATATTGAGTTTCCTGTGTTTACTATAAATAAATAAATAAATATATTCATACCAACAACACATACAATTACAATAATTTATGACAGTGAATATACCGCAAGGCACTAGCACGTGTGCAATTCAACTTTGGTTTAATTAATTAATTATTTAATTAAATATAGGTTCAAATAAGTTATGGGATTCCGACTTAAGTGACTTAAGTTGCTGCAAATGCATTAATAAAAATAAAAAATAAAAAGTGGTCACGGGGCATTGTCGGTGCCCCATTAAAAATTTCTACCCCTGTGCTAAGAGGCTTCACTCAAATTGATAGGGGCAGACGAATGTTAAGGGGTGCATGTTTCAATTCAACAGGTGCTAGCTTTCAATCCAAATGTCAATATCGAAATCCCCCTTTACTCCTGGCTCATCCTGTATGCCTAATTCCGTCCCTTAAAACTTTCCTTGCCGCACCTGGTGCCCCTTTAACTCATTTTCTTCCGAAGAGAAATGGTTGAAATGGCTACGAAGTTACCCAATACAAAGTAAAATTCTTGAAATTCAATCGGTCTTAAGAGCGAAATGTCCCTTTCGCGTTTCGTCATTACAAAATCGATACTTTTAATTTTGTTTCCGTGAGATACTATAGATCTTCTGTGTTTCTAGTTACCTAAGATCATTGGTTTAACTGTTAAAACACGCATATCGTTGATGTTTTTCAATAATTTGTCAGTTGTCTTTATATGAGTAGTATAGATGCAAACTGGGCACAGTCCACAAATTTCTGAAATTGAGTTTTTGGCGCCGATAGATTCGCCTGGTTGAAATCTATCCATTGAATTTATTGTCAGAAGCTAATTCTGGGACAGTACAGAGTATTTCAAAGATTAGATTTTGTATCGTTGGAAAGTATAACTTTCAGTGCTCGGAGCGTTGATGTTTTCAATAATTTGTCAGTTGTCTTTATATGAGTGGTATAGATGCAAACTGACAAAGTCCACAAATTTCTGAAATTGAGTTTTGGCACCGATGGATTCGTCTGGTTGACATAAACAGTGCCGGATTAACCCCTGTATGGACCGTGGGCACAAGATATGTGGGGGCGATGGGTGAACACTCTGTCTACCAACATTGCAGCAAAAAAAAATCCTTAAACTTCCCGCCAATTTCAAAACTTTGTTTGGAAATTGTTTTCAACTTTAAATTTTTTAAAATTAAAAACTAAGTATTGTTTGTGGGGGCCGGAATTTTTGGTATTTTTGGGGGGCCGTGGGCCTGTGCCCCAAGTGCACATGGGTTAATCCGGCTCTGCATATAAATATCGTATGTAAATGTAATAAATGTAATATCGTATAAAAAAGGCTTAAACCCCGGTTTATAAACTCTTGTCTTTAAGTTGTATGTCTTTAAGTAACGGTCAATGAAAAATTTAAATTATAGCGAATTTCACATCTAAGGGGGTGGGGGTGTATGGGCTATGGCATACACATGTGCTAGAAACATAGCAAACTGAGAGAAGTGAAAAATGTCCAAAGAAAAATCCCGCCTGATTAAAAATCCAATAAATACACAGAAACCCGTTGCAATCAACTTGGCTCCTCCCCCGGTGAACAACCGTTTGTTTGTTTACCTTCAAACAGTTTGGGGGAGAGCGAAATTAATGGTGGTAAATAAGTTAAAAGTTTAAGAAAACCTTTCTAGCCCACAAACGCTGGCGGCGAGATCCTTCAAAACCTCTTGGCCAAATGACAAGGGTCGTAGACGTTATACAAGGAGGGAAATTTAACTTTGCTGCCCTAGAAATTGCTTAATTATTGTCTCAAGACCACTTTCCCCAACATCCCAACTATTCAGTCGAATAGCGGGAATTTTTGAAATAACATCAGCATTTCTGAGATGGATAGTCTCGCCGGTATTAGTGCCCTTGTCTGTATTAAAATTATTGTTTGGAACTGTACTGGTACCGTCAAATAAACAAGTGAATTATTTCAACAGAAGTATTTTTAACTATGCGAAATACTAAATACTGCACAAAATACTTCTCATTGTTTGAAAATAATATCTGGAAAAATAATAAATCTGAGAGACTGAGATGAATAGTAGTTTAAAAAATGAAATACTGCATAAGTCGGATTATACGATTTTTCTCGTAGCATACAGTATGTAAAGCTCTGAAGCGGATAAATCCACTTGTTACTGTATTATATAAAATTTCAAAGCTACCTAAAGCGCTGCAATCCATTGCAGTGCACCAACAAGATTCCGCACCCGACTAAATAAAAAACATGTTTCATTGAAACGCTTTTTTGAAGAAAAAAAATTCCCGTTAAAACTTGACTCTACAAAAATGTCAGATAACTCGCAAAAAAATGGTGTCACGTTGCAACTTACAATATTTTCCCCCCATTATATACACCCCCCGAGTTTGCGAAGATTTGAGTTTCCGTTTAGGAGGGGGGAAGGGGTAAAGGGAGATCTGTCAAAAACTTTAGGATAAAAATTACACGAGTGAAAGTAATTTTCTAACTCGGAACAATGTGAAAATTACTTTTTGAACTGCTTGGTCGTTGACCCGGTCTTTGTAATAGAATTAATGTATCGGCGTAGGTCTTTGAGGGGTGGCACTGCGAAGGAAAGTTTATTGGTTGCTTAGGGGGGTATTCCATATACGTCAATCGTCAACGAAAAATTGAAAAATGACGTTTTAGCAGACATTAAAGACATACTAAAAATTCTGCTACCACGCCAATTTACGTCATTTTGACGTCATTTTTCAATTTTTCGTTGACGTTGTACGTATGTGGAATGGGCACCTTATAAGAGTTTGGCGATTTGGAAACTAAAAAAATATCATAATAATAACAAACAATTACTTTGAAATAATAGTAAAGCCGCCATTTTCAGAATTTACTGTAACAGTAGGCTTCAAGTTTACCTGTGGGTAGCATTTACCGCAGGAACTTTTAATAATAATAATAATAATCTCTCTCTCTGGGTTAATTGTAAGAGTGGGCTGAAAGACCCAAGAATTACCTATGTCCTATATGGAAAATAAAGACAATGTTCTTTCTTTCTCTTTTCCTCACCCAGTTTTCCCTGTACAAGGAGCATATATTAACCATTACTGTACATAATATGTTTTAAACCCATATTTACCAATGCAATTTCAATTTAATAATTCTTCTTCTTCTTCGGCCGGTACTCCCCTGCACCGAAGGACTATATTTCAAAAGGACTTCGATGGCCTAGTGTTGGCTTGTTCGCACTTGAGGGAGTCTCTACACATCTTGCGATCGGTGACCTGTCGTAACTCAACGCAGGTATTACCTACAGCGGTGACTGAAGAGGTTATTTGGATACATTCATTGAATGGTTTATATGCGAATAATATTTAAAAAAAAAATATATAAATTGTATCATTTGAATACAAAAACCTACCATTTAAAATTATAAATTTGGGTAAAAAGTAATTAAAGTAAAAAGTAATGTAAATTTTAAAGATTAATTGTAGAGTAATAATACAATAATAAACGTCTTATGTTGACGGGGCGAGACTTAAGACTACAATAGAAAGTCTTTTTCTGCCTAAAAATTTCCATAATACATGGCAACAAAAAAACCACTTAACTTAAATAATTATTCCTACTTTGTGGGAATGTGGGAACCACCCTTAGACCCGATGCCCGACGGTTAGGAATGTTTTTGTGAGAAGGAGTAGTGAATGCACGCTATGCATTGGAAAATGGAGGTGCCGTCATACCACATTACAATGGCTCGGTGAAGAATTGTTATGATATACCTGTATGGCGGCCTCCCCCGCCCCTGTTTCAATGCATAACGTGTCTCCAATTTTCTTCTGGCTCCTAGTAGTGCAAGGCGCCCATTCCACATACGTACAACGTCAATGAAAATTATGAAATTGAAGGTGGTAGCAGAATTTTTAGTATGTCTTTAATGTCTGCTACCACCTTCAATTTCATAATTTTCATTGACGTTGTACGTATGTGGAATGGGCACCCAACCTACAACATAATAGGGGTCTTCACAGTGTTGGTGTTATCGAGTTAGATGTGCTATTCAAGTTAACACACAATCGTGAGTGGACCTCGGGAGTGAGTTATCATGCTATATCGACAGAGTAAACAACGTGGTAGTAGTCATACGTTCGTGGCACGGGTTTAAAGAAAGTGGTAGAACTCTATTCTAGTGCCACATTTGTTTATATTTTTTGTTCATTTCTGTTATTATAATTTTAAGTATTTACGGTAATTGCTTGTGAAAATAGATTATACAAATAAATTTAAATACTACAAAATTTTAAACGCGTGTTTCAAATTAATCAACAAAAACAAAGATGGCACCGGTCAAACCTGAGCTATAGCAAGGTAAATAACACGTTAACCAACATGGAAGTGGGTTTAGGATAGCACGCTGGTTAACTGGTTATCGGGTTACTGGTGTGTTAACTTAGCTTGATATAACACACTTAACTAGATATAACTCGATAACACGAACACTGTGAAGACCCCTATTGTAGGATTCGCATTAAAGACCGTTGTGGAACACAAGCGCGCCACGCAGTCATTTAAATTCGGTCACAAGAGATGTAGATGGGAAAAGTTTAAAATTTGTTAAGCAACCGTAGCGTATATTTCATACGAGTGTCAGTCTACAGCACGTCGAGTACGGCTGAGTCTGACAGTCGAGATTATCAAGAGGGAGGTCCAGTTAAAAACACGGAAAAGGGGGGACGGACAAGCTGCGGGGGGAGGGGGCGGACGGGGTTGAAATACGGGACACACCTGACTTCTTCCCTACATCAAAATCATGCCTCTGCAACAGAGATTGTAACTACAGCCGCAGCATTTTCAAATGTGGGTATACAGACTGCTGCCCATACCCTGGAGAAAGGGTCCCTAATGCTGAGGTCCTGAGGCGAATGGATACAGAAGCCGCACAAGTTGCAGCCGGCTTGCTGGCTGGCAACAACATGTGGCATCGATGTCTCCACTCCCCTCGATCCTGGCTCGCCCTCTTCAGCGGACGGTTAAGAAATAAAAACTAACATACTACATGTGATGAGGAACGAAAAGTATTACCTTCTGCATATAATAATCCAAGGGAAGATAGAAGGACTAGGGGCTTCCTGAAGAAGAAGAACGTCTTGATTGAGAAACCTGAGGCAGTGGTTTGGCAAGAGCTCGACTTCCCTTTTCAGAGCAGCAGTCTCCTAGGTCGAAATTGCAATGATGATCGCCAATTTTCGATAGAAGAGGCATTAGAAGAAGAAGAAGGCGCTAGGTGATTTTTTCTGAAGGGGGCACTATGCGACTGGAGTATTTTACTTAGTATTTTTATTTTGATGGACTTTTTATGGACCCAGGCCTACTTATAGTGGCCCATAGGTCCCTTGTCCAATGCCAACAACCCCGTGGATTTCGGACATTATTTGCATTATCCGTTTGAATTTTTTGGCCATTGGCAAACTGGTATACATTCTCAATGTCATCCTACTCCGGCTACAAGTGATGATAGACAAGCTGAGACGAGCTTACCATTGGCACAATGAAACCGGCGAAAGCATTACTGAACCAAGTACAGATACGAGTCCTCAGCGACTGGAACTTGTGATGTAACTAAAAATTGACAATTTATATACCCAACGTTTCACATAATAAACGCCTTTGTCAGCAAAAAACGCGTGATTTAAACGAACCCTCCAACCTGAACACCTCTGCAAATCCAAAATAATAAAAACTAGGTCACCGGAGGCGAGGTCTCAAAGAGCCCTTCAGTAAACTCCCAGGTAGCGGAAGTGTAAAAAAAAGACACATTGTACAGTATAAAATCGAGAGTAACTTGCTCAAAACTTGGAATATTATCGTAGAATTTAATTGAGGAAAAACTTAGGTACTCCCGACTTTTTGCCTTTCCAACTTCTTGGAGCGCTACCCCCACCCCCTTTCCACAGCTGACAAAAACAGACGGAGCAGAGGTCGCTGCTGATTGGCCCGCTGCTGCTGAGATATGCTAACCAGAACTCATGGTTATTCAACAGCACAGACAAACATCCCGACCGTCTCAGTCATATTAATTAAAAATATATTTCGCGAACTCCCCAAATTGCCGCGTTCTTGTTAACAAACTAACTTTCTCTAGGAATTCTACCTCTTACACGCTTGTTAAGGTGAATTATTAGGACTATTTTATAAACTGTCAAGCACTTAGTGTCAAAATCTGTTTAAAAAAAGTTCCTTGATGCTAAACAATGCCTGTGGCATCCTGCACTACAAAATGGAATACTTCAGTTCAGTATTGTTATTAAATATGGACTATTGTGGACATGTGCTGAATTTTACAGCGTATGTGGGCACGAAGGATAAGTTTTAGTAACGATTTAATTAAGGCCCGGTATACGCGGACGCTCTCAAATTTTTTAAAAATAGAAACACAAGCATAATATGCTCCAATTGTGGTGTGAGCATGTGGCTTTTTTTCATATTGATAATCAATTACGTCTTTTTTCTTATTAGCATTTGCTTCTAGACAATGAGCAAAATATCAAAAACCGTGTAAACAGTCGTGACGTAAAGAAATGCTTAAAATTAGCAATACAGCCCGACATTTTTCTCACAAGTTAAAACGTTTTTGAAACAAATGCTCTCACATTTTTTACGAATAGAAACACAAGCATGATATGCTCCAATTATTGTATGAGCATGTGGCCTTTTTTTCATATTGGTAATCAATTACGTCTTTTACTTATAGCATTTGCTTCTGGACAATGAGCAAAATCTCAGAACCCGTATGTGAACCGTCCGTGGCGCAAAGAAATGCTTGAAATTATGAATACTGCCCGGCCTTTTTCATACAAGATAAAACGTTTTTGAAACAAATGCTCTTGCCCAAAATCTATATGACTAGAAACACAAGCATAACCTGCTCCTATTATGTGAAGTGTAAGTGCATGCTTCTTTTTATGAATTCGGCTAATAAGTGTAAGCATGACTGCAGCAAGTTCGGGTATGAGTTTAACGATGGGAAATTCAATGCTCGAAATTAGAGGATATATAAAAACCGGGCTTGGCGGGATTCGAACCCACGATCTACGCCTAACCACTCGACCACAAGCCTGCACAAAAACAGTTGATGTATATCCTCTACTTATATGCTCGTATTGACATGATTCGTAATGTTAGACGGGTTAGCACAGCAGCTACACAGCTATCTAACCGAACAAGTCTGGGAGCTTACTAAATGCCATAAAGGCAATGCTTTACACATTATATTGTATTGCAGTATGCAGTATTATATGGAGTATATAACACAGTGTTTAGGTGTACTCCATATAATACTGCAATAGAATGTGAAATTCAATGCTGTTTAGCTTAATAAAATACTACTAAATAGTAGAACCTTACTCAAAATTGCGGAAATATTGCAAAAAGTAAAGAATAAGAAGATAATTTTTAGTGAGCAAACGAGACCAAGTCTTAATAATATTGAATAAAAAATCTGCACTGAAATTAATTTAAAGCCGACCGAGGAAACCGCCGGCTCTTGACTCAGCCTCAATGTTATGCAGCTATAGCTAATCCTGCAACTTTAATCAACTTTTCCACGATGTTGCCGCTTTTTTTTTGTTGGGCAACTCTTATTATTTGGCTTAGTTTGAAGGTCTACTACGAGTTCTTGAAAATTATATTGTTCCTCTCCCTTATAACATAGCATTATAGCTTTAATTTCCAGTGTTGGGCTCGTAATTGTAGTGGTTTTCCAAGCAAAGTCTTAAAGAGATTTGGTACTTAATAGAGAATATTTTTACATTGCTCATCAACTCTAGTCTTGCATCTGGTTGTTGATACACATTTGAATGAAGTTTTCTGACATTTTTCTTCGTTAATTGCCTCTTCTACCGATTGGTGTTCATCATGGCAATTCAGACTTCGGGGACTGCTGCTCTGAAAAGGTCTGAAAAAGGAAAACCAAATCACTGCTTAGGTTCTTCAGGGAGCCCTCAGTCATTCCATCTTCTCTTGACATGCATGAGGCGATACTTTTCGTTTCTCATCACATGAGTATGTTAGTTTCTGTTTCTGAACCATCAGCAGTAAGTTGTATCGCCTCAGGACGCCTCAGGACCTCAGCATTAGGGACACGATGTCTCCAAGAAATGCACCCATTTCAGATGCACTGATTCTATTTTTATTTCGTTTGTTAAAGTGTTTTATTATATTGCTAAGAGAATCTCAATTATTGACACAGTTAGTTAACCTAGTTTGCTGCCCATTGCCTGTGTTTTCTTCATCCTGATTTTTGTTAATTTACTGAATGTGATTTCTACGTGGTTACATTTTATCACATTTCGGGTTTTATGATAAAATTAATTTAGTGTCGCGAATATACTACAGTAGTACGTCTTCTTCTGGGGTTACAATCTATCGATTGGTTTGCAGCAACTTGACTCTTCTTCTCCACGTAACCTTATAAAATTACAATTTCCAAGTTCCACTTTTAAATACGGTATTGAACCAAAGGAAATTGACGCTTAAGTAACGATTCACGTATTAAGTCTCATTTATCCCCGACTAAAGTAATAAGCATTCACCCAACAAGTTTGCTACGAAATAAGCCATCAAAGATGAAACATCTAATTGCTTCTCCGGCGAATGAGCCGAGTAATTACAAGCTGTGAAAGGTTGAGCTGTATTTTCTTTAGTAATCCTTCGGGGTATTGGAATGAATGTAATGTGCCATACCATACCTAGCCCCTCTCCCCCTCCGTGCCTGGCTCCAGGCCAACGCTCCCATTTTTTTCCTTTTCTGATACAAATGGCAGCAACTCGGCTGGACCGGTTCCAGATTCGAAACCGCTTCCTCCTTATACTCTTCAATTTGGTTTTAGCTCTTTCAGAATTTCGTTAGATGCCATAATATTTTGTTCGCTAGGCGACATTTAGGATTTCTAAGGCGGTGGTGTCACAAGAAACATTGGATTTATTGAGCTGAGTGTAACTTTGTTGGGGTTCCTTTTTGTCGCATAAGCAATGGTGACTGCTGTTTCGTGGATTCTTGCCTGTTGATTAAAGAACAAGCTCCGTAGTATAGATGAATATAAGAAGAACACCAGCACAATGGAAACACAATGCAGCGGCCCATACAAACCATTAAAAAGTGTATCTGGTTATACTGGGAGGCTAAACAGTCAAAGATGGGGGTTGGCAGAACGAAGGAAGCTTACCAGCCAAAAAACCATGCAGGAAAGCAGAAATTCGAATTGAGAGAAAATTATTTGATTCCGGCTTAGAACAAAATCCCGAAACATAGTGTAGTGAGAGAAAATTCGGTATAACTAGCTAACGTATTAAATTAAACACACTGACAAGTTAATTTAGCCGGGGCTGGGATCGCCAGATGAAATAGATTGTGAAAATAGGTACATCGGCAAAATGAGGACATGAAATAATTAAGAGGAAGATGGAAGAACATGATATGTTTAAAAACTATTGTACAATTACGACGCAGGAGAGCAGAAAATGAGAATTGAGAGAATGATTTAAAGCAGACTTTGATCAAAGTCCCGAAAAATAGAATTAAAATAAAAGTAGCTAAGTGAAATAGACTAACAAGCTAATTGAACAGGTTTCAGAATCTGAAGTCAATTGTGAAATTAATTAAATTGGCAAAAAAGGGCGTGGAATAATAACATATGAAGATGAAGGGAAGTCGGAAGAACATAGCATAATGTTGTTTGAAAACTATGGTGCAACGCAGAGAGCAGAAAATAAGAATTGAGAGAAACATTTAAAGCAGACTTTAATCAAAGTCCCGAAATATAGAAAGAAAATAGGTGTAGCTCGCAACTAAGTGAAATTGACTGACAAGTGAATTGAACATGTTTCAAAAGATGAAGTCGATTGTGAATTTAAGTAAATCGGCAAAAGAAGGGCATGGAATAAATAAAATTAATAAATATTCACTTTATTTTAACATAAGAATAATTACATATAAAGATGAAAGGACGTCGGAAGAATATAACATAATGTTGTTTAACTGTGGTACAATCACAACGCAGAGAGCAAAAAATGAGAATGGATAGAAACATTTAAAGCAGACTTTAATCAAAGTCCCAAAAAATTGAAAGAAAATAGGTGTAGCTAGTAACTAAGTGAAATTGACTAACAAGCTAATTGAGCAGGTTTCAGAAGATGAAGTCAATATTGTGAATTTAAGTATAAATCAGCAAAAGAAGGACATGGAATAATTATATATAAAGATGAAAGGAAGTCGGAAGAATATAACATGTTGTTTAAAAACTACGGTACAATTACAACGCAGAGAGTAGAAAATGAGAATTGAGAGAAACATTTAAAGCAGAGTTTGATCGAAGTCCCGAAAAATAGAAAGAAAATAGGTGTAGCTAGCAACTAAGTGAAATTGACTGACAAGTTAATTGAACAGGTTTCAGTAGATGAAGCAGATTGTGAAATTGGCGATGAATAAATAACAAGCCGTATTCATAGATCATTAATCGAGCCTTGTCTAATTCCTAAGTCTATTAATTTTGATGTTTCCTCCATTCTGCTTCAGTTTTATCTTAAATACAAAAAATTCTTAAATGATGAGCTAAGTTTCTTGTTTATTATAGTTAGCGATTGAAGTAATCAATCAACTATACAACTTAATCATTTAATTTTGGGTTGGATTATACTTGAGACTACTTGAGGATAATCCCACTCACTCCAGTACAAAGCAGCAATGTTCCTATTCCGATGCTCAAGAAATCAGGAAATATTAGCGAATATCATGAAATCTTTTTAATTAACTATTTCTACTAATAAATCTCATTTTTTGCAATAGTATAGCTATCCATTTGAGACATACATGTTATTGAATTTAATTTTTATTTAATTAATGTAATTAAATTATTTCTGTTATTGAATTTAGTCTAGTATGGTATGTTCTCTCACGAAGCACATTCTTAGGAACATTTGGGGTTGGGAATTGACGATATATATCCTGTACTTTGATAGAATAAATTCGTATATGATTTGATTTGATGTTGTTCAAATTGTTCACTTTCAACTGAATTTCATACGCAAAGCCGTAGTTACTCCAATGTAAAATAAAAAGACATTGATGGCCCCTATTCTAGAGACAAAATATACGGTACACTGCCCCAGAGATGTTAAAAGAATAATATAGTCAGGAAGGAGTCTGACTTTCACCCGAGAGGTTGTTGGGTCAAGTCCCACACTTGATACATTTTCAACTACTTGTTGGGTAAACTGAGCTTGGGGAATCGAAAACGCCAAACGGCCATATTTGTTGTTGTTCTGCATTTGAATTTTGTTTTTATTTTTATTTAATTTTAAAAAAATGAGTTCTGCGACTGAAATGAATAAATAAACAACAAAAGGAAACATATGGAAAGAGGTGGACTACAGCAGAAGTTCATCAGTTATTAGCCGAAGGCAAAGAAACTTTGGAGGTAAGTTAGGTTAGTTCGGATAAAGTGGGAAACGTAGAGATACACGTTTCCATGGCATTAATTTTCTACGTAGAAAAACTGGAGTTCTATTTCCTCAGTTTCCTACTTTCCCTTAGGGAAAACCAAACGCTGTGAATACCCCTGTTATACGCAAGCCGAGATAACCGCCTTCGATGACAAGGTGCTTGCTTGTACTTTTGCTAGTCTCTACACGCCATGCGAACAGACACGTGTCGTAACTCAACACCAAGAAGTACTAACCCACAGGGGCGACTGAATAGGTCAATTGGATACATTCATTAAATTATTGTTTGTATGCGATTAACCTTTATAAAAATAAAAATAAAATACCCCAGAATAATTTTTCCCGCTACTCATAATATTATCTATTCATTACGGTTATTATACAAATTGATAAAAAGGAAAGCATGTATGGGCAAGGGCGGATTTTGCCGCCAATTTAGGGGGGGGGGGGGGGGTCAGCGATCAGGTTCAGTGGATTATAACATTAAAAAACATAATTATTTTTAATTCCCACTGTAAACCCATTGTAGTGTATGTTAATTTTTTTTTGGGGGGGGGTCCGGACCCTCTGACCCCCCCCCCCCCTGAAATCCGCCTTTGTGTATAGGTTCACTCGTCACTCGTACGGTTCTTTAGTGTCCGTTCTGTCCTAAGCGTTCAACTGCCCACCGTCCTTGAAAATACTCATAATTTTTGGAAATTGAAGTCAAATTGCATCGAAATACAAAACATTCGATTTCAAGAAGGTGTCAATTCTTAAAAATGCGTCGCTTCATACTTGAAGCATCTCAGACTAGTATTCATACAATACGTTCATTCAAATGAAATTTCTGGAGTAAGCTCAGCTCTGCTTTCATTGAATAGTACAAGTTTACATTTCCTAGCCCATTGAAAACCCTTATTGAAAGATAACACTTGTATTCCCGTTACAGCTTATAGAGTGTACTCGTGTACCCATTTCCTTACAGTCGAGTAGACACCGTATACAATATTGTATTATGGTCTGAGAACTTCACTACGTGTTAAGCCGTGAATAAGGGGGAATACCACCGTCTGGGGGGGACAGCGTCATACCTTAAGAAGAACTGACGACCCCAAGAAAATACAAAAGCAAGACCACCTACCGCTGATCCAGCTACAGTCGTAGCGCGTCTGTGAGAATACCGCTCCAACGTTAAAAGACCCGGCCCCCACATTGTTTATTAGCGGAAACTTTGGCCAATTTTCAGCGAATTAGTCTCTCTTTCGCCTGCAGTCACATCGTGAGGGATCTTGAAAGCTGAATTCGGTAAATGTTTTTGTGCGCGTGGACTTTGTTTACAATGGCACCGGCGAATATGTTGGCGGTATACCAGTGGAAGTATTGCATCTGGTCCTATGAGACCTCCGCGTAGCAATAGCCTTAGGCGACGCTCTTGTTTTAGGCTCCTTTGGAAAATTCTTCGCCTTTGGGAAATTCTTGGGAGTCATTGGGGAGGGCGGGGGGTGGCGACGGGCGGAGTGTGGGGACTCCATCATTCCGTCATCTGGGCATATGTGCTCCTTCTGAACCCTTTTCATTCTAGGTTATTTCATTTCCATGAGATTACTTTTGAGTTTCAAAAACAAACCTGACGTTGCTGAATTTTGGTTTCTTGACTTTTCCAACAGCTGAATTTATGTAGTTAATTTTTTCTTCTCTCTCCTGTCGAGAGTTGCAAGTTGAGCATTCTGATGTCTATCACCTATTTTATTTTAGTACTTACTTGTGGGTTCTGTTGCGAAATTTATTTAGCGTAGTTTTCTTAATGGATGTAATTTGCAACAGCTGTGGGTTTAGACTTTAGCCTGTAGAACTACTGTTGTAGGAATCATTTGCTAAAAATATGTCCGAAGCTTTTGATTCTAGGTACGCCAATGGTTATATAACTCGCTGATCATTATTAGCTTGGGGCTAGTACCACCAAAGTTTGGGACTTAGGTTCACCAAAGGTTTTGGCAGGTTGCTGCCCTGTACATATAGTTGTATATATCGTCGCTGATACTGCAAAATGCCGTATGTCGATTTCTAAATATGCTATTTACAGGTTTAATCACCATTGCGACCAAAATATGTGAATACGCCTTGTAGCAAACGGTCGCTTGTCAACAGCCAATAAGAAGGAAGCTGCTTTCAAGTAAAACCACCAAAAATCACTGTAAATAATACAAAAGTTATACATTTTTGCTTTCCAATTTATATGTTAGTATAAGGAAAGCTTTGTGACGGTCGAAATTTTCGATTCCGAGATTTCAACGGATTTACACGTTTTCAGGTCCCAGGAACCCAAAAAAGTGTTTTTTACGAAATGTCTGTCTGTCTGTCGTTCTGTCTGTCTGTCTGTCATACCTCGGGACCATTTTTTTTATTTTGGGCTAACTTATTTTTTTTTTGGGGGGGGGGGGGTTTATTTTAAAAAAACTCCAAAAAAAACGTCTAAAAAAATTATTTCTCAAAAACGGCTCAAACGATTTCTTTTAAATTCTCGTAGATTGTAGTCGTTATTAATGTTAACGAAATGCGGGGGGTCGCTTGCCTCTTGATAGGTTGCTTCTGGGGGTAAAAAATAAAAATAACTAAATTTTAATGAAAAATGACTAAAAAATAATTTTTCTGCGAAACCTTTCTATCGATGATTTCTACCTTCAGGTATGTTTTAGGTGTTAAATTGAGTAACTAAACCAGACAGGTTGCTTTCCCAGATAATTATTTGGTTTTGTTAAAAAAAAAATGTTTTTTTGAAAAAAATGATAGAAAATTCACGCTTAAATGCATTGCGTGCCCTGCCAGTATTGCTGTGTGGTAATGTGTTGGTCTGACCTATCTAGAATTTACCTCACCTCCAGTGACGTCAGGTGGACAACCCCCCCCCCCCCCCCACGAGATATCGGAAATTTAACCATAGGAAAATTATTTACCATGAAATTACTCATTTTCTCTATCTACTAATTTTGATAAATTGGAAAGCATGTTCGAGTAAACTCGGACCGGTTCTTTTTTTGTTCCTGAAAGTAAGGTTTTTTCGCATGCGACATTTTGCAGTACCAGCGACGATATGAGTGATAAGACATTCAAGCCCGCCAAATAATTTTTTGAAACTAGCTACATTTCTTCATTGGCTAGTGGCCTTAAAAATTTATTATTGGCGGGAATTGAATGTCTCATCTCTCCTATTTAAGAACTCTACCGGGTCCTGGATGTCAGGAATAGTTTGTAAAAAAAAACACGTGTTGGCTACGTTAGGCCAGTCATTTGCGATCCCTTTCACATGCAAATCAATAATGCGAACACACTTTTTTTCGCATGCCATTTATCTAGTCTTTGACAAAGTACCAGCCAGAGAGAATCCCACGAGATGAAAATTTGAGTGAGATTAAATGGCAGAGTGGCGGGAGTAGAATTCGGTTTGAAAGGTGGCGGGCGATGGTGGGGGGGGGGGGGAGGGGGATGATGATGAACGGTGAGTGAGACAAAGGTCCGGGCCCCCCATTTACCACCCAATACGGCATATTTACTACTCTTGTCCCTGTCACCCCCAGACTAACCGGCGGGCCGGGGGAGGGGGCTGCTTTAGCCCATCAACAAAATTTAAAATATCTTAGCATCCTTAATTAGCCGCGTCCGGGGACGGGGGAGAGAAATGCTTTGAATGGAGAGGTGTTGGAATTTGGATTCTTATCTTTATAGTTTTTATGCTCCTGCCGTTGTTATGCTACGAGACTTGGGGTAGTAGCTACAACGGTGGGTCCAGGGGCCCAAGCACTAGATAGAATGCGTTTTTTTTACATAACATACAAATTAAGTTCCTTTTTTTACCTTGCCCTCCCTCCTAAAAAACTCCCCATATAGTTACCTTGAAGTAGCCGCTGAGATAGCTATAGTCATGAGTAAACTATTATTACTAATATATAATAATGTCCTGAAGGGACTCGTATCGGCACTTGGTTTAGTCATGCTTTCGCCTGTTTCATTGCGTTAATGGTAGGTTTGTCTCAGCTTGCCCTTTGCATCGCTTGTAGCCGGTGTAGGTTGACATTGAGAACGCATACCAGTTTGCCATTGGCCAGATGTTCATTCGGGAAAAATACAAATAAAGTCCGAAATTCATGGGGTCGTTGGCATTGAACAAGGGACCTATGTTCCATAAAATTTCCTTAATAAAATTACAATTACAATGTCCTGAGGGACTTTTTGTGAGGCTACTACTACCTACATTGGTCCAACGACCCCATGGATTTCGGACATTATTGCTTTCCAATTTATACGTAGTATAAGGAATGCTTTGTGATGGTCGAAATTTTCGATTCCGAGATTTCAACAGATTTACACGTTTTCAGGTCCCAGGAACCCAAAAAAGTGGTTTTTACGAAATGTCTGTTTGTCTGTCGGTCTGTCTGTTCATTGATTTCCGGGCAAACTACTCGGTGGATTTGGGTGGAATTTGGCATGTAGGTTCACAAAAATCATACCTCGGGACCATTTTTTTTATTTTGGGCCAACTAAATTTGGGGGGGTTTTATTCTCAAAAAACTCCAAAGAAACGTCTAAAAAAATTATTTCTCAAAAACGGCTCCAACGATTTCTTTTAAATTCACATATATTGTAGTCGTCATTAATGTTGACAAAATGCGGGGGGTCGCTTGCCCCTTGATAGTTTGCTTCTGGGGGTAAAAAAATAAAAATAACTAAATTTTAATGAAAAATGAGTAAAAAATAATTTTTCTGCGAAACCTTTCAATCGATGATTTCTACCTTCAGGCATGTTTTAGGTGTAAAATTGAGTAACGAAACCGGATAGGTTTCTTTCGCAAAAAAATATTTGCTTTTTTCAAAAAATTATTTTTTGAAAAAATGATGGAAAATTCGCGCTTAAATGCATTGCGTGCCCTGCTATTATTGCTGTGTGGTAATTAATGTGTTTGTCTGACCTATCTAGAATTTATCTCACTTTCAGTGACGTCAGGTAGACAACCCCCCCCCCCCGAGATATCGGAAATTTAACCACTGGAATATTATTTACCATGAAATTACTCATTTTCTCTATCTACTAATTTTGATAAATTGGAAAGCATGTTCGAGTAAACTCGGACCGGTTCTTTATGTTGTTTCAGTAAAAAATTTGGGCCATTGGCAAACTGGTGTTCGTCCTCGATGCCAACCTACACCGGCTACAAGCGGTAATGGACAAGCTGTGACAAGCTTACCATTGGCGCAGCGAAACAGATGGAAGCATGACTTAACCAAGTACAGATGCGAGTTCTATTGCGTATTCCTCATAGTACATTATTACGTAACTAATGAGAGTAACTACTGACAGCTATCTAGCTGGGCTACATGTATACAATATATGTATATAGTACAATTGAAGGGCACGAGACACTATGTTTATTCGTAAACAGGAATGTTTTTCATGTGTATTTGCTGGCCCTGCACATGTTATAAAGTTGAACATAGAAATTAATGGTCTTAAGGGAGAATTTTTTTCTCCAGCCACAAACTTATTAGAATAGTATTTTCAGGACTTCATAACAATACAAGCTTTCGCAGTACATTTGCATTTTAACAATAATAGAGATATTATTGTTTTCTATAATTAATACACGTTCATTCATTCATAAAAAAATACACGAAGTACATTCCACAGATTATATAGAAAAGCACTATATCCGCGGGGTAAACAGCTAAGTTAATATTTATTATGAAGTCTTCAAAAGACTGTCCTTAGGTGTGTGTAGCCGTCGATCGAGAAATTTATTATTTTCGCCAAAAACAACAACAACCCAAACGCCCTTTGTTTACAAAAACTGTGGAATGTCGAACTAATTTCTAATGGTGCTGATGAGCAGAACATGCTCTGCGCCCCTAGTCGCGTTCTTTTCCGGCTGTATAGCAAATATCGATCAGCACAAGGGGCTGAATTTTATTTTCGTTGCTGAAATTACGCTCACAGAATAAAATAATTTTAAATTAGAACCGTGACCGTGTCCGCACCCGAAACAATGGCATTTTAAAAATGGCGGGAGATTTGATGCAGACTTCCGGTTCCCACGGCTGCCTTCCGCCGGATATTTCCCGGGCTGCCGAGAGCTTTCTTTACAATTTTCGCTCGCTTCCGTGCTATTACATTTCTTCTCTGAACCTAACATGTTTTATTAAACTCGTGGTTTTCGCTTAACTGCTGGTTATTTTCACTTACATTTTGGTCAGTATGGGACGTGTTAACTTTTGAAATTGGGTATAAAAAAATTAATTTTTTGATGTTCGAAGCATCATTCATTGTCTTCGAGATATTTCAAATAATCAGCATTACCGATTCACTCGATGCAATGTTATGCATGCTCGTATATCTATATTATAATGATTGCCAACGGCCATACCAAGTTGAATCCACGAGAACAGAGCCTGTTCCAAATTTGGTAGTGTGCACAGCGTTGGCAGGGGAACATGGTGGGACATGATAACGTGCTGAGACTCTACCAATCAGTCTAATTGCGTGTCGAGTCCTGGACACCTCCGATTTAATCGTGTGACTTTACTATGTTCCCCAAGTGGCTCGGAATCCACTATAATCAGGAGGTCCACCCTGTCAGTCTTCTCCCCGAGGTGAAGGAGTCTGCCCTTAGAGGTGCCTCAAGTTAATAAACAGACTCACTCCCCCGATAGGCTGACAGGGTTGCTTCAAGCAGAAATGCTGAAAGCAGGCGTTGGAAAACAAACATGTTATAAAAATTCATTGATAACCTTTATTATTGAAACACCTGTCAACTGTCCAGTTATTATGTTTTTATCATCAAATTAACTTGGGTATTTTTATTGAATGAAGCGATTGTACTCTGATAAAGAACTCTTGTCAATGGCGGATACGTACATTTATGCAATAAATGAAGTCAAGGAATGTCAACCTCGCGCCAAAATGTAGAATCAAATTAAATAAATAAAACTGTATTTATTTTACCTTGTATCGTTTCAACTTTAAAGTTTTAGTAATTGAATTTTACCATCCAAATTAATGAAACCCTTCTTATTCCATTAGAATGTCTGCACTTAAAATTTGAAAAGGTCACATTCCCGAATTCGCAAAAGACGTGATGACATTGTGATTTTTTCGTATTGGAAATTGCGTCTGATTTACTAGCTTATCAGGAAGTAATAAACACTTTCAAATACAAGAATCAATTTGAACAATACCGAAATTATGATGTCCAGGCCTATCTCTCTATTCAATGAACGTTGATGCCTTGAGGTTCGGAGCCATAAAATCCGACGCCACCGCCAGTCTTCATCAACTTGTTTCTCAAAATTATACCGGGTGGTTATTAATTAAATGGTCTGGGTTTAGGTCTTATTCGACGCCCGAGGATTTTTAATAATGGAAACCCCACTAGTTTCATATCCCACATTTATGATTTCAGACGCCCCATGTTAACGCCACCGCCCGACCGTATAACTTGAAGAAAAAAAATTTTGGTATTAAAAATGAATGAATTTGAATATTTTTTGTGGAGCCCCTGAAAAAAATTAAATAATTTTTTTTTAGAAGATGTTTTTGGTAATAGTCCTTTATTTTTCGCTTATTTTATTGAATTGGGTGGCTTGTTCTGGATGTTAAGTCTGTAGTACAATGTAAACAATACCGGTATTTAGGATGCATTGTAAACAGTGAGTGGGAGGTGAGTCAGGAAATTTGCACCCGCAGTGAATAAGCTCGAATTGTCTTTGTCAAAATGCAGAAAGTACTTTGGTGTCGAAATCTGCGGTTGGAACTTGATATATGAAATGCTAAGGGTCGTTCTATAATCTATATGATATGGAGGGATGGATTTTGACACAAGTATCAGTGCGTTGGAAATGTGGATATACCGACGAATGCTGCCCAAAGCCTGGAGAGATCGCATCCCTAATGCTGATGTGTCCTTAGGCGTTTGATACGGAAGCGAGTCGCTGCTGACGGTTAAGAAACAGAAACTAACATAGTTCAGCCATGTGGTTTGGAACTTAAAGTATCGCTTTCTGCATGTAATATTCCAGGGGAAGATGGGAGGACGGAGGGCTCCCAGCAGAAGAAGAGCGTCTTGGTTGAAAAACCTGAGGCAGTGGTTTCAATCAATCTTGTGGGGTTTTTAGCTTCCAAAAAACGCTAAAAACAGCTAATTAATGTAAAACAGAATCAAATTGGAAGCAATTATGTAATTATTAATTAATTCCAATTAAGATAAATCGCATTCAAACAATTTAATGAATGTATCCGATTGACCTTTTCAGTCGCCTCTGTAGGTTATTACCCGTGATGAGTACGACACGTCTCCGATTGCATGGCGTGTAAAGACTCGCACAAGTGTAAGCACGTTACCACCTGGCCATCGAAGTCGATAAAGATGCTCAAACTCTTACTCTGAGAAAAGTCTGGCCCAACATAAGGTAGGCCTGAAACTGCTAAACTTTGTGGAAGGGACCCAAAACTGCAATTCCATGCTCGGAGCGCTTTTCTCCTAGTTCCCTACTAACGATGCACCCTTTTCAAGCCCAGTTTGTGGTCCGCGCCAAAGTTGGCGACAAATGTATGTACAGTAGATAAGCTAGCGGGGTGTTTAGTGATGACCATGCATATATACGAGTTGCGAAAACTTAACTCGGAGTTAAGTTAGTTAAATAGGGTAATGTTGGCGTAAAGCCGCGTCAAGTTGGTGTAAAGTTGTCCTGTTGTGGGACGCTATAAATTCATTAGACATTAATAGGTAACTTGCTGCCGGCCACTTATTTTGCCATGGGACTTGATGCATCATCTTGTTTATAAATTAACCATTTTAAGATGAACCGTAAGCCGGGGTGAAGGGGGTTGGCGGTTTACGTGTAAAATAGGGCTGCTGTTGTGTAAGGTGAAGTAATATTGTATTAGCAGAGGTTTGAGAGAGACTGAATTCTTTAATTTCTAAACATTAACCCAGGCAGGAGACAATACAAGAAGAGTCAATGCCTTACAAGCTAAACACTGTACAGGCAGACAACGGCTGCATGTGGAAGACAAACACGTCACGCGCTGAGTCTGTCAAAACGTGCGTGTCGAGTCCTGGTCGCCTCCGAATTAATCGTGCGACTACCATGTTCCCCAAGTGGTTCGGAATCCACTGTACTCAGGAGGTCCACCCTGTCAGACAATTCCCGTTCCCCCGGCGGGGAAGGAGTCTGCCCTTAGGGTGCCTTAAGTTAAAAAAACAGACTCACTCCCCCCGCCTGGCTGACAGGGTTGCTCAAAAGTAGAACCACTGCAGCCTGATTGAGGCGATTATAATAATAATTAAATAAATACCCTAGGATTATAACTGTAAACAAACAAATTTTGAATAGCACTTTCCATTACAAAATTATCTTGTTTACATTTTTACTACCAGGGGATTAAATAAATACCGGTATTATAATTGCCTCGATCACCGGTATTTATTTAATCCACTGGTAAACAAGATAATTTTATAATGGAAAGTGCTATTCAAAATTTGTTTGTTTACAGTTATAATCCTAGGGTATTTACGTATTTAACCCCGGTATTTATTTCATCCACTGGTAAACAAGATAATTTTATAATGGAAAGTGCTATTCAAAATTTGTTTGTTTACAGTTATAATCCTAGGGTATTTATTTAACCCCGGTATTATAAACGCCTCGATCAGACTGCAGGCTGCTGATAAGCTGGCGTTGGAAAACTGAAAAAAAATGTTGGAACTTACAGTCATACTGCTGTAAATTATTATTTTATATTATTATTATTTAACTGTGATACAATATTTTTCAAGTTTTAATCTGAAGGTAAATAAATATAAGTGTAATTTTCTTATTGCCTCGTTTCCCAAATATTGCAATATGATAACAGAAGCCAAGACCGTACAATTGTAAATTAATATTCCAGGAAAAATAAAAGACAAAGAAATTTTTCAAAAACCATCTCACATCACCACCCCCCCCCCCCCCCCTTCTGTGGAGATTTCGGAATACCAACTACGTATTCTCTCTGGCCTCTACTCCGACATGAATCTACTAAATTTTCATTTCGAAAAGTTGGCAACGAGCGAACACTGGTTAACGGCTTCTAAGCCCGCAAAACCAGTGTTTTGTTTCATCCTACTACATTTGCTAATCGAATGGCTTTAACATGGGATTTTCGTAAAATAATGATGTATTTTATAATGCAGAGAAGAGGGGATTTATTGAGAACCTTTCAACACTGATTACAACACTTCAAAACAATTGGCTAGCCCGTGCATTTTCTGGTACAGTGGAACTTGGTCAGTAACGATTTTTACTAAAGCCTCATATGACAGGTTTTTTTGAAATGTGTAACTCAATTTAGTTAAAAACACCACCTCGGTTATAAAACAACTTATAGGGATTTGCACTTCCAGAGAGACTATCGAGGCATTCTTTTTCTTCTAATGCTTCTTCTATCGAAGATTGGTTATCATCATGGCAATTTGAAAACACGTAGATACAGTGCTTCGGACTCCCCCAAAAGAAAAAAATCGTATGTAGGGTATCGAATGTACATAGTCATGATGACTGTGCTAGGGGTTTCCCGTTGCCTTCTACATCCTTATGCCATTGACTCTTCATTGAGTTTCTCCGCATTCGGGACCAGTTTCCCAACCCATCACAGAAAAGACTGTGTTTTTCGCTTATCCTGGCTCAAACTATCTGTGTCTGTCACACTTCACAGGCACAGATAAGGGTTTTTCGCCTCTGAGACCATAAGGCAATTACTCAGAAGTTCAGATACTTTGAAGACATGTGGCAACTTTAATAACTGTCCCGTACCGTATTTTGTAATATGCTACTTGATTATTTTTGAAAACCTATTTTAATGCATTATTTGATTTATTTCATACCCATTAAAATTATTATTATTTTTATTATTTTCGTAAAGAAAACGTTGTTTAGTAGGGAAAAATCTTGTAATCCTCAATCTAAAACACCAACATTTATTTATTTATTCTTTAATATTCACAATTTCTTCCTCACCTTATCTTATCTAGTATATTTTGTTATTGTATTTTGTAATAGGCTACTTGACAATTTTTGAAAACCCATTTTAATGCACTAGTAAATTTATTTTTATACCCATTAAAATTATTATTATTTACCTAAAAAAAACGTTATTTATAGTAGGTAAAAAATCTTGTAATCCAGTCTTTAATATAACAATTTATTTATTTATTCATTAATATTCACAATTTTTTCTTTACCTTACCTTATCTAATCATATTTTGTGTTTTACTGTTGCGACTGTCAAGTAGCCTACTATCGGAAGAATCATCGGGACAACGAGTACAACCCGCATCATACACAAAAAATGAGCTCCTTAAAAAAGTTGATATGTCCCCCTAAGATTTCCTTTATTTATGCATAGAAAAGAGAGGATGTGGTTTAAAATATTAGTATTGCCCCGGAGGGGAGGGGGGCGACAATAACATATTGGTGATCACATTCATCCGCCAGGGGTTGGTTGGGTGTTAGTCGGGAGATAGTTGGGGGGGGGGGGTGTAATATGTGCGAGGTTTAAATTAGCTACCGCCTTCTCACGTGCCTAACCAATTTGTAACCGAGACAAAGACAAATGAACTGCTAAGCACTTGTCGCGCTATTGTCGGTAATATTTTTCACACTAAATTAACCGCGCGAAAGATGAGGGGTGGCACTCCCTCTTATTCGTTACAGGCGTGGATGACACTTTGAGAGGCATATTTTACGCAGTTGCTTTTTTTTGTTTGTTTTGTTTTTTTGTTTTTTTTAAACAGCCTACAACAAGTGACCTGAGTAAAATAAACGCGACTCAGATGAAGTGTCTAAGGCGGATTGCTTGTAGAACAAGGTGGGACCGAATCCGGAATGACCGCATCAGGCAAGACCTACAAGTGGATTCCATAGAGAAAAGAATGGAGAACAAGCAGTTACAATGGTTCGGCCACGTCCATAGGATGGACGAGAACAGGATCACCCGGAGGTTGGTGGAAGCAAGGCCGCAAGGAAGAAGACCCATCGGCAGACCGAGGACAATTCTTGAGGAAAGGATTGAACAACCCGCCAGAGCAAGAGGGAAAACAATGGCCGAGCTGAAGGTGTTAACGTCCGACCGGGGCGAGTTCAGGAAATGGGTTCGAGGCGATTGGTCCCAGCGTCCAGAGAGGTAGCTTTCTCTAGGATTCTGGTTGAACACTACTAATCCATTGGTCCCAGCGTCCATAGAGGCGGCTTCCTCAAGGATTCTGGTTGAACAATACTACCCCATTGGTCCCTGCGTCCAGGGTGGTGGCTTCCTCACAGATTCTGGTGGAACACTACTCTGGTGAACCGCCAGACAACCGCACTCCAGTTCTCCCTTAAACAGTTGATTGTCGATTCTACCCCCTCCCATTGACACCAAGTGAGTACATTATGTAGAAGGCTAGGGGAGGGAGTAGACGGGGTGGGGAGCCAGTGTTTGCGGTGATGACACTCGTGATAAGTACAATAGAATGCTATACAAAGGAAGGAGGGGGGCGGCGGGGTAATTGTCACTCCAAATGCTCTTCCTTAAAAACTCCTTCACTTCTCCCTCTACACTCATTTATTTCTTTAACATTCATTTCCTGCATCATCAAGAAAAAAAATCACAGATCTTGAGCGTTTCATCTTTCTCTCTTTCATTTAAGAACCTTATGCCTCTTCTGTTCATTTTTTGACCGTTCTCCTTTTCTTTGTGTACTCACAGATAACAATGAGATAAATTTGGTGTGGAAAGTGATGTATGAATGGCGCGGCGTTTGATATTGTACGAAAGGGGGTGGGATTTTTCGTTTTAAATTGCCGTTGAGTGGCTCGAGGTTTTTTTAGATTTTATTTTGGAATTTCAATGGAATGAAATGACTTTTTGTTCATCTTGTAGGTTATGGAACTAATCTATCGGGAATTATTAAAATCATAAAACAAACACGGTCTCGAATATGAATTTCATTGTTATTTAAGTCTACGCGAAAATGTTATGGCCATCTTGTTAAAAAAAACATGCAGTAGGGGTCTTCACAGTGTTCGTGCTATCGAGTTATACCTAGTTAAGTGTGTTATATCAAGTTAAGTTAACACACCGATAACCCGATAACCAAGCTACCCAGCGTGCTATCCTAAACGCACTTCCAAGTTGGTTAAGTGTGCTATTTAACTTGCGCTGCGATCGATACCTCAGGTTTGACCGCCGCCATCTTTGTTTTTGTTGATTAATTTGAAACACGCGTTTAAAATTTGGTGGTATTTAAATTTATTTGTATAATCTATTATCACAAGCAATTACCGTAAATACTTAAAATTGTAATAAGGCGCCCATTCCATTGACCGGCTAGGGCTATTTCCAAAAACAGTGACGTGGTAGCAGACATTCAAGACTTAGGTAGCGTTTCCACCGATCTCGCATTGCAGAATGCAAATGACATTGACGGAAATTAGAATTTTTCTTTTTATAGAAATCTATTAAAATTTTTGTACTTAACATACCCCATGACGCCATTTTTTAATTTTAGTTTGTTTGTTTGTGATTTTACTGTATGATCATTGATCAATTTTAACTATTGCATAGAGGAAAATAAACATGTCCGTCAATTCTGCAATGCGACCTCGGTGGAAACGCCACCTAAGTCTTGAATGTCTGCTACCACGTCACCGTTGTTGGAAATAGCCCTAGCCGGTCTATGGAATGGGCACCTAACCCAAATGAACAAAAATTGTAAACAAATGTGGCACTAGAAGAGAGTTCTGCCACTTTCTTTAAAACCATGCCACGAACGTTTGACTACTACCACGTTGTTTACCCTGTTAAACATGATAACTCACTCCCAAGGTACGCTCACGATTGTGTGTTAACTTGCATAGCACATCTAACTCGATAACACCAACGCTGTGAAGACCCCTAGTATGTCAACAAACGTACTGTATGCTTTTTCTGTTCCTCTGGAATCTTACTTTCATACTTCATACAGTATCTTTACAACCAACTTTACCGTTCCTTGACCCGGGAGACGTATTATTATAGGTGTTAGCAGCAAGTTTGAAAAATTAAAAAAAGTTCAGTACTTTGGTATGAAAACAGCTTTTTAGTTTTGCTTACTTTATAAGATACTGTACAGTGAGCCACCTCGATTCCTGAACCTCATTACATTGTCCTGTTGGGTTACGGGCACTTTATTGGGCACTTGACTAAAAATATGGGTTTTCACTTAAGAGTATACGTCCCGTAGAAAATTGCCTGGCCGAAATTTAGCACTTCTTAGTTTTTGTTTAATTAACTAAGTAAGTTATTAGAATATGGGTTCATTTAAGTTGTAGATTATTACTTTATGCATCATACTGGCATAATAGGGTATTATTAATTTGTGTTTTTTAGTTTTATAATGGTATCTATTTTGTGTGAAATTTTTATGAAAAAGCTACCGTACCAAAAATTAAGAATATCCTATTATATAATGTATGAAATAGTCTTCTACAACTTAACTGAGCCAAATCTTTAATAACTTGATTTGTTAATTTGTTAATGAAATAAAAAATAAGAAGACTGTAGAAACAGCGGATTTTGGGGTACCTATTTCCTATGGGAAGTATACACTTAAAAAATACGCTGGCGACTATGAAACGCAACGTATTGTGCATATAAAACTAAAAACTTGGGGGCAGACCCCATCATTAAGCCTTACTTTTATAATGTCCGGGGGGGGGGGGGGGCTCCGCTGTTCTGTTTGTGACACAGTCGGCCACCCTCGCGCCATTTCCGCGGGCGAGGCTGAGGCCTCCATTTTGCCCCTCCTCCCTCTTTCTTCATGGAGATAAAAATTGCCTTTATTTTTCACCCATAAAAGTAACCCCATCTGTCGCGTTAATATTAGATTCAACAGCAATATAATGGAGTGCTTTGAAGCCGGGGAACACCTGCCCCAGTCGACGCGGCGTGGGAGGAAGGCAACAGGGTCAACTGGCTGACGAATGGGCAGTCTATTGGTACTTGGAGTCTGTGACGCGGCTCATATGGCCTGCCCCATTGATATCAATACTGATAGATATGACGTGGCCTCGTGGAAACCCGCATCTTTGATTGAGGACATTTCTCAACTGTTCCCACATAATATTTTTTTCATAAGCTTTTTACTCGTCAATACAGCCAAACCGTATTGTAATGTCTCTTGGAATGAGACTTTTCAGAAGAACTTTTGTGGTTTCTTTAGTAAATTAAAACTCAATTTAAATTTTATTTCCTCTCTCTCTAATTGAGTCTGTATGATGCATGTATGATCCAGCGGACCAGAGCAGGTTCAAAGATGCAGATAACTTGGTAGTGTGCACAGTGCCGGTAGGGAAACATGCTAGGACTTGTCCTGGTCACCTCCGAACTAATCGTGTGACTTCACTGTGTTTCCCAAGTGGTTCGGAATCCACTATAATCAGGAGGTCCCCTGTCCTATGGGCCCACACCGTGGCCCGGGACTGTGTCCAACCATACTACTACTACTACTACTAGGTCCCCCAGCCTTATTAGTCGAGTTCTATTGCTTCTGCGAATCTCGGTATGGCAACAGGTTTGACTACTGGACCCCAACCGTCATTAGCAACAGTGCACCCTAGATGCTCAAGTCTGGGACGCCAGATCACAATATGCCATCCACGTAATAAATTCCATTATAAAATCTTCGGTCGTTACTGATACTAAACCATTCAGCATTTTAGTGTTGCATTGTTGGCAGACATGTTTGCGCGGGAAAGTCACATGAATCGCGCGGGAAAGGTTCCCGGTCAGGAAACCGCCACTAATGGCCCTTCCCGCTCTCCTGATTTACTTTTACTATATGGGCCCTTCCCCCTTCTCCTCTTCCTACCCCCTAATGGACGCCTTTATTGATAGGTTGTACGAGTATCCTTGCTCGAGGGCCTGCCCGCTGCGGTCGAGTTTACACGTGTGGCGGGTTTTTGAATAGGAATAAGACTGCTAGAACTGTGGCCTTGTTTTATATTTCTTGCAAGCATTTTTATGTACATGCTCTATCATCTGCGGACTCTCGTGTCTTAGCTTTCAACGCGTTAGGCCCTCACTAGCGTGAGAGAGTGGAGCGTCGTACAAAACCGAGGCACTTACTAACTTCGCGTGTCCAGGGAACACTGTTGTCCAAAATTGAGCAGCTTCGACGGTTTTGTCATTAGCTTCAAGGAAGTCGTCAATCGTGCAGGGACCAGATGGCAGTATAGTAGACCAGCAGGTGGGTGGCATCCTGAGCAGCACCACAGTCATACCGGACATCTTCGGCAACACGCAGTCCCCACCGAGATGTAGAGGAAGTCAAAGCCCTTCATGGGCTGTTGAGCCAGATAAAAGAAGATTTTGTTTGGAGACTCTTCTTCTTCCTCTTTCCTCTTAGTGCCGCGTGCGCAGCGTAAGGGGGTCGACCGGACCCATTTCCTATACTCGACCCAGTTGGACGCTAACGCCTTTTTGTTGTTGTTGTTTTTCCTCTTGCTCCGGCGTCAGTATACCATATAATACTGCAATATAACGTTTCTAGATGTTAATTTTGTGTTAAAATTCCGAATGGTGAAGCTGCCTTAACAGCAAGCTATTTGATACAACATGGTTACAATTGAGTTTGTAGTTACCGTACCGAGGCTGTGCCTCGGGCAAATACATGATATTGTATGATGGAAAGGCTTTGTTTGGGAACTTCCTTCCGCTTACACTGCATTGTACAGTGTGTATTGTAGCTCTATAGCCTGGAACCTTTGAAGAGTTCGGGGCCTCACTATGGTGGATTTAAAAATCGAATTTATATTGCTTATGGCCACCATTTCAACAAGAAGAGGCGAATGGATGGGGGAATATTCCTGAGACACGAAGGGCTCCTCAAGAACATCATTGAGGGTATGGTTGAAGGCACCAACTCAAGAGGACGACAGAGGAAAGAGTACCTTGAGGATGTCATGAAGGACCTAGGGTGCGACACCGATAGAGAACTGAAAAGGACCGCACAAAACAGACAAGTGTGGCGGAGAAAAATACAACTTTCGCTGCTAACCCATCCCTAGATTGCAACTCAAGAAGAAGATTGCTTACTGGCGAGAAAGAAAGGGCTACTGCAGGATATATGTACAGAGCATCTGCTGACCCCAAAACCTCAAAAAAGGTTCTATTTCATTTCAAAATTGCTGTAGTTACTTCTTAAACAGGTGAAATTATCTGCGTAGCTGAGTTACAGTTTTATTTTATAGATACTACGCTTATGTGCGGACATTTGCGCACTGCAAGTACATCTCATGCTCATTTCAATGCGGATATTATTTTTAATAATAATAATAAAGTCTTATTGGGGAAAAAAATGTAGATACCGCGAGATGGTCCTCTCTTACACCTAACTGTACAGTTTAATTGAAATATTTGTATATAATAAAGATAACAGTCACACTAATTCAAATTCGCTGCCATCCACGTTCATATTCTCACTCATTCATACACATGCATTAACTCAGACGACATTTTTTAGTGGTAACGTTACAAAATGACGCATGCGTGGAACGCTGACTAGGAATAACAATAATTATAGAAGTGGTTTCGAAATATACTTGTTTATCAACATTAATACAGGCATGTGACGAACTCAAACTACAAATCCTATGAGGCCATATTTTGTTATTATAGCTATGACCACATAGCTATGAGGTTCATTTGTGACGTCATTTTCTAGATGGCAGCACCAGTTGCAATGATATCAAAGCGTTAATTTTTCCATAAGCCTCAATACTATTTTAAAATGATTTTTAATTACGTTTTATTTTTAAGTGATATTTTTCTATAAATCATGGAGAATATATATATTAAATTATATGCAGCGAAATAAGGTCCAGGCATAGTAAAAATATTATAAAAAATATTAAAAGAATTAATTAGATGCTAAGAGCTTAGTTTTCTCATGCAAACGGGGGCGATTTTGAATAATATGGATATCGGTTTGTCGTCAGCGAACCTAGTGACGAAAGCTGTCCCTACAGAACCTCATTGACTTTACTTCTTGCTGCTATCCTATTTATACGTTAGTACTATACGTATAAGCTTTGTGATGATTGAAATTTTCATTTTTGAGATTTCAACGGATTTACACCTCTTGAAGTCCCTAGAGACATGTCTAACCATTATATACTTATGATTGTCTTATCCATCACGATAGGGACATTCGAAGCAGCCGAAATTGAGCCCTAGGGCAATTATATAGGTGAATGAATGAATGAATTATATTGGATACAGTTATACAATACAATTATAACTAAACTAAAAACACTTAACATGTAACATTTAACTTAGATAACTAACATCAACAATATAAAAAATAAAAATTTACAAAACGAAATAAAATTGGCCCATTGTAAGAACAATCGGCCAAATTAAATTACGCATTCCCCAGAAACTCATCAAGCTAATAAAACACACTCTCGTTGTAATATGTTGTATTATATATCGTGTGTAATATTCGCCTGAACTCCCTAGCCTCCGAACGCAATCTCTCAATGTGGTCCGGTGATTGGTTGAACAGCAACCTTCCCTTTATTAGAATGAAATTGTCGGTGCCATGTCTTCGGGTTCGGGTACGTACGATGTTACCATTTTCACCCTCTCAGTCCACCCTGTTAGTCAACTCCCCTTCTCCCAGCGTGCCTCAAGTTAATAAACGGATGATTTTGCCCTATATGTTGCAAAATTAAATTGTCTTTGCCAGGTATGTCACGATTACGTAAATTAAATCACATATCAACATCATTTTCATTCCCACAATTCATTCCGCGGTAAACTTGTCTACACATCTGGATCTATATGTAAATTGCAGTGTGTGTGTGTGTGTGTGTGTGTGGCGACGACAACGACGAGGAGTAGGAGGAAGACGATGGTGTGGAGACAAGCGACGCAGAGGGGGGGGGGGGGGGCGAAAGGGGGTAACTCGATTTACTGAACAAGGAGCGGGTAAGAGAGTTTGTTATTATGCGTGACTGCCCCTCCCTCCCCCCCCCCCTTGCAGAGCCATGCATTAACTCAGTTTACATTCCTTGGCCCATTTGCCCCTCGCCCCCGACGCCCGAGGTGCCGACATGTTATTTTATTCAAATGCAGACTCCCTTGTGATGGTGGTAGTGGTGTCAGCCCCCCCCCCCTCTCCCCCAACACTTCCATATTCAATTTCAAAGATAAGTTGAAAAGTTTTGGGGGGTGGGGGTGTGGGCCGGGGGTAGATACTCGTATTTATCACTTTTGAATTGGACTTAGTTTCCGAGTTGGGCACTTATGCAGGCCCCCCCTTTGCCAACTTTACGCCGTTGTTCGTTTTTTTGTATGTGAAAAGGGATGAAATGTTGGTATGTTGAAAAGTGGGATTTTATGTAGATTTATCTGATTTTGCCGAAATGCTATTTGTGGTATATTTTATATTTTTAGAATAAAAATAGACCAGGGGGATTCACTTCCCTGTGGTAATGTGGAAAAAAGAACTATTCGTATAATATTGCGGTACAAATTTAGATTGGATCTGACGTCATTTGCTTAGGATCTATAAAGAGACTAGGGTTGGGCGGCACTGTCCATGTAAGTAGGGTTCTACTTGTACTTATTGGCCACATGGCGTCTACGTGGTCCAAATTTCCATGATAAATGAATTTTCGTTAGAAGAGACATTTAAACAAGAAGAGAAGGAACTCATGTTTGTACGGAAAATGGTATTCTTATCAATTTAACAGACTCATCAAAACATGATGAGACCGAACCTTAAGCTAAAGTTGGTTAATATCCGAGCACCCCCCCTTATGTTTCGCCAAGTTGGCGCCATTGGCGAGCGGTTATACGCGTCTATTGATTTACGAGTACTCACATACGTCCTGTTCCCTATGACGCCTCATGCAAACATACTTCAAAGTTCCCTTCGTAAATAAACCCGAAGCGCTAGATTCTGCCCCATTATATCAAAGGTAATTATACCCATGATCAGACAGTTCAAAACGATATTTTGCAATTTTACAACGTAACCGGAACAGGTCATGTTTCATTAATTTCCATTTTGGCTTTGACAACAACAACTCAGCTCATTCTACCTCTGCCACTTCCCTCCCCCTTCCCTCGATCCCCCTTTGACAAAATTTTGTAAAAAGTGCCCGGGGTGTATGCGGCGACTGCTGAGTTGGACTTGGTGACTTGCCCCGCTCCTGTAGCTGTAGGCTGTAGCTCTGCGTTGAGTTTCCAACAGAGGCAACATTTCTTGTCTGCTTTCATTTTCTGTTGTGCAGTTTTAGCGTCAGCATTTTTGTGTTTTTCATTTTTGAATGGTGAATCCAAATATTAGCGTTTGTGACCTGTAGCCTTCTGATTATATATTAATATTGCGGTTGTTTTTTAGTAGGAATTTGGTGAATTTCGTGACCCATTGTAATCACAAAAGCTTTCACGGCAGCAGCTAAGCCTACGTGATTCAATCTTAGAAGGTGACGCAGTTCCGCTGAAGATGTCGTCCGCAGATGTTGAAGTATACGCTTTCAGAACGGCCACGGCCCGGATTCTACTGCTACATCACTTACCCATTGGTTTTCAGGCGTTACTTTACTTTTTCGTGTCTGAGGTTGAGACTCATTAAAGATTTTAAGCTCAGTGTTTTGCCACCTTTCGAGCGTTGTAGGTATTTTTTTTACCGTTAATGTACGGGAATATTTCCTTGTCGTCCATCAACTTATTTTTGATTCAAGCGCCGGTAGGCTAGCAGAGGTTGAAGGCTGGTGTAAAATTGTGGGGTCCAGTCGTTAAGTCGCATATTAAACCTCCAGATCACTGTTGCTGCAACCTGAAGAAGAAGAAGAAGAAGGCAAATAAAAAGTCTTGAAGTAGTAAGAGCAATGTCATTTCATAGAACTCCAAACGTATCCCCTTTCATCTTTTAGAGCATCTGAAGAGTTAAACCACTTTGGACACAACTCTGACGTTAACTTCTCAAATGAACGCTGTCAGAAGTGGTCGTATTGAATGAACAGGGAAGCTCGGGGTGGACGGAGCAAAAAATTAAGTGGAATTGCTCGGGAGCTACGGATAAGGGATGGCCTAAGGTGTGGGGGGAGGGGGTATTTTGACAGGGAGATGAACTGTGGTCGAACAAGAAGTGGGGACCGTGAAATAAATTAGGTTGTTTGGCCGCAGGGACAAAAGGCGAGCGGATGTCATAAATCTCAGGACTTTAAAATTTTTTTGAAAAATGCTGGCCAAATGGAATTACAAATGTCTATCCCCCCTCCACACTGTACGGGCAGTTTGCTTCCTTAATGGCTCAGTGCTAAATATTTAAAACAAATTCTCACTCCTTTTGTTGCCTTCAGGGTTGGGTTTCCTTTTTTTTGTAGCTTTTTCTTCAAAAAAAATAAGCAGCATTAACGCCCCCTCCTCCTCCGGGACGCCAGCGCAAGTCATTTGTTTTTACAAAGTCGAATTTCAAAGTAAATTTTCACTGCAGACATAGAAAAAAGATTATAATAAAAAATTGTAAATAATGACTTTTTGTTCTATTGTATTACTAAGCCAATCTAGCGGAGTTAGGGCTATAAAACACGGGACCGCCTGCTTTACATGCCCTCCGAAGCATGGCCAGAATATGTAGCTAGTGTATGGCTCGAACCGGGGTTACGTAACGAAGCTGAAGAATCGGGGATGATAGGCCGTTGGTCGTTCTGGTCGTTCCGAAGGCGTACTTCCAAACGTTTCGTCAACATCTGGAACTGCGTAGACAGGATGAGGTAGTAGGGAGCAAATCAGGGGTGAGGATGACTCCGATTCTACCACCACCACCCCGCAGCTTGGTATAAATATCAGTGCACATCCCCCTGCCCAAACAGTTGCTGCTGAGCCTCCGAGATACAATCTTAGAAGTCTACGCACTTCCACTGATGATGTTGCCGAAACGTTTGGAAGTACGCTTTCAGAACGATTCTACTGCTTCATCATGAATGTGGAAGATAGAAGTGATACTACCCTGCAGGCCTGCACAATATACTGCAAATTGGAATTTGATTTATAGCAATTTGACAGTCTTTGGTTTCAGAAATCGAGTGCGGTTCTTATTGAGCTTAATGCTTAAATCGTCTGTAACAGACGTAGCGGTGCAACAAATTGAATAAAGCTTTTAAGTCAGCAATTTATATTTTCTTCTCTAGCCCTTTTGAGGTTTTCGCGCCACACCCTAGTTTTATCGTTACCTACGAAATAAGGAAGTGATCGCTCAATAATCAGAAATATTCTGTACACGTTTTGAACTTGCAGTATCTCAAATTGAAGAATTTGAAACTTACTGAGAACCTGATGTCAGTGTTTTTATATGTTTATCAAAAGGCATTACTTAGAAGTTCAGCTGCTTTGATGTCCATTTGACTTCAATGCAAATAAAATAAATAAATAAATATTGGCTATTACTAAGCCAACCTAGCGGAGTTAGGACTGAAAAGCCCTCTCTTACACTCAGCTAAGAAGGACCTGCTTCACATGCCCTCCAAAGCATGGCCAAAAAATGTAGGAAGTGTGGGACTCGAACCAACAACCTTTCGGGTGAAAGTCGGAGTCTGTACCACTACTCTACATGTCCTGCATAGTAAAGAGTATATTTATTTTAGGAGAGAAAATGCACATTACAAATAGACCTCTCACTAACAGAAGGGGCTTCCAAGTGCACGGTATTTCTTAGTTTCTCTTAGAAATCTGCCCTGTAGCTGTAATGGTGGATCTTTTGGAATACTGCGTTAAGTATGTGTAAAGTGTATACCCCCTCTAGTCTCCATGTGCATGCAACACGGGCATTTCCATAGCTTGAACTGTCCGCAGAGTACGTAAACTGACTATCGGTACTTAGTCTCCGCGCTCTTCCTTCTAATTACAGTGTAACGCTCAACTATACAAGCAAAACTGGGAGTAATTTTCCGTTGAATACTTTTTACCGGAGCAATACGAGGGTAGTTAGATAATTAATAATGTGGTGCATGATCCCCGGGGGTGTCGTCTACAATGGTAATCTGCCCCCGGGGGAAACCTCCGTTGCCAATTAGCTCACGGCCATATCACCAGCTAACTTTGTCTGCCCCCTGACAACATTAGCCCCCCCCCCTCCTCCAACCTGTCTTCTATTTTTACTTTCTTGCGGGTCGTGAAATTAAGTGGCTACTACTTACGTTATGCTGTAATACGATGCATAGTGCAGGGGTTGGATTTGATGTTCTGTTATTTTCTATGTATAAAAATGAATCCCTATTTCCCTTGATTACGCCATCAAGCGTGAACGGCTGGACAGATTTCACTATTTTTCTGTGTTTGTTATTGTCAGGAGAAGGTTCTTATGACAGAAAAAATTTAAAAAATTGCACGGAAAATTAGAAAATTCCATGATAAGCCCCGAAGGTCTTGTTAAATATAAAGAAAGAAAATTGTCTTTATTTTCCATATGGGCGAATTTTGGGCCTTTCTAGTTTCATTAAGGCGGGTATTCCACATACGTCAATCGTCAATTAAAAATTGAAAAATGACGTTTTAGCAGACATTAAAGACATACTAAAAATTCTGCTACCACGTCAATTTACGTCATTGTTACGTCATTTTTCAATTTTTCATTGACGATTGACGTATGTGGAATACCCGCCTTAGGGTTGCACAGATAGACCAACTACCTCCTAACCAAGCAAGCTGACAATCTGACATTGATTACACAATCTGAATGCCAAGTTGTCGCGATAAAAAAAGTACAAAACATTGCCCCTTCGTAAGCTAAACATGATTATATGCGTGCTCAATGTTAAGAGCCCTTTTTCTGGTACTATTCTATATATTTTTTTTTCCTTTTATGGAGATTAATCTACCTATTGCGATGGCGACCAATGTTCAACTTTTGACGAATTTTCTTCACAACTTTTCATTTCATGAGCGCCTGAGTCTAAAATCACCCCCCGTTCAAAATGTAGCAAAAAATTATAGCTAGAGAACCCAAAGCGCACAAAGTTGGCTCGCAAGCCGTGGGTTGCCCACTACAGTTGTATATGGTATGTTGGAAGGGCAACGAATACATCTATCACTAAACAGCCAATTGAATTCCAATATTACTACAAAACTTTGTATCGTCTGACCCGAACGTGATTCTGTTTGCAAACCAGTTGAATAATTTAATTGTGTAGACAGAAACGCTAAAAAAACCACTTACTTGGTGACCTCACAAAGCAAAAATTGATCGTGTCGTAAAGTTGTATTATTAGCAGTTATATGGCTGACGTTCGTCGAAGGGTTGAAAATGTGTTTTTAATTGAACATAACATTGGTGTGAGGCGTTGAGGTTATCAGAGCGGAAGTTGTGGTGTGATCGATGGAGTTTCAAGAGTCATTGTCTGTGGTAAACTCGTCTATCAAATCAATCGCAAACATCCAAATAAGCCTTTTATGTCATCACCTATAATTCATCATTAAAACAAGAGTTATCCAATTCAATTCTGTCCACGTACCTTTTACCCAATAATTAATAAATATTTTTCCCTATAAATGCGAATACAAGAAGCCTCTCCATAGCTCTCTACTCCATTCAGTCCATTGTCGTGCTGTAATGTAATGAAGGCATACACCTGCTGGGCTTGAATGTGGCGGACAAAGCTCGACGCTAATTAAATGATTTGAATAAATGGCGGGAACAATGGCGGAGGTGTTGAGCGTCAAATATCTAAACTGTTACCATGCTCATCTCTCTTCCTATCACCTGCTCATGTTACCTGTTTGTTGCCATTTTATCCGGCAACTTTAGTTTCCGGTCTCTTTTTCCCCTAAACATTGAAGACTTTAATAATTTCCTGTAGAACTCTCAAAGTCGAACATCTTTAATTGTTTTACTGTATTGGATCATTTTAAAACGTATAGTCGCACACGCACAAGTATTTCAGTGTCTGGTTCTTACGTTCTTACTGTTCTTATGTAGCCAGAGTTCTTTATAGAGGTGATGATGGTACTTTGGCTTCCGCCAATGAAATTTTATTGAATAACTGTTGCCTTCTTCAACTGATCAGAGATCAGACCATACATTGGACACATCCACATATCCTGGCGTGGCTGCAAGACGTGCGCTTGGTCGAAGGAGTCGTGACTGGTCGCACCATCTCTCCTATATAGAACTCGATATGTAGCTTATAATAGCGAAAACATGAAACCCCCAGTTTCCGGGGTTCTCAAAACCATTGTAGTGCTATAATGTAATGAAGGCTTACACCAGCTGGGCTTGAATACGCCGGACAAAGCCCGCGCTAATTAAATGATTTGAATAAATGGCGGGAACAATGGCGGAGGTATCGAGCGCCATCTATCTTAAATTGTACCATTCTCATCTCGCTTCCTTCCTCTAGTCTCACCACCTTCCTTGTGCCTCTGACATCCCTTGAGTGTCTGGAAGAGAAGGGAGGCAAGGGGAGGATTCCCGTTTTGTGGCGGGGATGTTATTGTTCGTGCTGTGATAGAGTCGGGCGGCTGGTAGTATTAAAGGCATTGTTGGAGAATTGTATAAAATTAATTTTCCTTATTTATTTCTCTAGCGTGTTTGAAAAGGTTTAATTTTCAATCTCTCTCTTTAGAGTCTTACCTTTTTCATGTTATTGGCATTGGTGAGAGCTTCAACGTTACCGCTTTCCTTCCACAATGTTGAGTTTGCATTAAAATTAAACTCTTCATTGTTGTCTCATCCCAAAATACTTCAGTCGGTTTTGTCATTTTCTTCCATGAACCTGGGTCAACGGTTGATGAAAATATTATTAAAGGGGTTGTTTTCTACATCTCAAGGCTCTAATATTCTACTAATGTTTTTCTAAAAACTCCTTTTAAGTTATTATGGAGATGACGACGGGTTATAATCGCGTTGCGATACACGTTTATCACTCCAGCACGGCTTGACTGATTTTTAAAATCTTTGATTTCTTGGATTTGTTTCTGTCCTGAATCCACCAAAAAATGTGAAATTAAAGTGGATGTGACGGAGTGCCGTGATCTTTATAGATTATAAAATAATTACTGTATACCAAAGACAACGCTCATGTCCTGTTACACCGTATGTATGATCTTGGAGTCGGGCCCCGGCCACAATTTGGGCCCGTAGGTCCCCCTGCCGTACTAATCCAGGTCTATGGCTTCTGCGAATCTCGTTATGGCAGCAGGTTGGACTACTGGAGTCCAACCGTCCTTAGCAACAGTTCACCCTAGATGCTCAAATCTGGGGCGCCAGATGACATGGCACTCAGCGAGAATGTGCCATCCACTTCCAGGCTCCATCACACGGTATCGGCACATATTGTTCACTTGCACACCAATCTGGGCGAGGTGATGTCTGAAATGAGGTTCATTTGTGACGTCATTTTGTAGATGGCAGCACCAGTTGCAATGATATCAAAGCGTTGATTTTTCCATAAGTCTCAATACTATTTTTAAATTATTTTTAATTACGTATTATTTTAAAGTGATATTTTACTATAAATCATGGAGAATATATATATTAAATTATATGCAGCGAAATAAGGTCCAGGCATAGTAAAAATATTATAAAAAATATTAGAAGAATTAATTAGATGCTAAGAGCTTAGTTTTCACATGCAAACGGGGGCCATTTTGAATAATATGGATATCCGTTTGTCGTCAGCGAACCTAGTGCCCAAAACTGTCCCTACAGAACCTCATTCACGTGACCAGTGAGCAGGGATATTTGTTTAGCCGTAGGTACTCCTTGGTTCAAATTCCTTCAAGTTCCTTGGTACTAAACAAACGTTATAAAAATAATGTTATTTTATTTATCGAATGTGATTTTAATATTGGGTACAATATGTGAACGAGAAAGATAGAAGGGTATAATTGGCTGAGAGAGCAAGCGCGAAGTCAATAAAATTTTAATTTTTTTCTCATTTTTCAATATTTTTGCCGCGCTGATTCAAATATCATTTCGGTCCAACGATCAAACGCTGGCAACGCTTTCTAATGTTTTCTACTGGATGCAAATGATTGTAAGTCGCTGTTTTTTTGCCAAGATGTTTATTTATCTTTTCTTCTGCTACTAACTTTGTTATTGTTGTTTCTGTTATGACAGCTTCCTCTTTTGACGCATTCCGTTTTGTTGAATTTTCGCGTAATTTGGTCCTTTTTTCGTGTTTTACATTTTCTACTCTCTACATAACATATTAATTCCAGTGTAACAGTTAAAAAATTTCCACGGCTGGAGAGTCGATCGGTGTGAGGTTGAAAAATCTGGTCTGATATGCCGTGGTTGAAGTCACTGTATAATCTAATCTGCAACTAAGTTTGCTAAATGCTCCACGTATATGCACTTTGACAAGATTCGCATTTGTTCGACAAGTTAACACCAGCTACAGAGCAACCAAGGCCGTAGTCAAAGGGGTTCAACCCCCCCCCCCCCCCCCCCGAAATTAAATGGCTTGATACTAGATAGAATCGGATTTTGAGAGGAAAAATAAAAACCACTATGTAATTCCCAATTAAATTTCTACCCCCCCCCCCCTGAAAAAACATTCTTGCTACGGCCTTGAGAGCAACCTATCTAACCTAACAGAGGTCTGTGAGCTAACTTTATTACATAAAGACAATGCAAAATACTCGTACAATATATTGCAGCATTATATGGTATATATTGTTTTTGTTTTTTGTGTTTTTTGTACGTTTGTATTGGAAGAGCATAGTAGGAAATAACCGCACTTCCATTCTCATGTTTTCTTTGATGTTTTTTTTTTTTTTTACATAGGTGTAATAGGTAATAGGTGTAACTACCGTAAACGGTACCTGTATAAATATAAATATAATACTGATATTGAGTAAAAATAAAATTCATAAAACTTAATCATTTTTGTAGCCAATAGTACATACAGTAGGCTATAGATTCTTACCTTGGCTAAGAAAGCCGGATTTAAGTTTGCAAATAATGCCTTTGATGGTGTGTAAAGGACCATTAATGGGATTTAATGGGGGGGGGGGGGGGGGGGGTGACATTGCACTGGCTTGGGAGTTGCACAAGAGTTCGATATCACCCGCTTTAATCCTTTCCAAAAGTCTTGAGTTGCTAAAACTACCCACATGGAACTTACGTTAAAACTTGGATCTGCTTCAAAGTTTACCGTAGATATCCCTCCATTTCTTAGTCATGCAGATTCAATCCTATACCAACTCTGAATTGCGAATTACGTGATTAATGGGAATATGAGCTTCTTTGTTTTTGTCGCGCCCTGGCGCGGCGGTTAGCAATCGTGCGGATAGATGGGATCCACGATCTAACATCTTAATAGAAATAATTATAACGGCATACCCGACCGGAGTCAGCTGATGAAGCGGTAGAATCAGGGCTGATGGGCCGTGAAAGCGTACTTCCAATCGTTTCGTCAACGTCTTCAGTGGCACTAGGCAGACTTCTAATAATGTATGTCGGAGGCCTTTGCAGATGTTGACGAGCGTTTGGAAGCATGCTTTCAAACCAACCACGGTCCATCAGCCTGGATTCTACTGCTTCATCATGGAGATCCTTGGAGGAAAACTGTCGCCATACAATGGCATCTCCTTCTGCTTTATATGCCTCTTCTAGCGAAGATTTGCGATCATCGTGACAATAGGAGAGACTTTGAGATTGCTGCTCCAAGTAGAGAACTACTGCCGTAGGGGTTTCAACCATGATGTTCTTCTTCTGCCGGGAACCCACAGTTCTTCAATTTTCCTTTGGATTATTTCATGCAGAAGGCGATATTTCTCGTTCCTCACACATGGCCGAAGTATATTAGTTTCCGTGTTTCACAACAGTCAGCAGCAACTCGGCTTCTGTATCTATTCGCCTGGGGGTCTCGGCATTACAATGGCTTACTATACTGGATACCATTTAATTTTTATGGCAAGAGGTTAATGGGATACATTCCATAAATTGTTTGTACGCGATTAATTTGTTAGGTAGATAGGATAGGACTTATATTTTTGATGTTGCTAACTTATGTTTCTGTTGTTTGCAGGTGAGAAGCCCTACAAGTGTTCGTGGGACGGCTGCGAGTGGCGGTTCGCCAGGTCAGACGAGCTGACCAGGCACTACCGCAAGCATACTGGTGCCAAACCCTTCAAATGCCGGCACTGCGACCGGTGTTTCTCCCGTTCCGACCACCTGGCGCTGCACATGAAGCGACACCCGCTGTAGTGGTCGCGCTGCCGTGCCACCCCGCGCCCGCACCGCCGTCTGGCGTCGAGGAAACTCCACTCCTCCACCCGACGGCACTCCCTCCCCGCTGATGGACTATCCCTTGTGGACTGTCGCCGTCGGCTTCCTCGATCTTTCTTTTTGAACGTTTTCGTCGAGTAATTGTTTTTGTACTGTTAATTAGGCTTCCAATAGAGTGCTACGAAACAGAAGGTAGGTATGCAATGTAGTTATAATAGCCATGGTGGTGGATTTCATGGCATCTGTGAAAGACAGGGTAGTTTTTCGGAAATTTTTACAGAGTCAACGATTTTCAATTTTACTCCCCTCAAAAAACTGTGCAGTCAATGGCTATTTCGTAACCTCTAGTAAAGAGCTGCAATATTGTGTTAAATGCAGAGTTTCCTCTTCAGTAAAAATTTCGAGAAAAAAGCTGTCTAATATCGAGTCAGATCGTTGGGAATCTCCATTCACAACAGTATATTCAAATTGACTACGGCAGTAAATACTATATTATGTATAGTGTTTTGTGCAAAATTACCCCTTCATTTAAAATTTTGAGAAAACTAGCTAACATTGAAGATCTCAAGGTGTAAGTTATATGATTTTTCTAGTCACATTAGTAAATTGAAATATACTACTTTTATTTTACTTTATTTATTTAATTTTTTATTATTTTACCAAATTTATTTTGAAGCACAGTACTCGAATAATAGCCACTTTGTTAAACATTGAGTGGAGATGATGATTTTGGGCGTGAATCATGAGAAACAAATTATTTTTTTTCGCTGTTCTAAATAACCGTAAGCGGGCATATAAAGTTGGGGACCGGTTGGTGAAACTGTGCTGAAGCGATAAATCTCGTTTTTCCTACAAATAGAGAGCCCTGCTTCAGTAACCTTCGGCTCCCAAATAAATCAGCCACACGGGTTGAAATCGAAGGACTTCTAATCAAAACATCTCGAGTCGTTTTTTTCGCGGAAACCCTATTTCCTCGGAAATTTTGCTTTCTACCTGCCTGGACAACATAGTTTTACCTTTAATTAAAAAACTATCATCTCAGGAATTTGGTAGTCATGCCTAGAAACTTTCCGAGTTTTTTGAAAATTGACAATTTGTATATGCTCTTTCCGAATTTCATCTTTGCTACCTCGTATCTCTACCGCTGCAATCTTGGAAACCCCGCCGCGTTTCAGTTTTCTTAAGTTTTCCCTGTACTGTTTAACGGAAAAAAATGATAAGATATTTTTTAGACTCAATAAAATTACTGACAATTTTATTTAACATCAACATTTATACTTTTCAAGATAGGTTGTTTTCAATTTCGAGGATTTTCCTCTGAAATCGGAAAAATGCACAGTTTTCACGGCTCTTTGTTGGTAAATAGCTAGGTAATGTACGATAAATAAGGTTTACGAAACAACACTGATTACCGCATTAAGGGATGTAAAATTGTAGGAACGCTAAGCCGCGGAAACCCCGTAACGAACGTTGTGGCGCGAACCAAACATGTTTTAAGCCTACTGTATACTGTGTGCCTCGCGTTCGTCTGGTTTTTATTATGACAATCTTGATAATTTGATGTCACGGTATCCACCACTATAATGTCGGATTATTTATGAAGAGCCCTAAAATGAACTGTTATTGGCCACAGTCTAGGTTCTACTGGTTAAAGCTAGTGTTAATCTAATACCAACTATAGCGCAGTGAGTCATTGGACGAACTCTGCATTGTATAGTCCGTTCTTCTTCATGTCTGCTAAATATACAATAGGGGGTCTTCACAATGTCGGTGTTTAGAGTTATCCATAGTTAAGCGTTTTATATCAAGTTCACACTCGTGGAACCTGATAACCAAGCTAACCACCGTGTTATCGAAACACTGACCTGGTTAAACCGTTCTATTTAGGTAGCAGTCGACAGTTGTTTGACCGTCGCCATATTTGTTTCTGTCGTTAGATTTGAAACACGCGTTTAGTATTGATTGTGTGATAACTTGGATAACAACTCGATCACACCGACATTGTGAATACAATTTATTTAATGCAAGCGCTGTTAAGATTACGACAGATATTTATCGATGGGGTTTTGAGCTAATTTCCTTACCACTCGCAAATTCTATTGACACTTCAAAAATGTTATACAGTCATGATCAATAATATTGTCAGTATCTACCTAAATATATATTCTCTTTAATACGGTATCATCAATAACAATGATAATAATGTGTGCCGTGTAACCGCTGTAGGCTACCAATATACTGTATGTATCAATGCCGTCAACAATACTTTACTCAATCAATACTTGCCTTATGCGTTGTTATTATTTATTATTAGTATTGTCAATGTTATTGATCATATAAAGGCTACTATTGTTTGAAATCGGTCAGCAACATATCCGGCAGGCGAGTTTCTCGTTCATATCGTCGATGATTAACACTAGATAAACCGGCGTAAATACATAAGGTAGGTTTATTTGTTTCTTGTCTGGAATGCAGTCTAAGGGTGGCTCCCAACATTGGAAAGTGCATTCTGAAGGACGCCCGCTATGCATTGGAATAATATAAAAAAAGTGTGTAAGGTAGAAGTGAAACTTGTGTATGACAAAACATTTTAATTATTCAACTATCACTTCTGAATGGGAACTACGGACTAATAGAAAAAAAATAATGCAAGAAGAGCGTATGACTCTACTCCGTTACTCAAAGGCAAGTGAGACTAGAGACACCTAGTGGACAACCGCAACACTAAGTCGCCTCTCGACAAGCAAGTGGCGCTGTTTTTTGTCACACAAACAAATGTTGCGGAACAGAATTTTAAAGCCCTCCCTTAAGAAGTTTCACTTGAAAAACTTGGCGACTTTCTTCGGACTCCTCTTTCCGTAGGTTTACCAACAATGGGGGGGAGCCACCCATACTAGACCGACTGAAATAATCCTCATGATAATAATCGTATCTCTATATTTATCGGCAGTCTCCATAGAAAATCCGACAGTAACTGTTGCTATACCTCTTCCGGACAGCACATTAGCTTCCACCGCGCAGTATTTGCAGTATTAGTCGTTATTTAACGGTGTGATCGCTGGTAACGCGCCTGCAAGAGACCTAAGCCTGAGCCTGCCGCGCAGGCGCAATGCAAATGTTACCCCCGTACCCACTATTCTAAAATAAGGTGCATCAGTTGGAATCGGAATTTAGAAGATAATGCACTAGATGCGACTAAATAAGCAAAGGCAACGTCTGCGTCACAATTCTGTAAATGTTTGCGAATTATTTAAGGGACTGTTGTTGCATTGGTTGCTTGGGTTAGTGATGGATTCGGTCCGGAGTTTGGTGGGACTGAACTAAACCGAAGATATTAAAATTGAAATCCGGACCGAACCGATAAAATCTGTTTCGGTTTCGGTTCTCAGTCCAGCAGCGTCCAACACGGGTAGTTCCTAGTATTTGCGTTGTGGAGAGCCTTCTTCTTCTTTAAATGCCTCTTCTATCAAAGAGAGGGGATCATCATGGTGATTTGAACCTTGCAGACTGCTGCTCCGAAAAGAGAAGTCATGCTCTCCCTAAACCACTGCCTCAGGTTTTTCAACCAGGATGTTCTTCTTATGCCACGAGCCCTCAGTCCTTCTATCTCCCCTTGGATTATTACCTGCAGAAGGCGATACTTTTCGTTCCTGATCACATGGCGGACGTATGTTAGTTTCCGTTTCTTAACAGTCAGCAGCAACTCAGCTTCTGTAGATCCTTGGTGGTGTGCAAATCTGCATCCATTCTGTTTAGGTGTCTAATTCTAATACGACATAGGTAGCCATCCCCACGCATTCCACATTGAAAATCCTAGAAAGATGAATACCAACAATCGCATTGGTGCGTAGAAATTTATAGATTTGTGACGAGGACGAAAAGGTAATTGGGAATATGGTATGTTGTCGCATACTCGTAATTTTCAAAATAATATTGCGCTGCAACTCCAATCATTTTAAATTGCTGAGGTGATATTCGGTCTATAGTCATTAAAAATTAATAGGATATTCATTGCCTGTGCGCTTCGGGCATTGTTCGCATTCATCACTACTTCTATTGCCAATATTAAGGTGGAATCTTTCCAAATTTTTGGATGGCGTTAATGGCGTGTGTGCTTATTTATTAAATTCTCGTTCCACATTGGCTTAATTAATTGGTCAAATCGCTGTTTGAACACCTCCTGAAATATATAACCTTTGGTAATGTACATTAGATTAGTTCATAATGAACTATTGTTAATCTGTATAATAAAATAATCTAAAAGGAAGAAGCAGAAATATGACCAACATTATCGATTTTTATGGATTAGCGATAGCTTACAAGACAAAATATATTTTGTATTTTTACAGTTTATATATTTTTAGGAGGTGTTCAAAGAGCATTTCTATCGATGCTCTGAATCGAGAAATTAATTAATTAGCTCTCACCCTATATAGATTTTTAAATTTGATTCCCTTTAAGCCACCCGACAAGCAGGCAAACCCGAAAACAAACTTGTATCATCAAATTATTTTTTTTTTTTATTACATCAAATAATTTTTTATTTATGTTAGGTGAGTTCTTTATTAATTCACCAGGTCGACAATTATTAATATTAGTCGGCAAATATTAAATTTTATTTATTTGCAACATGCGACGACACTATATTCTTTTTGAACTTTTTTTGGGTTTCAGCGGTAGATAAATGATAAACGACGCCCCGAGTTAGTTAAGTGAGACCTGTGATTTTGAGATGTAGCTTTGTTTATTAAAAAAAATACTAGCATACGATAAACTAATGTAGCATAGTTTAATAGAAACGCGGAGAAATATTTTAATGTAAATGAACGTTAAATAATTTAATGTGTGAAAAATAGCTCAAAAAGCTAAGCAACGGCTAAGCATCTATTTTTAATTAAATTAGACTGATTGTGTACACTTATTAACTTAATCGTAGTGTATATCTTAATGGAAGCAAAACTTTTTTAATTTTTACAACTGCGGCTAGACTCGTTGATTGCATTAAAATGGAATGGGAAACATCGAACTGGTTTAAGTAGATGCAATAAATTCAGGTTAATTTCTCCATACTAAAGCTAGAGAGTTCGGAACCCCAGGGTGGCTAATTTATCAGTCATTTTTATTTTTTATTCAACAAATAACTGGTGAGCTTTTAGAATAAGTGTCACAGCTTGTTCAAGACTGCCATTTCATGTTCAGTAGTTGGATGTTGGATATAGCCAACGTGGCTGACATACAGTATTTGTCATTCCTAGCCCTGTCTAATGGGAACAAAGATGCTTACAGCAAGAGTAGTCGTCTGACATTTATGGTGACTTCCTGCCAAAATATGAGAACAGTAGCCGAATGTAAACAAATTGCAATACTGCCATCTAATGTTTCTACTATGGATAAATAATATGACGGTGTCGCAATTTGATTACATATGGCTAGTGGTTTCATTTCCTGGTCGAAAAGTCACAATAAAATATTAACGATCACTGTTATCCGCACTCTCAATCCGCTTACTGGACATACCTAGGCTCCCAAGGTCATTCGTTTGGTTATTATAATTCCTACTAATTTCGTTGTTTCACTGAGCAGAAAGTTTCAACTTAGACTAATGCCGCCCGGAGTAGGTGGTGTTAAAGAACATCCAGACCACAAATGATTCAAAAGTTCCATACTTCCCATGCCTGAAAATTTTAGGAAACTATCCATTGCTCTTGCGAAATCTCGAAACCGTATAAAATTAGTGAAACTACATGAAAAGGCAAAGATGAAGATGGAAATCATTGAACCTTGTAGTGAAAATTAACGCTGCTTGGTATGCAAATGCGGTAGCTAGAATTTCTGATAATTTAATACACCTTAAGAATTCCCGGTGTTCCCCTTGCATCTCTCGCAAAGTTAATCTGCAAACTGGAAATCGATGGGGCGCATTCCTTTGCATCACGAGCCTTGCGCGCTGAAAACTGTCGTTGGGAAATTTGCTCGACCAAAAGAAACCATTCTGTAGTTTTTTTTTTCAATGAACCATCTTGTGATCGCTTTTTCAGCATTGCTTTGTGATGGTCGTGTTTTCTCCGGCAATGTTTGTTTTTATTTTTCGACAGCACAGTCTTAGCTCTTTTTGCGTCTTGCGGCTCAAAATAACTCATGTCATATTGCCCAATCCTTCACCTTCGCCTTCAAAAAGCCGCCGCATTATGGCTTATTTTTTCTTCTTCTTCTTCAAGCTACAGCCAGCTGGCTGATTTGCAGCAACGTGTGGCATCGCTGCCTCCACTCCCCTCGATCCTCACACGCCCTCTTCAACTCCAGGTATCCAACCTCCATCACCTGCTGTAGATATTCTTTTCTTATTTCACGGCTCTTTTAAAGCTCTTACTTTGGCTTCATGTACCCTCCTCTCATACTCCCAACGTCGACAAACATGATTGTGGTTAGATTCGGCCTGAGACTCCTTTTTCTTGATTATGTTATAAGACAATAGAAGAGCTCCTATAGTTGAGCAACCTCCTGGTCTAGGGCACTTCTGTAATGTCTTAAAATGTCTTTTGCCAGGAGATTTTAGGCAATATAAACTTCGTTGCACGAAGTGGGTCTTGTTTCGAAGACACGTCTCAAGTATCGTCAGATATTCCTCACATTCTTACACTTTCTACAACGTCGTGTAATTAAGTTCATTCTAGCCAAAATGTCTTTCGCTTTTGGAGCTATATACTTACTCCTCCCGCAAATACAGATCTTACGTTTACTATGCAGTCACGTTGCGATTCAGTAGCCATCTTCTTTCTAGCACTAAACATGTCAGCTTTTGTTTAAAATCCAAGCAGAACTGTGTTTAAGCATATGCTTGCTTTAGTGGAAATTTTGGCCGAGCAAATGTTCATCTAAAATCTGTAGGGATTTTCCTACAAAACTATTTCCATTAAAATTAATGTGTAAAAAATCTCTTGATGGCCAAAAAAAAAAAACAAGCGAATTTACAATACCTTGGTAGTGTAGATATATTAACTATAAGCGTTAACAAAACTTGGTCTAGTTTTGGTCCAAGTTTTAACATGTTTAAAAAAAAACCAGTCTAGCTAATTAAAACAAGGTGTAGAATTTGTTACGAAATCCATTTTAGCGTGATTACCCCTTTAGGTCTAAATGTTAAGCGATTTCGGCTTGGCTCTTGCACGCGGCGTTCCTGACGACACAAGGTGCAGTTTTGCGTGGGACATGCACACACCAAAAAAACTCATTGTTTCCGAGTTACTAACCTAGTACTAGGTACGGAACTGTCTTTTTTTAAGGGGTCACCTGAATTAGTGTGAAATTAGCTTACGCTTGTCTGTGGTTGCAGTTTATGTTGGTTTGCCTTCGGTAAGCTGTTGAAGGCCTCATTTCCAGAGCGGAGAAAGATGTTTTTTGAACAATTTCATGTTCATTTTTATAATTTGCCTTGACCCATTGGGTTGGCCTGCTAACTATTTTATAAATTTTCTAGAGAAACGGTGTTTTGAACTCTTTTTTTTAAATCAACCATTACCCGATTTGAATTAAAACATCCAATTAATATAATTGCCAATGTAACAACAACAACTTAATCAGCCTTTTGAAGCCTTAGAACCTGTTTCAATGTCGTGTATTAATGGGTATTAAGGTTCTGAATAGTTAAGCTTAAAAATTTCAATGTGCATATACTGTATTCGACCGAAGCCTTAGGGTGGTTCCCATTAGCGCTTGAAAATTATCAGTAAGTAATACTGCTGGGCGAACATTAGTAGATGGCAGTGCCGTCCAGTGTTCCTTGTGGATACTTACCAAGTTAGTGTTGGTGCTAGCTGTCTTGATTGCTACTTTGGTGTTCTGATCAGAGGCATAGCCTACTGTTGACTTACAGTTTGGGAAATTGTATTTATTTTAATTGTTTCTATAGGTAAACCTACAATTGCAACCATTACCGCTGCTAACTGTTTAGTAACCATATCGCTGAGTGAAGCCCCCCTAAAAATGGACAGTATCCTCTAAAATTCGGTAACAATCTGAGTTATAATTAGGACTAAATAGGAAATTTGGAAAGAAGCCAAATGGTAAAAGCTCACTGCCATACCATTTAGTTTGGACCTGGTCATACCATGGTACCAAGTAGTATGGTCCATGGTTCTGGTACGCTTAGTCATTTTTGTATCTAATTACCAGTTAACGGGCTGGTCAAAAGTACACTCCGCTATTCCATTTCTGGTACGTACTGCATTCTAATAACATATGTATATACTATCATTTTAATTTTACCACAAGACAAAAAATGAACGTTGCGTAATTGAGGGGTAAAAGTTCAATCCAAAAAAGAATTTTCCGAAGGAGAATTGACTCCTAGCGAATCTGCTGATGTTTCACTCGCTCATGTACTTGGTTAAATTCGATTTACGCCTGTGCCAATGGCAAGGAAGGGTATGCTTGCACTATGCCGCTTGTAGCATTGGGGGCATGTGCTAACTGTCAAAATACATGAGAAACATTATCATAAAATGAAACAAATTCGTTGGAAATGGCATGGTTAGAGTTTCTTTTTATCGATCGAGAATCGAACTTTGGCATATTTACCAGGGTTCCTTGTATCGTATTATTAACAGTCATTTGACATTGTACTGGAAATACAGTATAGGTATCATCAGTGGAATTCATTATAAAAGTAATAACCTATTTCAAAAGTATATTGAAGAAAATAATATAAATGTATTCAATACGTCCTGTACCGTTTGTTCCATCACAAAATTACCTTTATACTCTTCGAACAAAACCTTCTGCTCCTAATGTGTTTGCTCCAAATTTGTGAAGTAAAAGGTTTTGCTTGTTGTTATTAGTTCCACTCTATAGGTGCCCATTCCATTGACCGGCTAGGGCTATTTCCGACAACGGTGACGTGGTAGCAGACATTCAAGACTTAGGTGGCGTTTCCACCGACCTCGCATTGCAGAATTGACGGAAATGTTTATTTTCCTCTATGCAATAGTTAAAATTGATCAATGATCATATACAGTAAAATCACAAACAAACAAACTAAAATTAAAAAATGGCGTCATGGGATATGTTAAGTACAAACATTTTAATAGATTTCTATAAAAAGAAAAATTCTAATTTCCGTCAATGTCATTTGCATTCAGCAATGCGAGGTCGGTGGAAACGCTACCTAAGTCTTGAATGTCTGCTACCACGTCACTGTTTTTGGAAATAGCCCTAGCCGGTCAATGGAATGGGCGCCATAGATACATGTTTTTTGTAAATTCAACAAGACATTAATGTTACTGGACCAGTTGTGGAATAGTGGACTGTAAGTAGTTTTAGCTCTGCAGGCAGGGGCAGGCTCCTCAGGGCAAAGACAACAAACGGCTGTTGCGATTTCATTTAACGACAGTTTTTTGGTTTATAAATTACTAATTGGGTAACTCAAATATTTATTTTAGAGTTGTACAGTTCCCCCCTGTTTTATGGCTGCCAAGGAGCAAAAGCTGGCCAGTCAATCTGTTCAGTCTGACTGACGTGTACGTTAAATGCTGTACGGCATTGATATTAGGTTAGAAGTGCAATGCGGTGTATTTCGTCACAGACACAATTGAAGTTGACATTGCTCGAAAACTTGTAATGACCCTCCTCACAATATGTCGGCCGGTTTCCTATGGCTGTCAAGTAGTAAATGTTGTCGTTTGTGGATGATGGGAGAGGAAAGTATAAAACTCGATTGTTAGCTGTTGTCTCTAAAATCATGCTGTTGGTGCTGTGATGTAATAACCGATTGAGTTTTAAAAAATACCGAGTTATAAATTATGTATCTCCTGCGGCAAACGCAGCCAAACAACTCATAAATTTTATATTTTACATGTTTAAAAACGGCGTATATTGGATGCAATACGTTGTAAAAATCCCACAAGCTTGCGACAGAGTTACCCTGTGTTCCATTTGAAAATAGCCTAGTTTCCAGACAACGGTAGCTAATGTTTGTAGTTACTCCCCTTACCGATTGTTACGGATACACTGGAAGTTTATAAGCGCCCCTTTACGTGAGCCACCTAAGCCAATCCGAATGATGCGATGGATTTTTTTTTTAATTTCTAGAGCGGTATTATACTATACCCACAATGGGAGCCATTCACGCGCCAGCAGGCGAATCCAATTATATTGGAGACAGCCGTCGCTCCTTTCTGACCAATGTATATTGTCTGTTGGGTACTTGGGTACTAAGCATTTCCATGGACAATACAATGCTCATCTCACAGGCATTTCGCAAACGTATTAATCTACAATACGTAGACTAATGACCCAACTTGGTAATTAAGTCATGTAACATACGCCTGTTTCATTGTGTCGATGGTAAACTCGTCTTAGTTTGCCCATTGGCGCTTGTTGCGTATAGGGGTTGATACCAGTTTGCCATTGGCCAAAATTCCTACGGAAACAATACCAATAATGGCAGAAATATAGATGAATTGATTGGCAGAACGAGGTTCAACGGGTCGCTGCAAGTTCATCCGTAGTAACTATTTACACACCATGCGATCGGTGACATGTCGTAACTCAACACAGGTATTACCTACAGAGGCGACTGAAGAGGTTATTCGGATTCATTCATTGAATTGTTTGTATGGGAATAATTAAAAAATAATAATAGTACATTACGTCATTCAAAGGGGCAAACCTGGCGCCTCCGTTTTCAAATAATTCTACCAAAAATCTGTTGATTTCCCATAATTTTGATATCGCAACAGCCAGCTGAAGGTCTTGCATTTCCTACACTCAAGTCTGCGCGAGTTCCAAAAGTGAAAAAAAAAGATTTTATACAGAGAATAATTTATAGGAATAAATATTTTATTTATGATAGTAGTCTTTTAGTTTAAATGTTTAGCTGTTTTTTTGGGCATTTGCAGAATCTCGAGCAGGGGGCAGAGTTGCTTGTGGCCTTGATTAAAAACAACGATTTGGGTCTGATAAGCGTGACGCACCCACTAAATTTAATTAGGGGTTACTACTGACTATTCTGAACGCATAAGAGCTTCTGTAGTGGAATAAATTGCATGTAGAGTAGTGGTAAAGACTTCAACATCCCCCCAAAAGGCTGTTGGTTCGAGTCCCGCACTTACTACATTTTCTGGCTATTTTTCGGAGGGCATGTGAAGCAGGCGGTCCCGGGTCTTCCTAGTTGAGTGTAAGCTCCACTAGGTTGGCTTAGTATTAGAACAAAAATGTCTTTATTTATTTATAAGTAATATTTATAAGTAATTAATTTAAAAAAAAAATACAAAATAGCTTAAAATCACCAGATTCATGCTACTCAAATAATGCAAGCTGGTTGCCAGATTCCGGGTTTGTGACGTCATTATGATAGGATAACTCGGAAACTGCCAATTAGCCTGATTTTCAGTTTATCGCCCTTTATTCGAACAGCCTCACCACTTAGTACTGGTAGCTGTCCATGTTTTTTTTTACAACTTGGAAGACATTGACTAAGAAGAAATAACGGGAAAATTTCTGCCGTTTTTACATTTACATTAAGTTTGGTACAGTTAACGATACTGTACCGTACATAAATGTACAATATTTCTGTGTAGAATTAATAAGTTGGAAGCTTTAATTTTTTATTGAACATATACTGTACGTTCTTCATTTAGTTTTGTGTCATAGTTTAAATTAATAAAATTTCCACACCAAAATACAGTATGCCGCATTATGTCCACGAAACAGAAAGCTCTTTGTTCTTCCAGTTTATATTTACATTTTTATATAGAAAATATGCAAAAATCTACAATTAGATGACTATTAATTTTCTTCATAGTGGGTGTGGCGTCCTTGTTTTGATCCATGGCGTCTGCTCAAAATCTTCTCTCCATAGAACTATATTACCTAGACAACTAGTCAACACTGGGCGTTAATTTTCTACATGTTGGCACAATTTTGTTCAATGGCTAGTAAATTTTGTCGTTATTTTTCGGATATTAGTATTTATATATTAGTATTTAGTAGTATATTGTTCGTCAGAATAACTCAAATCTGTGTCCAATACGGTAGATGTACAAAAATATTAAAACTTTTCAGTACTTAAATAAGAAACTATTCGTAGCCTGACTTGGATACACAGATATATCGAATTCGGGGAAATAAATGAAACCCATTGCACTTATTTTAATTTAAAAATATATTAAAACCACATTTTTAATCAACTTTAATATATACCATTGCAATTTTGAAACACATTTAAGGTATACAATAAATATTGCGTAATTTTTAATCGTTTTCAATGACGTAAAGGTGAAAATGAATCTTTTGAGAGTTTTTACAGTTCTTACCCATTCTGGAATTCATAGTTTTAGAACCTAACCGTTTTCCGACGCTTTATACTGGTCATTGAACTCCATATTTTTCTATTGCTGAAATTTACTGTAAGCTGTTCATATTTTTTTCTCTATATTGAAAAGAATAGTACATGGAAAGGCTGTCAATTTTTTGTAACTGTTCTTGTATGTAAAAATTACCCGCAGGTAAACTTGGGTCTTTCCCTCGCTGGCTCCGTTGTTAACAATTACCTAATCTCACATCTGGTGCAATAACGGCGCAAATGCAAGTTTTTCAGAAATAGCTTTTGAATGTTTGTAATTGTTTGGACAATTTCGAGATAACTTTTAATTTTTCTAGGATTAGAAAAATACTTTTCTATGTAATTATGTAATACAAAGGTTCAGGATTATGGGGCATAGGCTACCATAGATTTTCGAACATTTTACTCCAACCTTGATTTTAATAAAAAAAATTACAAATACGTCGTTTTTGCACTAGATGTGCGATATTATGTATTAACACCAAACAGATATTTAATTTAAACACTATTGATAAATGTAATAATTTAAATTATATATTTAATACGAAATAAAAATTAATAAAGCCGCCATTTCCGAAGCATATGTAAGATAATAAAAAACTGGGCACGACTTCCTATCTGAAGCCTTTAGTAGGTGAAAGGATTGGCCAATTTCTATATCTGACTACTTAAAATGGCTAAGAATTTTGCACACTTTGAATTGCTAGGAATGTTGCCTGGTTTTACTCGAAGTGTTTTGGTTCGGGATTTCCGACTGCCGGTGGGACCCAAGCGTACGATGTAGGTAGCAAGTACCCACAGGAACAATACTTCTGGGTTTCAACTCAGATTCTTGTTTTTTCAGCTAGTTTTCTGGGTAATCTAATGAATCGCTCCTCTGCTCCGTTCAGATAACGTTTCTACTATTGTATCATTCACTCTTGAATCACGCATTCCTATGGTCATTCGTCTTTTGATTTTTTGTACGGCTATAAACTGAGAATACTGTATAGTATTAAGATCATAATTTGTATAAGCGTGGTTTTTTATCACTTTGTATGTTTATAACATGTTACGAATGCCGTTACTTTTTGTACGTATGAATGTAATGTTTTGTACAGAATTTCTTGTATGTTTTCTGATTAAATTTGCGCCTCGCCGCTTTTTTCAATGTTGAATTGATTGTATACTTGTTGGGGTGGGCCTGTGCACCATTCCTACACCCAGTGATCGGTTAGAATCGCTAGCTTTGTAATAATTTTATTTTAATTGTATAGTTTTTTGAAAGTTTAATATATTTTATTGAGTTGAACGTTATTTTATAGATTTATATTTCACTCTTGCTTTATATTGCTTATTATACACTCAGTCAAACTTTTTGTCATCACATTTTTAAAGCCAAATACAAAAAAAAAATCAAAATATTAATCCGAGCTGAGAAAAATTTGCTTTGCTGACAATTGTGTGGCTTGCGTTGGATTGAACGTATTCAAGGCCTCACATTAAAGTCTCAAAAATTATGTATCACCCGTTCTTCTGTTTTACGATCATAGGATGCGCCCTTGTTGTACGCTCTTAACAACCATATTATTAGTTGACCTCTACTTGCATGGGTTTACAACCGCACGGTTATAAACCCCAAGTAGTGGGACGTCAGCTAATAATATGATTGTTTAGAGCGTGCAACAAAGGCGCATTCTGTGACAGTAGTATGGAGGAACGGGCTGGAATTCAGATTGAGATTGGCATACAGTATATTACATGCAGTCGCAATGGAAACTCCAATACCTGTTATGTCTTCTTAAATATTCCATAGCGCCTAAAATATAATATAATTAAAACTTTTCGGATTTCTGAAGCTACGATTTATCATATAATTAATTGATCCGCCTTGATGGGTCAACATATAAAAGCTTGAAAATAAAAAACCCAATAATACTATACAATAATACAAAAAACCTTCTGTATGTCTTTTTCTTACGAAGACATGCAGATTGCATTGTATTGTGCAATACTCAGAAATTTACTTTATTTATTGATAAATTTAGAGCAAATTTTTTTGAACGTTATTTAATTTTTAATTTCCAGGTAAATGTACTGTAAATATACTGTTTGCCCGCATCGTTCACAAAAAGGGATTGTCTTATACGTACGTTATTATAGACTGACTGTCCAAAATACACGGATTCACATCCATGTGGATATCTACTACGAATAAATTCGATAAACTTCATTTTATAAAATGTCCATGCATGTTCTTGGTATTGTACAATAATTGATTCTAATGGAAATCTATTTTATGCATCTTTGTGATAGTAACTTATTCTAGGAGCCGGCAACCCGCGACACCGGAGTTGAACGAATGCGGCTCTTTCAACATAAAGCTGTGGCTCTCTAGTTCCTGAAAGTTAAAGTAAAAAGTGACCATTACATTGTTTTATTATCAACCCCCCCCCTCCCCCAAATTCCATCATATCCGCCTTTGTAGCATTATAGCAACATGTAAGTCTTTGCTGCAACGCATTGGCAACAACGCATAAATACCTGCTGTTTTGCACATTTATTTTCAACATTTTCTCCTGGGAATGTACTTAAGCAGTCCCCATAAAATTAATTTTGCTGCAATCCGTTTGCATATGCTAAGCAGGAATTTTACAACTATATTTTATATAGTATTGCGTTTGCACAATTCAATTTGAATATGTTTGTTTGTTTTCCATCGCTTGCTTTCAGCATTTCTGCTTTAAGCTACCCTGTCAGCCTGGGTGGTGGAGTGAGTTTTTATTAACTACACCCTAAGGGCAGACTCCTTCACCTCAGGGAGAAGAGGAGTTGACTGACAGGGTGGACCTCCTGATTATAGTGGATTCCGAATCACTTGGGGGAGTATAGTAAATTCACATGATTAATTCCCAGGTAACCAGGACTCGACACACATATAGACTGACTGACAGTCTCAGCGCTTTTTCGTATCCCACCATGTTCCCCTGCCGACGCTATGCACACTACCAAGTTCGTTGCAGCTTTGAACAGGCTCTTCCTGGTGGATTTAACTTGGTGTGACCTTTGGCATTTGAAAATTCTTGACTGCATTGTATGTAAGCAGGAAATGATTCAGAACCGTTATTTGTTGCGTCGCATATTTTCACATCTTTTCCCAGACCTCGCTGTGTGTAAAAACTGGAACCTTTTGTGTAATGGTAAATTTGAATCTTACGCCTTAAAAGGCTGTTGACTCCTGACCTATCACCTATTTATTAAGATATCTTGTGGATTTTCGCCCGTGTAATTTTACTCTTTGCATTTCCCAAAGCTGAGCATTGAAAACCAGTGAATATATTATTAATATACGATATACAGTATATAATGCGTACGTATAAGAATTGTCAGAAAGTTCAGTTTATCAAAGCATTATTTCACAATTACCGAAAGTCTTTGTTTCTTCATGGCATTGCGTTGTTATTTTAATTCTTCATATAACATTTGATATAATTTGATTAAAGATTACCTACCTGTAAATTATTGGGTTGTTCCACGTTTATTTAACATAGAATTAAATTATCAATGTTGGCTCCCTGTTAATGTTAAAATATTTTGCTCGTTTTAAGTCTTGTTCGATTAGCTTTAAGCATGATTAATGAATAAATTACCAAAATTTTGTAATATCGTATGACTGCGATTATTTTGCCTTAACTGAGACAACTTTGTCCTATCTTATTAAAACATAAGATTGATTGTTGAGCGTGGGTACCAAGCCCTAACACTTCGCACCATTCAAAAAGTCGCCATTGAGTGGGCAAACACCATACAAACAAAAGAAAAATAATGATGCATGGCATGTAGGGCAGTGCATTGCTTGTAGGGTCTTGCATAAACAATATACTGTAAATACAAAATGGCCGACTTTAAATGGATCGATGACGCTAGCATCAGGAGTACTACTAACAATATTTATTAAGAATTCTTCACTAGCTGCAAATTGCATTTAATTTTCCCACTATTTTTAAGGTTTTCTTTGAAAAAATTGAAACTATTAAATTTTTATTTTATTATTATTTTAATCATTTCATTACTTTCGCTTCCTTCAATAATTAACGGTCAAACAGTAGGTGAATCATTGATAGTTTTAAAAGAGTAAAATTAAAAAAAAATTAATTAATGCCTTTAATTCCTCAACAATCATTTTAATGTCTTGGGACTAAGAACGTAGTAAAATGCAACACTTGAGGCAATTTGAATCAGCGCCATACTCTAAATTAATAGTTAAATTCGGGTTTTTGTTGCATTTAGATATTTCATTTGCGGGGGAATAAATGTCCAAAATTTTTGCATTAGTATTATTTTCTCATATTTTTCTCGGTGACCCAGTAAGTGTTTTAAAAATATTAGCCAAAATTGCAGAAGGCTTGCATACTGTATGTGCTTTAGGTATAATTCTTTTTATACACAAGTAAAGTCCTATATGTACAGTATAATCGAGGTTAACACTTAGCCGAACGGATATGGTTCGCGAGTCAAATAAGTATAAAAATAAATCATGTATGATTTTTTCATGTCTGTACCTTTCTACAATTTTTATTAATTGTTCCGATCGCATATACAATTGTGGGTCCCCTTAACTTCTCAACCGTTTTAAGAAAGAAAATGCCGAAATATGTCGGTTTTTCGTGGTCCTCCTGTAATAAATTTTCGGGGTCTTTTTAACGAAATCTTTTGTTTTTTGATCTATTTGTATAAAATAAAACTAGGCCTACACATGGTTTTGTACAATACTAATTAAATCCATCGAATTTGAACAATATACTTCGTATATTTCATTTTCATAATAATTTCTTGCCCGAAGTAGGTCTACATCTAATTTTAGGACAATGTCGGGTTAACTACGTCAGGACATGTTGAGTAGTGGTACAGACTCCGACTTTCACCTAATAGGTTGTTGGTTCGAGTCCCACGCTTGCTACAATTTCTGGCCATGCTTCGGAGGGCATGTAAAGCAGAGGGTCCCGGGCCATCCCCGAAGTGCGTTTAGCTAACACGCTGGTTAGCTTAGTTTTCTGATTCCACAAGTGTTAATCTTAACTCGATTTAGCACATTTAAAGAGTGCTAACTTAACCCTAACATTGTGAATACCCTTATTATGAACCCTACGCACTTGACGATGGCGTGAGCCGAAACCGGTTGTGAATTTTTAATTTAATTTTATTCGTAAAACTATATAAAGTTAATTTTAACAATGAGTGACAGCAAGTTTTACAAAGTTACTAAGGAGACTATTATGTTTATTCCTACGGGAAATTGTAAACCAATCGCCATCTACGAGCAGTGTCTTCATTGGCTCGTTTCATTTTCTAAATATTTTGTTAACAAATAACGACCGTCTTTTAGATGAGATTAATTAATTTCTCGTTCTTATAGATATGAAAATCGTCAGATAAAAATTCATAGAAATACAATCTTTCTCAAAACACCGAATTACTGCTATTCCATAAAAACAGTAGAAAATACTTTTTTTTAGTAATTAATAGACTTACTATTTCAGTGGGTCCACTATGGCGATTAATTTTAATCTTGACCTAGCATTAAAAATGTATACAAGATAATTTTATAATGGAAAGTTCTATTTAAAATTTTTTTGTTTACATTCTTAACCCCAAGAACAAGGTAATACTAAGGCGGGTATTCTACTGCAGCCTGCAGCCTGATCGAGGCGATTATAATACCGGGGTTAAATAAATACCCTAGGATTATAACTGTAAACAAACAAATTTTGAATGGCACTTTCCATTATAAAATTATCTTGTTTACATTTTTAATACAGGGGATTAAATAAATACCCTAGGATTATAACTGTAAACAAACAAGTTTTGAATAACACTTTCCATTATAAAATTATCTTGTTTACATTTTTAATACCAGGTGATTAAATAAATACCGGTATTATAATCGCCTCGATCAGGCTGCTGGTTGATTTTCCCGTCAAAGGTGATTAAAAAGAGTCTGCTACCATATTATAACTTTATTTAAGGAGACTATTATGTAGATACTTAACTTATCCATTATAAATTAAGTTATAATATGGTAGCAGACTCGTTTTAATCACATTTGACGGGAAAATCGACCAGTGGAATACCCGCCTAATCGCCATAATCGGCCCGCTGGTGAGAAAATGTAAATTGACTGCAAAATCTGTTGCAAAACGAGGAATTAATTAATTTCATGAAAAAGATCCGACCGTCATTTCTTTAAGTAGTATTTTGACACTGCTGCCTTAATGTAAGGAGTAAAGAATTCCTTAAACAACCTTTTCGTGGCTTATTTCTTCAGTAGCCGACACAATAGTCAAGAAAAAAAATTGGTGCTTGCAGAAATTGCTTTGCTTATTCACTGGAATCCTCCTTAGGAAAAAAGGGGGATATTTTCCTACCACCTCCTTAGAAAAGATTTCTTGTCAACATCTGTTGAACGGAAGAAATGAAATTAGGATGGAATACAATAGTGGTCTGAAATTCTGCCCTGAGGCCGACAGTCAGTTCTGGCACTTTTTTGCTTGATGAATTTTTTTTACGCACATAATATTAAAGTTTAATTTGATTTTTTTACCGTGCTTCATTTCAAAATATTTGGTATTTGCCGTGAAAATTTCCCTAATGGTTTTTTTAAATTTAAAAATTGGATTTGAAACCTTTCTTTGCCTACAACTGACTGTGCCTAAGGTAAAGAAATTTGTGATATCCTTACACCTAACGTTTATGTTACTTAATACGTACAGTATGCCCAGTTTGAGTGGGTCAGTTTAGGATTCAATTTTAGGGATGGCGGTCAGCACTATCATAAAGCTGCGGGAAGTGGGGAGTCGGAATGAAGGCATTTTTTTAAAAGTCTTTATTGAAAAAAAAAAATGTAGATACAGTGAGATTAGGGCCTAAGGCCCCCTCTTACGCCTAACTATCAACGATGGTTTAATATAAATATAATTTTGTAAACTTCATTCATACCAAATATCAGTCATACCTTCCATTCAAGATAACAGTCACCCTAATTCACATTTTCTTGGGAATAGGATATAAATTCAGACGGTAAAACTTTCACTCATAAGACGGGTAAAAAAACTACATAAGGTCTTTTTATTCTTAGATACCATGCATTGGCGTAAATAGGGGGGTCCCCCCCCCCAGGATTTCTGGTGACAAAGACGTTATGGAGGCGAAAGGGATAGCATCCACAATAGTGAAAGGGAAATTAATTCTTGGTTTGCTTATTTTACATGAAAGACATCATAACAGAATCTACATTGACCAAGTACTTTCACAAACAATATGTTACTCAAAATGCTTAAAATCCCAATATTTCAGACTTATTTTCTCAAAAATTTTCTACGGGGGAGACATCTCCGTGGTAGGTGTATTGGTCGGTAAAAACTCAACTTTACTGCTTGGAAAATGCGTAAAACCTCACTAATTTGGGCTATTTATCAATTTTTCCCTCCGGGGTAGACCCCCCGTTCCCCCAGTCTTCTTCTTTCTCACTTCAGAAGTGAATGACTGAATGAGTAATGAATCCAAGTCTTTGGGTCATAAAGCCCCCCCCCCCTCAGAAATTTTGGGCATTTACGCCAATGATACCATGTCGTATGAGATGGACGTGAGGGATCACCGTGAGGTGTTACAACTGTTATGCCGTTTAGTATTAACTTATTCTTATCCCGTGACTGGAGACCGTTATCAATATGGCTGCTAGTTTAGCCTGCACAAGAGAAGTACGCAATTTGGCGGGGGAATAGCCTGCACAATCTAAGTACAGAGTTTTTGACCAGGTCCAGGTAGGCCTATCCGTTCTGCTGTGTTTCGATTTTCTTGACTTCGATATTTTTTGCGTTGGTACTTATCTCTGATAGTTGGCTTATGGCTATTTATTTTATTTTTTTATTTTTGTTGATACACGGATCATATTCTAAATAAATCATTCTTAACCAGTTTCTACCAGCTACATGACATCAAATAGTATTTTAATAAAAATTTCCCTCTCCCTCTACCCCCCCCCCCCCATTTTTTTAGTTTTAAGTTTTAGTCCTAATTGAGGACGACTCCATAATGAACGCTTCGTTTTATTAAATGTTCTTTTATTATAAGTTAAGCATTATGTAAATGTTATAAATGTACTAATGTACTAAACCGCACACGGGCTAGTGCCTTGCGGTATGTCAACTATGTAATTAATTTTGTTGTTGTTGGTATAAAAATATGGTTAACGGGTGCCTCGTAAGGCATATTACGGCTCCAGCCGCTCCAGTTAATATATTTCTTTGATTCCTGGGGGTTAAAAATTTATGCAAAACAATTTTGAATAGTAATTCCCATTCTAAAATTATCTACTTTACATTTTTATCCCAGGTTAAAATTAAAAATAATCGCCCCTCAAATGTCTTCGCAACGTGGTCGGGGATGTGTTTTTCACGTTGATAATGCTTGATCTGGGTGATATAGCTGGGCAGGGATAAGCCTGGTGGCGTCAAGGGCCTGCTGCCGTGTTCTTCTAGTCCATGGTCATTTGGTATTTAGCTTGTGCTTCACTCAACAGTTCAAAATAAACGTAACTTCCCATGGTTGGCTTCATTGTTTAAAGTCATAAACCTTCAAAGCTGTGACTTCTAAGAATAACCGTCATTCTTTCGCTAATTTCCTAAGATTAAACTGTGAATTCCGGAGAATTTGAATTCAGAGGGCTCGGAATAGTGGATTACTCACGGCATATTTGACGTCCTCTCTTACAGTTTGCTAATACTTTAAGTACCTAAGATTACCTTTTTTATTTACGCTATGACAATTCCTGAACAATAAAAGTACGTTAATAAACAGGTATTAGTTGAAAAAGTTTTAGTGTTCAACTTAAAAATTAACTTTTTTTATATAATCAAGTTCATCGACTCAATTGTACCCTTTTGAAGAGCTTGCTTTTTTGGTGGATTTTATAAACGATTTTTAAACAGACTTTTATTATTAAGTTTCCATCTAAGTACATCGAACAATTTTGATTACGTTGAAGAGGATGCGGTTTGAGGCAAAAACGAATTCGGAAAGTGTCGTTTAAGTCCTTAGTCTATATAGTTTTATAATTTGAGTGGGGGAGCGGATATCTGAGTGTAATAGCCGTCGCTGGTTTTCCAATTCCAGCATTCTTTTGTTGACAAATGGCGGAATACATTGAGGAACTTGATCAAACTTTTATTGTCTCCCCCTTCCTAACTGTCGCGTCTACTACCCCCCCCCCCCCCACTCTCCATATTTTAACATTTAGTGATCTACTTTGCAATTCAAGTTATTCCCTGGAATCTAAGTCAGAGATTTCTACTTCGGCCGGTACCTACTCCCCTGCGCTGAAGGAATACATACTTATTTGAGGAGCATGTATGAAAAGGCGATTTGTCACTTGAAACTGTTTAAATGCAGAAGAGACAAAAAACTGATAAAATCTAAATGCTTCTACATTATGTATCTATAATATACTGTATTATTTAATAATATTCTTTGATAATATACAGTAGGAATTGCATTTGACTTTTTATTACATTTTTTTTTGAAGCAATCAGTGCGACGATTCCAGTACAACCACCAACTCAAAAATTATTTTTTTGTGACAAATCGCCTTTGCTCCTCATTTATAAATAATTTATTAATTATATTATACAGTAATACAAGATTTCTGTGGGCCCCGAAGTTAATAAACTTCTCGGGGGCTCGTATAGATGGTGTATCTCTATAAGCTCCAAGTCAAGGGTGGACGCAGGAATTTTTCACGGGGGGGGGGGGGGGGCTATCTGGGTACCTACCTACCAATTTCCCAATTTCGATATGTAGTATCATAGCAGTTCACTGGTATTTTTTCGGGGGGCGCCACTGTACCATAGCTGATGCCAAGCTTGGTTTTTAAAATCCAATGATTAGCTCCAACAGAAAGGAACAGCGCTCTAATCATGTTAATGATTAATACTAATGAAATTGTCCTCTTATAAAATAATATGTAATTATATTACAGAAAAGGGGTGCGAGGAGGGGAGGGGGCGGGTGGAGTCACTTATGCCGTTACAATTCTCTGATGTGAATATTGAAAGCCCCTTTTAACTTACTTTTCTTGATGATTCATCAAGAGTACGTCTGTTCTTTGAGAAGAAAGTCCATTAGTGCTGAGCGAAATTTAGTTATAACTAATGCCGGCTAATTCAATAGAGAAGCGGATCCAGGCGACGCAATGAGTCAGGTGGAAGGAGTGGGGAATTTTGACGTCCGGAAACCAAAATGCCGCCTCTGTTTGGTTAAGGAAGTTAGAAGACAAGGTATCCAGGGAGGGGACGGGGGAGGTTTCAAACAGAGGCGAGTGTGTTCCCAGGTAAATGCTATGGGGGAGTTTGGGGAGGGGGTGGTTTCTGTCAAACTTTCAACCCCCTCCCTCGGAATACAAATGACACGGATAACATCATTACACAAGTTGTTCCTGGCAGGGCCGTAGGCATCACTGTTTTAACAGCAGTGGCGGAGATGGAGCAAAATCCGCGGAAAAGAGAGGTTGAGCGATGGTACCCAATCTCTTGGGCGTCACTTGTAGTTTTTTAAAAATAAAATCGTAAATACATTTCCAGAGAATTTGGGTTTGATTTCGATGGCTATAAAGCAAGTATATTTAAAGGAGTAAAATACCATAAATTCGGAGTTGACCATTATCAGTCGATGCAACACAGTACACTATCAGAAATCCTCAGATCTGACTTATTCGCAAATGTATTACCTCCCACTCGCCTCAATACAAAGCAGCAGTTCTAAATATTGTAAATCAAAAGACCGTATTTTTTAAAATTATTATATAGTTTCAATAGGTTATTTGCACCAGCAGCCCCATCATGGCGATTTTAATACCGGGGTTAATATAATACCATGTCACGTGATTGTATTAATTCAATTGTTTAAAATAAATTAAGTAAATTTCAGAATTTTTTAAATTGTGATGTTGGCAATAATGAAGAACTGAACTGACGCGACGCTGCCGTGGGAAATATAAATTGGATATATAAACACATCGCCCTAGAAATAAACAAGTTTTAATTTTGAATTAATATATTAATTAATTAGTAATAGAACAATAAAAAGTCAAGATTTATGTATTTATTTTTTTATTAAGAATTATAAATAATTTGTCTAAATCTAAGCCAGAAAAAATTAAGAAACTTACCAAAAATATAACTGAAGATCATTCAATTGTTTAAGATTGTACAGCCCGTAGGAAATTGGCAGCCCGAAATTTAATACTTTTTATTTTTTATTTAATTAACTAAGCATGTTATTAAAGATTTGGCTCATCAAAGTTGTAGAAGACTACTTCATGCATCATATTATAAGATATTTTTAATTTTTGAAATTGTATTTTTTTCAGAAACATGCAAATATTTTATGAACAATAACTTTTCACGTACTATTATCGATTTTATAAAAAAAAACGACAATTTCGAAAACTAAAAATACCTTATTATAGGATGCATGAAGTAGTCTTCTACAACTTTGATGAGACAAATCTTTAATAACATGCTTAGTTAATTAAATAAAAAATAAAAAGTATTAAATTTCGGGCTGCCACTTTCCTACCAGCTGTACACTCTTAAATACCTAGGTAGACACAATTTGAATTTTCCGCGCTTAGCACTCTTGCGACGATTACCAACATCAAAAATAAAAAAATTCTGAAATTTGCTTTTCATTTATTTTAAACAATTGAATTAATACCATCACGTGACATGGCATTAAATTAACCCCGGTATTATAATCGCCATGATCAGGCTGCAGCAGCAGACGTTGTAGAAAGTTACTACAGGCAGGGGAATTAGAGATAGGAAGATATGAAAAAATGGAAACTTTGAGTCCCATTAATTTTCATTAAAGTAATACGAACAAAGTAGCACAGCGGTTATATACCGAATGAAAGTTACTATACAAAGTACTTTGAGAGTTAGTTAATTGCAGTTTTGCAATTAATGGACCCTTGTCTCTCTGCTGACCCGTTCTTTGTAATTGCTTACGTCTTTTCCCGTCGTCAGCACAAAGCTCAAAATCAACAAGTTTCTGTTCACTGCGATAAAAAAGCTGTAAGCCTCTTTCTCTAAAAAGCTTTCCAGCCAAATGTTACCCAGTCTGGACTGAAATTGATCCTTAGTTTTATATCGCGATAATTGAGTAATTATTGTTTGAATTGAATTGTAACTGAAAAAAATTGAATGAGTAACAGGTAATTATTATGTCCCTTTTCTTCGACTCGTGTCTGTACTTGGTTAAGTCATGTCTTCGCCATTGCGTAAATGGTTAGCTTGTCTGAGCTTGTCCATTATCGCCAGCCGGTGTAGTTTGATATCGAGGACGTATACCAGTTTGCCAATGGACAAAATTCATATGGAAACCACGTATTCAGCTCCCTACTGGCCCCTTTGGAATTTTTTAACCTAAATAAATCTAGCCATCTAGTACGTGAGATATTGCTAGTTGAGCTGTGAGGGTACATTAACTAACTGCAAGGTAAGTAGTATAATATAGTAGGTGGGCTATATACAGAGTTTTCAAGGTTTACTCGTATTTAACGCGCTGGAGATTGTAGCGGACATTACAAATTCCCTTTAATTCAGTATTATAATTACTGTAATTTGTAAGCATAGCTTTTCAGCGTAATTTTCATATCAGCCTCCTTTGAAGTAGTTCACTGACTGTACGACTAGAGGGTCTTAATTTTTTGCCGGTCGTATAGCACCCCCAACCCTCCAGGCGCTTCTTCTTTTAAATCACGAATTTGAGCTCCGAACAGGACGGTAACCGCTGAAATTGGGATGGGGAGAGGGAGGAGGGGGAGGAGGGGTGGGATGGAAGCTGAGGTTGTGGGCGGTTCAACTCAGAAATTTGTGGTGATCTGGACCTTGGGGATGGGAAAGGGGAAGATAGTGTTGGTTCGTTTAAATGTACCACTGTGAAGATTACAAATTTGTAGGCCTATTCCATTTTGTACACTACACTGAATATTACTACGCAAAGGCTACGTACAGGTACAACATTCATGTAAATACGTTTCATACCCAAAACATTAGAAACAATTTCATGACATGATCCAATTAATATGTCGACATCATCAGCGACTCGAATTGTGATTCGGAGATCGTTCATAACCATTTCATTTACCTTTTCAACGTTTTCACGGTTGTTGATATGCAGGGGCGTCCAGGGCGTTTTTAATCTTCAAGGTCTTCATGACCTTCTTGGATACAACTTGTGGCTAGTCGAAGGACGATGCAATTGAATAGGCAGTGTAGACTTGAATTGGTTTGTATTGCAGTGCTTCGACTCAAGTTAGAGTAATTTAACACACAGTGGTTACAATATGAGCTTTGAGACGAGAACGATACACGCTTAATTAATATTATTAATATTGAATTTTTATTATAATATATATATTATAATTAATATTGAATTTGATCCAGCCTGCTTCCATATAGAAAATAGAAAAACCAACTCTGTGTCCACAGCTAAAGGAGCTGATGAGACACAGAGGGTAAACTCTTGCTTTACTCATAGCAGACTCGCTATAGGCCCCTATTAACATTTCTTAACCCTTGCTACACTGACACTGAAACCTCTCCATTCAATTTCATTGTCTAGTTGACCAACAACTGTACCATTCCTGACCCTTTTTAATATCTATAACTGCAACAAAATACAATACAACCATCCTGTAATAAATCAACTCCTACGAAACATTCCCACCAAATTCCAAACACGAAAGCTTCAAGACGCAGATCTACACGATCTACACGAAAAGTTAGCTAAGCCTTTAAATCCAATGTTCAATACCTTAGAAACTTAATTCTACTTTTACAACAATTTATCGTTTAATCATAACCCATAAAATCCCGACCGAAGAATATTTCCAAGAGAAAAAAAAACATGGAATTGAAATCAGAAAGCGCTCCCTTGAGATTTGTGAGGAAAGAGCAAAGTATTTTTCATCGCGGATGCTTCCAAAAACACAACTAAAATTGTTTCTTTGTTTCCATAAAAGTTTGCGGTACGTGCTTGGAGGCTGTAGAGAGAGTTGTGGAATCAATAAATAAGCTCGACCGCGTCTTTCGCTCGGCCATCAATCAGACGCCCTGGAGGTTATTGGGCTTCTTCCTCTTTTTCGTCTACTCGGCTTTCTCCTTCGTCTACTTTGCTTTCTTCTTCTTCTACTTTGCTTTCTTCTTCATCTACTCTGCTTTCCTTGTTCTCTGTTTCATTCTCTTAGTTAAATATGGCGGACTGGTTTTGTATTCCATTAATAAAAAGACCGTTATAAATAGTATAATTTTTTCAAAACCCTCTCTTTAACTATTACTCTAAAAAAACACGATATTTATAATTAATACTGATTTAATACATTAGTAGTACTTTAGCCAAGTGAATAGTCTTTAGCGTTAAGAGTATAAGAAAGCTTGCATTATTATGAATTTTTGATGTGACCACTTTCGTAACGTTGCGGCTGTAGAACGAGTAATGAATTAAGTAAAAGGACTCGGTCCAGTGGCGCCAGTGGCGGCGCTACGGGGGTGCCCGGAGGGGCCTGGCCCCCCTGAAAGTTTCTCCACCCCCTCCCCTTGGTCCCCCCACTTTTGAGATATTTTACATGTTATATATAGGTAGCAGAATTTTTGTAATTCAAAAACGTCAGAATTAAAACTGGTTACAAGACTACATGTTATTACTTTCATCATACCTACTCCCAGTGAAAAATGTTTTGTTTTTTTATTGCCCCCCCCCCCCCCCCCAAATAGATGTCATGCCCCCCATGGCCCCCCGCCTCAAAATTTCTAGCGCCGCCACTGACTCGGTCGTCATTTGTTAACAAAACTCACGACCAGTTTCCGGTGTTTTTCCCTAATTCTGGGGTTACTGATGGGTCCGTTTTTTATTTTTGGGATTTCGGGTAATTCCGGGTTTTCAAAAGGTTTTCAATAATTAAGAAAGTAAAAGGGCCTATGTACTGTGTAGAAGAAAACTTCAAGAAACTTTTATAAAATAAGTAGGAAAATGTACAGAAAACTGTGAAAAATTATAAATAACATTTTGATTATTTGACTTATTTCATGAAATTTTTTCAGAAATTTGATGGAAACGCATAATAAATGCAATTTTCAAAATGTACCATTTAAATTACAATATTAAATTTTAAAAATTGCATATAGAAAGGCCCAAAATTCGCATAAATGGAAAATAAAGACAATTTTCTTTCTTTCTTATAGCATCTTATTTTCCATCAAATATTTAAACAGTAAATAAGTCCGGGAATTTTCAGAAATGAATTGTGGGAACAATTTGCTAGTATCTACATTGGTAACATTGCTTACGACGCAACATACAGGCACGGAGGAGTTGTAACAACGTATCTCGGTCTTTTTGTCATTTTCCAATTTCCGGGAAAGCTTGAGAAAACCAGTGTTGTTTATAAACTACTCTTAAACCACTAACCACTATAGCATAGCGTGCTCGGAGGCTTTAGAGGACTGGGAATCAATAAATAAGCTGCGCCTCGTCTTGCCTCGCCATCAATCAGGTTAGCCCGGCGGTTATTTAAGACTGGCGAATCGCATCAGCGCTCTCTGCCGGATTTAAACAATCGCAATTGGAACACAGTCATTAATCATCGAGCCCATCGACCGAGCTTTTGTGCTGCAGGGCCGCAGCCCACCCCCCTGTTATTACAATGCCATTAAATCCTGGAGGGGGGGATGGGGCAGGGAGGGAGAGGGTCAACAGCCTGCAGATTCTTCTTATTCTCTTTATTACCTTACTCAGCGGATATTGATGTTTTTTTATGTAGCAGATATAATGGGACTTGTTGTGCGAACACTAACCCCCGTTTTTTCTTGATCGCAACCGGTCAGGTTTGGTAGTATGTAATTTGCCCATTACACTCGCCCAAATGGAAAATAAGGATAATTTTCTTTCTTTCTTTCTATACATTACATGTGCGTTAATTGTAAGAGTGGACCGAAAGGCCCAAAATTCGCCCATGTGAAAAATATTGACAATTTTTTTTCTTGCTTTGTTACATTATTACATTGCATTACACATCGCTTGCTGCGAACTTTCTCAATAAGAGAATAATAGAAAAATCTGCTCTTGTACTGTGTGCACAAGTCAGTAGCTGTAAAAATTGAGAAACATCAGAGAGAAGCCTTTAGGCATAGCAGCCGATTGCGGGAGCGGGTCTAGCGTAAAATGAATATATGAAAAGCTTGCAGTTTGTTTATTTACATAGAGCATGGTCATGCTTCACAAGGTTTATAAGAAGGAAACTCTTTGCCCAATATACTGTAAACATGTTTATTTTCCGCCAGACCAGTTCCCAAAACCCCCTACTACCAAGATCCGTAGTTAAATAAATCACATAGCATTAATAAAAAATTAAAAATCGTAGCAGATTTTAGCTTGAGACCGTTGTCAAAAGCAAACAAAAGAATTGCGGAAAAAATTTCCGAGAAAATACTTTTTTCGTTTGCCTACACGGCTTAATAAATTCCTGAACTAGTCACAAATATACAGCCTACATACATATCTGCCCCGGAAACAAGCAAAATAAATTGGGTCAGACAATCCCCATTAAAAATCACATTTTTTTTTTCGGAAAATGATTGGCCACGGGAAAAAAAAGATAAACATTGGAGCAGACGAGCGGAGAGTTGTGTGGAGATAAGGGTGACTTTTTCAATGAATTCTCGAGTGATACATATTTTTGTGGAGAGGCGAACGTGAGTCGGGTCCACAAATGGGGGTTGCCAACCCTCCTCACAGGCCAGGGCTACCCCCCCCCCCTCCCCGAGATTTCAGCCCGATTGTCTCTTGATAGCCTTTGTCACAAAGAAACTGCCCGAAACGCGTATATTACCGCGGCCCTTTCCTGATTAAATAATATCATGTTTTAAACGTACGGTAGATGAAGGTTTGAACCTTTATTTGCTCAATGAATTGGTTTACGCCCTCATTTTGAATTTTAAGATGAAAGATGAAGTGTATGTGTGTGTGAATTTTTGGCAGAACTGATATGAATGAACTTTGTAAACAAAGTAACTCCATTCTTAAAACAACATCCGCACGCTTTGGCCTCTCTGTAACTTACTTCGGAAAGTACTGTAACTTACCTCTTTCTGCATTGTGTTTTTTCTATCTTTCTTTCTCATGTTAATTGTGTTTCCAGCTCCAACTGGACAACGGGTAACTACCCTTAGTATATAGTAGTGTCATGGAACTGCGCAATTCCCGTTTGCCCTCCTTGTTGGTAAATGTTGAAAGATTTACGAAAACCCGGTAACAAAAACAGAATTCAAACACGCAAAATGCCTATAAAAAGTCGTTCAAATAAAATTGGCATATTTTGAATACTAAATGCATGAAGACCTGCTAATTAAACGCAAATAAAGGGGTCGTGGACCACCTGCTTTGCCTTTCCTCCGTGGTATGGTTCGAAAATAAATAGTCATCGGCTAACATACAATTTTTCGGGTAAAATTCAGAGACCTCCCAATGTAATTGATTCATTGACTGATACGTCATAATATGGTCTGTAAATACAGAAGAACCCTTTGGTAAAGGTTAATGGCAATGGTGAAATATTATTTAACAAAGGGTTAGTTTGACTTACATTGCCTGTTGTGTTAATACTCATTTGAGGCATGGGCCTCACAGGCAAAGCTCATTGTCAGGGGAAGGGGGTGGCGTTTCGGGAGTGTGTGCTACCCCCATCATCAGGCTAAGTCCTGATAAGGACTGATAGTTTCTGGACGATCGACTCATTGCTCTTGTATTCTTCTTTGAATTATTGAGTAAATCATCCGATCCCCTTGAGGATTCGCACTACTATTCTGCTGATTGAAATGCAAGCTCTCTAACCACTCGGTCAGAGCTTACTAGTTTGAAAGTTGTAATTGAACTTCACTTTTTCCCTAACCATATCTAATATCATACTGGACTGGCTTATGGGATCCTGAGAGCCTGGGAAAGGAAGCTCCCATCACCTGACAATGGGCTCCGCCCTGATTGTTCGATGACTGTGTGGAACCTGCCTCTTCTTCTTCTTCTGGTTCTACAGCCCTTGATCAGCTTTGGCCTGCTCGACAACACTCCTCCGGTCATCTCGGTTTTGTACAAAGCTCCGCCATCTACAGACTCCCAACTCGGGAAGTTCAGTTTCCAGCCTATCTTTCCCTGCCTCTAATGACTATTAACACAGCAGGCAATGTAAGTCTAACTAACCCTTTGTTAAATAACAAAAAGATTCCATGATTAGTTTATAATGAACCTTTAACCTTTTGACCGGTGACTGAACCCAACACTGGAGTAACTGCTTCACGACATCCAACTCAATTGAATTTAATTCTGTTTGGACCGCAAAGTTTTTCAGATGAGTTTTTTCGGAATGGGGGCAGGGGGTGTACCTGACGGCAGAGAGTCTCCCTGGGCGCCTGCCAGGATTACATGGAGCCTGGCCAAAAAACTTGTCCCTCTCCCCCGTCAAACACATTTGATTGGTTCCCTGGCTTATCGCCCAATTACATCACAATTTCCGTTCATATCCGAGTACAGGTATTATAAATAGGAAAGTCTTAGAACTCCAACTTTAATTTAATTGTAAGAGTGGGCCTACAGGCCCGAAATTCGCCCATATGGAATATAAAGACAATTTTCTTTCTTTCTTTTCTTTCAACTCTCGTCCAAACACTGATGACGCAAGGAGTGCTGACTGCTGAGCTCTAAGCCTGCATCATGACGGACAATTTCTGTTAAAAATAATTATGTTTGAACTCATGAGACCTGGAATTTTACTGCTGACGACGCCATCGATGCGAGTATTTAAGATAAGTATATAAGATACAAACAAAAACAAAAACTCTCCTTGCATCGATAAGGAAAAGAAGAGCTCACTGGATTGGCCATTTGCTTAGACACGAAAACTTAGTAAGCTGCATCATAGAGGGAACAATAGAAGGCGTAAACCGCCCAAGAAACGAGTACCTGCATTAAGTTATGGAGGATGTAGGGGCCAAGACACACGTGCAGCTGAAGAGAGCGTGCCAGGATCGAGGGGAGTGGAGGCATCGAAGTCACATGTTGCTGCCAACCAGCCATCCGGCTGTAACTTGAAGAAGAACATATAAGATAATAAGGAGAATCTATGGACCCATATACGAAAACAGAGAGTGGCGTAAATTAAAAAAAACTCCCAATTTTTTTTTTAATATTTATTATTTAACATTTTTTAATGATTGCATTCGATTGACCTGCTCAGTCGCCTCACTAAGTAACCTAATAGATAGGTACTTGTGTCGAGTTACGACACGTCTTCGATTGCAAGGCGTGTAAAGACTCGCGCAAGTACAAGCACGCTGCCACTGAAGCTGATATATACAATAGTAATACTCAATGGAGAAAACATAGTCCCGTACGTATAAAGAACATTTCCTACACCAAAATATAAGGTAATTCTAATTTTTAGTGTTTCAATTTTTCCACGCCCTTGATAACTAAAGCTCGATCCGACGACTGCGACTTATAATTTAAGTGACGCGCGTATAGAGGGTGTTGAAAGTACAGTAGAAATTATAAGGCTATAACCAAGTACTTTGCTCTTTTAAATTAGCGCGGTAAAAAGTGCGTGCATAGCTATCTAGTCTAGTCCGTTGACTTAGTTCTATTTGTAAAACGCTTCTTCTTCTTCTTCTCGTGCCCCTTCAACGTTGAAGATTGGCGATCATTTGAGCGATTTGCACCTTAGACACGGCTGCGCGGAAGAGGCCTGTCGTGCTCCTCCCGAACCAACCCCTAAGGTTGGCCAGCCAGGACGTCCGTCTTCTACCTGCGGTTCTTCTCCCCTCAATGCGCCCTTGTATGATGAGTTGGAGAAGGTGATATTTCTCATTCCGCATCACGTGTCCAAAGTACTGCAGCTTCCTCTTCTTTACGGAGATTAATAAAGTTCGCTGGGTCCCCACTCTATTGAGTATTTCCTCGTTTCGTATGTGATCTCGCCAGGATATTTTAAGCAGTCGGCGATACACCCACATTTCAAAGGCGTCGATTTTGTTTTCAAGCCGCTGTGTGAGGGTCCAACCCTCCATCCCATATAAGACAATTGGAAACACATAGCATCTCACCATTCTCACCCGCAGATCAAGTGATAGAGTTCTGTCACAAAAGACTTTCCTCATTCTAGTAAACACACTTCGGGCCTGTTCAATGCGACTGCTGACTTCTTGCTTCATACTCCAGTTCTCATTCACAACGCTAAACGCTAAACGCTAAAGGGCAGTTATACAAATAGTAAACAAAAAGAAATTAAATAAGTAATAATGTTTATTTTAGCTTTTTATAACATTTATGATTTTTGAATCAGCTAGCTTTTTTTTAAAAAGTAGAAAATGGTTATAACTATCAGTCGTCGTATCGGGCCTAATCAGTAGAAAATATTAAATTACTCGTGACTTCGTGGTATTTCATTTTTTTTTAACAAACAAAACAAAAACTTAGTGTTTTAGCAAAACTTGTTATAACTAATATATAACTAGAATTAGTAAAACCGAAATAATCTTTAAAAAATTAATTTTATCTAAGAAACCCACTAGTGTTAGTATAAAACCCGTGGGTTTATTTTTGAACGATTATTTGTGTTTTACTAATTCTATAGTTATAGTAGTTATAGCAAGTTTTTCTAAAACACGCAGTATTTATTTTTGTTTGTTTACTAAGCAGTAGCGTATCGCGATAGTTATTGCATTGCATCCGTCATAAACAACTCATAAAATTTTCTTCTGATGCGGCCCTTAATTCGGCACTGGGATTATTTGTTTGCTTTCTTAGAGCTTCTCAAGTTTGACAAGTTAAACTGGAATCGGAAAGTTGCCCCCCTCCTCCTCCAAGCTTGTTGATGGAGCTGTTGTCTATTGTCTATGTGTTCTAACTTATTGCTTTGGGGCTGCTCACTAAGCAAATATACGTACTACTCTGTGTTCTCACAACCAACCAGAATTTTGCGGTAATGGCAGTGATAGTTGTGAAGGGGGTGAAATTTGGAAGAAAGTTCCAGAAGCTCTTCTTTGTGTATGTCCTACTACGTCTTCTTCTTCCCTCTTAGTGTAGATTTCAGCTTGAGCCTCTGACAGAATTCGTAGTTCCACATAGTCGTCTGTACCAGAGTGTGCATATAGAGTTTCCTATCTTGATGACTTCTCGGTTATCTGTTCTGGTTTCTCCTCCAAAATTGTTCTGGGTCTTCGGTCATCTCCATTCTACCAGTGATCCAATTCTCTCTTCTTCTATGACCATAGCTCAAGTTTTGTCTTCTATAACGCTCTTCTATCGAAGATTGGCGATCAATTCGGTAATTATAAACACCGTGCTTCGTTCTCCGCAAGGAAGTGAAGCATGTAGAGTATCGAATGTGCGTTTTAGTCATGGTGACTGTACTAGGGAATTGTAATGCAGTGGTTTCCCGTTGCCTTCTGGCTGCCTTTTGCCGAAGACTCTTCGTTGAGTCCCTCCGCCTTCGGGGCCAGTGTCCACACCTGGGACAAAAGGCTGCCCTGCACAGAAAATACTGTTTTTTTCGCTTATCCCGGCTCAAACTCTGTCCCCTTTCTCTCCAGTCGCCATTACGCCGTTCCTTCTTCACCCCGAGAAGGTAAAATTAGGGATTTTCGCGTCTTCGCCTCTCAGACTATAAGGCATAACTCAGAAGCTCAGTCTACTTTGATGGCAAACTCAAACATGGCAGCGACTTTTTTTCCAAACGCTTATATTCCAACTAAATACTAATCCTAACTTCCGCTCGTATATACGGCTAGAGGTGGGGCGTTACTTCTGTCACTGTGATTTATCACCGTGACTACGATGGTCACTGCAACCACCCGTTCCTACCCAAAAGAAATAGTGGTGATTTGAGTCACTGTCTCACTGTCACCGATTTAGGCTATATTTTAAATAGCTTTGTTTCTAATACTCTGATAGTCGCATGCAAGAGCAAGTAACTCGCTCAGGTTTAGCCTATGCACTAGGCAGTCTTAAGCGAAATCCCCCGAAATGCTTTCCGATCGTCCCACGTAAGCTAAACATAAGGTATGCCCGAGGCTGTCACCGTGACTTTGACTAGCTTTTAGTTTATATATATCTATATTACTACTTCTTAAATTTCATAGCATAACTTAACAAAAGAATAACCGACTTTAATTGTTAAGCGAAACGAATAAGTCTATGTAACTTGTATAAATCACTGTCAAGTAAGAGAAGTGACAGTGACTTTTGATTACTCATACCAAGATGTATCAAGATTACTTAGATAGCAGGAACAAAAGCAGTCACTCAAGTGACAGAAATCACCAGTATTTGTATCAGTGACTGTGAAGTCACTGTCACCGGTCACTGTTGCTCGTGGAAATATCTGTCACGCCCCACCTCTATATACGGCCTACTATGCCGTTTAGTAGGTTATTTATTCTTGGGGTTCAAAATGTAAACAAAACAAGTTTAAATAACACTTTTTTCACTGTAAAATTATCTTGTTTACAGCCGCCATCCCGGGGCTGGAGACCGTTATCAATATGGCTGCTAGTGTAGCCTGCACAAGATAAGTACGCAATTTGGCGGGGAAACCCAGTGATAAGTGTAGCCTACCCAAGCTAAGTACAGAGTTTTTGACCGGGTCCAGGTATCCGTTCTGCTATGCTGCAATGTGTAAGACTTCGATATTTTTTGCGTTGGTACTTACCTCTGATTGTTGGCTTATGGTTAACGGGTGCCTCGTAAGGCATATTATGGCTCCCGCCGCTCCAGTTAATGTATTTCTACGACCGCCGCAGGTCCCAAAATAGAATTCTCTATACCATATAGTGCGTAGCGGTTGTATGACATATTTTATTCTTTTGAACATACCTTCGGTGTCTATTAACTTTTAGGCTGTCCTTAAGTGTAAACTAATTTTCAGTAGTCGTTTAGAGGAAGCTGACTTTCACCCGAAAAATTGTTGATTTGAGTCCCCCCCTTGCTATATTCCCTAAATGCACGAAAAGCTGAAGGATATTTATAGAAACCCGAAAAAGCAAGTTCCCCACTCAGGTATAAGAGACCCTTCAAAATGGGGTCAGATACAGTATTGAAGGAGGTACAGGGTCCTAAGCATTTGGCGGGGAGGGGGGGGGGCGACATCGTGACGCAAACTTTTAACGAGACGAATAAATCAAAACGGCTTATGCCTCTCACTTGAGAGATACAAAGTATGATTCATCACCCCCCATCTTTTAAACACTTTCCCCTATCTCTAGCTTTTTATCCCAAATAAGCCGTGCCAAATCTTTTTTGCCAATAAGTTTAACCAATTCCCCGTGTAATCTAGCAAGGCTTAAATGCATTACATTTTACTTTACAATACAAACTAAAAATTTCGGAGACTCCTCACTCAACAACACTATTCCACTACGACTTGTATATGTAATTGGTACTCTTTTTTGTCAATAAGTTTAACCAATTCCCCGTGTAATCTAGCAAAGCTTAAGTACATTGAAATTTACTGGACAACACAAACTAAAAATTTCGGAGACTCTTCACTCAACAACACTATTCTACTACGACTCATATGTATGTACTTGGTATAATGACTCCCAACTTTCACCCGAAAGGTTGTTGGTTCGAGTCCCACACTTGCTACATTTTCTAGCCATGCTTCGGAGGTCATGTAAAGCGCCGTCCCGGGTCTTCCTAATTGAGTGTAAGAGAGGGCTTTACAGCCCTAACTTCGCTAGGTTGGCTTAGTAATAGAACAAAAAGTCAATATTTATTTATTTATTACCACATTGTGAGGTGCGTTCTTGTAAGGGATCCAAGAATATCAATAAAGCTGCTGTATGTACATACAATAGAATAGCATAATGAAAATAAGTTACTTAAAACTTACGTAAAAACATTAAGAAAAGACACGAATTATTATTATTATTTTATTTATTATAGCTGTGTGAAGTCATCAGTACTTTAATAAATTTACATTGTACTATAATATACAACAAATTGTACATACAGCAACAAGAAGTGTGATATGTTCTGTGAAGCTACAATTCTAATTTTATTTTCAAAATGAGCTTTTTACTCAAAATGTCAAAACAAAACTTTGAAAATGTGGAACCTGGAACTGATTGTCGGAGAGTCGCGAAGTATGTCAAAGAATTCACAAGCATTGAAATGGCATAATTCTAGAGAGGAATATATATAAAAACGCCCAACATCTCCGATCGGAGAAACTCTATGTTTAATTAACTATTAACAAAACAGAACGGGTACATCATCTTAAAAGGGACATTTACATTTCAAACCTTAACGCTTTAGAGTTAGTTTTACTCAAACTCGGAGACGACAAAGGCGAATTCGTTACTTAGCTCCGAATTCTAAAGGGAGAACCTCTTGGAATGGTAAATTTGGTTGAACCTTAGACGGACCAAATCAGCGACTGAGTTGACATAGAGGGGACGTCACTCAGCACTTTGAGGGTTGGCACTTTGCATTTTTATGGTAAAAGCTTACGACGCCGCTGCATACATCTTCTTTGACTTTTAGATGTCTTCAACGAGTGCAGCAATTATTCATACGGCGCAGGTGGAAATCAAGAAATGCACTTTATGTTGAAATGAATATTCTACTCACAGTATAAACCCAGGAGAATCAGTATGAGACGATCGCGGCGTTCAAGTTTTATGTGTTTTTTACTCTTCTTGGAAGAGGTAAGTTTGCTACTTGGTATTTTGATTTTTTCATGGATTCAGTCGTCTTGAATTTTGAGTTTCTCTTTACCCAAACTGAGATATAAGACTGGGTTTATGGATCGGTGTTGGTATGGGTTTAAATGGTCCGATACTCAACTTAGAAACTCCATGCAAAAGAAACGGGAACCCAATCAAACTCAAACTCAATCAAAAAGAAGTATTTATGTACATCAATAGTAAAAGGTAAAGGTAAAGGTGTGAGCATATGCTACTTTTCATATTCATAACCAATTACTATTTACAAATATTTTAATTAAACTATCGTTGATGTGTACAGTTTGGTGTAACCTGTAATTTTTCAATGAAGACTTTATTATTATTATTGTGCTTAAAGTAAGGCACTATATACCCGGGTATTGTCATCCGCCATGTTGTATCCCATATTTCCTATATGGTAAGTATTGTAAGAAAAGTAAAAGATTGAAAAATATAGAAGAAGAAAAAACTAATACACGTTTAAGTAATTTTTTATTAAGTAGCAAGTTTTTTAAATAATAATAAATAAACAACGATAAATTTCTAAAAATAAATAGGTAACCACCCAATGCTTGGCTTATACACCAGACTTATAATGGATACAATATGGCGGATGACAATACCTGTCTAATATAGAGCCCTAGCAGATTATGCTATCTAACAAATTGAACAAATAATTTAAAGATGTAGACGAAAAATACAGACTTCTAGATATACTACCAATTGAAAAACTGTACAAATATCTTATAATAAAGAATAACTATTTTAAGTATTTAACTTCGGGAAACACACAGAATATGAGGCAACTGAGAAATGAAGAAGATACATTGCGGCAAAATATTCCTGTAACACATAACCTTTGTTACAGACGCCTTACTTAATCAGTTTTGTCTGAGATATGCGCGGGTAGTCCGCCTATTCGGAAATAAATCACTGATAAATAAGCCGAATGTTAAATTTATAAACATTTATAAAATGTCTTTTTTTAAAATTATTTTAGGTTTCCACCAATCACAGTTTAGTTCCTTCAAACGTTTTAGGTAACGAAAAAATTTCAAACTTGCAAGACAGTAAGTACTATAGTTTTCAAGTGTAGGCTACTCCCATAGAAATATATTAACTGGAACGACGGAAGCCATAATAACCCTTACGGAGCACCCGTTAACCATAAGCCAACTATCAGAGATAAGTACCAACGTAAAAAATATCGAAGTCTTACACATTGCAGCATAGCAGAACGGATACCTGGACCCGGTCGAAACTCTGTACTTAGCTTGGGCAGGCTATTTTCCCAACGAAATTGCGTACATATCTTGTGTAGGCTACACTGGCAGCCATGTTGATAACGGTCTACAGCCATATTGATAAAGGTCTACACTCTACAGCCACAGGATTGCTACTAAAATTTCACTGACATCATGATTGCCACGGGACATCAATATGAAACGGACATAAAGAAAATTTAAAAAAAAACGAATTTTTGAAACTGTTAAGGAAGAATATAAAGTAGAAATCTTTTGTTTTTCTAATAGGAACTTTGCATTTTTCTTTCCGGTCTTCAAATATAACAACTTTGCTGATCAAAATATTGAGTTCATCTGGTGTTTCCGTGGCCTGAAGGCTCCCTAAATTCAAAATTCTAAAATAAGTTTACAGTCTTGCTGTAAAAGAGCATTAAAACATTTAAAGTTTAAAAATTAGACCAGTAGGCTTACAGTACCATTTTGAAGAACTTGTTAGGCCTTGAGGTTTTTAAGTTTTGCACATTTTCTAGTATTTTATATCTTTTCATAGGCATTTTTAAGAATTCGGACAATTCCAAGAGCGGCTCCGATGATTACCGAAATTACGATATTTGCCAATGCTTTTTGATAGAGTAAAACGTCAACAGGAAAAATTTGTACCCAGCTTCAATTGTATACAGTTGATATAGGAGTCGCCGTTATAAGACAAAAATGTAAGTTACATTCAACCAGACCAGGTATTGGTATTATAATTTTTGAATTACTTTTTATGGCTTATTGTGGCCCATAGGTCGCTTGTCCAATGCCAACGACCCCATGAATTTAGGAAATTATTTTTATTGCTTCCGTATGAATTTTTGGCTATTGGCTAACTGGTATACGTTCTCTATGTCAACCTACACCGGCTACAAGTGATGATAATGGACAAGCTGAAACAAGCTTACCATTGACGCAATGAAACGGGCAAAAGCATGACTTAACCAAGTACAGATACTAGTCACACCAGACCAGGACATGTGTAGAGTAGTGGCACGGACTTTGACTCTCACCCGAATGGTTTTTGGTTCGAGCCTCATATTTCCTGCGTTTTCTGGCCATGCTTCGGAGGGCACATAAAGCAAGCTAGGTTGGCTTAGTAATATAACAAAAAGTCGGTATTTAGTTATTTATTTATTAATAACCATGATGAATGGAGAGTGACGGCCACATACAGGCCTATTATCATGGATCAGAATGTAGAAAAATATTTATTCTACTCCCTATGATATTTTTTTAGTTGTACAATAAATATTTATTCAACTTTGTACAAAATACTAGTAGTGATGGTGTCAAATTTGCTTTTAAGACCTGTTGAAGCTGTTTTGAAGCCTTTTGAACTGCGATATTGTAACGTAATGTATCATATCAATCAATCAAAATCAATCATAAGGTATTTGCCCATCCTTGTTACATCTTATCATAATATTAATTAAATATTGAGCACAGTCATCTTGCGTAAAATAAATAAATAAATAAAATAAATATAGACGTACCGTATAGCTTTAAAGTTCATTCAGATTGCAACAATCTTCGTTGTTGCAAACAGTCAACTAGTGGCTTCTTTAAAGCATTAGCTTTAGGCGATGTAGTGAAATGAAATGAAATATCGTCTTTATTTTCAGGCGAGCTTTAGCCCCGAAGGGCTACTCTTCCAGCTAACCTGCACAATTTTTTGTTTACATTAAATTTTTTGAACAAAGACAGTTTTCCTGAAAAAAAAATAGCCTAAAAAACAACAGAAGAAAACATAAGAAAAGAAAAATTCATGCACTCACTCATTTACTCGCACACAACATTCCCCAGAAATTGATGTAGTGGCTGTAGAAAACTGCAGGAATTTAAACTCTACAAAAGAAATACTGTAGGTGTAGACTGTAGACTATAATGTTGCAGCAGCAGCATGTTGAGGCATTGTAATTCCAGTCCCTGACGGTCCCAGGGCATTTTAATTACTTATTCTGCCTTTCTCCTAACGAATTAACAGTGTAAACAGTTCCGACATGAAGGCTATAGACCCAGAACCTTTTGCATTTAGAATACAAAACTGGAACTAGCTAAAATAATGACTGATTGGGGTTTAAAGCGAATTACATTGTAGTATTATATGGTATATATAACACTGACATTAAATTAACTTTGGTTCAAGAGGTAACCTCCTCGTTATGACCGAAATTAGAGGATATGGAAGAAACTGGGCTTGGCGGGATTCGAACCCACGATCTACGTAGATCGTAGATCGTGGGTTCGAATCCCGCCAAGCCCAGTTTCTTCCATATCCTCTAATTTCGGTCATAACGAGGAGGTTACCTCTTGAACCAAAGTTAATTTAATGTCAGTGTTATATATACCATATAATACTACAATGTAATGAATAAAGCATTGCCTTTATGCAATTAAGTCAGCTCACAGACCTGTTCGGTTAGATAGTTGTGTAGTTGTGCTAACCTGTCTAGCAACACGAATCATGTCAATTAGAGCATAAGTAGAGGATTTGGCATTTACTGGACTTGTCGGGGCTTGTGGTCCAGCGGTTAAGGCGACGCCCCGGTTAGGCGTAGATCGTGGGTTCGAATCCCGCCAAGCCCAGTTTCTTCCATATCCTCTAATTTCGGTTTAAAGCGAAGTTTATTGACCTGTGCACAAAAATTGTTCCTTATTTGAATGGGTAAAATAGGTTAATTCTAACAGTGGGCCGAAAAGCCTGAAAGTGGAAAATGGAAAACATGGGAAAAAATTAAAGCAATTATCTTTCTTTCTTTCTTTCATAAGTTGAAGTCATCCATGTGTACCCCTGGACATTACTTTTTTTTAACACAGAATTTACAGAAATGCTATCCAAATCGAAATGCAACGAGTAGAGAGCAGATATTCCCATTTCGAAACTGGCCTATCGTAGAGCTGTCAAAAATATCAGCACAAACAGAAGACATTTTTCTCAGCATTTTGATATATGACATGTACAGTACCTCTTTCTAACACAAATTTGCCGCAATAATTTGATTGATTTGTACAAAAAACGATTGGTGCTTTTTTTGCGTCGGAGCCATTCAGCCACGAATGTGTGACATTAGTCCGGTTTAAAGTATATAAAGCAAAATATGGGCTGTATGTTTCTAAAATTGAAAATATATTGAAAGGTCTGATGATGGAATTTGAGGTGTTGTAATTCTGAAGAAGGAGTTCAAGAACTGTGGTCAATTGGTGTTAGTGAAGACAGAGAAGTCTATATACTAACTTTACTATACATTAACTATTCCGACGGAAACTATTGGATTCTCCATGTAATAATCCAAGGGAAGATAAAAGGACAGAGGGCTCCCGGCAGAAGACTAACATCCTGCTGGTTGAAAAGCAAGAGCACGACTTCCCTTTTCAGAGTTGCAGTCTCCAAGGTCCTAATTGCCAACGCTAATCTTCGATAAACGTAGCATTAACACAAAAGAAGAAGACGACCCATAGCCCATCCGTGACGGTTGTTCAACCATCAGACGACAAGCCCTCCGAGCGATTTGTGATGTCATCAATAATTGGGGGAGAAGGGCTGGATGAGTTAACCCTCTAGTCAAGACTCAACAAGTTTTGTCTATGCCCATTCCCAAACAGTTCAGTTCCAATCTGGCATAACAGTGTTCAATCAGTTTTCCAATTTCGTCTACACCACATTATTTTCTTCATACCAGTGAACAGTAAGTAAATGCGCTTCATCTAATCTTTAACCATCGTTGCTGCTTCTGCTGCCGGGTGCACCTGGTCTTCAGCAGCACAGTTAGTGATGTATTTCCGAATTAGCGGACTACGCGTTATACAGTCAAAGGCTCGTCTCGGGTCAATGAAGCCGCTTTCATTTGCTTCTTCAGACTGAGACAGAATGAGTCTCTCGTAAAACCCACGAAACCATCGTATCTCCACTATATAACGACCCTCTTTCCTGTCAACAACATTTATTTACAGCATTATGGTAGGATTGTTTTTTTTTTAATTGAGGGAAATACTAAAATATTAAAATGTACAGGTAGAATTTTGAAAAATACTAAGAATTTTAATTAATGTGTAGCTACATCTAAGGGGGAAAAAATTGAAAACTCACCAAAATTATAGTCGAGGATTAATTTATCAATTTGAATTTCCCGCGCATTTTGGACTCATATGTTTAAAACAATTGACTAAACCCCGGTATTATGTATATCCCAAATCGCCACAATATGGCTGCTGGCATAAAAAAACGCGTAGTGATTTGCTGTTAATAAATCAGTGTACTGAGGGGAATCGCGATACCCATCCAATAAGCCATAGGCAGTCCCACAGGTAAATAGTGGCTAAATTTTCATTAGAATGGCAGTCAAAGATGGTTCATTATTACACGGCCGAGTCAGCGGCTTCCATATGTTTGAAAAGGAAACACAGTGCAAAGGGGATCCATTGTTACAATTACTTTACATATTGTACGCCTTTGTGTGCCGGATATCAATGGGAGGCAGCGCTCCGACTCGGCAACACTGTCGGCCATCAGCAATGGAATTCAAACTTTGCTATTCATGTTTCTCAAAAATTTATTTGACGGCGCTCATATAGAGTGTATAGTGTATTGTATCCTCAACTCGTGTTGTATTTATGGGGGGAAACTCATGTACTGTAGATAACAGGGCGGAATTGAGAATTGTTGTCAGGGGGTGCTGGACAATTGAGAAATGGGGCGCACAATTGAATTTTTAATTTTTAGTTTTTAACCGAAATTAGAGGATATATAGAAAAACCTGGACTTGGCGAACCCATGATCCACGGGCATAAGCCTAACCGGGCAGTCGTCTTAACCGCTGGACCACAAGCCCAGTGGCGGCGCTAGAAATTTTAAAGTGGGGGGGGGGCAGGGGGGCTTGACTTCTATCTGGGGGGGCCAATGAAAAAACAAAAAAACAAAGCACTTTTCATTGGCATTGGCGTAAATTCCCCGAATTACTGGGGGGGGGGGGCTTTAGGACCCCAAGACTTTGATTCATTACTCATTCACTGCTGAAGTCTGCCCAGCAACTTTTATGACTTTATTATTACTTAAATTTTCCTTTTTTAATGTATATGAAATACCATTGAATATATAACAAGAGAAAAAAAAGTGGTAAATGGGCCCAAATTAGTGAGATTTTGCGCAAGTTATATTCTGGGGGTCTCTCCCGGAGGAAAAATTGAGAAATAGGCCTAAATTAGTGAGGATTTACGGATTTTGCAAGAAGTACCGTTGAGATTTTACCCACAAATAAACCTGCCACTCAGGGGGGCCCGGGGAAAAATTTTGAAAAAATAGGTCAGAAGTATTGGGGTTTTAAGCATTTTGAGTAATTTATTTTCATGGAAGTAATTAGTCGCCAATATGTTGATTTTTTAATGATGTCTTTCATGTGAAATAGGCATACCAATAATTAATTTCCCTTCCGATATTGTGGAATGTGGATACTATGCCGTTCGCCCCCATAATGTCTTTGTCACCAGAAATCCTGGGGGGATGCTACAGGTGCCCTATCTACGCCAATTGGGAGTAGGCATACCTTAATGGAAGTAAGTAACTTGTTACCAAGGACTTGCACCTGAACAAATACAAGTATCCCCCCTAAGACAACACTGACATTAACACAAGAACAGCAACATACAGGACAATTATAAGACTATAGACTATAGCAGTATTATAATATGGTATATACAGTCATGGAAAAAATTATAAGAACGTGGAGCTTTTCACTATTTTCTCTGGAACTATTTGAGATAATGGCACCAAACTTGGACATGAACACCACTACCTGGAGGTACCACTGCATTACTGTTACCATCAGTTATAAGCAATGCATACTTCTTCAAGAATTGAAAATGGCTGGCAAAAATAATAAGAACGCGGTCAAAAATTTTACAATTTTTATAGCTTTATTACGCAAGAACTTGAATTAAATTACTGTATATAATACTGCAATATAATTTTAATTTTTAATATTGTAGTTATTGAGCGTAGCTGAAATGACAATACTCCGAAAGTCGTGTGGAGCTTGTCTGAGACCGCAGAAGTAATGAATTCTGGCGAAAATAATCCCAAAATGACTCTCCGTGAATTTTCCGACACATGGTCCCATAAGGGCCTCGTCCACCATGTCTCGGTAAACGTTACTCAGGGTAAACAGTGCCCGCAGTTGTTAATATTTTCTTCTAGAGCCAGAGATCGTACAGGCGACGTGATAAATTGCAATACATGCAGCTGGTCTTCTACTTCCATAAATGTCTCTTCTATCAAAGATTGCCCGAATATTGGCGATCATCATGGCAATTTGAACCTTGGAGACTGCTGCTCTGAAAAGGGAAGTCGTGCTCTTGCCAAACCACTGCCTCATCAGGTGTTCAGCCATGATGTTCTTCTTCTGCCAGGAGCCCTCTGTCCTTCTATCTTCCCTTGGTTTATTGCAGAAGGCGATACTTTTAGATTACCATGGCCAAAGTATGTTAGTTTCCGTTTCTTAACCGTCAGCATCAACTCGGTTCTGTATCCATTCGCCTCAGGACCTCAGCATTAGGGACAAGATCTCTTCAGGATATGCGCAGCATTCGTCTGTACACCCACATTTCAAATGCACTGATTCTGTTCTCCATAGCCTCTGTCAACGCCCATCCCTCCATACTACAAATACGGCTGGAAGCACATAACATTTCACCATTCTCAGTCAAACGTCCAACCGGAGATTCCGCTGGTAAAGCTGGTAAGCCTACATACAAACTAAGGCTTACACGCAGGAACCTTTACTGAGACTATGTGTGAACTACCCTAGAGACGGTTCCCACCATCGCTTGACACCACCATGCATTGGTAGATGGCGGTGCCATTCTGTCCTCCTCGCCGATACTTTTCAAACGTTGGTAGCATAACAGGAGTCAGCCCCATGCAAGGCTGTAGCCAAGAGGGGGTTCATGGGGGTTCAACCCCCCCCCCCCCGCCGAAATGAAATGGCTTGATACTAGATAAAATCGGATTTTGAGAGGAAAAATAAAAACTACTATAGGTAATATCCAATGAAATTTCTGACACCCCCCCCCCCTCCCGAAAAAAATCCTGGCTACGGCCTTGGCCCGACGTATCCAGTCCAGGGAATGTAGGTATCAAAGAAAAGTGGGGGTCGAAACAGGGTTAAAACGAAAGCGTGCTGAGGCTTGCTATCAGGAATGTATCCTAAAATTGAATGGAATATATAGGCAGGCAATGTGATAAACCTGTGAGTTATTGCTTGCCCATTTTATTTCCAATACAAAGGCCACCTCTACATCATTCCCTCCTTTTACCAGATTCTAAATCTAGACATTTACCTATTGTATTTCATTCGCACCTCTCACACCCCCTTCTCTCATATACCCCAATCATCGACATGCAAATCCTATTCACAGATCTATTTGTAACTGCCTTTGAGCGAGGTCCAGTTTTGTAATTAACTAGACAATAGGTTTTCCAGGTGTCTCTCATTATGGAATTGTGGATAAGGAGCCATGATTTGTCTGTTACAAATTTCTGAACCGCATGTTACCTAGATTAAATTCCATTCTTTTATGGCCACTTTTTTCCAAAATACGAAATCACTTCTCCTTACGCGTAGATAGATACATAACGTGACGAAGCAGTAGCATCCGGAGTCTCCGAGATACAATTTTAAAAGTCTCCGCAGTTCCACTGAAGATGTTGACGAAACGCTTGTAAGTGCACTTTCAGAACGACCACGGCCTACCATCCCGGATTCTACTGCTTCGTCACGTAACTCCGGTCCTTAAAGTCTTTGTAATTGTAGATAGATACATAAATAGAAAATCCTTGTACTGTCAGGACATGTAGAGTTGTGGTACAGAGCCCAGCTTTCACCTGAAAGGTTGTTGGTTCGAGTCTCACACTGGCTACATTTTCTGGCCATGCTTCGGAGGGCATGTAAAGCAGGTGGTCCCGGGCCTTCCTAGTTGAGTGGAAGAGAGGGCTTTATAGCCCCAACTCCGCTAGGTTGGCTTAGCAATAGAACAACAAAAATCAATATTTTTACTTATTTTATTTAAAAAAATCGCTTTCGAGTCGACCGGTCAGGTGTAGGGAGATTTCATGCAAGTGCAGATCCCGCTTCACGGGCCGGTGGTTTCTTCCCTTGACAATGGGATCATATTTCAGAACGCATTTAGTCTACGCTATCTCTATGCTACGCTATGTATGTACCGTCATTAAAAATAAAAAATACTTTTTTTTTATAAATAAAAATTGTCAATTTTTCTTCAATAATTGATGAGATTTTTTCTTTACTCTATATATGTCACTGTCCATTTTAACTTCCGCATGTTAAAATTTATCAATAATCATAGAGTAAAATTTGCAAACAATAACAAACTAAAATTAAACAATGGCGTCATTTGGATATGATAAATAATTATAGGCTGATTAATTTCTTGAGAACAAACCAATTATTTCATCATTTAAATCATAAAATTTCTTGTAGATTATAAAATTAATAGAAAGTCGGTGGGCAAGCTTACAAAATTGGAAAAAAATGAAAACAAAATTGGTCAATTATTGAAGACATGTGGAATGTGGTGTAAAAATATAAATGCCGCATTGATGATTTTCCGTCAATGACATTTTCAAAATTGAAGAAAAATTGACAAGTGGAATACCCGCCTTACACTCTCTATTGACCCCATTCTTTTCTAGGCCTCAACACCTACAAACCGGTTCCAACTGGGATCCAAAATTTTTTTAACCAACAAATTTTTTTCCAAACCGGTTCCAAATTTCGAACCACAATGTAGACGAAAAAAACTGCCCCGCAGCCCCTTTTCTGGAATTTCGTAGTCTGTACAGATAGTAAAGAAAGTTATTTTAAGTGTTAGTTATAGGTATTGAGTGCTACCCTCGCATGAGGGAGTTCTTCAGCTTCTGTCTACTAACGTAAAAATTAAGAAAAATATACAATATTAAAAAGTTTAAAAAAAGTAAAACTGTGAAACAAAATGCATATGATACTAGGCCCATCGTGATTGCACCAAATTGTTTCCAACCAAAATTCATAAAAAACCAAGCAAAAAATCCCCCGAATAAATAGGCTTGCAGGAGCTGTGGGTATTGTTAAGGTACCTACATAGCTGCTATGTAAAAAAAAACTGTAGAAGAAATTGCAAATGATACCAGGTTTATCGAGATGGTTCGCAACCAAAATAAATTTGATAACAAATAAATTTAAAAAAAAAAACCCAATAAATAATGTAAGAAATAAGGTTGCAGGAGCTGTGGGTATTGTTAAGGTATGTAAAATAAAACTGTAAAACAAAATGGAAATGATACCAGGCCTATCGTGATTGCACCAAATTGTTTCCAACCAAAATTCATAAAAAACCAAGCAAAAAATCCCCCGAATAAATAGGCTTGCAGGAGCTGTGGGTATTGTTAAGGTACCTACATAGCTGCTATGTAAAAAAAAACTGTAGAAGAAATTGCAAATGATACCAGGTTTATCGAGATGGTTCGCAACCAAAATAAATTTGATAACAAATAAATTTAAAAAAAAAAACCCAATAAATAATGTAAGAAATAAGGTTGCAGGAGCTGTGGGTATTGTTAAGGTATGTAAAATAAAACTGTAAAACAAAATGGAAATGATACCAGGCCTATCGTGATTGCACCAAATTGTTTCCAACCAAAATTCATAAAGAAGGTAAAAAAAAAAAATCCCCGAATAAATAGGTTTGCAGGAGCTGTGGGTATTGTTAAGGTACCTACCTGCTATGTGGGCGAGGACTGCTTGTCATGATGGTCACGACTTGCAACCCCCCTCCCCACCTTTCCCTCCCTCCCCATGACTTATTGCGCCCGAATTCTTATTCTGCGGCCGACTCTGAGGGATGAGCAAACATTCTCACTCTGCCGAATTCTCAGAGGTCTCACTGAGCTCCGCTCCGCCGCCGAGAGACGCGTCAAAGTCATTCCAATTTAATGTGTCTCATCTCTTTGCTCGTTGTTCTTCAGTTCATTATTAATGGCGTACATCTACATATTTTATTTTTTGGTTGCTACGCTCCGTAGTCTTAAATCACGGACGGAAGGACTTCCAAAGGACTTCCAGGCTAAAAAAGCACACCTAGTGAGAGGGACCCCAATCATCTACGTTGCTGAACATTTACTATTTACTTATTTAATATGTTATTATAGTTAGTAGTTTAGGTAGTATAATTACAATGGCTTTCAGGGCGGGAGTTACGTGACGAAGCAGTAGAATCCGGGATGATAGGCCGTGATCGTTCTGAAAGTGTACTTCCAAAAGTTTCGTCAACATCTGCGGTCGACATCATCATTGGAACTGCGTAGATTTCTAAGATTGTATCTCGGAGGCTCAGGCTCAGCTCAACTCTGTTTTTACGCTTTCAGAGACTCGTATCTGTACTTGGTTTAGTTATGCTTTCGCCTGTTTCATTGCGTCAATGGTAAGCTTGTCTGAGCTTGTCCATTATCGCTTGTAGCCGGTGTAGGTTGACATCGAGAACGCATACCAGTTTGCAAATGGTCAAAAATTCATACTCAAACAATACAAATAATGTCCGAAATTCATGGGGTCGTTGGCATTGGACAAGGGACCAATATTATAAGTAGGCAGGATGTTCTTCTTCTGCCGGGAGCCGTTCTATCTTCCCTTGACTTATTAAATACAGAAGGTGATACTTTTTGTTCCAAATCACATGGTCGAAGTATGTTAGTTTCCGTTCCTTAACCATCAGTAGCCGTTCACCTCAGGACAGGTTTAGGCAATCTCTATAATACGTGCAGTTGACACGGCCAGTGAGAGCAGTCTCCAAGGTCCAAATTGCCATGTATGATGATTGCAAATCTTCGCTAGAAGAGACATATTGAGAAGAAGAAGATGAGAAGAAGAAGAAACCGAAGAATAAGAAGTAAAAGAAAGAAAGAAAGAAAGAAAGAAAGAAAATTGTCTTCATTTTTCATATGGGTGAATTTTGTGCCTTTCGGCCCACTCTTACAATTAACCCATGATATGTGTAGAGCAGGGGTTGTCTAAAACTTTCATTTAACGCCGACCCCCTAAGAAAATACTGTATTTCCGTTGACCTCAAACGTTTATAGCCTACCCCCCCCCCTCATACAAAAAAAACATCGGAACAACAACAATAGGTCTTGAAATAACAAATAATGGTCGGCTTTACTAACTTTGATGAAAAGTCACTGACGAGGAGTATAAGAATGTAAAAATTACGTGACTAAATAATGTAATTATATCTAGAGCTAAAATTGGTGCGGGGAACTGCGCCATGGACCCCCTGGAATGTGCTCGCGGTCACCTGGGAGTCCGCGGACCACACTTTCAGAACCTCTGGTGATAGGAAAGGTAAGATAGTTAGGCTGAGTCCCACACTGTCCAGATTTTTCTTGGTTGGCTTTTCCGGATATTATCCCCGTTTCTCGCTTCATTTTCGGGCCATGCCTCAGAGGGCATGTAAAGCAGACGGTCCCAGTCCTTCCTATGGTACAATAGTATAGTTGATTGTAACAGATTATAGCCTTTACTCCGCTAGGTTGGCTTAGTAATAGAACAAAATGTAATTTTATTATATCAGGACATTTAGAGTAGTGGTAAGGACTTTTGCCCGCTAGGTGTTTGGTTCTAGTCCCACACATGCTAAATTTTCTGGCCATGCTTCCATGTAAAGCAGACCCTCCTAGTTGAGCGTAAGAGAGGGCTTTATAGCCTTAATCCGCTATATTGGCTTAGTAATAAAACAAATAACATGTTTTAATTATTTCAATTATGTATGTGCGTATGTATTATTTATTTTTTTATAACAAACCCGTTATCTAGAGTTTATTCGAGTAGACCCTCAGAGGACTCGTGTCTGTACTTGGTTAAGTCATGGTTTTTCGCCTGTTTCAAGGCGTCAATGGTAAGCTTGTCTGAGCTGGTCCATTATAGCTTGTATCCGGTGTAGGTTGACATCGAGGACTTGTACCAGTTTGCCAATGGCCAAAATTCATACGGAAACAATACAAATAATGTCTGAAATCCATGGGGTCATTGACATTGAACAAGAGACCAATAAGTAGATCTAGGTCCATAAAAAGACCTTCAAGACCTGATACCAGACCCTCTGAGACTATAGTAGGCTACTTACAACTGTTCGGTACGGGCTGTAGCTAGATTATGGCATAGTTGGGATGTTGGGACGTCTGGCTTCGCTGTCGGTGGGATCTATATGGTAACCATGGCAACCCAGCTGAGGGTCAATGGCCGCCGGTAGCGCCATCCCCTTTCCCTTTCACAAACTACTTGCACTACATTATTCAACTTCTCCACTAGGTAGGCTACCTGGATTCATAATTAAACTTAATGCAGTTGCATTCAGTCATTTCCGGGGATCGTACACTTTTTCATTGAACGCGATAATAGAGCCATACTTATATTTATATTTATTTCGCTATACAGCCCTAGTTGGTTCTACAGTCCGTTAAGGGTAAAATAAAACTAAACTATGACCTATGGGCCCAAATTGTGGTCCGACTCTAGAACATAGTGTACCTTACATACATAAGGGTAAGCTATTAGATAGGTGCCCATTCCATTGACCGGCTAGGGCTATTTCCAAAAACGGTGACGTGGTAGCAGACATTCAAGACTTAGGTGTCGTTTCCACCGACCTCGCATTGCAGAATTGACGGAAATGTTTATTTTCCTCTATGCCATAGTTAAAATTGATCAATGATCATACAGTAAAATCACAAACAAACAAACTAAAATTAAAAAAATGGCGTCATGGGATATGTTAAGTACAAACATTTTAATAGATTTCTATAAAAAGAAAAATTCTAATTTCCGTCAATGTCATTTGCAATTTGCATTCTGCAATGCGAGGTCGGTGGAAACGCAACCTAAGTCTTGAATGTCTGCTACCACGTCACTGTTTTTGGAAATAGCCCTAGCCGGTCAATAGGCCATAGGCTTGGGTACATTGAGATTAGAAAACCTTTAAATGTAATAATTGAAACCCTGGAAATGACATATAACCTGCATGCCTACTTCCCCTCTCCAGGGAGGACGGATCCAGCCCATTTGGGGGGGGGGGGGCAGTTGTGGGTTAAAATAGGAATACATAATATGTATCGATTAAACCAGTGCGAAATAAATTAACTTACAATAGATTTACTAAATTTGGGGGGGGGGGCACCTACCCCCGTCTCTATGCCCTCTCCTAGACCTGCAACCTGATCGAGGCGATTATAATACCGGCATTTATTTAATCCCCTGGCAATAAAAATGTAAACAAGATAATTGTATAATGGAAAGTGCTATTCAAAATTTGTTTGTTTATAGTTATAATCCTAGGGTATTTATTTAACCCCGGTATTATAATCGCCCCGATCAGGCTGCCCCGCCCATTTCCCTTCCACACATATTAATAGTTGTTTGTTTACTGCGTACTTGTAGGAACTAGTCTGATGGTGGTGTCCACCACCGAAACAGCTGTCGCAACTCACAATAAACTAGCGGATCCAGCTATAGGCTGATTGGGCTACAGCCCCCCCCCCCCCCCTCCACATATTTCTATATCCGCTATTGTCACAAAATATTTATTTAGTGGAATTAGTGCAAAGTTGTTTTATTGCTTTCCAATTTATACGTAGTATAAGGAAAGCTTTGTGATGGTCGAAATTTTCGATTCCGAGATTTCAACGGATTTACACGTTTTGAGGTCCCAGGAACCCAAAAATGTGGTTTTCTACGAAATGTCTGTCTGTCTGTCTGTCTGTCGCTCTGTCTGTCTGTCTGTGCGTTGATTTCCGGGCAAGCTACTCGGTCGATTTTGATGAAATTCGACATGTAGGTTCACAAAAATCATACCTCAGAACAATTTATTTTATTTTGGGCTAACACAATTTGGGGGGCTTTTATTTTCGAAAAACTCCAAAAAAACGTCTAAAAAAATTATTTCTCCAAAACGGCTCCGATGATTTCTTTTAAATTCACATATATTGTGGTCGTTATTAATGTTGACAAAATGCGGGGGGTCGCTTGCCCCTTGATAGTTTGCTTCTGGGGGTAAAAAAATAAAAAAAAAAAATTTTAATGAAAAATTAGTAAAAAATAATTTTTCTGCGAAACCTGTCTATCCATGATTTCTACCTTCAGGCATGTTTTAGGTGTTAAATTGAGTAACGAAACCGGATAGGTTGTTTTCCCAAAAAATTATTTGGTTTTGTGCAACAATTTTTTTTTTGAAAAAATGATAGAAAATTCACGTTGAAATGCATTGCGTGCCCTGCCATTATGGCTGTGTGGTAATGTGTTGGTCTGTCCTATCTAGAATTTCCTCCAGTGACGTCAGGTGGACGACCCCCCCCCCTCCCCCCGATAATTTAACCATAGGAAAATTATTAACCATGAAATTAATCATTTTCTCTTTCTACTAATTGATAAATTGGATAGCATGTTCGAGTAAACTCGGACCGGTTCTTTGGATTTGTAATGTATCACTTCCACGAAGTCGCAGGAAAAACTTGTACATGTAGTCTTGTTAAGAACCTTGGCCGCTGCAACCACGTCTTCCCGTCATCTATCTGTCGACGCCGCCTATCTCCCCAGTTAAGTTTTCAGCGGTCTCCCCAAGTGTCTTCCATCCAACACTCTCATGGTTCTTCTGCCTTCTGGGTTATTGTTCAACGTCTTCAATCTATTTTCCAAGTAGTCTGGGTAGACCTAAATTTTAGTATTTTGACATATAGGTGAAAAATCCCACTGAAATAGAAAGTAGGGCACACATCAAATCTGCATACTTGTCATGAAGTGATGCTTCCACCGCTTCATCATATTTTTGGTGCGATTGGCTGCACACTGCACATCGGGGAATTATGTTTCTTGTTTGAAGACCATATATTCAAATCACGTAAATGTCTTTCTACTGTACCATTGAATACTGTAGGTACCCCTAGCCTACGTACGTTACAGTAGGTTATTATGTAATTTTTTGAAGGACTTTTTGACCCATTGGACCCTTGTCCAGCCAACGACCCCATTTCGGACATTATTTGTATTGTTTTCCATAGAGTTTTTGGCTATCGGCAAACTGGTATATGTTCTCAATGTCAACCCACACCGACTATACAAGCGATAATGGACAGACTGAGACAAGCTTACCATTGACGCAATGAAACAGGCGAAAGCATGACTTAACCAAGTACAGATACGATACAGTATGAATGGCAATGGACTTTATATCCATGTATAATTACTGCCGTTAATAAACGTAGTCCCCCCCCCCCTCCTTTCTACGCTATGCCTTCCTGGGATTCGAGCCTTAATCCCCGAAGGTTTGCATTCAACTGATATTAACGTCAACCTCATTAACCTACTAATCCACCAGAGCAGCCCGTGGGGTTATCAAAGTCAAATTACATACGGTTACCGTATCCACACGGGTCAGGTATACTTATAGTCAAGGACGGATACAGGTGGGGGGGGGGGTAGGGGGGTAGCTGCCCCCCCCCACAATTTGGTAAATCTATTGTAAATTAATTTATCGATAATCGATCCTACATATGGTTTTCCTATTTTGACCCACAACTACCCCCCCCCCCAAATGGGCTGGATCTGTCCCTGGTTATAGTGCAGTTGGTAGAGAACTTGACTATGACACAGAGGGTCGAGGTTCGAGACTCATCAGGAAATGATTTTCCGACTGACCTAGGTCCACTTTTTTTTTTTTTTTTTTTTTTATATAAGTTGGGGTACAGGTGTTACCTGTGTGCACTTAAGCCTATTGGCCTATTGTGCCCCCTACAACAAAGTATCTACATCACTTCTACATCACTTTCTCGAGGCCTATCTCCCTCACGAGAGCCAGGATCTTGAGGGGATTCAGAAGTGGTAGGTCTTTTACATGTAACTGCAAGCTTTCCGAGCATGCTGCTCTTCTTCGTGCGATTGCATCGCATCGCATCGCAGGTCCTCCGCACCTTCATTGCAGAATCTGCAAGACTATAGTTGTCTCCCTAAGAGACTCCAGATATTTAACCCCAGGACCAAAGACGCCAAGGCCTGTTCTTGGTTTGGTACTTCCTAGCCTAGAGCCATCAGTATACCACTTGATTGTGTGACTATTGAGAATTCCTGCTGATTCGCAGCATTCTTTCATTGTCCCTAATATAGTTTCGAATTCCCTCCTAAAACAGTATTTTGGATGGATTCTATCGCTTGGCATATCCAGGCAGTGGTCAGACGTAGTCAGAGAGGCTGAGTCTCTCTTAATTGCCCTTCCACTCCTAGTAATGCCATTTCTGCAGAAGTTTCCACTGCAACATGGAGGGGTGGGAAGTCCAGTACTATCTCCATTGCTGCAGTGGGACAGGATTACATAGCCCCTGTAAAGCATCATGTTAGAGAATACGGGCTTCTGAATGTAGCCATAATTTGGATTATTCAGAGAAAAATTCTCATGTGGTTTGATTTTGCCATGTCCAATAGGTCCACTTAACCATAATGGATAACTTTTCTTCATCGGTACAGAAAAACCGCAGCCGCCGGGCATGTTGCTGACTATAACATCCCAAACGAAGTAGTGTTATAGAGACAACTCTACTAGTCCACAGGCCACATTGGGTTGTCGTGCCACGATGTTTATTCTTTTACCATTTTGACAAATCCAAAGGATGCATTTGATGGGATTTGACGGGACCTTTTGGCTCTGACTAGAAAATATCGTAGCGAATCGAGTCGCAGAATTGTCCAAATTTCGGAGGACATGTCAAGTAGCTGGCAGCTTTGCTTTACAATAATACCATATAGCATCCTGCATGAGACCACATTTTGAAATATATACCAGAGTTCATCTGTTTCTAATGCCTCTTGTATCGAAGATTTGCGATCATCATGGCAATTGTAGTCATGATGACTATGTACTAACTAGGGAATTATAATGTCTTGTGCATCCATGTGTCGTTGACTCTGCATTGAGTTCCCCCACCTTCGGGGCCAGTTTCCCAACCCCCAGACATCTTCAAAGCATCACATTTGAGTAAGTTATTGTATGTGTTGTGTCCTGTGGGCCCTCACCGTGGCCTGGGACTTTCCCAAATTTACTACTACCACTGTTTGAGCTGAAAATTTAGACATTAGTTCGGGAAATTTGCCACCTCCATACATTTGCCCCTTTAGGCTCCAGTCTTTTCAGACTATTTATTAAGCCGTCATTGGGGAGCTGACTGCTTATGGGCCCTGACATTCAATCTTGACCTGCTGAGAGGAACATTGTTATGGGGTATAGGTCAAGCCGCACCAAAGGGAGGTACTGTATTATTTATTTATCTATTTAAAAAAAAGTATGATGTATAAAATACGGTACCTACCAATGCAATAGATATTATAAAAGGAGAAGAAGACGACAGAGAGAGGCCCTGCTGATAGGAACATTGCTATAAAAAAATAAAGTAAATTCGTGTCGGGGTGGTACTACCCGTGGTACAGGAGTTTTCAGGTTGCATCAACAGCCTCCTGTTTAACCTATCGACAGTCAGGGAAGACTGCCGGGACCGCCGGCTTTACATGCCCTCCGAAGCATGGTAGTCAGAAGATAAATAAATGTACCACTAGAAAATTTTGGCATTCGGGTGGGACTCGAACCAGTCACCTTCTGGATGATAGTCCGAGTCGTTACCTCTACGCCATTCTGACTACATAGGAACATTGCTATGGGACATAGGTAGAGAGGTACTGTATTATTTATTTATCTATTTAAAAAAAGTATATGATGTATAAAATACAGTATGGCGGCTATTCCAGCTGTCAATAATCCGTCATTTTTTCGTTAAAAATTGATGAGATGCTTGTTTTAAGGATGCTATATTATTGTGATACTTAAATTATCTATTATCAATTAAGTTATAATATGGTTGAGACTTATTATTGATGTTTCTACCATATTATAACTAAATGTATAATAGATAAGTTAAGTATCTACATAATAGTCTCCTTAAAACAAACCTCTCATAAATTTTTAATGCGCAAATGACGGATTATTGACAGATGGAATAGCCACCTATGCAATAGATAATGGATATTACTATAAAGGGAGGAGAAGACGACAGAGAGAGGACCTGCTGATAGGAACATTGCAATGGGAAATAGGTCCAAATGCGCCAAAGAGAGATACTCTATTATTTATTTATCTATTTAAAAAAGTATATATTATGTTTAAAATACAGTATGGTGGCTATTCCAGCTGTAAATAATCCGTCATTTTGCGTTAAAAATTGATGAGATGCTTGTTTTAAGGAGGCTATTATGTAGGTACTTAACTTATCTATTATAAATTAAGTTATAATATGGTGGAGACTTATTATTGATGTCTCTACCATATTACATCTACATAATAGTCTCCTTAAAACAAACTTTTCATCAATTTTTAATGCACAAATGACGGATTATTGACAGATGGAATAGTCGCCTATGCAATAGATATTACTATAAAGGGAGGAGAAGACGACAAAGAGAGGACCTGCTGATAGGAACATTGCAATGGGAAATAGGTCCAAATGCGCCAAAGAGAGATACTGTATTATTTATTTATCTATTTAAAAAAGTATATGATGTTTAAAATACAGTATGGCGGCTATTCCAGCTGTCAATAATCCGTCATTTTTGCATTAAAAATTGATGAGATGCTTGTTTTAAGGAGGCTATTATGTAGGTACTTATCTTATCTATTATAAATTAAGTTATAATATGGTGGAGACTGATTATTGATGTCTCTACCATATTACATCTACATAATAGTCTCCTTAAAACAAACTTTTCATCAATTTTTAATGCACAAATGACGGATTATTGACAGATGGAATAGCCGACTATGCAATAGATATTACTATAAAGGGAGGAGAAGACGACAGGGAGAGGACCTGCTGATAGGAACATTGCTATGGGACATAGGTCAAGATGCGCCAAAGAGAGATACTGAATTATTTATTTATCTTTTAAAAAAAGTATGATGTGTAAAATACGGTATGCAGCTAGTAGATATAGAGGGAGAGAAAGTGGAAGATGACGACAGAAGAGCAAGAAATTTATTTCAAGCATCTCCAACAAAACGAACCCATCTGAATAATTTTCGAAAGTCAATACCGAAACCATATCAGCTGCAAAACATTTTACCATCAAGGTGTAGAACCTTCCCCGACGTCTGTATCATCGCCAAATGTTCCAATTTCGCGTCCCCACTTTTTTTCCGTTCGACATTGTTAGTGAGGGTATGGCTCTCTGAATCAGAATATTATGGAAATTGGAACGGGGGAGGAGGAGGGGGGGGGGTATGGGAAGTCCTGTAATGGAGAATAGCCCGACAAAACCAGTGGTGATTCGATTAGTGTTCCTAAATCACATTACCTTCCCAAGCTCTTGTTTACCCACTCCTTTCCAATACTTGCCGCATGCTTAGCATATGCCGGGAGCTCTCTATTAAAACTTCGACTCAAATTTGCCATTGTCAATTCATACTTGGCTAAACTTAACTCAAACCTACTTTGCCGCATTTTGTTTCTTTAATCCACGCTTCCTGATAATAAAGGTTACGTTTGAAGCTAATTTCGGTTGTCTTAATTTTGTCTGGATTTTTGAAACTTTTTATCCTATTTTATTTTTTATATCTTAGCGGTTGAGATGTTTTCTAAACTTTTTAAGTTACCTATTGGATGAAAAATATAAAATCCGAACAATAGAGTAAAATAATGATTCATTAATATCATATAAAATAATAATTCATTTAATATCATACTTGTAACTCTCAACAGTAGGCCTAATAATGTTACTTGCGGGTTATACTTTATACCATGTTGGGCTGACAATGGCCCTCAATTGGGGAATAATGATTCCCTTTTATTTTTTAGTGTTGCACAGGATGAAAACATTCCAAATTTCCAAGTGCATCATTTTCTCATTTTGCGGGGACCGGTTCCGGGTTGGGCTATGGGGTCAGGAGGGGCCCCCACAAAATACAAAATTATAAGAGATTAAATAACCAAAACAAAAAACTATGGGAAATAAATTAGTCGAAATATTCGGCGGGAAATTGGAACGTGCCATGAAATTAATGATCAATCGCCTTATTCTATTCATCTATTTTGCATCGTGTGTCTCGATTTTGTAATTGGTTTTATTAATATAGTTAATTTTAATAATTATAATAAATATAATATTCGTCTAAGGGACTTCGATGGCCAGGTGGTAACTTGCTTGCACTTGTGCGAGTCTTTACACGCCATGCGATCGGAGACGAGTCGTAACTCAACACGGATACTAACCTACAGAGGCGACTGAAGAGGTCAGTCGGATACATCCATTAAATTGTTTGTATGCAATTAACCTTAAAAAAAAAATCACGTGAGGTTCGAAGAGGGGGGGGGGGGGGGTTCGGCAAAAATCACGAAATATCACAAGGGGGGAGGGGGTATAGTAAGATATCACGTGTATTTATTTTTTCGTCAAACGCGTGATTTCTAAACCGAAAAGCGGTGTGTAGTGTCACCTTGACTCCTTTAATATTATTTTTATGCCAAGTCAAAAACAACCTGCAACCTTTCTGTCCAGACATTTCTATCATGGTCCTTAATTTTCTATAATAAAATTAGATTATACTTTATACCTGTATCTATTTAAAAATAATATTATAAATTTTTTAAGATTCTTTGTAGGCATTAAAAAATACACATGATTTTTAGTAGGGGGGGGGGGAGTAGTCTTAAGCGTCACCACGTATCACCAAGGTGGGGAGGGAGGAGTTAAAAAATGTTTAAAAAAAACATTACGAGATTAATGGACAGCCCCTAAGGGTGACTTTTCTGCCCCAGAAAGGACCCCAACACCCACGGGCCCCCACAAGGCCAAACCCGGCCCTTGTGTGGACTATACCAGAAGATATATGCATTTATTGTTTCAGTCTCTATACTCTCTGGCATTCCATTTATGGGTAATTGCATTATTGCAGTCTGCAGAAATTCGGTCCGACCTGGAAATCTCCAAGTTTGTTGGCGTCGACCTTTATAACACCCAGTTTAATACAATGCTGACCAGTTTCGAGAGCTTTGCAATTATTGGATATAAATCGAGGTATCAGTATAACCCAGGGCGGGGTAGATTGTGGGACGTGTCCGACATAAAGACCGCGGTGCACAGTATCCAATATTGCTGACTATATGGAATTTTAAGCAGACAGACAGAGCTAGCTGCTGGGAATCAAAGAACTCCACCACGCTCCAGGCACTTTCAATTTGACCTGCGTCTTCAATAACGAAAAGTAATTTTTGGTAGGAAATTGTCATGTTCAGTCGGTCGCTCCACTCCAAATCCAAAATTGGAGAAACTCCTTTAGACTCAGCTTAAGACTCTATATTATGGAGCGTAGAAAACCTGCACTAAAAAATCTGGCAAATTATATTGGTTTCCTATTTATACATTTTAGTACCGTATAGAGGCAGTGATCCTCACTAAGGCGGGGTTTCCACATACGTCAATGGTCAATGAGAAATGTGAAATTGACGTTTTAGCAGACATTAAAGACATACTAAAAATTCTGCTACCACGTCAAAACCATATTTCTCATTGACCATTGACGTATGTGAAAACCCCGCCTATGCGGCCCTTGGAACGATTTTTTGCGGCCCTCAGATTGTTAGGAATATACTATTAGTATTTACTAGTAGTATATAGGAATAAACATACATTTTTATTGATAGTGTATTAATATTGTATAGCAAATAAAAATATATTTTGTTAACCTTACACTTATAAGTCCTTCACCGTTTAGGTTTAGGCCCTGACTAAACTGCACAAATTTATACTTGCGGCCCTGAGGAAAATTTGATATGAACTATTTGGGTCTCTCAGAAATCCTAGTGGAGAACCCCTGGTCTAATAAGGAAAGCTTTATTGTGATGGTTGAAATGTTTGATTTCGAGATTTTAACAGATTTTCACAGTTTGAGCTCCCAGGTACCGCAGAAGTGGTTTTTTCGAAATGTTAATCTGTCTGTCGGTAATCCGATTTTGGGCCGAACTATTAATTAAAAACTATTAATTAAAATTTGATGAAATTGTCCAGGGGTGTAGGCTATTTGTTTTCGTTTTTGGGCAACTTCATTTTAGTTCTTTTTACCCCAAACCCCTCAAAAAACTATCTACTTAATTTTTTCTCAGAAACTGTTCTTTCTATTCATTTCACATATATTTTACTTTGTAGTACTTATTGTTGTGAACAGAACCCACATCCCCCTTGATAATGCGGTTCATTATATAAAAAACAAAACAAAAAATAAACTCAAATTTTTTGAAAAATGATTTATACACGTAGTGCGTAACCGTCCCGCAAGTCACTTTACATTTATTGGGGTTTATTTGTTGGTACCTTGACTACACGGTTAGTCAGTATCCATGTGGGCTCGTGGGGGTTAAATTTTGGGAAGGCTAATATCCAACGGGACCAGTATTAAACAAAAATTCCTCAATTACAGGAATATGTACACGACGTCAATGACGCAAACAAACTGCGAGTAAAGAAAGAAAGGTAATAAGGGAGATCTATGGAAGGACGAGGCCCCAGACTGCCCCCCCCCCAGACTGGGGCCCCCAGTGTCTTGCTAAATTTTCTGGCCATGCCCACAAGGGTTTTGGTTCGAGTCTCACACATACTAAATTTTCTGGCCTTCGGAGGGCATGTAAAGCAGGCATTCCTAGTTGAGTGTAAGAGAGGACTTTTTAACTCTGCTAGGTTATACGGGCCCCCACTACCCACGAGGTCCCAGTTTTAGCAAGTAAATAAATAAATAAATAAATAAATAAATAAGGACTTTTTTGTTCTATTACCAAGCCAATCTAGCGGAGTTAGGGCTATTAAGCCCTCTCTTACACTCAACTAAGAAAGCCCGGTACCGCCTGCTTTACATGCCCTCCGAAGCATGGCCAGAAAATGTAGGAAGTGTAGGACTCGAGCCAACAACCTTTCGGGTGAAAGTCAGAGTCCGTACCTCTACTCTACATGTCCTGACGCAAGTAGTGCAGACTCCCCCCTTTTGGAGTCTGATTACATTTTCTATGGAGGTCCCTCCCTAGGCCAATCTGCCGTAAAGTGTATGAAAATTTTACCACAATTTTTGGATATCATAGTTGATAAATAACTGGAATAAGAAGAGAAGCCCAGTTAAGCGCTACCCCTCCCCCTAACTTTCACGCTGAAAAAAATTCGAGGGATAATTGGTGGGAAAATTATTATTCATGAGAGGGTTGATTCACATTTTTATCCATTACGCGTAAGTCTCATCATTTACAATACCTACCACCTTGAGATCCCAAAATCGATTCCGAAATACCTCACGTCGCCCCCCCCCCCCCTCACATCATTCTAAACTTGCACGAATCGGGATTGACTTTAATTTTGACACCTTGGGGTTTATTTACAATAATTTTATCATATTCCCGGTGTTAAAGTACCATTCGCTGCGAACATTGTTGTTTTTTAGGGAGATCCATATACCTATTGAGATGGCGACCAATGTTCGACTTTCGGAAAATTTCTTCACAACTTTTCATTTCATGACGACCCCCTGAGCCTAAAACCTCCCTCCGTTCAAAATGTTATAGATAAGTTTGTAAATGTATGTATGTATGTCGATTTTAGGAACTTCCGTAAATATTATCCGATTTTGATAAAACTTGGCACAAAAATTGATCACACAAATGTCTTGATCGAATTCGTTAACCAGCTAGATCCACTATTTAGTTACAAGATGACGGCTGCTCAAGGCCGTAGCTAGGATTTTTCTTGGGGGGGGGGGGTTTGAACCCCCATGAACCCCCCCTTGGCTACGGCCTTGCGGCTGATTGAAACCTTATATAATTCATATCTTAGTTAATATTTGTTGCAGAGGAATGAATTAAAATCTGACTGAAAGACCATATTATTATCTACGATAGTGATGATCAACACTTTTTTACGACAAATCAACCATTTAAAGATGGCATCCAGTCAAAGTGAAAATAATTTGATAAGTAAAAGTTCATAGTCGGCATTGACGTTCGAAATTTGGAACACAAGAGTGTTTTGTGTGTTGATGTTGAGGTCGGGAAAACAATGAAGTATTTTTTATCTTTATTACGTACATAGCGTAGGTAGCGTAGAGGAAAAGCAGTGTCTGCAGAATCTACCTACACCTGATCGGCCAGAGCCGAAAGTGATTTTTTTCATTAAAGACGATTTTATTGTTATTATTATTTTTAAAGTTAATACCAAATCGCCATAGTAGTAATTAAATTATCATTGGAATTATATTTAATTATTATTAGTAAAAAATACCATATTATATTATACATGAAGGAGGTAGTCTTCTACAACTTAAATGACCCAAATCTTAAATATATTGCTTTGTCAATTAAATAAAAAATAAGAAGTCTGTAAAAACAACGTCATTTCAGTTACCTGTTTCCTACGGGACGTATACACTCTTAAGATGACTATACGAACCATTCAGTGGTATTGTACAATGGGGTTGTCGACTCTTGAAAATCGAGAAATTTGGTTTTATTTGTCAATAGACTGACCAAGGCCGTGCCCATGTTTTGATTTCGGGGGGGGGGGGGGTCCAAAAAGTTTTTAACGTAATTTATTAATGGATAAATTCTTCAAACAATACAGGTCTACAACAAAAAAAAATTTGGCCCACCCCCCTGGGCACGGCCATCATGAGACTGACGATTGAATATTTGAATGGTCTGCTGTACCTGTATAGAGTGCTGACGGCACCTTAAGGTGAGATAAGTTTTGCAATTGGACAACTACAAAGGATAGACTACTAATTTTCCGAGGGAAACCTAATAAGAGACAAAAGGATTGGTAATTGGTTGGCACTTGGCGGGCGTTATGTAAATTGGGCGGGAACTCTGAAACCGTATGTTCCTCTTGTAAGAGGATTAATTCAATAAAATCACATCCTAATTCTAATTAATGGTGCTCTACGTATATGCATGTCTGTACTCTGTTGTAGAAACTCGTATACACCAAGTTTCCTAGCACACTACGGTATAATATATAGAATAGTTTAAAAAAAAATATTGTTGTTTTTATTATTCAAATAATAAATAAATAAATATAGGATATACTCGAATATTCATCATAATAGGCCTTAGATTGCAATCTATAGTATATATTTTTGTAAATCTATCGTAGTCTTTAAATCCGGTAAATATACAGTGATTGACTGGTGTTAAGCTGGCTATTCACGAGGGCTCCAAATGGACTCACGCCAAGCCAAATGGCGCGTCCTGTTCCATTTGGCGTTAGCGCCATTTAGAGGGGTCATCACGACTATGCTGAACCAGTCGCTCCAAATCTTTCAAATTGTACAGGGTGACGATATGGTCGATATGGAAGAGGTACTTTTACACTGTACAATTTCAAAGATTTGGAGCGACTGGTTCAGCGTAGTCGTGATGACCCCTCTAAATGGCGCTAACGCCAAATGGAACAGAGCGCGCCATTTGGCTTGGCGCCTTGTGAATGGCCAGCTTTAGTTTTAATAGGCATCATGTGCACCTATAAGTAGGATATTATTGTATATAGGCCTACATCATAAATAGTACATATTTATTCTATGATATACATATATGAACGCACTGGATTTGTCTACTAAACAACTAGGTAGGCCTATACATAGACGTTTACTGAAATAACTGACAGACTTGCGCTTAAATTTGAAAATTATTAAATTGAACCTATATATTGCAGCATTATTTGGTAGGCTATTTAATACTGACATTCACATACTGAATTAGGTTGAAGAGGCAACCTCCTCGTTATAACTTAAATTAGAGAATTTGGACTTGGCGGCTTTCAAACACACGATCTGTCTAGGTCGTGGGTTCGAATCCCGCCAAGTCCTGATTTTTCTAAATCCTCTATAATTTCGGTTTGAACCTACTAGCCCACCTATAGGTTTCGAATTAACTTGTGAGGAAAGCTCACTCCGTTAGGTACAAAAATTATTTCGAAAAATATGTTTAATATGAACGTTTATCTTTATGGATAAGTGAAATGCTTATGTGTGGGGGAAGGAGGGGTTCAGAAGATCAAAAAATCAAGTTATTAATAGTGAATAGGTGTATTTTTTGTCGTTTTTACAAACCTCTTGGGGGTCGACTCACCCCTGCTCCCGCTCCAGGGCTCTCCTACGAATAAAAGTTTAGATTCAGTAGGTACGCTATCTAGGTAAGCATATAGAACCGCCCTCCAAAATTCACGTGTAACAGGAAACTTAGCTGCCGAAAAGTGTTGAAAGGGTGGCAATTACCTCGACAGCCATACAGATTATGTAGCCTATCAACACAACAAGTCTCAAATTGAATTAAATCACAGCGACAAAGGGTATACGTACTGTAGATATATGTATATACGTGACAACGCGTGAGCCGTTTCATGTGAAACTTTCTTTGAAATGCGACTCCAGATTAAATTCCAGTCCAAATTGCAGAATCTGATTCTATTATTTCGTATAAATTATGCACTATAGGCCTATGTGTGCTAGTTATGAGTTAACATGAAAAAATATAGGCCTGTTGGCTGTTGCATACAGTTGGTACATTAGGCTTAGACTTTTTCTATACTTGGTTCGTACCGGTACTAATTTTTTTATCTTATCCTGAAGATAAATATTTTAAATATACGCCACTGCTTATACCTTATTCTAAAATTACTCCATACAAACAGCCTATACGAGAAATGGTCATCAACTAGTTTCGGAGACCTTTTAATTGTTTTTATATCAATTTCCTGTTCAACATGACGTAGGTTAGGAATTGGGAAAATATACAATGCAACAAGCACTGAATAACAGACGTGGAGAGTCGAAACAATGAATTTATTACTTAATTACCTAATTTAAATGTGTTAGCCTAGTTACAATAATTAATGAGGCAGGACTAGAAGAAGCAAGGGGCTCGCCGTTAGCGTTGGAAGACAAAACGGCTGAGGTTACAACACGATAAGCAGTATCACTATGAGAACGAGGGCGAGGCTCAGCACTCCGATCGCGATCCACTGGCGTCGGTCTGCAACAGAAATATCAAATACGAGTTCAAACAAAAAAGGTCTTTCAACAAAGGGGTTGTTCAAAGATTTTCGTCAGGGGTCCATGGATACTCTACGAAGGGTAGTAGCGTTCGCGTCAACCTAGCTATGGCGGGGTTTCCATTGACCTCGCATTGCAGAATGCACATACGTTGACGTGGTAGCAGACATTATTAATAAGTCTTTAATGTCTGCTACCACGTCAACGCCATGTACATTCTGCAATGCGAGGTCAATGGAAACCCCGCCTATGACACAGCGGATATTTCCCCATATCGCTATAGAGCTTTGTGGTAGCTACCGGCGTACCTGAAATCTTTAGCTGGCACTAAGCCATTTGCTGATTCTCAAAAGAAGTTCCTGATCGAAGCCCCTCCCTCGCAGAGTTTCAAAATACTACTGGCTTGCTCGCCTATTTGCCTATTTGCTTTCCTATTTATACGAAGCATAAGGAAAGCATTGTGATGGTGGAAATTTTCGATCTCGGGATTTCAGTGGATTTACACATTTTGATGAAGTGAAATGAAACGAAATGTCTGTCGGTTCGTCGAATTGTGGGCCTGGATTTTGATTGAATTTGGCATGCAGGTTCACAAAAATTATGCCTCGGGAATTTTTTATTTATTTTGGGCTAACTCAGTCAGGACATGTAGCGTGTAGTTGTACGGACTCTGACTTTCACCCGAAAGGTTGTTGGTTCGAGTCCCACACTGATACATTTTCTGGCCATGCTTCGGAGGGCATGTAAAGCAGGCGGTCCCGGGCCTTCCCAGATGAGTGTAAGAGAGGGCTTTATAGCCCTAACACCACTAGGTTGGCTTAGTAATAGACAAGAAAAGTCCTTATTTATTCATTTATTTAACTCAATTTTGGGGGGTTTTACCCTAAAAAAACTAAAAAAATGATTTTCTAAAATATTATCTTTAAATTCACATACAGTCATGGAGAAAATAATAAGAACGCGGAGCTTTTCACTATTTTCTCCGGAACTATTTGCGATAATGGCACCAAACTTGGACATGACCACCACTACCTAGAGGTACTTCATTACTGTTACCATCAGTTATAAGCAATGCTTACTTCTTTTAATAATTGAAGATAGTTGAAAATGGCAAAAATAATAAGAACGCGAGATTTTTTTTTGTTTATTTGGGCTATGGTACATTTTTCCCTATTCTGCTGTTACTAAGTTAAAACCGTGTACTTCTGAAGATATGGAGCGATCACTGCATTGCTCGGCCGAGGTGAGACGCGTCATCTTACTTCTTCGGAAAGAAGGGAGAAATGGCGGAAATAAGTAATATCTTGCAAAGATAGGAAGAAATTATTTTTTAAGGTTTGAAACAAGACCCTAAGATTGAAACGAGGGGCAGAAAATGGAAGACAACACGGTATTTGACCAATAGCTCAAAAGGATTTCAAAGGAGACACCGTTTGTAAGTTCTCGAGACCTGAAAAAAAATGCCTAAGCGCTCCCATCAGCGAATGAAGTACTATGGGACGGTTACTTGATGCCTCCCTACCCAGTGGATCTCCAAGAATTCCTCCACTTCCATCTAACAAGAAAATAAAGGCCGTCTTGCCTTCGTGTCTAAGAACTGTGATCGGGGGACATGACACAACGTATTGTGGGGCGATGAAACAAAAGTTATCTCTTCGGTACTTATATAAAATGGATTTCAGAAGACCGCCCAATGCTGCTTTAAATTCCGTGTACCCAAAAAGGACCTAAAAGTTCGGTGGCAGAAACATCTTGGAGTGGGGCTGTTTCTCTTACCACGGGTTGGCCCAATACATCGTATAGAAGATATGGCGTAGGAGAGTTACAGAGACATACTCCAAGACGTAATGCCACCCTATGCAGACGAGAAAATACCAGTAAAATGGAGGTTTCAGCAGGATAATGACCCCAAGAAAGAGTTCAAGTAGTGGTTTGTAGACAGCAGAGTTGATGTTTTACCGAGGTCAGCGCAGTTACCCGGCTTCAACCCCATCAAAAACTTGTGGAATGACCTGACGAGCCATCTACTCAATGAAAAAAAATCGAAGAAGGAACTACAGTGGTTTCAAATGAAGAAGACACGGGAGATGATTCCCATCATTGTATGTCAATACCTGGTGCTGGCGATGAAAAACCATGCAATGCTGTAATGCAAAACAATAGGTAGACACACCAAATGTTAGTTTAATTGCAGTTCTTGCATAATAAAGCAAAAAATTGTACAATTTTTGACTGCGTTCTTATTATTTTTTCCAGCCATTTTCATCTATCTTCAATAGTTAAAGAAGTAAGCATTGTTTATAACTGATGGTAACAGTATTGAAGTACCTCTAGGTAGCGGTGGTCATGTCCAAGTTTGGTGCCATTATCTCAAATAGTTCCAGAGAAAATAATGAAAAGCTTCGCGTTCTTATTATTTCTTCCATGACCATGTATATTGTAGTCGTTAGGTCGCTTCTTCCTTGATACTTTGATACTGGGAGTAAGACAATAAAAAAAAGACGCAATTTTCATGAAAAAGAACTAAAAAATAATTTTTCTGTGGTACCTTTTCTTCTTTCTAACTTCAGGTTTTAGGTGTTAATTATAGTAACAAAATCGAACCGGCTGCTTTCCCAACCAACTTTCCCTATTTGTAACGAAACCGAGATTAGCACAACTTATTGCTGTGAATATTATGGTGAATACATATATTTATTTGTTTATGGTATCTCGGAGTAACTGCGTACATCACGGTCTTCTGTTTTCCTATACCAAACCAACAGTGATACTATATCTCACGCAGGTCACGCTCTGCTTCGTCTCTCTAAGGGTTCCGTGGTCAGCTAAGCCATCCATCTTTGCTTTAAACACGTAGTCTGGGCTTGTGCAAATCGTTCTACATGTCCATACCACCGAATTTTTTGCACGCTGAGAAAGAAAGAAATGTGACTTGCCATTGGACAAATGCAGGGCCATGGCAACCTTCTTCATGGTGCTGTCTAGCTTGGAGTCCAGGTTCTCCATGTCGGTGCCCATGTCGTCAAGCATGACTGCCTGGTCATCCAGCTCCATCCCGATCTGCCGCGAAACTGTCTTCAGCGTCCCTACTGAGTCGCTCATCATGTCCAACTGCTCATCTGCAAACCAAATCAACGAGAATTACAAACTCAGACTTCACAGCCCATTCGACACAATTTACGAAAAGCCTAAGGTCAAAAATGGTTATTTATTGCAAATTCTGATATTTCCAGCCTGGTACACTTTTCGGCTTTATGCATGCATGGCGGGCGCGAAAAAAAAAAAAAACAAATATCTGTATCTGCATACCTATTTCCTATAGCCTCATACCAGTGGACGCCAACCTTTTTGTACAAGTGAGCCAACTTCCGGGTTTTCTCAATCTGAGTTCTTCCCAAAAGCACCAACGATTGCAAAAACGATTTTCACCACAAATGGAGATAGCGCGGTAAGCTTGTGGATTGTGTCTTGTGGTAAACAAGAAACAACAGCAATTACAATCTGTATGTCATGCAGTCACTTTAAAAAGTACAAAAGATAGCCCCGTCGGAAGCTAAACATTAATATGTGAGTGTAGATTCCGTGGATGTTATATTTTCAAGTATTATTCCAAAAAAATTATAGGATTGCCCAAGCGCCACTGTCGAAAGCCCAAAGCGCCAATTTCGGCTCGCAAGCCATGGGTTGCCGACTACTGTCCTATACCATCAATGGCTGTACTGCCAGAAGATGTATGCCCATATACTGCATGTGAAAAAAATAAATTTCATGCAAATCGACTCAAAGTGGTTTTACACTTCCGCGTTTGGATATCACCAGTGGCTTGGGTCTGGCCCCTCTGCAATAATACGACTTTTCAACATAGCATAGAGCTCATTAAACCCACATACCTTGTTCATGAAGCATTCTGGACTGATGCGTTAGAGTGTTGTCAATGAAGGAGCGGTGAGGGCTGTCCATCTCATTGTTTAGCTTATGGTACCTGGTGGAACCATGGGTGGGGGGAACCCTCCTTCCCTCCCCTCGCGGCACTCCCTCCCGTCCTTTGTTCCAGCTCATCCTGTCCTTGATGCGCTGAACTTCGTCTCTTGTCTGCTCTACAAACCCTCTCCTACTGGACACTTCCTTATTGTCGATTTTAAATTTGGACGTATTTTTCTCAACGATACGTGAACACGGTTAAGGAAAATTGCTCTGTAATTCATTATCAAGAGTGACTCTAATTAAAATCTAGATTTTCCATGATTTTGGCTATCCTCCTTCCAATTGTCATTGTCAGAGAGATGTAGTTTTAAGCCCATAAATTGACAGTGAGCCAGCAGTTGGGCTCCTGTTCCTATCGAAAGAAACATTATTTTTTGTTTGTTTAAGTTGGCGACTGGCTAGGACTTGACCAGCACTTCAGTGAGTAAAAATTAGCCCTATGTTCCTGTTCATGTTAATTTACAACGTAGCACGATTCAATAAGACTGTAAAAGGATATAGATAGTGTCTTCAAGATCTTCAAGGTCCCACTCAATACTGCGGACGGCGTTTTTCAGCTCTGTTGACGTCCAATCCAGCTCATCTTTTGACTGGTGGTGGCTGTCATCTTCTAGTTCCAGCCACCGGCGATAGAGGCCGCGGGTCTTGTTGAGAGCTTTACTCACTTCACTGGAATAAATTAATTACGGACTCGATCATTCATGAATAAGTTAGACTGGTACTAATCCAGAGGTAACCCCGCACTTATTGAAAGCAAAGACGTAAAAGACAACCATATCTAGTCTCAGCTCGGAGGTAAGAAGCGCGCATTCAAGGAGCAGATAGCTAAGCGCTCTTTCAGCCCAAATGATAACGAGACATACAAATGAAGGGAGTTCATTAATTTCAAACATATAATTTTTTTAAAATTTGGCTGGTTCAGAACGAGGAGCAGTTAAAATAGTGTTATTATGGCTGTAGGACAATCTATCAACAAGGTGGACATTCTTAGAGCAGTTAGAGACTATGACAGACCGTTTTAAACTCATACATTACGTGACACTAAATTAGCAGCTTCTAGCCTTTCATATTATATAATCACACAAGTAGTCACTTACTCTTTGACAACAAAGAATGGATCTTCTAGGGACATGACACATCTGTCACGCCATTCCACTACCCTCGCCCTCTTTTGACTTTTAGTCTTTTATTGATGTTTTTCGGGGTGAATGGCTGCCAACCCCTAATGACAACAGCGCCAACATTTCGAAAGTTCCATTAAACATTTCCATGACCAGCCAAATTTATATTTTATCATAATTTATAGATAATTTTAAACAATTTAAATTTTACTCACCAACTTGTTGGTTATTTGTTTATTTCAAATTTGTAAATAAAAAGTGGTAGAAGAAACGAAACTAGTCTCATGCCACTGCACTTATAATGGCGCGAGGAAGTTTACAACTTTCCAGTGTCTAATAATGCGGTGGGGACTGTGCCCTGTACACAGTACCATATGGAACTCTGTCCCATAATTATTAGCGTGTTAAACACTTAAAACTAAAACTAAATGTATTCTTGAATAATTTTTTAGCCTTTCTAAAAACAAGTTCTAATGCCACGTGCTGATAGCTTTTGGTGCCACGTCATAAATAAATAAACATTGTATTTATGACGCGGTGACGCCAGTTATGAAGAAGTGGAAGCTTGCAAATTTGAAAGTAGATTTTTATTTCGTGTGGAACGTTTGCATGATTTCATTTTTTATAATTCTATTTACATATATACTGTTTCTCTATTAAAGTTTACATTATTTCGGTAGCCATTAGCTAAAATGTCCATATACAGAAACGTTGTTTGGTTTTATAAGGGTTTGACTGAGTATACAAGGTACGTGAATTGTCTCCAATGTAGTAGCCTTGTAGTATCTCGGATAGCCTGTGTATTAATCTAGGCTATGCTATATTGCTAATTCTTTATTACTATTGCTATTCTATGTAAACAAAATTAAGGAGTGAGTCACAAACAGAAGCTTGGCTGTTAGCCATATATCCTGTTTAAAAATGCAATTTTGTCATAGCTATGCATTCAAATAAAATTCCATGCTGCTTTTGCGGATATACATGGCCAGCTAGGGTAGATTGATAAAGCGTAGCCTTAACAAGCTTACTGTTGACTGAATAACTGCATGCTTTATGATTGTTTGACTTAAAGTAATTAGAAATGGAAAAAAATAAAATATTGTATTACCTTTTCCCCGAGCGGTAAAAGTCCCAGCAATGGGTAATTAGTGCTGGGGGTTATGATTCTATACTGTAGCATTGCAACTTAATATACTTACTATTTTTAGGTAATAGGCCTTATGTTTGATGTAATTTTATTTATTTATTTTTAAAAAAAAGAAGATAAATCGCATACAAAATGAATGTATCCGATTGACCTTTTCAGTCGCCTCTGTAGGTTATTACCCGTAATGAGTACGACACGCCTCCGATTGCATGGCGTATAAAGACTCGCACAAGTGCAAGCACGTTACCACCTGGCCATCGAAGTCGATATTAATTTAATTGCGACCTGTGCTAATGCAAATTACCTTGTTACAGGTCTGGGTTTCTAACAGCCAGTAAACGATTTCAAGACAATGATCTTAATGTGGATTGTAGTGGCAAAGTGTATGTGATCACTGGGGCAAACAGTGGAATTGGAAAATGCATTGCGACAGAGATAGTACGGAGGGGTGGGACGGTACACATGTTGTGTCGCAACGAGATGGCAGCTGTGGGCGTTGCAGACCAATTGAAGCAACTCTCAGGAAATGCGGTAATTCTTAATACATCTACAGTAATTTAAATGTAAATTGTGAAATGCAAATTGAAGGTGTTTCTATCTTTTTATGCGGAAGTTGCGTTGCATGCTACATAGGTCAGACTGGAAAAAGCCTTAGTGATGGTGTTAAGGAGCACCGAAGGGATGTTAGAAAGCTAGAAGCCAAATCAGTGTTTTACGGAACATCTAAATAATACATACAGTAATTCGACGTTTTTTTAGTAAATTTTTTCCGTTGTTACTAGACCCTATATATTACATTGTAGTATTATATGGTATATATAACACTGACATTAAATTAACTTTGGTTCAAGAGGTAACCTCCTCGTTATGACCGAAATTAGAGGATATGGAAAAAACTGGACTTGGCGGGATTCGAACCCACGATCTACGCCTAACCGGGGCGTCGCCTTAACCGCTGGACCACAAGCCCCGACAAGTCCAGTAAATGCCAAATCCTCTACTTATGCTCTAATTGACATGATTCGTGTTGCTAGACAGGTTAGCACAACTACACAACTATCTAACCGAACAGGTCTGTGAGCTGACTTAATTGCATAAAGGCAATGCTTTATTCATTACATTGTAGTATTATATGGTATATATAACACTGACATTAAATTAACTTTGGTTCAAGAGGTAACCTCCTCATTATGACCGAAATGTGGTCCAGCGGTTAAGGCGAACCCACGATCTACGCCTAACCGGAGCGTCGCCTTAACCGCTGGACCACAAGCCCCGACAAGACAACATAACGAGGAGGTTACCTCTTGAACCAAAGTTAATTTAATGTCAGTGTTATATATACCATATAATACTACAATGTAATGAATAAAGCATTGCCTTTATACAATTAAGTCAGCTCACAGACCTGTTCGGTTAGATAGTTGTGTAGTTGTGCTAACCTGTCTAGCAACACGAATCATGTCAATTAGAGCATAAGTAGAGGATTTGGCATTTACTGGACTTGTCGGGGCTTGTGGTCCAGCGGTTAAGGGGACGCTCCGGTTAGGCGTAGATCGTGGGTTCGAATCCCGCCAAGCCCAGTTTTTTCCATATCCTCTAATTTCGGTCAGACCCTATATAATTAAGTTATTCTGTCTTATTTCATAAACACGAAAATGGTGACGTGTAGCTGTAGAATATTTAATCGTATTTAAATCGAACCCCCACTCTCAGCATGGCTGGCTCTCATTATTCGGCGCTAAGATAGGAATATTTAATAAAAAACGTAATTAACTTAATTTACTATTTGTCAATAAGTAAAAGTGTAAAAAACTTTGCTCTTAATTCCACAAAATAAATTTTTAAATTGTGACAGCTGTTTCGGTGGTGGACACCATCTTCAGAAAAATTTGGAATTCAGTGCAAAGTTATTTGTAATTTTATTCTTATTTGTCATGTATCACTTCTACGAAGTCACTGGTGAAACTCTCTCATGGATATTATGTGCATATTAATTTCAAGGAAATGAAGCCTAACTTCAAACTCTATCAATCAATCAATCAAAAACGTGTATTGTCACAGAAATACACAATACCTGTAGGGCCAGATGACCCATAACAGATTGTAAAAATAAATACATAAATAAATAATTTAAATACAAAATGTTTAACCCTTGAAAAATGAAACTAACATTAACTTACGTGCTAGTAACAGGTCCACAGAAACAATTAAAACTGAAAACGTCCTGTTGGTTACCATTTATTATTTTTACTTATTGTATTATTAAATAATTGTTTGCCCCAATGATTTTAATTTCAGATGGTCTTTGTTCACGTTGTGAACCTCGCAGAACCTAGAAGTATTTCCGAATTCGCAGAAGAATTTGCTAAAAGGCACGATAGAATTGACGTTTTGGTAAACAACGCAGGGTGCATGGTGCCGAAAGCAACCACATCTGATGGCTTCGAAGTAAATTTTGCTACCAATTCATTATCTCCGTTCATATTAACTCGATTGTTTCGACCACTGTTGACCAAGTAAGTTGCATCTTTTCTTTGATTTGAAGGTGGCTGCTATTTCAACAGAAAACGACAGATTTGTTTTAGCCAGATTAAGTAATTAATCCTACAGATATGAAAAATTAACAAAACATTCAGGCTTTACAGTAATTTTACATATTTTCATCTCAAATTATATTTCAATAAAATATACTAATACTGATATCAGTCGGGTCAATAGTTAGCGTTTTCAGAAGCTTGTCTTTTTTTAAATATATTCTTCATTTATTTCGTGCTGTAAAACGGGTTATTTATTAATTCCGTCAAAATGACTATACTTTCTTTGCAAACTATTTGGAAATCTTTGGGTTCTCGGGAATGAAACCTGAAACCGTCGTCTGCTAAGGTAGCGGTATCCTGTGGATGTATAATTTGGGCATTGCCGTTTTTGTGATGATGTCAAAAAACATCTCACAGAATATGAGGCGGATTGATGCCATGATCTGTGATAACATAGTGTGACAAACAATGATAAAGATAAGCTATTATGAAAGGGAGACGGCTTACGGCTCGGTTTTGCTGTGAGATCATGCTGTTTACGCAGAGACTAAATTATTTCCCGTGAAACAAGAAATACATAATAACAATGAGACTAGAGTCAATTTAAGATCTTATAGACTTGTTCTTTAGCAGCATATTTGGGGGGATGGGACCCTCTGCTAGCAAGCGTTCTGTTAGTATTTTTATTATTCACAGACAAACAATTCAATGGATGTATCCGAATAACCTCTTCAGTCGCCTCTGTAGGTAATACCTGTGTTGAGTTACGACAGGTCACCGATCGCATGATGTGTAGAGACTCGCACAAGTACGAACAACCTACCACTATGCCATAGAAGTCCTTAATATTACACATATAGGGTCGTTCCAAGTATACGCTTCCTAGAAAATGATATCTATATATCTAGATGGAAGAGTATTTAAAAAAAAACATAAGTTAAAATATAAACTACAAGTCGAAGCGTAGGAGGGTGGCACATCAACCTTACTATAAGCAATTGATTTGGTTTCAGTTCTAAAGAGCCACGTGTCATTTTCGTTTCGTCTGGTGGAATGCTTGTACAAAAATTGGACACTAGCGATCCCCAGTGTTTGAAAATGAATCCATTTGATCCAACCATGGCGTATGCACAACAAAAACGCCAACAGGTAATAAAATAATTTACAATTCTGCGATTCTGGTATGCCGATTGTGTACTGTATTGTCTAGTAAAAAAGCCATGAATGAATAAAATACATCTTCTATCTCCTATTGCTTTGTTATTGAATTGTTGAGTTTATAACAGCAATATTAATCAAATTATTGTAATTTCTGCCAGCATGTATAAAATTTCGTGAGGTACAGTAAAGATGAGACATTCGTTGTGCGAATGCCTGGTGCTACCAACCACGTCTTTGTCTACCATTGCCTGGTCCAAGAAGACTTAGCAGGTGGCACTGGAAATTCAAAACATCTTTGTGGTGGGAGCGAATGTTCCTACTCTCCTATATAAAACTCTAACATACAGTATAAACCGTAAAATGGGAATGTACACACGGCAGGCGCGCTGGGAAATTATTCATTGAAGCAAATAGGCAGGCAATTGGTTGGTTCAAAAGTCAGTTTGTTTCTGAACGCATTGCAGATTTCAGGTTCGGTCTAAGGCGTGTATTCCACTTGTCATCTTTTCTTCATCTGTGCACAAAAACATGATGAGATTTTTATTTTAAAGAGACTATTACTTAATTTATAATAAATAAGTTAAGTATCTACATACTTTACTTTACTAGCCAACGCCCACCCTTGGCATGTCGGCCATTTGGTGACGCGCTGACCAGTAGCGACGTGCGATCTTTTCGTACTCGTCTTCATTTGTTGGTGTGTGGTCGATAGCCGGGCATGACGCGAGGTGTTCAGCGTCCATCCGGGGGTGTCCACATAGGTCGCAAGCGCAGGAATCGCGGACTCCAATGCGGTTGAGGTGTGCAGCGAGGTAGTCATGGCCCGTCGTGGTCCTGAACGCCGCAACACTGATGGCCCTGGGTAGACTGTGTGGAATTGGATTTTTAATTAGCTTCGACCAGAGCTTTACTGCACTGGCTTCAGTGTTTTGCCTCTGGATCCATGCTTTTTTATTCTGCCTGATGGTGGATTTAGCAGAGGAGTAGGATTGAGCGCAGGGTGGTTGCTGGAGGGTTGTGCCGTTTTTTGCCAGTTCGTCGGCTTTCTCGTTCCCTTATACACCCGCATGTCTTGGGATCCATTGCAGTGTAATAATCCACCCGAGATTTATCAGGTTACCGAGCTTGTTACGGCATTGGATAGTCCTTAGACAGTCTGTGTATTTGTTGGAAGTTAGTGCTATAATTGCTGCCTGGCAATCTATAAGAAACACGGCCTTTCGGATGGGTTTAATGGAGGCTACTTTCTCAGCTGATTGTGAATAGCTGCTACTTCTCCGTCGTAATTCGTGAGTGGGACTCCGACAGCCACTGACCCCTGGAAGACGCTTGATGTGTACCCAGCGCCTGTTTTACCTGTTCCCGGCATGGAGGATCCGTCGGAGTATATGTGGAGCCACTATTGGGCAGGATACTTTGTGTGGATTGTCTCCAGGGCTTCTTTTCATAGGGCTACCTCCATGGACAGGTGTTTTGGTAGCTCGTGGTTTTCAAGGGTGGGCTACCAGTAGAGGCCCATACGAGTCATACTGTGTGGGGAACGGTGCAGCTTTTCCTAGGAGGATGCTGTACTTCTCTTTTGTTGAGTTGGCTATGGTCAATTGAGTACTCTGCGTTTTAAGACGCTGGGCAGTTTGCTGGTATGATGTCCAGTTTCTGGGCAGAATCCGTTTTTGTCTCTCCCAAAAGTTTAGGGCGGATTTATTTCTGCGACATTTTACTGGTTCGATGAAAAAAAAAAAAAAATCCTGTTTGGACTTCCATCGAGGTTATCGACGTGGATTTTGGTCCGCTGGTGATGGTTCTCAGAGCAGTATTTTGGCTAAATTCAAGCTTCGATGAGACATTGGCGCCAGCTGTAATTGCATCTTCGCGACCGTATTCGAGGATTGGTCGGATTTAGGTTTTATAGGCGGTAATAAGCACATCTTGAGTGGCACCCCATTTCGTAGCTGTTAGGCGTTTTAGCAGTCGGCCCCTTTTTGTAGCTTTTTCAGCAGAGGAGTCAATATGGGGTTTCCATGTCATTTTGTTGTCAATGGCTACTCCTGGGTATTTCGTTACGTCTTGTTTCTCCAAGACAATCCCTTTGTACCTTAGCGTGACGTTTTTCGGTTTTGTGGACAGGCTGAGGACTTGATATGCAGTTTTTGCAATGTTTACTATAAGGCACTTGGCATCGGCCCATGTTTCGAGGTTTTTAAGCGTTTTGTTAAGTACACATTCTAGTGCTGGTAAACTACTGCTGGATGCCCATATAAGTAGATCGTCGGCATATAAAAGTGCTTCGACTCCCGGCGTAGCTCTAATGACCTTGAGGACATTATCTATCATAAGATTAAACAGCTGACAGCTTGTGACAGCTCATTGGGGAGGCCCTGTTTCTGGAGACGGAATTTCGAGTAGTGATTGTGGAATCTTACACTTAGGTGCCTTTCCCCTAGCAACGACTCCACCCAGTAGTAAAGCTTCCCAGTAATTCCGACTTGAGCCATCTTGTGGTGCAGCATTTCTCTCCATACAGGTCCACCAGCACGGCTACTGTAGACATTTTCCGATGAAAAGCGTCTTTGACAAATTGGGTAAATGTGACTACGTTGTCCATAGTACTTCTGTGCTTCCTGAAACCAGCTTGGGCGTCATCGATGGCATTCAGGTGATTGATTGAACGAACCAGTCTATTTAGGACCATTTTTTCTGCCAGTTTACACTGGGAGCTGGTGATCGTGATTGGACGGTAGCTTTCGATGTTGCACGGGTCTTTTCCCTTTTTTTAGGTTGGTATTACTTCTCCTTTTCTCCACTGACTGGGTACTCTAACATTCCAGGTAAGGTTGATTAAACTTAGGAGTTTTCCTTTCGCTCTACTTCCGAGATTTATTATCATTTCGGGGAACAGTTGGTCTACTCCTGCTGCCTTTTTCTTTTTACATTGGCTTATGGCTGTTTCGAGCTCCTCTATGGTGAGATCATCCATGCAGATTGCGGCCATTATTTCATCAGGGCATTGAGGCAGGGGGATTCTGCGTAGAGTTTACTTTACTGTATTGTCAATTTTTATATTGCTTACTCGGGCGTAATGTTTACAGAGCTCATTGGCAATTTTTCCCTTAGAGGTAAGGTAAAATTACTACCCCTCATTGGCTGTTGCTGTGTTTTGTTGCTGTCGTTGTTGAGGGTTGATACAAAGCGGTGGGCTTTTAGCCCATCTTTTCTAAAGTCAAGATTTTCTAGGAAGATTTTGAAGGGATCTCTCTTACTGGTTTTAATGGCTTTCGTTAGAATCGCTTGATTACGCCGCAGTTCTATGCAGTCCTGTAATGATTTGGTACGTTCGGCATTGCGTCTCGCATTTTTCTTTTTAGCTTACCGACTGCAGTATTCCAGAAAGGTTTATACTTCCTTACTTGGCCTCGAGGGATGCAGGCTTTTGCGCACTGGATAATTGCTTTGGTGATTTCCTCTGCTGTCTCCTCGGGACCAGTTATTGTTAGCGGCGACAGTACTTGGTCGGTAAGCTGGCGATATCTTTCCCACTTTGCCTTCTTGAAATTCCATCTCGGGGCACTGATGGATTGTAGCTCTTTCTTTTGTAGTTCGCAGGTGACCATCAGGGTCCTATGGGCATATCCAGCTGCATCATCTAACAAGGAAACCGTTGTTTTTGCAGCAATATGTGGGTGGACGATGACTAGGTCTGGTCTGGTTAGGCTGCCCGCGTAGGATAGAAATGTTGGTGGAGTATTTAGTACTTCTAGCATGTTACTATCGAGAAAATTTTCCTGGTTTCTTCCCACATTTGTGGTTCTTTGGTAGCCCCATCTAGTGGATGGACTGTTAAAATCACCAATGATGATACTGCTTGGTATTAGTCGATCTTCTAGCAGTTCTAAGTACGGTACATTTTCAGGAGCGTTGTAAAGGAAGAACAGCCTGACACGCTGTGAGTTTTTCCACACATCGACCTGAATTACTTGCATCTCATGAATTATTTCGGTCTTGGATATGATGTCAGATTTCACTGCAGCAATGATGCCCGAGGCCACTTGGCGGCTCCTTTTTAGTGTATGGGTTGAATAACCTGGTGTGTTGAAGAGGTGAGGTGTCTCTGTGGCAGCCCCCGTTTCTGCTATTACATAGATATCCGCATCTTTAGTTGCAACACTTCGTTTGAATTCCAGAAATTTACAACTGCTTAGACCTCCGGCATTTAATAATAATAATAATAATAATAATAAAATTTTGAGGTCTGCGTCAAGGCCCTGACGAGGGCCATGTTTCGTGTAGATTCGCAAAGTCTTGTGGTCAGCGCGTTAGAAGGCGAATCGCGGTTGCTCATTTTGCATTACCCAGGGGACACGAGAGACGGATCACGGACGCGAGCAACATTGTCCCCCATTAAGTACCTACATAATAGTCTCATTAAAACAAAAATCTCATCATCTTTTCGTGTACAGATGAAGAAAAGATGAAAAGTGGAATGCACGCCTAAGAGAAATTCGTGCACCTGTATGAGGTTAGTGTCAGAAAGCTCCTGAAGCAGACACTGGGGTTTTGTACCAGGCTATATTTGCTCCAATGACAAATTTACCAGCTTTGCAATCGTCCTTGTCCCATCGTCTTATGAGAAGACGGAAATAATTTGAACTGTCTTAATGGCGCCAAAAGTTAGAAGGCTGTGATAACGCGCCAGTGGCGGGCAGACAATGAGGCAGTCAGCAGTGCCAACATGGTCGCGTCTCGCGTTGACGCGTTCGAATAACTGTCAAATATTATTGTTTCTTGGAAATAATAAACGGGATTTTGTTCAAATTAATGTTTGTATTACTTATTGCGCACCGACATAACAGAAAAAAAGTGTACAACAATGCTGACATGACTGTTGCGCTCCAATATTGCATGTCCTAGGGTAAAAAGTTCTAGCCAAACGATTGCCGGTATAAACAAAGCTGTGTGCGGAAAGCTAAGTTATGCCAAATTTAGTGAATTTTAATGTTTCATTTTTAATTGAAACAGGTGGTGCTATGTGAGATGTTAGCTGAAGAAGATAAACAAATATTTTATGCTTCAATGCACCCAGGTTGGGCGGACACCCCTGCTGTCCAGTCAGCTATGCCTGATTTCTACGCTAAAATGAAAGACAAGTGAGTATTTTATTCAATCACCACACTTACGCCAACCACTGTTATATTTAGGGTTGAGTTCTGACCTGATACGGATTAAAAACATGGACATTTAAGTGTAGGTTATACCGATAATCAGCTGGGACCACCATGTCAGTCAACTCCCAGTCTCCTTGAGGTGAAGAAGTCTGTACCTAACGTGCCTCAAGTTAATAAACAGACTCACTCCCCTCGCCAGGCTGACAGGGTACCTTAGAAGCAGATGTGCTGAACACAGGTGTTCATAGCGAACAGTTTAAAACTCAAAAAAGACCAAATATTGGCTTTTTCAAACAATAATAAAGTATTCATTAAACATCTGATAGGCCAATATCCAAAGGAACTGGAAGATTCTTCAGTTGCAACGTTGATGTCGACAGTGACTGATTGTGACGTCAGTGGGATGTGGGCTGATTTTTATACCTGCAAGTGGAGTTTGTAGCGTGTATAGACTAGTGGAGGAGACACGCTCAGTAATTGATTATGAGATGTAACGACTGTTCCTTCCGATCAGCCCAGTTGTACGTAGTTCTTATTTCTTGTTTATTTCTTGCAGATTGAGGACTGCCGAACAAGGAGCCGACTGTGCCGTATGGTTAGCCATATCGCCTGCTGCGCTTACCCAGAAAAGTGGCCTGTTCTACCAGGACAGGGTTCCTGTGGCTACGCACTTGCCGCTGGCATGGACTAAGACTTCACTGCTTGAGAATACCGCTTTTATGGCTGTTATGAATGAATTTTTTAACTCTGTTAGAAAGTAAGTAACTATTTTATTATATTTCATTGTTATATAGTTTGATATAGGGTTGTTGTCAAGATCCCTTTGTAATGAAGCTGACGGGTAGTGCAACGCATGCGCAGGTGTGTAGGATGTGTTTCCACGTGGAAACATAGTTTATCATGGAAATTACCTGGCAATCCTATGAATCATAAGAATGGGAACCTACTGTAGGTTGAATTAATCTTTATTTGAGTCATCATGTTTAACATTTCCACGTGTGCGGTGCCCGTGTACAAAGCAATACAAATATTATAGTCCCTAACCAGGCAGGGCCGTGTCACAAATTGCAATAGAGTAAATAATAAAATAAAATAATACTTACTATAATACTATAAAATGTAATTTGGGTCTTTTTAATAATTAATCATGCAATATATTGTAAAATATTGTCAAAAAATAAAAGTTCCGTCTAAGCTTAGCTTATACAGCGATGCACAGCAATAATTAGTGTCTGCTTTTAAACAATCTGTAATATTAACCTTAATTCCGATTTCATTCCCGTAAGTTAATTTAAATACATTAGGGTTTATTTAGGATAATTGACACTTATTCCCGGAGTTATTCTTTTCCGACTGGAAGCAGGGGAAATATAATTAATTAATTAATTATAGCATAAAGTTCATGCATGCTGCTGTTATTATTATTACTTTTTTATGAGGGGCGGGGGGAGGAGTTTGTTACAGTGATCTAGTGGACCATTGAACCATCTCCATGCTCAAAATCCGATTGGCCCATTGATTTTTAGGACTTGACCTTTTCCGCATGCCACTGACACATGGCATCGATGACGTCAAATTCCGCCAGCTACCCGTTTTCCTCTTACATTTTTGAATTTTGAAGTATTACTTTTTGTTTAAGATCTTAATTCGATGTCTTCAATTTTAGGTTGATATATTTTAGACGTTTGGTTTTCCTTTTCAAGTACTATGGTATCTGATTCTCGTCCAATCTTAGGTAAAAAATACCAATACATAAATATATTGATTAGATTGTATTGCATAAGACAATGTGAAGATTAATGAATCCATTAAAAACCGTCTAATACCAACCAAATACCTTCACCAAAAGATGTTAAAAAATAAACTGCACCTATATTTTATAGAAAAATAGCGAAGGATTCCCTGGCATTAGGCGGACATGACAGTTATAAACAAATAGATATAATTCAGCTACAGTAAACGGTTAAGGGAAGACATTATCACAGGTGGGCTAGCCGAAGAAAACATTATTACAAATATTCTAAAACAGATTGCCTTAAACTAAGTTTTTTGTGGACTCAGCGGTTTGAAAATTCTCCCCCGCGCACCTTCCACAATACGAAAGGGAGAATTATCTACGTTGCCGCTGTATTTCGAGTTGTAGCGTAATCGAAGGAAAGTGTCACAAATCGAGTTGTACCGTTTTAAACAAAGTGGGCACATTTGGAGATGTGACGTTTCATTTGAAGAGTTTCTTAGCGTAGTGCCATATCCTGAAGAAGTACTCGTCCTTTCGGAGTAGCCTGGCTCGCGCGTAGGAGCGTATGGCCGCGTCCATTCCGGCCTCCTTCATCCAGGAGGTGGTGGTTTCAGTGCTGAAACTGATACTCGGGGTTTCTTTCTCAGTCAGCTCTGCTTTCAAGTCTTCTTCCTCTTCAACGACTGAAAATAGATTGGTTATGGTTCTTAGTACGAATATTTATTTATTTGTTGACTTTATATTTAAAAAACAACAACACAACAGCATTGTAAACCTGCTATCCCAGCGAAGTTCACTCAACTGGGATGTCAAGCAATCATTCATTATACAGTACAGGTGTAAACACTGAAATAAAAAGTAAGGTACACATCACAATCGCATACCCGTCATGAAGTGAGCTCTTAAACTCGACTTGAAGGAAGCAACGGTTCTATCTCAGTTGGGATGGAGTGCCGTAGTACGGCAGACGAGACAGTAAAACACTTGTGAAACATGTCAGTGCGGTGGGGATGGATTTCAAGAAGGATATATCACCTCTAGTGTCATACCGTCTGTTAGACAACCTGTTTATGGTAGAAGAAAGGTATGGGGGGGGGGATCTGATGTAGAATTTTGTAAACAAAAATGGCTTGATGGAGGAATATTCACATTCTTGATAGATGCTTGGGTTGGGGAAACAAGTTATTTTTAATATTGGGATAAGCAAACCATTGTTTGGAAGGTAATTGAACTTGAATACTGTCATGTTGGATTTACTGTAGATATTTCAGATCTCATATATTTAGGTCAACATGTAACGCTGTTGCCCATGAATGTCAGAAATGTCCAGGTGGGAACCGCCCTTAAAGGGGAGATTCCACCAACGTCAATAGTGATATGAAATGTTTACTGACGTGGTAGCAGACAGTTTTAGACTGTCTAAAAATGTCTGCTACCACGTTAAAAAACATTTAATATCACTATTGACGTTGGTGGAATCCCCGCCTTAGCATCAACTAGCTATCTGTGCTTATTAGATAGAATATTTACCTGAAGGCCTGTGAACCTGGAATGGTTCTTCAGATTCTAGTGGCTCGCTGAGTCCAACTTCATTTCGAGCGAAAATTCGCAATAAATACTCGTGGTTTTCCTGAAAAAGACAAATATACAAACACTTTAATTTGGGGTTCGAAGAGTAGGTAATCTTAAATTTACTCCCATAATTCAACGCCAGCAATTATTGTAATATACGATTATGGTAATTTACCGTGTTATTGTTTCAAAATTTGAAACATTATATACGTTGATTCTTTTCGCCATAAAAAAATCCAGTAATTGTCTCACCCTTGAGGTTTTTTGTCTTTGATGTAGTCACTATTTCTACTGTTTCTGTGGATACAGCCCTCCCTTGAGGAAGAATAATACCCGGGCTATATATACCGACCAACAAACGAAAAAAACAGGACTTAGTCTTGATGCTAACACACCTGTCGTAAGGGAAGTTGTAACTAGCACACAATGTGAAAGCACAGGTTATAAAAATCCCTTTCGGCTATGGCCGATCAGGTGTAGGGAGATTCCGCAGACCCTGCTTTTCCTCTACGATACCCAGAGGCGTAAAGTTTTAGAATGATGGCGGGGGAAAAACTAAGTAGACCTTATGACGTCATCAGGCAGGATTAAAGAAAAAATTGATAATATAATAGAAAAATTGTAGAGTTTTACGCATTTTTTAATAGTTGTAAAGTATAGCTGTAGATTTTACAAAGCTAAAAAAAGAATGCTTATATTCATATTGCTGCAAAGGGGACTATGAAGTAAGAACCACGTCTTACAATGCTCAAAGCTGGGGGGGGGGGGCAAGTTGGACCGTGCCCCCCCCCCCCCCGCCCAACTTTATGCCCCTGGCGCTATGTGTAATAGAAAATAAAAAAAACTTCATTATTTTCCCGATCACAACATCAACACACAAAACACTCTTGTGTTCCAAACTATGACGACTATGAACTTTTACTTATTAAATTATTTTTACTTTGACTGGACGTCATCTTGAAATCGTTAATTTGTCGTAAAAAGTGTAGATTACCATTATCGTAGATAATAATACGATCTTAATACGATTTTAATTCATTCCTCTGCGACCAATATTGACTGAGATATGAATTATATAAGTTTTCAATCGGCCGCCATCTTATAACTAAATAGCGGATCTAGCTGGTTAACGAACTCGATCAAGGTATTTGTATGATCAATTTTTGTGCCAAGTTTCATCCAAATCGGATAATATTTACGGAAGTTAGAGTGTTTCCTAAAATCGATATACATACATATATATATATATATATATAACATTTTGAATGGAGGGTGGTTTTAGGCTCAGGGGGTCATGAAATGAAAAGTTGTGAAGAAATTTTCCGAAAGTCGAACATTGGTCGCCATCTCAATAGGTAGATGAACCTCCCTAAAAGGAGGCAGACGATAATCAGAAGACTGCAGTAAGGACTACCAGACCTAACCGGTTTCGAGTAGAAAAAAAAAAATCAGTCGTTCACTAACTGACAAAAAATTAGACTCCTGGATAAATTCGAAATGCGTCCCCCTCTACATGCTGCTCGGAATATCAGTGCTCTTGACTAATATTTCGCTGCGTACCTGTAAGTCTTTAATGGTAAGCTTCTGTACATCCGCCTTGACTTTCCCGACCTGCATCCACATAGTCTTGAGCTTGTCGCGGATGGCGATGGTGTAGCCCTCGAGGGGTGCTCCTCCATCGGACTCGGGCGTGCCCCACTCGATGATGATCGTGTTGGGTCCTATGCTGCGCACTTCCAGGGGCGCTGTTGGAGGAGACGGCACCGCTGTTGGCAAACATATAAAAAAATTAGTCCTTTTTATTTCCGATGGTATCGATAATTGATGTGTAATAGCAGAATACGAGGTGACAAGGGTGAAAAAAGGTAATGCGAAGTACAAAATTGACAGCATTTTAAGGGGGCATAGTTTTATAAAAATTTGCCTGAAAATGAGGTCGTAAATGATAAGTAAAGAGGTGACCTATTTATTTACTGTGGCTTGATTCGAGTCTTTCGAGAAGATGGCAACTGCAGTAAGCAATGTACTTTTTGTTGTTGCTTTTAACCTACTTGAAAGCACTAGCATGATTCTGATTCGTTTCTGTTTGTGTTGGACATTTAGATTGTCATAAATTTTACAGTTACTGAAGTAAATTATTAAAGGTGGCTTCCATTTTCGTTGGTATATCGGCGGAAACGGGACTCCCAAGGACGCCCTCATGTTTTTTTTCCCATTGCAATGCATGGTGGCCCCCTTTGGATTCAATTTTCTTTAACTCCAATGATAGTTGGAGCCACCCATAACTGATACTGCGAAAGTTCTGTCTCGTTCCAAAAATGCATCAAACGTTGTGCTCTTTACTAAGTCTACCACTCCTTTTGTTACTCACTGGCATGAGTCTTAAGGCTTATATGGTCTGTGGTTGCCGGAGAGCTGGTACCGATAGCGTTCTCAGCGAATATCCTAAACTGGAACTCTTGCTTTTCTTTCAAGTTCTCGACAGTGTGTTGCAGGTACGCTGAATCCAATGTTGCAACCTGAGAATAGAGATGAAAGAAGCATGTCAGCTTCAGATAAGACAGTAAACTAGGTGCTAATCATTATTAGGAGCTAGTGACTACACTGTGAAATGAATTATTAAATAATTATAGCCGTACAGTATGGCGCTTGTCTATTCATTCTATCACTAGATTGATTATATAGCGAACATACATATTGTTCTTACTGTTCCTTAAGTTCGTCAGTCTCCCAAAAATAGTTTAATAAGAGAGTCTATTACAGAAACTTACTGCTTACTTACTTCAGCCAACGCCCGTACGTAGCCATTCGACCATCTGCCCAGTATAGAAAAGCTCGTCCCTCCATTGTAGCCTCGCAAGTGGCGTCCCCAAGGCCTAAGATGTTCCACAGTTCCTTCAGTATTGTTGTATATTGATTCAGTTCATTATAGTAACTTGACTAGTGTTCAATGTTATCTCTTTGTTAGAAGCGGTTTTTCTAACGAACTCTGAGTACTGAGTGTAGTTTCCTTTATGTAAAGTCGTCTACTGTTACTCTACCACGCAATACTATGTTTGCCTCTGTTACCCCTAAACTGCAGCCTCCTGCAGTTGTTTTCAACACCCTTTTTGTTGTTTACCTTTGTCCACGGTGTCTCTCCTCTCTGTCGCCTTTCAATGATGTAGCCCGTGATCTCAGTGCCACCAGTAGTCTCGGGTGGTGCCCACTGCAGTCGCACGCATCGGCTTGTTACATCTACTGCCTCGAACTCTCTTGGCGCTGACGGGGCACCTAGTACAATCCACAATTTTTAGAATTTTATAGGACGTAACACTGAAGTACAAAAATGTGATCCAGGTATAATGGGTACCATATGTGTGTCATACTAGTCGTAGTACTTAGTGGGTTTAAGACTTGAAATGGATCATTTTCGTATATGTTGGTACTTCCCTTGTAAGGATCATGAATATTCACTGAACTATCACATAGATGCCCTGAATTATTGAATTTTTTCATTTAGACGTAGTGTAATAGATGCACTTTAAATGTGCCTAGAGTACATCTTAGTAGATTTTACAACAAATTTACAAGGGAAGGTTGACATTAGGATGGGTGGATACTTTATTGCAAACCAACTGCTACATACTTTACATTTAGATTTTATGGATCAGTCGTATTAATTCATTTTAGGGTAATTTATTTTAGAAGTACGGTAATTTACTGTTTTCTCCTGCTTTATAAACTACATAGTTACATCTCTCTCGTGTCATGCATGTGGGAATCGACAACTACACATTGACATCTTGATTGTTGTGCCTAGAAGGCTACGAACATCTGTCTTACTTTATTACCCCTTAAACAAATGCAACTCACATTAAATACAATTGACAATTCCTTCCTAGTATGTTATTTTTTGAATTACATGTACACAGGGGATACATTTTGTCATAATTAACTCACTAATTTCATCCTTTTTCATGGCTGTAGATTTGGCAAAGAGGCCAAGAACGCAGTAACCTGCCGCTGCCATCATTTCTTCCTTGCTCCCTGAACACATCAACTATCAGAAAGCGTTTTGGCAACACCCTGTTTGGTTCTTATGCCTTGTCTGGTAAAAGTATTGCCATAATACAATTGGGTTGGCGGAAGAATGCATTGATTGAATATTTATAGATGGCACTGTTCTTCACGGTAACTTTTCCATTATTGCCTCTATAATTCGGGAAAAGTGGAACCGTATGTCTTGTTTGTAGCGTTTTCGCAACACCCTGCTTGGTTCTTATGCGTTGCTTGGTAAAAGTATTGCCATAGAATTTGGATGGCGTAAGAATGATTTGTTTGAACATTTATAGATGACACTGTTCTTCACGGTAACTTCTCCATTCTATTTGCTTAGGAACATACACTAAACGAAATGCGATGTTTGGAGAAGTCCAGCTGACATACAATGTGACGTCGTTCGAATATTTAAGTAACTGTATAGGTAATTATTTTATCACACTTACTTATTCTTTTTCCTGCAGTGACAGGATCTTCAGGTAGGAATGGGTCACTAGTGCCAGCAGCATTGGTGGCGGTAATTCTGAAGTGCCAGGAGGAATTCACTAGAAGTTCTTTAAGCTCTATGTGTGTCACCTCTCGGTGGGTGACACCGACCTGCAAGAGGAAGATGAAGATACATGAATTTTCCATGTCAATACCCTTCTAGCCTTAGAAACCGATTTGCATAATACAGTGTCACAGGGTGTTTTGACCAAAGTATGCACATTTATTCCGATGAACCAATCTAATCTTAAGCTTAATACCGAGGTATATCAGAGGTGCAATAGTTTTGGATTGCTTTGATGTAACCCACGCTTTTCTCACTTGCTGAGTCCTAGGTGATGCATTTTAGTCACTTTCTCAATATGAACTAGTGAATGTGAACTCAGGCCATAAACATTTCACCAACCTTTTGCCAAGTCTTTTTGCCGACTTCCTTTCTTTCGACGACGTAGTTCTTGATCGGTGACCCACCGTCAGACTCTGGTGGGTGCCACTGAATGGTGAAGGAGAAGTTTGTCATACCCGACACTTCTAGGGGTCCTCTTGGAGGTGAAGGCCGTTCTGAAAATTTTGACTTTCAATTAGTTAATGAAAATAGACTGGGTGCTATTGTATTAGTTGATATTTGGATGTCTGAAGCTTGCCGAACATTAAAAATGTACCTTCGGGACTTTAAAATGCATGCTTCCACCTAGTTTTGATGGGAGCTTTAACACGGAGCAATGCAATTGACGTTTTCATTGTAATCCTATGATAGGGGAAATTAACAGACTCATGCTTACCAATACCAGTCGGGCTCTTGACCGTGATTGCCTCGCTTTCAACAGGCTCTGACGCTCCTACTGGATTTTCTGCGTATACTCGGAACATATACTCGGAGTCTTCTTGTAACCTCTGCACGCAGTACGACGCCACTTCTTTTGAAACCTCCGCTACCTTCATCCAAACACCCTTATCCTTTTCGCATTTTTCCACGTGATATTTGTTGATATCGAGGCCGCCATCATCGCTGGGTGGCTTCCATTGTATGGTCACGGAATCTTTTTGGATGTCCTTGACGACCATAGCTTCAGGTTTACCTGGTTTGTCTACAATAGGGGCAAACAAGACATGTGTCAGTATTTGTATATTTGGAATGATTTGTATTGGGAATGTGATTGGTGAAGAACACGTAGTCAACACATGAGATCATTGAGGGAATGTCTGATAAGGTTTTACTAACACTGGGAGACAGGCGAAAATGGAAACTGGAAGTAATGATTTTGTTATTGTAAGTGTTAGCCAACTGTCAAAGGGCACTTTTGCATATTATAATAAATTTAGTAATTTATAATTTTCTGGTGGCAGCACGAAGTGAAGTGTGAGCTGTGTGGTCTAAATTGCCAATCTTTCCTGACTTCTATGCATACTCTTACTCAGGTTAGGCTTCTTATTAATTTATAACGCTACTGTCGCTAATTTTGCACCATAGTTATTAAAAATTTGGCTCATTTATGTTGTAGAAGACTACTTACTAGTATAATATTATCGGGTATTTTTACTTTTCGCTTTTATAGTTTTTCCAACAATTCTATTTTACGCGAAATTTTAGTCCCCAATAATTTTTATGAAAGAACTAAGGTACAAAAAAAAAGAAAAATATGCATGAAGTAGTCTACTACAACTTACATGAGCCAAATCTTTAATAACTTGCTTTGTTAATGAAATAAAAATCAACGAAACCAGCAAATTTTGGTGTTATAATTTTCTACGTATCATGTCCTCTTAATAGACGGACATAAAACGGAGTGATGGTGATTGTGATTTCTATTCCACCTAATCCGCACGCTTTGACAGAGGCATCTTACAATATAGCAACTGAGAGACTGTCTAAGTGAGATACTACGAGTAATAGTGATAAAGATGAGAGTTAGGTACACGTGTTGGAGATATAGGCAGAGTGTAATATGTTAACACAAGGTAGGTACACATAGTCTATTTACCAATCCCTTCTTCTTCTTGCCGGTCCCCGGAACTGCGTCTTCCCTCGTCTATACCCATAAAATAAGTTAGTATTTTATCATTTCATGGTCCATTTTATATTATTAGAAGCTTGCATACAACTCTTTTACGGTCCCTGGATCAATAGTAAGGTTTCCAATGATGTGAGAACATGCATACAAAGCCTATTGTCATCAACTATTAATAAGCAACTCATTCCATTCCCGGTATAAAATGAGAATTTATAAACAATGCTATAATATTAAAATTTTGCTATGCTGTTGCTGTTTAATTTAGGAGCAAAGCAGAAGCATTTTAAATGTAAGAAAGTACTACAGACTTTTCAATTTTCCTTTGTGTACACAATTTCGAGTACTTTGAAGGCTACAAAAACGCACGTAAACACACATATGACAAATTATTATTCAGAGTAAGTGATCCTAACAACACAATTTAGCTGCAAAGTAAAATGTTACATTACGAAAAGTAAAAAGAAAAAAAAATATGTCTACGCAACACAGTCTGTACAAAATCTACGACATCTCCAAGTGAAACATAATACCTTCAACCTTGGAAAAGCAGCTGATTTGGTTAAAGTGAGTTTTGAAATAATGAAGTTTAGTTTCTTACATTCAAATGTCCATCGAATTGCTGATGATACTAAACACCCTCGATAGTGCCTTCAAATGAGGCAAGATGACAATGTTATAAATGTTATGGTAAGCTTGCATTTGAGTTAAAAGCAGCCAGCCAGATCAGCGAAAGTACTCACCAAACACTCGCAAATTCAATTCCACTTTGGCCTCTCCAGCTGCGTTTTTGGCCACCACTTCATAACAGCCAGTGTCTTCGCGAAGTGTTGAATAGATTGCTATGCTTGTAGAACTTTCTTCAGTGTAGATTACACAATGTTTACTGCTATTCAGGAGCTGTTTATTTTTAACCCACGTGATCTCGGGCACAGGGTATCCAGAGACCTTGACATCTACTTTCCATTGATTTGTTACCCGCATTTTCTGTACAATCAGTCTTTCGTCCACCTGTAGAGTTGGTGCTTCTTGGATTGTAAGCCTGCAGCTCGTAGCCGCTTCGCCTGCAGAGTTCTTAGCTATGACTTTGTACTCTCCACCCGACAGGGCATGTGTTTCGTTGATAACATATTTGGCCACACAGTCTTCGAAGGTCTGATTCTTGTTCTTAAATACTTTACCATCTTTCGTCCAAGTTATCTCTGGTTTTGGAGTACCACTAATGACACAGCTCAATGTCGCAGGTTTCTTAAGACCAGCGGATGTGTCTTTAAGGGGTTCCTTAACAACGGGAGCCACAGCCTTCGTTGGTTTCTCCAATTTAACATATTGGGATGGGTCTGATGGCTTGCTAGGTCCAACTTCGTTGATGGCTGTGACCTTAAAGTTGAGTTCTTTTGATTTTGGAACTTTTGTAACTTTATAGGTGGTTTCTGTGATGGTATAATCTTCATTGATCGTATGCCACATGAGGAATTCTTCTTTGTCGTGGTATTCAAGTTTATAGTTGACGATTGGACTTAGCCCATCGCTTGCAGGAGGTTGCCAGAGAAGAGTAACATACTCCTCTGTTACGTCGACTACTTCTGGGCGACCTGGTTGACTGGGCACCTCTACAATCATGCGGGAAATGAGGCATATTACAAAAGGTTCATTAATAACTGTGAAGAATTATAACTATGGTACTAAAGTTATTGACATACATATTGATTGGAATGAAATAATAGGTGATAACAGAATAATTATTCAGTTAAATAAGATAGGTAACGTTTGGTTCTGGTTCTATAAAGGAGACAATGCGGATGGAGCCTTAAAATGTAAGGGTAGATTTCAGGTTTCAAGTAGGTTTCATGCTTTGTAGTTTACGTTTGATCTACAGTTACTTAAGGGTACTACATCGATTTCACAACTCGACATTCTATTGGATAATCCTTTCCTCCTAGGGACCGAATTTTTGGTTAATAGTAAAATTATTTTAATTTTAAAATATGGTGACATACCCATAAGTAACAAGCTAAGGTCGGCTGAAGCTTCGCCGCAATTATTCCTAAGCCGAACTGTGTAAGCCCCAATATCCTTCTCTTCGACTTTGTATATGGTCAAGGATGCCGAAGCCTCGTCCACTTTTGGAACAAATTTCTTCGATTTGGTAATAACCTTGCCGTCCACCAACCATTCGACTGTAGGAGGTGGCAGTGCTGTAAAGTCTACCTTCAGCGTCACCTCTTCTCCTTTCTTCGTTCTATTTTCTGGTTTATCCACCTTGATTTTCGGTGGCGTTTGCACAACTGTAAACAAAGGTTGTGGGATAAATGATAAGTGAGGGTTGCTTGCCCATGAATTAGGATTACCTAAAATTAATTCGTGCTGTTTTTTTTCTTTAATTGAGTGCTTACCTTCCATTTTCAGCTTGGACGATGTGTTGACATTAAGAGCCTGGCATGAATAGTCACTTTCGTCATCAGCATTAACATTCTTAACAACCAGCTTTCTCACGTTTCCTTCCACAGAGATTTCATACTTAGCAGATGGCTTGATGGGTTTTCCTTTCCTGAAACACGAAGTGGATGGTGTCAGTTACCTTACCTTTCGGAAAATACGATATATACAATGTATTCTCTTTCTTGCTGTACTGTCGCTCTACTTACTTTGTCCATGTGACTTCAACATCAGGAGGTGAAAGTTCAACGACGAATACAGCATCGGTGTTGGTTGGTGAAAGAGTAACATCAGGTAGCCTCTTGATGAAAGTAACGGCGGGTTCTTCAACAGTTAGCAGAGCACTTGATTTTTGCTTGCCGACCTGTAAAGATTGCCAGGAAAGGTTTAGTGAAATTTTAATAAGTACTGTGCTCACATTGCATCGCTTCCAGAAATACTGTAGGTGTTTTAAGAAATTGCACATGATTTGTTGAGCTAATTTTGCAATAAGGCTACCTACTAATGGCACAAGTTAAAATTGACGTTGCACTCGCACCTGGCAGTAGTATTCCCCAGCGTCAGATGTCTCCGTGTTGTATATCTTTAGCTTCTGCCTCTTTCCATCAATCGATAGCTGTACATGATCTGAGAACTGCAGCTCTTTTCCATCCTTGAACCACCTGACGAGAGCATCGCCCTTCGTTAGCTCAATCTCGAAAGCTGCCTTTTCACCCTTGGCAATAGTCACATCTACCATTTTTGTTATGATTTCTGGAGGAAGCTCTGTCGATTAAGAAAAAAATCAAGTTTAAATACATGCTCATTACAACTAACTTAAACTACGTTCTTCTACATAATGTTATTTATAAATTAGATTAATATTAGAATTAAAGGTACCTAGCAAGAAATATTTATCGACCATTTTAACGCGAAACAGACTACGAGATCGAGGTTGACTCGAAAATATGTCTCTTTCGTCTATTCGCTACTGAGACAGAGCTTGTAGGAGAAACTTACCAACAACAGTAACCTCTGCCGTACACTCCTGGTCGTCCAGGGCGCATGTGTACTCTCCTTCATCATGAACGGAGATGTTCCTGATGAGCAACTTTCTCAAATTGCCCTTCTTTTCAATTGTGAATTTTTCTTCTGCCTCCACTAGACGCTCTCCATCCTTATGCCATGTCACGTTTGCCGTATCAGAGGTAACTTCCACTTCTAAGATTGCTGTATCCCGCTCCTTCACTTCAAAGTCTTGTAGTTTACGGACGAATTCGGGTAAACGGGCTGAAATATCAAAAAATGATTTTTTTTGACAATGTCAATTCCTGGGATAATTGTATATGTGGCAATGAAGAATCACTACAAACAGTATGTCAAATTAATTTGAATACGTCTTCATTTATTAATAATTGTAATTTATAGTGTTATATTTTGACTTCAGTACGAGTTACAAACAATCGCATATTGCAATACACTGCATTATGGTCACTTACGTTGCACAGTTACTTTAGTTTCAGTCTTCTGTCCCTTGACAGTGCAGCTGTACGATCCTTCATCTGTTGTCTTGATGCGTTTAACGAAGATGCGGTGTACCCGACCTTCTTGTATCACTTCGCGGTGGTCCATGCCACTGAGCTCCTTGCCATTGTGGAACCATTTGGTTGAAACAGTGTGGGACGTCTCACATTCCAGACAGAGAGAGTTGTGCTCGTCAACCTCATAAGTTTTTTCCAGTTTGCGGGTAAAAGTTCTGTAATTCATACATAGTCTTTTAGCATTTAATTTGGTACAATACCTTTAGTATTTAATACTTAATATTCAAAATTGATTATATTAAAGTAGCGTTTTATACATACACTTTGTCAACATCGACGGTAACTCTAGCTCCATGAGAAGCTTTTCCAGAGATGTTGGTTGCCACACACTTGTAATCACCAGCATCCCGCTCCGAGTCAGCCCCAACGATTTCCAGTGTGATATTTTCTCCGTCATAAGTTTGTTTGACACTTGAAGAAGGCAGTAGGGGTTCGTTGTTACGGAACCATGCCACCTCCGGCACGGGATTTCCGGTGACTCTTGCAACTAGCTTCAGTGTCCCTCTTTCTGCGACTTTTTGCTCGTCGAAGCGTTCCATAAACATGGGAGGCTCTGGGCGAGGCAGTTCTAGAAATTTTTTCAAATATGTATGAGTATTATGTTTTACAGTTAAAAGGGGTTAAGTGAATTGCTAAATGCGGGACTTTTTAGGCTGATTTTCTTCTATACGACCTGGAGAACATGCAATTTTATCTAATCAGTTAATTTTGAACAATTCAATAAATTTTAAATCCCACTGGGCTACGTTGTAACTGTCACAACAATTAATGAACAATTTTCATTGCATGCACTGAATTAGTCAACTATGGTGCAATTTTGCAATTTTTCGTCCATCTAAAATTTACACATTAAGACAGATCCTTCGTGCACAAGCTCTACTTTCTTTTGGCTTCCTAGTATACCTTGAACGACTCTAAGTACAGTACGACAGGTAACAGAATTTACATCACAACCGTTGGCCTACCCTTCTTTCGTTTCCTTCTATCCGGACCACCAACCGACGTCAACTGGGCATCTTAGATAAATAATTCATAATAAGCATTAGTTTTGGCTAATCTATCTATGTAGATTTCACACATTTGCGTTAAATTGAATTTTAATTGGATTTTTATTATAAATGATAACAGCAATGAAACGTGTTAGCCTATGTTCAATATATTGTATTATTGCAGTATTATATGCTATATATTAATACTGACAATATACCAATTTAAGTTGAAGAGGTAACTTCCTCGTTATAACCGAAATTATAGGACTTAGAAGAAAATGGACTTGGTGGGATTCGAACCCACGATCTACGCCTATCCGGGGCGTCGTCTTAGCGGCTGTACGTGGTTACGAATTCTGACAAGTTTAGTTTTATCTAAGTCCTCTAATATGATGGTGATAGCCTATATGTGAAGTACAATACATTCTATCTGTGTTATGTATTGTAGATTCCTGTGCTAAAAGTACTAATTAGTTGTCTTTGGGGATTTCTGCTAAGTAAGTATTGACTAGCTTTAAAAAGTTAACAAATTAGACAGGTTTGAAAATCTTGCTGTGAGGCAGAAAACAACACTGTCTACAAATGTACTATATACGGTATTCTCAGGCTTAAATTCTGACGTACCTTCGACAACAAGCAACGCTGTTGTTTTGGTCTGTCCGTTTTCATTCTTTGCAACTACAACATATTCTGCTCCATCTGCCACTGTTGTAGTGGGCAGGTTCAAAATGTAGGTGTCTCCCTGCACTTTGGTAGGTAACTTTGTAGGTTTCCCATTCTTGAACCATGTCACTTTAGGAGTCGGTGTGCCAACAATTTGTGTACTAAGTGATACAGCATCGCCTTCTCGGATGGTTTCACTGTTGAGAGGCTCCAACACAGTTGGTGGCTCCTTGTCACCAGTTTTGACCTGTTGCAAAAAGAAAATCACGGATGAATCCGAAATGCGAAGGACTACTTTACAATATATATCATCTTATAAAGTACAGCTATTTTTACCTTCACTGCAATGGAGAGCGTAGCTTCACCCTCTCTGTTTCGCGCCAATATGGAATAATTTCCCTGCTGTGAGCGCTTGATCTTCGTGATTTTGAGAATTGAGTTGTACATGTGCATGTCTGATGTAGTGGTGACGGTAACATTGTCCTTGGTGACGACCTGCCGTCCGCCAAAGTACCAAATTATGTCCGGCTCGGGAATGGCTACCAACCGGCACTCCAACTCAACAGTCTCACCCTCCTCCACGCAGCGAGCTTTCGGTTTTCTTGAGAAAGTTGGTGGTATGCCTTCAAGAATGTCCACCAAAGATGACTCTCTGTAAACAGGTTTACGATAATAATAAGACTATCAAATCTTTGACGAGGATTACATACATATGCATTGAAGTATCAAAATTTTTCTCACAAATTCTCCGCTGCATCGTATGATCTGTGATTGCGGAATTCATCGCATGGTCAAATTTTCCGTTCTATCTTTTCTAGAATTTTTTGATCGACAAAAAACATAATATTTTACCTAGACATGCTTTTTCTAGAGACGGCAGTGATGTCTGAGCCATGGTCTGATAGTGGAGCTTCTACATTAAGCTCTGTCGTACTTGAGGCGAATCCTGCAGCGTTCTTGGCGACGCAAGTAAATGTACCCGCGTCTTCCGGGAACACTTCGCTGATGATTAGTGTCGCTACATTGTCCTCGTCATAGAATATCTGGAACATAACATGTTGTAAAGTTACAATTCCATCTCTAATGATTCCTGTGACGTGAGGAATGTTCTCGGGTGTGAGATGAGTGTACGTTTTTGTAATTTGTGTTCGTGGGCACTCAAAACTAAGTACCTACTTATCGTTACGGTATTTTGTTGATTTTTCTACACGTCTTAAGAAAACTATGTTTAAATATAAATTGTATTTTCTAACCTGGAAGTCAGGGCTAGGCTTGATGATCTGTGTCTGCCTGAACCACGTGATCTGAGGTCTAGGGTTGCCCACAACTTGACATTCGAAGTGAACGGTCGCACCGTCAGGTGCGTGTCTAGGCTGAAGCTTCTCTGTAAATCGTGGTGCGGTTGCCTTCTCACCTGGTTGTGGCCCTATAAATAAATAAATAAATTCCCATGATTGTACCGTATGATGGCGGCTTGGTACAGCTGCATGGATCCACGCCGAGAATTTTCAACAGAGAGATGGAAGTATGACATTTTCTAACAATTTGTGGCGAGGTTATAGGGACATAGTAAGTAATACATTAAATGAATGAGAATAAAATACTACCATCTCACACGAAGACACAGTGAAGAATACTTAGTGGTGATAATATAATTTATGGCTATTAATAATAATAATTACATAGCTAAGGCTTACTTTCAAAAATAGGAAGTTTGTCAATCTTCTCGTGAAGCTTCTTCTGCACATAAAGTGTGTAAGTAGCTTCATCCTTAAGGAATGTTGCAGGGACGTAGCCCTTCTCTTCAGTCAAATGTTTGCGGACGAACCACCAGTCTTGATTTGTATGCTCTGCAAAATAATAATTAATATTCAATACAGTTTAATTATTCTTGCAGAATGCTTGTATTATTTAAAATGGAATCTATGTATATGTATGTACTGTATACAACTTGTGGTAACTTCTAAAAAATGCTAATAGTAAAAAAATCACGGTACGTTGACTTAGGCATACTGTGCAAGTGTACGCGAACCACTGTCATCTTACAAATTATGTATGCAATGCGAGCTTTCGTATCATTTGTAAGATGACTGTTGATTGCGTAACACTTGCATGGTATGCCTCAGTCATTACTTTGATTTTTGTTCGGTGACGTATGGCTCAACTGAGACGTATCAAAGGGTATGAATCCTAGGAATATTTTTTTATTTTTTCTTCTTTTTTTCTTAGCCAAAAGTCATATTTATATAGTTATATTTCTTCGCTAATAAGCTGCATTATTTAGCCCCGTACCGTTGTCCTGAACTCTTAATCCAGCATCAGGCAGTAGCGGCTGCAAACCCACCCCGTCGGGTTGTGAACATTTTATTTAAAGGTTGCCTATGGCTCCAAAAATAAAAATACCGTACTGCCCTGCAAGACAATAATTGGTAAGGCATTTTAAGATTACATCTTAACCATGGGCGTCATCAGAAAGAAAAAAAAATTATTTAGAAAATGTACTCATTAGCTCCCATAACAACTGTTTTTTGGTGAAAGTCTTACCCCGAAATAAATCCTCTATACTACCCGATCACGTTACGAACACATTTCATAAGTCTATTGTTTATAATTCTTTCCCACTTTAAAACTAGTTGTTTTAATACAAATTGCCATAATACCAATGTAATGATTCTTTTGCTGAATATGACGAATATGCCTTTTCTACTAGTACATTACAAGAAGTAAGACTAAGGAATGTCTTCACAGCATTATTTATCGGGTGGAAGAGTTATTAGGTAGCCTACATCCCATTTTCCTGTGAAGTAAAGCCCCCTACTAACCAATGACATAGACACGTTCTCCTTCGGCCAGATGAAGTGCGTCGTCATTTTCAGCTACGTACGAGCTCACTGCAAACATTCTCTCCCCTTCTTGAACCTCTGTCACTAAAACAAGCGTATTAAAATGGTTATTAGTACAGTTGCACGGTATAACAGTCCATATTATTGTACTACTGTACACAATTTTACTTTCTGCTACAAATTCATTAGGGGCATTTTTTTTTCTATGCGGACCCAATGTTAGAAGTTTCTTCTTAAAATATGAGGCCTCAGACAGAGCTGTTTTCCGTTAGTTTGGACGTGCTCCGTAATCACTAGGTTATCTTAAGCCTCTTTATGGTAAAACTATTTTGTACTTTAAAAAGGTTAATCGCTTATAAACAATTGAATGTATCCGATTGACCTCTTCAGTCGTCTCACTAAGGAATCTAATCAGTCAAAAATCAATAACATTAAAAAAGGGCTAATCAATAAATATTAGTTCCTATTTCATATTTAGCGCATTTATCTATATTTCCGACTGATTTGCTTAAGCTTTGGTAACCTAATTGCTACTATGCCATCCAACCTATAAAAATTGTTGTACACTTTATATTTACCTTCTAGAATTGTCTCTTCTTCGCGTTTGATACTCAATGTGGCGGCTTCTGTAAATATACATGACAATTTCAGAATTTGTGTAATAAAACATTAAAAAAAATTGTAGTGACAAAAATTGTAAAATTGTCAAAAATAAAAAAATAAAATAAAAACCAAGCACGACTTGTACTCATACTAAAAATCTAATTAACAGGAGCAGGAGAAACAACGATTAATAAGGATTGGGTAATTTGTAATTTATATTTTTACATGTACATGCATAAATGAGAAGCATGTATGCAAGAATATGCGATTTGTCACTTGAAACTGTAAATGCAGGAGAGACAAAAAAATCAAAATGCGTCTACATTATGGGATGTAATATATTAATGAATATTCTTTCATAATATAGGAACCGCATTAGACTTTTTTCTACATTTTGGTGATACCACCTACTCAAAAATTATTTTTTGTAACAAACTGCCTGTTGCATTCATGCTCCTCAAATTCATATTACCTCACCCATCAATTTTGGTCGATTTCTACCTACCCGCTTTGATTTGGCTCTCGGATTTACAATCAGATAAATGCGCCCTTGAACGCCTCCTTGGCCCTTGTTAGTGCTGATTGTCACCAATAATTACATGAAATATGGAACATTTAAAACCACTTACCTGATTTTTTTAAATAGCGAAACTAGCAAATACCTGAAATGCAGTTAGAACTACGAAATTCAGTCAGCGGCGATGTTAAATTCCTGTAATTTTAATGATAGCAATGCGATATTTGTTAATAAATGACTGGTGCAATGCTAAAGCGAAGAAACTCCGATGAAATGCATACTTATGCAATTATAAATGAATACTGTTGGGTTTTAGCATGTGGTTGTATGATCAATTATTGTGTATTGGTTTTTCTTTACAAACTACGGCAGGATAAACTAGCAGCAATATGGGTGTCAAAACGATCAGTGCAATGTAAGGGTTCAAAATTAAAATAAAGGTGTTGGCGGCATGATTTATAGGTTATACAAGCAATTGCAATATTCTGAGATAATAAATTATCTATTTATTTATTAATTAAAAGGTTAATCGCGTACAAATAATTTAATGAATGTATCCGATTAACGTATTCAATTGCCTCACTAAGTAACTTTATAGGTATTTGTTTCGAGTTACGACACGTCTCCGATCGCATGGTGTGTAGAAATGCAGACTTCTTCCTCTATGGTACATTCCAATGTGGTAAAGCCGTCGACCCATTCATTATGTACAGTTTTTTTTTTAGGGTTTTGTTATAGTCTTATGCCTACTCCAGTGGCACATTGAAACATTCAGTGTCAGCGGCCTCTATTATTTTTTGGACATAATTGGTATTATTATTATTATTTTATATTAAAAAGGTGAAACGCATACAAACAATTTAATGAATGTATCCGATTGACCTCTTCAGTCGCCTCTGTAGGTTAGTACCCGTGTTGAGTTACGACGCGTCTCCGATCGCACGGCTTGTAGAGGCTCGCACAAGTACAAGCACGCTACCACCTTGCCATCGAGGTCGATGAATTTCCTTATGCATTTCGGCGGCAGACAAACTAGTACACGTCCTCGATGACTACGCTTACCAGCTACATACGACAATGGGCAAGCTGAGACTTGCTTATCGCGTAATGCACCAGGCAAACAGCTGGCCAAGTTCGGGCGCGAGTCTGGGTCCGTCCAAGCCAAACACCTTCAGCATGAGGGCAATGTCGGGCATACTACTGAACGCAAGATCCCATATCCCTTAGTGGGGAATGTACCTATGTTGAGTTACATTGTCCACGATTTCGATCAACATCGAAGGAATGGATACCTAATTGTATGGAGATTTTACTAACGGAACTGTGCAGAAATACCAAATGTGATAATGCGTGTCTCCCTGCACATGGGAAGTAAGTAAGTAAGTTACTTTGCCCTAATATGTATTTTTGAGTTTTTTATTACAATGATCTACAAGTGGGCGCATACTGCATACATTTTTCTTCCTCAAAATAAGCCATGCAAAGCGAAGCAAGTTGAATAATCTGAAATAAGCCGCAGGCAGGTAATAAGCAAATGACTCAAAAAAAAAAAATTGAGCTCACCTTCGTGCAAGGTTGACGATCTTCGTCGGATTGGCTTTAATGTCAGTTTGAGGGATTCTTCTTCGTAGTCACTGCCTTCCAGTGGTTTTCTCAGATCCACCTGTAGCTCCTCTTCGATACTGGTTACGCTGAATTTTCGATCCTGCGGAAGTTTTACTTTCGCAGTTTCTTCAACTCTCTCCTGACCTACGGGCTTTTTCTTCTTTCTGCGGAGGCCTATTTGAACGGCTTCCACCTCTTCATTAGTGATACTATACTTCCTTGTGTCTGACTTGCGACGGAGGGGGACCTGGTAACTCTCCGATATGTCTTCCGACAGTGATATTTGCTGGCTGAGTGTGTCGTCATCATCATCATCTATTATCTCTTCAATCATTGGCCCTTCATCATCTGACACTTCCTGTACAATTTTGAGTGTGTTTTCAGCAGTCTCTTCACCGTATTTTACAGGTCTTGGTTTCTTAAGTTTAATGCTACTAGATAATGAGATCTCTTCCTCTTCATAGGAATCAAGTGATATTTTGAATTCTTGTTCGACTTCCTCTTTGGTTGTCGTGGTCTTTGGCTTGAACGTAACGTTCTGGGTTTCAGTGAATTCTTCAAATTCTGGCTCTTTCTTCTTCTTCACTGGCTTTAGTTTTTTAAGTGTAATATCTTCGGAATGCTCTTCAATGGAATATTTTCGAGGTGGGGGTTTCTTCTTTATAACAAACTCTTGTGGTCCTTCCCCCTCCACTTCCTCATCAGGTACTTCCACTTCTTGTCTAACTGTAACTTCTTCGGCAACCTCTGTAATCACTTGGGACGGTTTGCGTTTAGATTTGACTACAACTTCAGCCGTAATATCTTCAACTGAAGGCGCTTTCTTTGAAACAGGTTTAAATACAGCTTCCTCCGAGACCTCTTCCTCCACCTCTGGTTTTCGAACTATTAAAGCCTCGCTCACACTTTCCTCCGCCACCGAGGGTCGTTTCTTCTTTTTTAATGTGACAGCTTCCGTTACCTCATCCTCTGTTGTTGGCTTAACCTTCTTCGGTTTGATCGTTACTTCCTCGGCTACATCTTCAACCACACCTTTCTTTATGGTTATTTCTTCACTGACAGGCTCCCCAGTCACGGAAGGTTTTTTCTTTTTCTTTAGAGTGACTGCTTCCGTAACCTCATTTTCAATTGTTGACTTAACTTTTTTCGGCTTGATCGTTACTTGTTCTGCTACATCCTCAACGACACTTTCCTTCTTTATAGATATTTCAGCACTGACAGATTCCTCCGTGACGGAAGGTTTTTTCTTTTTCTTCAAAGTGACTGCTTCAGTAACCTCTTCTTCTATGGTTGGCGTAATTTTCTTCGGTTTGATCGTTACTTCTTCTGCTACATCTTCAACTATCTCTTTATTTATAGTTATTTCTTCACTGACAGATTCAGCAGTCACAGACGGTTTTTTCTTTTTCTTCAGGGTGACTGCTTCCGAAACCTCATCTGTTGTAGGAGGTTTACTAACTTTCTTAGGCTTGAATATAACTTCCTGTGTAACGTCGTGAGTCTCGTTTTCTAGTTTATTTAGAGTGATTTCTTCACTGACAGTCTCCTCCGTCACAGAAGTCTTCTTATTTTTCTTAAGAGTCACCGCTTCAGTAACGTCCTCAGATTTCGGCGTTGCAACTTTCTTTGGTTGGAATGTTGCTTCTACTGTTTCAGGTTCATTAGAAACCAAAACATCACCAGGTTGTTTTTTTATTACAGTCTCTTCGGCTACATCCACGCTTGCAGAAGGTTTTCTCTTAGGTTTCTTAAGTAAAATCTCAGCTGAAGTAGCTTCATCAGTTTTTACTGAAAATTTTCTGGTTAACTTTACTTCATTGGTAGTTACATCTTCTGGCTCCTTCCTTTCTTCCGGGAGCGTAATTATCTCAGGTGCAGCAGTCTTCTCTTCTGGTTCTTGAGGCTTCTTTAATGTCACTTGACTTTCGGATGGTTTCTCATTCGTATCAGGAATCTCCTGAGGCTCCTCATTTTCAACAGCAGATGGTTTTTTCTCTTCCACCCGCTTAGGTTTCTTCTTCTTTGATTTTAGATCTTCGTCAACTGTACCTGGCTGAGGAGGAGGTATTTCTTCCTCCACATGTTGAATGTCTTTCTTCTCGGGTGTTGGTGCGGGAATAGATTTCTCTTGAACATCGTCGTCTGGTTTTTCCTTAGTCCACGGTTTTAAAGTTATGGTCTCAGGTTCTTCAGGTTCCTTAGGCTTCGGTTGGGGAGGTTTTAATTTGAAATCAAGCTCTTCCGGTGGCTCAGGCAGTCTGCCTTCTCCCATAGGAATTTTTCGGGGTTCGTCTTGTGACTCAGGCTTGGGTTTCCTTTCTTTTGGTTTCTTTGGTTTCTCAGTTGGCTTTGAAGCGTCCTTTGGCTCTTTAGGATAAGTTTCAACGTCTTCTAATGCCAATGGTTCATCCTCAATGGGCTTAAAAGTGAAATCACCTTTAATATCAACCAGGGAGTCTTTTTTGGGCTTAACTGACGGTTTCTCCTCCTCTGCCTCTTTCTTTGGTTTTTCTAAATTTTCGGCGATTTCATCTTGTGGTTTCTGCGGAGTTTTCTTTAATTTGACTGTCTCTTCTGGTATTTTGTCTTCAGGTACCTTTCCTTTTCCAATTTTAAGCTTGACGGTATCAGGCTCTTCTGGGACATCCTTCTTTGGCAGCTTGGCCCATTTCGCCTCAGGAGCCTCGTCTTCATCCTTTTCCGGCTTATCATCATGTTCGATTGTGAAGGCCACATCTTCCAAGTCTCTAGTTGGCTTTGGTGAGTGCTTAACCTTTTTCTTTTTCTTTTTTAGCTCTTCTATTGCCTCCTCTGTATTCCTGGCAAATATTCCCCTTTCTGGTTTTGGGCAGTTCACATCTGTATACTGACAGAAGTATTCAACTGGTGGGAAACTGAAATGTTCGATGCGACTCTTTAGCATGAATTTAGGTAGCTCCACTTGCTTGACATCTTGCTTAATGACAGAAGATTTTCTAAGTTTCATTGATGCAAACTGTGGCGCATCTTCTACTTGAGCAACTTTTGCCGCATTTAGTTCAACTTTTTTCATTTCTATTTTCTGAGGGCTCAACTTCACTTTCATTGCTTCTGGAATGTCGACTTTCTTTGCCTCTGGCTTTTCTTTTTTTATCGATGGTTTCCTCTCAAAGAGAGGCTCATATTTTTCTAAGACGGGTCTTTCGTAATCATCGACAAAATCAAATTCGTAGTCATCTTTCTTTTCTTCCTTCTTCTCAACTTTTTTCTTCTTCTTGACAACTTTCTTTTTAGTTGGTTGATCTGCCTCACTGACACTTGTAGGAATTTCATCTTCAGTGGGCCTCTCCAGAGGCTTCTCAGCATCATCAATAACGTCTTTTGGAATTTCTTTGAGAACCTCAGCTGGTTGCTCTTCTTCGGGGACAAGATCTGCTTTGATGACGTCGTCTGGGCGTTTCTTCAAAGCTGGCTTTAATTTAGATTTTGGTTTAATGCTTTCATCAGTTGTTTCACCTGGAATCAATGGGGTCGAAATCTCATTATCTGTAATTTTTGGTTGTGTACTCTCTGGTTGCAGTCCTTTGCTGGGTCGCTTCTGACTACCTTTCTTCGAAGGTTTCTCAGATACTATTTGTGTGTCATTTGTTTCCTCTTGTATTGGCTTAATCCCTGTTGGTGTTTCCTCTAGAATGGCCTCTGAAGGCTCAGTGGAGGCAATAGTGGTTTCAGGTGTTATCAATATTTTTTCTTCTGTGATAGGCTGTATAATATGCAATTCTTGTTTAGTGTCATCTATGGTGTGAATTTCTTCAGGCTGTGTGTGAGAATCGGGTAGGTGCCCGCATATGTCTGTTTCTGTATCAGCATTTGTTGTTGATGGTGGCACAGGTTCTCGCGCTATTATGGTGTCTGCAACGTCATCTGGAATAGTTTCTGTAAATGTTGCCGTTTCCTGTGTTCGTTTTTTCTGTCTATCTTTAGGAGGGATTATGTCTGTAATAATTGAAGTTGCTGTCGTAGATGGCGTTTTCATGAAAGAGTCGACAATTTCTGAAGCGCTCGTGATTGGTGTATCATTGCTATGGATGATGTCGGTTGTTTCTGCTACGGTTGTATCAGTTAATGAAATTGGATGCTTTATTTCTTGCACCAGGTTAGCAACTTTATTGGTTACTTCTGCGTCTTTATGAATCGTAGTGAATTCTTCCCCTACTGTTATTGCCGTATTCAGAGGGAAATTTTTATCTTGGACGGTCTTGGCATTTACAGGGCTATGCTGCTCACTGCTGAACTCAGTGGCAGTTTCATCTGGAACAGGCTCATGTGTAACTAGGTGATCGATTGGCGTTTGTGAAGGTCGTGCTTGTTCTACTTTCTTTTCTTTTGTCAGCGCAATAGTGATTTCCAGAGGGGAAATTTCTGTGCTAGTTAATGAGTGCTGAGGTTCCTGCTTATATTTCACTTCTTCAACAACATCTGTGGCACTGTCAAAATTGGTAGTATGCTCACTCACAAGTGTTTCTATCACAGCCAATGGTTGTTGTGTGCCTTTCACGGGTTTAGTCTTCTTGGAGAGCGTATGTTCGGTCTTAAATGTTGTTATTTTCTCATCTGTGGCGGTTGTTATGACTGGGTGTGCCCCTTCTGCAAATACAGTTGCTTTTTCCCGTGGGGTGTTAGGTATTGGCAAAGATTTCGCAGGCTCATCATGAATGGTTTGAATTGTTTCTGTTATAGTTTCTTGTGCAATTCTAGAAGATTTAGTGCTGGGGTATCCTACTTTTCTCACTAATTCTACTCCTTCTGTGGATGTATCGGTTAATTCTGAAACTGTATCTTGTTCCGCACTCGCTCTAACAGTTCGCTGTGTTTTAATTTGGAGCTCTGTGTCTTGTTCGTCTGGAGTCGGTTCTTGTATGATTGAAGGTTGTGCCATGCCTTCTGGATTTTGTTCGGGTTTAAATGTGTCTGTACTTTCTGAGGGCGTGATTTCTGATGCAGTTAATAAATACGGAGGTTGCTGGGTGGGTTCTATTGTCTTGGATTGCAAGTTACTATCAAATTCTTCAGGAATTTCTTTTACATCGAGTTGTGTGACAGTGAGTGATAGCTGAGTGTCCTTTGATGGTTTTATTTTTTTAGGTGGTCTCTTTTTTCGTTCAAAAGGTGTAATTTTCTCTTCGTTCGAACTTGTAACTACAGCTTGTGCTTCGTCAACAATTATGCACGCTGTTTTGGGCGTACTTATTATTTCATTGGAAGGTTCTATAGTGTCCTCATATTGAATTATTTCTGTGCTAGTTATTGTAAGTGGTTGCATTGTTTCTAGTACTGGCTTAGCTGTGTCAGTACGTGGAGAATCGTCTGCAATAGTTGTAACTATTTCTACACCTTCGGATAATTTGACGGTTGTTTTAGGTATAGAGAGAGTTAAGTCTAGTACTGGCTTTGCTGTGGCAAGGTGATCCTTTTTAATTTGAAACCCTATGGCAACTTCGTCTGGAGAAGCCTCTTGTATGACTAGATAATCTAGCGGTGTCTGTAAATCTTGAGCTTTGTTTTGGGTTTTCCGTTCTATTGTCAATGTTGTGACAGCTTCTAAGGGCACGTTATCGGTATTAATTAGTGAACAATGTGGTTCTTGGATGGTCTCTACTGTACCAGACTCTATGTTGGTGCCAAATTCTTGTGAATGTTCATTTACTAGTGTCTGTAATACTATGATTGATTCTTGTGTATCTCTGATAGGCTTCGCTTTCTTGGAAGGTTTGTCTTCAATTTCGAAAACAGATGTCTCTGTTGTACTGGTAATGACTGGCTGTGCTTCTTCTACCAAAACTGAAGCTGTGTCTGATGGAATTATTACATCTTCAAAATGTCCTGTAGACTCATAGTCTGAAACAGTGTTAATGTGCTTTGTTTTATATTTTCTTAGTAAGTAGATCTGTAGAATTTTCTAATGATATTGTGCTGTTAGTCGTAAATTGAAATTTGTACGATTTGAATATACAGCATACCAATTACCTTAATTTCTGTAACGCCGAAATGAACGTAAATACTCTGATTTACTCTATGGTTTTTTGCTAGTTTTTACTGTGTGGTGTATTTTTTTGGAGTATTATTTCCTCGATAGTGTAGTACGTAGGTAATGGTCATACTGCATTGGGATATATGCTCCCATATCGCATAGTGACTTGGGATACTCGGGGAATAAACCAAATGAAAATGAAATTTTTTTTCTAGTTATTTACAGCATTTTATTTATAATATCGTATAACTTTGTGACGGAGTATCTCACGTTACCATGTGCTATGAAAGTACTCCTGCTACATGTCAACTTTTCTATTCGTTCCGTCTTACAACTGGAAACCCATATACATTTATAACATCAAATTTCACGTGCGATATGGAGCCATTCTTTAGGTGACATCCTCTACATTTTCTTAAATGGCCGTCACTAACACAGGATTAATTTCATGTACCTCTGTATACATAAAAAAAATAGAAGTATATTGTCATCTAAGGGATGTGTAATTTACCGCTCTACAATCGATATTTCCTGTGGAATTTAGGGGGGGGTTGTTAAAAAACGGGTTGCCTCTGTCGGGTTTCGAAAATGGAGGGGAACGACTTTGAAGTAGAAGTATTAAACCAATACGCACACGAACTAATTGTCATTATGACTAATGTGTGTACGTTGCATACTACTACTATAGTTCACTTAATTTTTTGGAGTTATTCATAACTTAATGATTTTAGTCGAAATGGAGGGGAATGCATTCTATAACCCTGGACGGTTGTTCAACCTTTGGACATTTTAATTGCCATTAAATATTTCTTACCTTCCATATTGTTAACTACTGGTGTAAACTCTTCTGGTAAATGTTGTGTGTCATCATCAGTAGTTGTCGTCTTAGGTGTGTGTAATGCTGATTCCGTTTTTCCACACTCTGACAAATTTGTGTTTGTTTTAAATTTGCCCACCTTTGCAGGCTTTAACGCCGTTGTACTTGTCTTAGTTGTTGTTTCTTCTGTTTCAACTTCCTTGCTTTCCTCACTTCGTTTTTGTTTCTTAACTTTAGTTTTTGTTATTGAGGGGTTGCTTGGAGATTTTGTAATAAGTTTTAAGGTATCCGTTTCATTGTCTTCAGTTGCGCTCGCAGGGGATTTCCCCATTGGGCCTGTATTTTCTGAGCCATGATCGAACTTCTGTAATGACTCACCAGAAATAGCCAGAGCTTCTTCTTCGCTTTTTAAAGGCTCTATTGAAGTCACTGTATTATCGTGACTTTTGACTGTTTCCTCCAGCTTGGGTGTGCTGATCTCCTTTGTCTCATCCCCGGGTGAGTTATTTTTCTCTTCCCCTCGCTTCGGTTTCTTCTTCGGTTTTAACATGGGCTTGTCACCATTAATGAGGCGAGGTTGCTCTATTTCACCTACTTTCACTTTGTGGAAATCTTCCTCTTTCAAATTTGGTGCAGGAATAGATTTCTCTAGCAATTCTCCGTCTGGCTTATCCTTAGTCCACGGTCTTAGAGTTATGGTCCCAGGCTCGTCAGACTCGCTCCAGTTCGCTTGCGGAGGCTTTAATTTGGTATCTAGCTCGTTTAGTGGCTTAGTCGGTCCATATTCTCCCATTTGGCTGCGTCGCTCTGATGACTCAGATTTGTCTCTCTTTTCGTTTGATTTCTTAGGGCTTTCAGTTATCTTTGGAATTTCGCTTAGTTCTTGGGGATACTCTTCAGCTTCTTCAAACGCCAATATTTCATCGGGCTTCCTTAACATAACATCATTTTCTTGATTATCTGACGGTTTCTCTACCATTTTAGAAATACTGATTCCCTTATCAATTTTCTCAGGAGTAGCAGTCTTTAATTGAGGCTTAATTATTGTCACTTGACTTTCGGATGGTTTCTCATTCGTATCAGGAATCTCCTGAGGCTCCTCATTTTCAACAGCAGATGGTTTTTTCTCTTCCACCCGCTTAGGTTTCTTCTTCTTTGATTTTAGATCTTCGTCAACTGTACCTGGCTGAGGAGGAGGTATTTCTTCCTCCACATGTTGAATGTCTTTCTTCTCGGGTGTTGGTGCGGGAATAGATTTCTCTTGAACATCGTCGTCTGGTTTTTCCTTAGTCCACGGTTTAAAAGTTATGGTCTCAGGTTCTTCAGGTTCCTTAGGCTTCGGTTGGGGAGGTTTTAATTTGAAATCAAGCTCTTCCGGCGGCTCAGGCAGTCTGCCTTCTCCCATAGGAATTTTTCGGGGTTCGTCTAGTGACTCAGGCTTGGGTTTCCTTTCTTTTGGTTTCTTTGGTTTCTCAGTTGGCTTTGAAGCGTCCTTTGGCTCTTTAGGATAAGTTTCAACGTCTTCTAATGCCAATGGTTCATCCTCAATGGGCTTAAAAGTGAAATCACCTTTAATATCAACCAGGGAGTCTTTTTTGGGCTTAACTGACGGTTTCTCCTCCTCTGCCTCTTTCTTTGGTTTTTCTAAATTTTCGGCGATTTCATCTTGTGGTTTCTGCGGAGTTTTCTTTAATTTGACTGTCTCTTCTGGTATTTTGTCTTCAGGTACCTTTCCTTTTCCAATTTTAAGCTTGACGGTATCAGGCTCTTCTGGGACATCCTTCTTTGGCAGCTTGGCCCATTTCGCCTCAGGAGCCTCGTCTTCATCCTTTTCCGGCTTATCATCATGTTCGATTGTGAAGGCCACATCTTCCAAGTCTCTAGTTGGCTTTGGTGAGTGCTTAACCTTTTTCTTTTTCTTTTTTAGCTCTTCTATTGCCTCTTCTGTATTCCTGGCAAATATTCCCCTTTCTGGTTTTGGGCAGTTCTCATCTGTATACTGACAGAAGTATTCAACTGGTGGGAAACTGAAATGTTCGATGCGACTCTTTAGCATGAATTTAGGTAGCTCCACTTGCTTGACATCTTGCTTAATGACAGAAGATTTTCTAAGTTTCATTGATGCAAACTGTGGCGCATCTTCTACTTGAGCAACTTTTGCCGCATTTAGTTCAACTTTTTTCATTTCTATTTTCTGAGGGCTCAACTTCACTTTCATTGCTTCTGGAATGTCGACTTTCTTTGCCTCTGGCTTTTCTTTTTTTATCGATGGTTTCCTCTCAAAGAGAGGCTCATATTTTTCTAAGACGGGTCTTTCGTAATCATCGACAAAATCAAATTCGTAGTCATCTTTCTTTTCTACCTTCTTCTCAACTTTTTTCTTCTTCTTGACAACTTTCTTTTTAGTTGGTTGATCTGCCTCACTGACACTTGTAGGAATTTCATCTTCAGTGGGCCTCTCCAGAGGCTTCTCAGCATCATCAATAACGTCTTTTGGAATTTCTTTGAGAACCTCAGCTGGTTGCTCTTCTTCGGGGACAAGATCTGCTTTGATGACGTCGTCTGGGCGTTTCTTCAAAGCTGGCTTTAATTTAGATTTTGGTTTAATGCTTTCATCAGTTGTTTCACCTGGAATCAATGGGGTCGAAATCTCATTATCTGTAATTTTTGGTTGTGTACTTTCTGGTTGGAGCCCTTTGCTGGGTCTCTTCTGACTACCTTTCTTCGTAGGTTTCTCAGATACAATTAGTGTTTCATTTGTTTCCTCTGGTATTGTCTTAATCTCTGTGGGTATTTCCTCTGGAATGGCATCTAATGGCTCAATTGTGGCAGCTGGGTTTTCAGTTGTTTGCAATATTTCGTTATCGTCTGCGATAACGAATTCGTAGTCAGCTTTCTGTTCTTTCTTTTTTTCTATTTTTTTGTCCTTACCGAGAACATTATTTGTTGCGGGCTGATAAGTTTCACACACACTTTCAGTAAGTTCTACTTCAATGGACTCCTCCAATGGTTTCTCGGCATCATCAGTAGCATCTTTTGGAATATTTTCAGCAGCAGGAACCTCGGCTTTTTCCCCCTCTTCTGAGGCCAGATCTAGTGGATTGACATCGCTTGGACGTTTTTTCGTGACTGGCTTTATTTTCGGTTTTGGTTTAATACTTTCTTCCTTTGATTCATCTGGAATCAGTGGTATCAGAATCTCACCTGCAATTTTTGGATTCGGAACCTTTTCAGTAACAATTTCTCCATGAGCGGGAACTTCTAACTTTACAGTTTCATCATTGCTTTCCCCAGTTTGGGCGTTGCTGTTTTGGTTTACTTTGTCTGGCTTATCAGTTGTTCTTTTCCGCATGGGCTTCCTTTTTTGAACTACCTGAGCAGGCGTTTTTGTATCGGTATTCTCTGGCTTTATTCCGATATGTCTGGCTTCATCATCATCTCCGCTTTTGGCCTCTGGCTTCAGCACTGGCAGATGAGCTGGTCTTGAAATTTCTTCAAGACCTTCTGTTGGCTGCTCGATTTCTTGATCTTTTTTCATATCTCTTCCTTTGGGAATTTCAGCATTTGGAGATTTTTGATTATTTGTTTGCTCTTTTAGTTTAGTTTTTTTGAGCTTTTGTTTAGTTATCTGTGAATAATTTGTGTGTTCCTCCTCAGGTGTAATGAGATTGTCGTGAGTGTCTGTGTCGGCATTTTCTGTATGATGTTGCATTTTGCCTGCAAGGATACGATGAGGTATTATAATTTCTGTAGGAAAATGTAAATAGCTACACACTTATTGCCAGAGATGAAACCCAGCAATGTTAATTAATTTTGGCCAAAGCCTTGAAGATTGCATAAATGCAGTGAATGTACCTACATTATAATAAGCCTCTGTGTTATATAAATCTGTGCATACCTATTTAACATAAAAAGATAATTTCTGCCTTCCTGTTATTAATTATATATTCTTAATCATGCAGCTAGTGGCCACGTTATATGAATATATTGTAGGCAACATGAGAATTGGTATTTGTTTGATTACTAAATGCTCTTGGTCCGTATATTTTCATATATTATTAACATGGTTTTAATCCAATCAATGCAATGGAAGGTATGCTTCGCTTTAATAGGAGAAACTATTGGGATATTCATTGATAGGTTCGCATTCTACGAATCTGGTCCCCTGTTGTACAATTATATGCTGAAAGTACGATTCGGGTGAACTTATTTGCTTTTCAGTCCAGTTAGAAACAGTCCTATGGATTATTGTTGGACTTATTTTTTAGCTATAGAATATTACGATAACCTACCCCTAGCAAATTATGCTTACCATTGTCGGCCAATGTTAATGCCAATATTAATGAGACATACAAGTAGCTTATAACATAACAAACTTCAGGTCTGCCATATTTAGTAACATAATGTTTATTTGCCGTCTCTTCGAATTAGCTTTAGTTATCATTTACTGATGGACAGGACACTTCCATATTAAATAGTAATCGTGGCAAATGACTCATTTTCCTTTTATTTAATCACCTACCCTCTACCCTGTCGATAAACAGTTCATTTATAGGGTGACGATTTTTTTCTTATGCGTGAAGATTCTAAGTACCTACGATTGGTAGTTTTTGAAACTAGCATTAATATACCGAGTCCATTCCTGATTTTAGTCAATTCTTGGCTAACTTGCATTGTGATCGAGCTAAGTTTTCTAGTGTTATTCGCTTTTGAATGCATACTGAATGTAATCTTACCTTCTAATGGTTGGGTTTCATCTGGCGCTGTTTCTGGCTGCACGTCTTCAGTCTGTACTGGTGTTACCTCATCTACAATTTCTTCTTTTTGTGGTGTTGTTATCTCGTCTAAAATGAGTGCTTCCTTTGTGTCTGGTCTTTGTTTCTTTTTCCTGATCTTATCCTTTGTGTCTGGTATAATTTTTGGAGAAATTGGTTCGTCGTGTGGCTGTGCATCAAATGAATCTGGTTTACCTGGTGTCAGAACTTTGGGTTCCTTGTCATTGAGTACTTTGTCTTTAGTGAATGGTTTCAAGGTAATCAAAGTGGGAGTATCCTCTGGCAATGGCCCAGGAACAGGCTGAATGACGTTGATGTCCTTTTCTGGACTAGGTTCCTTTTTCTTCCCTTTTCCGATAGGAAACACGTCTTTGTTTTCAACTGTAGGAGGTTTCTTCTTTCTTGCTTTAGGGATCTTTTCCTGTTGGTCAGATTTATGTTCAAGTTCGTCTTTAGGCTCTTTATCTGTTTTTAGAACTTCCCTGTCTGGAAAGTCTATTTCTCTAAATGGTGTCAATTCTGGTTTTCCTTCGGCCTCTTCACTTTTCTCTTCACTGGCTGGTGATTTCATTTTAGCATCATCATGTTTTTCCTCTTCTGGAGCAATTATTTTATCTCCTGCCTTTGTTATTGGTTTCAACCTCACATTTTCTTCCTCATCATCTTCAGATGGTATTTTTCCTTTGCCCATTTTAATAATTTTTTTCTTCTCCACCTCGTCTGGTTTGATTGGCTTTAAATTATTCGTTGCCTCATCATCGCTTGTCTTTTTAACAGATGGTATGGCCTCTTCACTTAATGGTTCATATTTTTCAAGATCATGAGTTTCTACCTCTGGTAATTTTACTCTCTTTGGTTTCTTCTTGGGCAATTTAGCTGCTTCTTGGGCATTTCGTGATAATATTCCATTATCAACTTCTGGGCAACCAATGTAGGTAAACATCGGTAAATGCAATTTCGGAGGGTATTCAACATGCGTGATTCTGCTCTTCAGCAAAAACTTTTGAAGTTTAACAGCTTTGACTTCTTTTTTTACCACTGCTGACTTTTTTAATTTGATATCAGCGAAGTTTATGACTTCTTGTACACTAACTACCATGACTTTTTTAGCACTATTGTTTACTTCAACAACAGTTGATTTCATTTTTTGCAATTTTAGTTTCGTCTCTGGTTGAGATTTCTCCACTTTCAATTTCAATGGCTTAGCTGAATCAGATTCGGGCTGTTCCCCATTATCCTCTGGTGGAAGCTCTACCATGCCCTTTTGGCTTACCTTCTTAATTAATTTTTTCTTACGTGTTCCTCTAACTAGCGTTGTCTCCAGTTCTGGCAAGTTGTCAGGTTCCTGACTATCTGCAGGAGTCACCCCCACTTCTGTCAACACGTTGCATGGTACGTCGGAAATATCTGGTTTATCTTCCTCAAATATATCCGTTACTGGAGTTCTGCTTTCATTTATTTCTTCCTCCTTTATTTGAATGGTGCCATCATTGGTTTTTAATTGGCTCTTCTGCTCAATTTTTTGGGGTATCGGTTTTGTAAGCTTTTCAGATTGTATGTCTTCCTGTATTTCCGTTTGGGACTCGGCTATAGCAGGTGTTTCTTCAACAATAGCTGCATCATCAGGGGTGACGTCAAGAACTGGCAGATCAGGTTTCTCATCCTCCACTTTCAGTTCTTCTGTCTTCTTAGTTTTCTTAATCTTTAGTGGCGCCTTTCTTTCCACAGGTTTAGACTTGTCTATTATATCTACTAAGAGTTTAGTGAAATCGTTTTTTAATTCTTTTGTTTCTGTGGTTGATTTGAGCTCCTTTTCTTTCTTAGTCGGCTTGTCACCGGTCTTTGTTTCTACGGACTCAATTATTTTTTCATCTGCAGTTATGGTCTGCACTTCTGTTACTTCTGAGAATGTGACCTTTGTCTTCTTTTTCTTTTTGCCTTCTTCGCTCACTGTTTTTTTAATTAAAATGCTCTTCTTTTCTTCGGTGCTAATATCCGACTCCTCTTCATCAGGAAGTTCTTCGATGAGCGCAGGTTTTGTGTCCGAAAGCTCTTTCAGCTCATCGTCGCTCGTCACTTCAACAATATCAACCTCAGATGTGTCTGATGGTGCTTGCACATTTTCTTCCACTGTAATTTCTTCAACAACGTCACTCTTTCCCTTCTTTATGACACTTTTTTGAACGGTTTTCTTTTTTGGCATGGTTTTGTTATCTTCTAGCACATCTGGAAAATCTTCAACTACTTCTTCCACAACTACATCCCCTTCTGAGACTTGTTCATCCTGCGGTGATGCCAATTCCGTACCTTTCTTGCGGCGTTTGATAGTCTTTGTTTGTACAACTTCGTCAGCAACAGTCTTGAACTGATGTAAAATTTCGACTACTTCTGTATCACTTGCTCTTTGGATGTTGTGTTCCGAAAAAGTCACCTTGTCGAAAGGCTGGCTCGTATGCTGGGAAATGTGTGTCTGTGTCTCGGATAGAATACTCTCCATGCATGACTCTGAAAAGTCAAGGGGGTGGTCAGAAATTGTTAACAAGTTAGTATCATCCACTAAGCGTGTTACACTAATATCACCTGCCTCCAATTTTTGACGTGTTCTTTGTAACTTAATGTCTTGTGTTGTAGCTTTGTGTGATTCTGTGACAAGTTGTGTTTCTGTTTTGAATAACCGATTTGTCTTTAATTTCAATAGTAATTGATCCGTCGCTGTATATTCATCGTCTAACTCTTCTATTTTTTCGATTAAACGTTCAGCTTTATGTGTCTCTTTATTCAGAATTTTCTGCCTTATGTTACGCTTTCTACCACTATATGTTACTTTTTCTTCAGTGATATGCTGCCCGCTTTCTGATATAATTGAAATTATAGGCTCTTCTGTGGTGGATACGGTTATTGTAGTAGTTTGTTTAAACGAAGGGTACTCTACAGTGTTCCTCGAGAGCCATGTGCCAGGTGTTACATGCAATGTTTGCTGTTGAGATACTGAGTCTGTAGGTAATGCGCTGAGAGGGACAGACGTTTCATAAAGGTCTTTGATTGGCATTGTATAAATATTATCTTCTGTAGCGGTGGCGAGGAAGCTTTGCAATTGTAATAGTGCTGCCATATCAGTTTGAATTGAAGGCCATTCTTCCGTTTCTTCAAGTTCTACTACATTATCATCAGCACTTCGCATGCTTGTTCTTCTTTTGGACACGCCTGCTTGGTTAATATTTGTATCTCGCACACAATAATTTTCATTGGCTTCAGTTTCTTTCTTTGGCATAATGGTTTTTCGGGAAACCTTTGTTTTTCCATCTCTGTTTTTTTCATATGTGACAGTAGCAATGCAGTCAGGCGTTGTGGTTTTGATTACTCTAGTGGGAATTTGCTTTTGAGTTTTATTAACTGTTGTTTGAACTTGTTGAGTTTCAAGTCTTTTGTCAGTTAATTTTGCCTTGTTTACAGTGACAAAATCAACATCGTCTTTTTCTAAGACTGATGCCCGTTCTATCATGATGTTTCCGGGGCTTACTAAATCAAAAATAGACTCTTCAGGCAATAGTTGTTCTACTGCAAAATGTGTTCTGGCTTTGGTTCCAATTAATTTTTTCTTTCTCATTGCTTTCTTATTGTCTGATACCACAATTGTTTCCATTATGGCATCTTCCGTTACATGATATCCTTCCAATGCTCGTTCCTTATTTCCCTCAGTTGTTATTTCATTGACGTAAGCTTTAAGTTGCTCAATGTGTTCCCTTTGCTCGATTGAAATTATGTCATCTTTCAACTCAATGCAATAGGGCAATTCAATTATTTTTTTCATTTGCAATATGCTTACATTATTATCACGGTTTAATCCATTGCCAGTACTATATTTTTCGTTCGCAAAGGAGTCTAGTTTATTTGTCGTTGCATTGCAGCTAAATTCAGTTTCTGTTTTTTTCCCTTTCGATTTGTTCTTTCTCGTTCTTGTGTCATCTATTTTTTTATTTGCGGCATCACTGTCATAAGATATAATTACGTTTCTGTGATCTTGTAAGTCTTCTGGTGTATCAGTGATGTTTGTGTCGGTAGGTGAGTTGTGTAATATGTGTTGCTGTGGATATGTAACTAAGTTATTTTCTTCACAGTTTGAACTTGTATGGCTATCTTGTATGATTAATGGTTGTATTCTAGTCAAAATATTCGTTATATCCTCACCTCTCTGTGAAGGTTGAGATACTTCTGTTGCCTGGTGAAGGTGTGAGACAGATTCGGTAACATTGGCTGTGTGCGAAATCGTTGCTTCGCATGGCAATTGTTGAGCGTTGTCATGTATAATGTCTTGAGTTAGCTGTAGGTGTGTATGCGGTTCAAGTTGTTGCAGTGCTTTAGAAATGGGAGCTTTTGGTAAACTCAGCTGTTGCTCCTTTTCGGCACTAAGGACCTCTCCCATTATAATACCCTCGTGTGGTATTGGTATAACCTTGTGTTTAACAGAAACTAATGTGTCGACCTTATCTCTGTGCTCAGCATATTCTGTAGTTTCTGTTACCTCTTGAACGTAGGCATCCATTAGTGAAAACCTTGGTGTTGCTATATTACAGATATTGGACTGATCTTTTATAGGTAAAATGGATTCGAAAGGCTGAACCGAATCTATACAAGTTGTTGATTGCATGGGAATAGTTTCAGTAGCTGTTTCCATATTTTGTTCTTTTGCATCTGGTATCCCGCTGACAGTCTCTTTTACTAATATTTCGGCTTGAGTAATTTCTTGATGCGGGTATAACTTCAAGACTGCTTCTTGCTCTTGAGACAAATTCTGCAGGAAATGTACACTTGACTCAATCACATCTGTGGTGTTTTTCGTGTGTGACTTGGGTAAATTTAAAGGCACGTTTTTGGACGTTTTCGGGAACGGAGTTACATCTTGCGTTGTTAGCACTTCTTCTGTAGCCGCTGCTATTCCTTCATAGAATGCAATATTCGCATTGTCGCTGTCATAATTTAAGTTGAATGGTTTAATTGACTGCTCTGGCATGTTGTGTTCAGTTTGATGTGCAAGTAATGGTATAATGCTAATGCTTACTTCGCTGGACTCTGGCTTATGTTGATGTTTCAGTTTATCTTCGTGCTCACTTGCAATGATATGCTCAATATTTGTAGCCTCTAGCGTTAGTACTTCTTCTCGGGCTACTTCACTTTTTTCTGCTGCTACTACAGGCATTTCATTTGCTAACTCTCGGGTTTCAGGCTGCGCTATAGTTGCTGCTACATGTGTTACCATAGCCGTGGTAGCTTTTGACAATTCGTGCAGTTTCTCAATCTCTAACTTATAAACATCGTTGTTTGAATCTGGTACCATCGTGAGGAGCGCTTTCTTTGTTACTATGTCTAAGTGTGCTTGAGACTCCTTTAGCTGCTCTGTAATTTTCAAATCTATTACTCTTTGGTGCGCCTCTGTTTCGTGGACTAGAGAGGCTTCATGTTCTATAAATCCCACATTAGCCATAGCGTTTAAGCTTCGTTGACTCTGTGGCAATTCTGTGCTGTTCTCGCCTACAAAATTTTCTTCTCCTTGCATTGCTTCGTTGGTTGGTAACGCTGTTAGTGCAGTAACAGATAACTCTTTTTTGGACACAGTAAAGTTCTCTACTGTTTCTCCTCCATTTTTATCTCTTCCTACCACAGCTTCTAGAATATCTATTTGCCGAATAGCATTTTCTGTTTTCGGTAATTCAGCATTTGTCGTTTTTTGAACGCTTTGAATTGTAGAAATTTCTTCGACCATTAAAGCTTGCTCTGACTTAATTGAAACGTTGGCAGATTGCTTTTCGGTTGTTTGCGCAAAATCACTTTCAAATGTATTATTCTCAATGAACGGCTCTTCGACTAAAAGGGCAGAAATAGGGGATACTGATTGGTTAGCATTTTTTGTAGATAATAGACAAATAGGTGAATCTTGCTGAACATTTTGCTCCGTGAATATTTCTATTGTTTCAACGGGTTGGCAACTTGTGATGCTCAATTTTGCAACATTCGCCGGTTTCCTTTGCTGACCGAAGTCCATTGCATCTTGGAATGCCACTATCTCACTAACGGTTGTTGCACCAATCTCTGACAAAGATGGGATGGCTTGTTTTGGGAAATTCTCCAATGTATGTAAGGGCTTGGCAATACCTTCAATATCTGCTTGCTCAGAAAGCGCCACAGAAAATGGCTGAATGTCTAAGCATGCATTTTCAGACGAAGGCATTTCGTCAAAAATGCGTGTATCAGTGCAAATTCCAGTGAATGGACTTAGAACTGTTGCCGCAATGTTCATTGAAATGCTTTCTTGGGCTTCCTTTTTTTGGATCAGTTCAATTTCGTTCATATCTTTGGTCGAAAACATTTCCTGGATTTCTCCAACAGTGATACTTTCGTGGGTGACAAAAATGTCGTTTGGATTCTGACATTGATAATCATGGCGGGGTCTTATCTGTTTTACGGTCTCAACTATCTGATGCTGCTCAGTTATAGGTAGTATTTGAGAAGTTACATTAGATATAGCTGACACGGTTTCCATGCTGCTTTGATGAAAGGTAGCTATGCTTTCATCGGAGGTTTTTGTTTCATTCAGAGCTATGTTCATTGTGTCCAACACTACGGCAGCATTGCTTCCTTTCTCTAAATGTTTACCACTCATCTTTTCCAAGGATTCCAGTGGGGAAGTGTCCACTATATTTAATGCTATATTAGAAATCATTGAAGGTACAGCCTCGCAACGACTCTGAGTAGCAGTCAGCCACTGACCCTGTGTTGTCTCGTAGGGTAAAGCTTGTTCGTTGATAATGGCGCGTATAGTATCTACTTTTTGAGTTGCAAATGCATCATATTGCAATACGTTTGCTAAATTTTCAACAGTTAACTCTGTGTTTGGCTTAAACACTTGGACACTTTCCAATTCTCTGATCACCTTGTTCGCTGATGCCGCGGTGACCGCTTTCTGTCCATTCAACTGCATTATGCTATCAGATGTTAATGTTTCCTCAACTGATACGGATTCAATAATTGGAAGCCCTACTCTTGCTGTCACCTTCTTCATAATTGAATCTGAATATTGTCCTAGATTGATCTCTGGCTTGATTTCCTCTGTCATAGCTGCTATATTGGTATTCACATTAGCTGTGGCTTTCTGTTCCAGTGTTGGCTGTACATCTGATACTAGTGAACTAGCTGACTGTATGCTTTCTATCTCCTCTACTTCGGCCATAGTCAGTGCCGTGATCTGAATCTTTGCAGATTGTTTAGTACCTTTTGTTTGAATACTTAAATTTTCTACTGCTTGCTGAAGGACCATTTCCTCTGTCATATGAGCGCTTCTTTCTACAATATCAGGCCTTGCTTGAAAAGTCTCAGCAGTCGTAGGCTCCCCAAACGCACTCAAATTTTCATCGGCCACAGATATTAATTTAACAGCAACTGGTCTAACTGCTACCGTGACTTCCGCATATTCGTCTCTTGTGGTCGCTCTTTCTGTTATATCTTTAGTAACACCAGGAAGTACCTGTTCTTCTTTACTAGCCACTTCTAGAACCCCTTCTATTTTAGGCTTCACAGCATGATGCGCATGCTTCTCAACCTGCAATGGTGTCATATCTTCTTCCACGATTGGCAACTCAGTCTGAACTACAGGTAATCCTTTAATTGATTCAGTTGCTTCTTGGAGCGTGTTTTTATCTTTATATACCAATTCAGCGATTGACTGTGACACATTCGTTTCTTCTACAATCAGGGATTGAACGTCTTCCTGCATTGGCTTAATTTTTACCTCACGCAAGTGCTCAATACTTTTCTCTTCAAGAGCTTCCATAGGTAAATTTTCTAATGTTGTAGTAGCCTCACTTGGGGTTATGGTAAGTGTGGCTTTACCTCCAATTAAGCCATTGCTAACTTCATTAATATCGCGAGTTGTATCATATGACAATCCCTCTTCGCTTGTGAGGCTGTCATAAGGTATAATAGATCTATTAGCTTTTTTGCTACCGATTGATGTGGTCAAGTTTAAATTTTTTGTAGTTTGTTGTTGAGTCAGTTCTTCTATATGAAGATGATGGTGGGAAACTATATCAGTTTTTGCTGTTGTTGAAGTAGGAATATCGGGAATGCTGCCCAGGTCTGATAGTGCAATCGCCTCAACTGTTTCTACACCGTCAAAAGGTGACAAAGAAACGGCGGCTGATGTGTCTGGAATTCTCGCAGTTCTAAATTTTTCAACTGATACTTGGGCATCGATTTCATCTACTTCAATGGGATGACATGGTGATGCATTTACATGCGCAAGCAAAGGCTTTGCAGATTGTGTGTTAAAATGAATGGACAATTCTTCAGATAGTGCCTGTTGGGCGAGTGGAGATTCAAGAGTAACGGATAATGTTAAATTTCGTGGTAAAATATTGTCATGTTCGCTTGGTTGAGTGGTCTCTTGAGGCACTTGTTCTTGTTCGACTACTGCATGCGATGTGTCTAAGTGAACCTGTGCGTTTTGAGGCAATGGTGTAGCTGTGTAACTCACTGCATCGTATGAATCAAGCACAGGTGTTTCATTAATGGTTATACCTCGTGTGGTCACAATTGAATATTCTGCACTTTTAAGCTCTGTCACATTTGATATCTCGAGGGCATCTTCTGATTGAATAGGTGCCTTGTCGGTAATGATAAGTTCTGTTCGTGTGTCTAATGCTATGTTTGCTCTATGCTCGGTTGGAAACAGGATTTCATGTTGTGTCACTGTGTCTATAGAGCTGACATGAGTGGTTTGTGGCACAGTGATTTCTGTAAACAAGGTTAAAGCCTGCTTTGCCTCAACCGTTGAAGGCGCCATTGGGTTTATTGTTTCGCAAGCTTCGACATGTGACCCCAAAATTGCGTGTTTAGAATCGGTGCTTTCAATGGCTCCAAAGCTAGGTTTAGGTTGTTTTTCAGCTCGTAAGCTACCTAATGCTTCATTAAGTACTGTTTCGCAAATCAGAGGTAAATTTGCTTGTGTTTCGGTGTTCACTTGAAGATGCTCTGTTTGACTAGGCGTCAGTGTAGGTATGTACGATAAACCTTCGCTTAGTTGGGTCTCTGCTTGTGTGACAGCTCTGTGTGCATCTAATGTTATTTTGCTCTTCTGTGTGGCAGTTTTTGTTGAGGTAAAGTACTCACCCTCTCTTTCTTGGGCTTGGATTTCAGTGATAACTAGACTTGGCTGATCTTCGAATTGGAATGTGACCGACTTTTTTGCCGGTTTTGGTTTGTCCTTCATAGCTTCTTCTGTTTCAACTGTTGACTGATTGTCTGTTACGAGAAGGCTATGCTTTAACTCTGGGCCTAATTGCTTTGCTTGTGCGCTCGGTGCTGTGACATCTTCAAGTGGACTGGCAGTGTTTGAAGGCAAAATTTCTTCTGTCACTGCTATTTCCTTTTCTATAAATTTCTCTTGAGCTGCACCTTCAATAGCCTTTTCTGTTTCTAACTGCTTTCCTGTATCGTTAGGCACAATTTCTGTTACCGTTATGCCATGTCCTTCTGAAAAGGATAACTCTGCTTTTTCCTCCCTTGGTTTTCTGTCTCCCTTGAATTCATCCTCTTGTTCTAATATTCGTTGATGTATTTGTATAATAGGTTCATGAGTTGATTGATCTGGCGTGGCTGTGACTTCTTTTGGGAGTGATTGCACTGCCATGTCTGATAGAAACGAGGTCGCCAGAATCTCCATAGTTTCGGCTACTTCTTTGCCCTGCGTGGCAGTAACTGATGCTCTCCTTGTTTCCACATTGAAATTTCCAATTGGCGATTCTTTATCTTGATGGATAACTTCACTGACCGAGAGACTTTTCTGCTGTTCTTGTTGCACTTGAGCAACTTTTTGAGTAGGAACTATTTCTCCAGTAAATTCACCTTCACTTTCAATTATCATCTGCTCTATTCTTTGGATGCTCTCTAATGTTGTTGACTGTTGTAATGCATTATCCAGCTTGGGTACACTTGGAGTGAACTCTTCGGTGCTTGAATGAACTATCACTTCAGATTTTTGAGCTATTTCAGCAGATGTTACGTCCGTTACAGCATTCTTTTCGTCTGGCTTTATTGCATTCTCCAAGGTTTTCTCCATATCTTGTACGAGGACCTCTGAAATTGTTACTCCCTTGTTGGTTTCAAATTCCAACTCGGCTTTAGTTGTTGCAGGTTTGAACTTGGATTCAAATATCTGTTCCGTTTCTTGGATAGTTTGGTGTGTTACAACTACACTTTCATGCCCAATTTGTTCTACTTCGGCTTTTTGTTCCCTGGATTTAGTACTTGTGAATGATGTGAAATGTTCGCCGATTACTACCTCTTGCACATCCACTGATTCTAGACCCAATACCACACCTTCAGCTGTTTTTGTTTCATGTTGCGAAATAGTTTCGAAAGGTTTCTCCTTGTGCTGAACTGTTACTTCAGTGATGTTCAAGCTTTTGCCCTCTTCAAATGATGCCTCAGCAGTTATTCCAATTTTTGACTTTTCGAAGAAGTCCATTTCAGTTTCGTGTACTACGGGCGCAAGTTGCTGCAATCCTTGAAATTCAATTTGCCCAATAGAAGCGCTGGCCTTTTCGCGTTCAACGGGTGCCAGCTCACTTGCAGCCTGGTGAGTCAATACTATCGACGTCTCTGCAGCTTCAACGCCTGTGAAGTGTGGTTCCGCTGATTTTGTTGCTGGCGTTGCTACTGCATTCTGTTCGAATACCTCGTCACCAGTTATTACCATTCCAACTGATATACCTTGTAGTTCGTCCAGTGCTATATTTGCTCGTTTACCATCGGGCTTACTATCTTCAGGAAGTTCATTTTCGCTTTCTTGTATAATTGGTATAGTTTGTTGAAGACTTTTTAGTGTTGTATGTTCAGTTTTAGCTACTGTGGTCGTAGGTTTAATGGTTTCCAGGCTACCTAAAGAGTATTCTGGAATCACTTCGGATTTAGTAGCCACGTCTGATGCAAAAATTAACGTCTCAGCTTCGGCAGTTTTTGGCACTGAGAAACCTTCTAATTGCCCTACATTGTAACTGGTGCCCACTTCTGTTATGCTTATACTATCATTTTCGCTGAAATTTGGCTTAGCATTTGACAAATTTACTTTGCCTGAGTCATTCAATTGCCGTTCGCTTTCCTGCACTGCGGCCTCCGTCATAACCACACTATTTAGTGTGAAAAGTTCCAATTTGGCAGTGGTTTTGTCTGTTTTTTGATCAGCAACTGACCCTGTGGACATCTGTGTGAGGGTTTCAGATTTCTCGGCAACTGCATGCCCTCCTATTATATCTTTAACAGCTAGTCTCTCTTTCGGCTTTAATAACTCTTCTAATTTTCCCTCTTTTTCCCTTGTAATGACCTCTGTCACGGTTTGTACTGCTCTTCCAGATTCTAATGAGATATCGGGCTTCTGAGTGGTTGGTTGAAAGTCTCCAACAAACTCCATTCCTTCTTCTTGGGTGTAATTTTCTGTTATAATAATTTCATCGAGTGTCTGTTGGTCTTGATTAGCTGTTACTTTGACGACCTTTGGCACTTCCAGGGACCCAAGAGACTGTTGAACTACTGCGTGACTTGATATGGCAACTTCTTGGCCAGCACTGTAATCTGATGAAGCATGTTTTTGTGACGGCTCAACACTGCCCACGGTTTCCTCCTCCTTTTCAGCAGTTAGTATTTCCATAACTGCAATACCACTGATTTCGTCATATTTAGTAGAAGCTGTTCGCAGATTTAGGTGTAAGCCTCCAGTGAACTCGTTTTCTTGTTCTGCAGCTGATACTTCTGTTAAAATAAGTGATTCGAATGGCATACTGTCTTTAGTTGCCGTAAATTGACGAGTTTCTTCGGTCGCTAAGTCGCTTAATTCACTTCCTAACACTATTTCAGTTTTTTCTGCAATTTCTTGTCCTATTACTGTTGGTTGGGCCACCCGCTGTTTGGGTTTACTTGGCGATATAAAATCCACTTCTTTATCTACGGTCAATACACTTGAGACGGTGAGGCTTTTACCCTCTTCGAACATAATTTCAGCCGATTTCGTTACCAGGTCCGGCTGCCTATCGAAATTTCCTTCCATTTCCTGCACTTGAACATTACTTTGGGACACTGTCTGAAAAAGTAAATGCTCTTGATTTGCTTGCGCTGAGATTAGGACTTCTGCAGGAAACGATTTTACTGTTGTTTGGGGTAAAACTTCTGTAATTTCTACCACTTCTTGACCCATGAACTTTGGAATTGCTTTCTTGTGATCCGCAGTAGCTTGTTCAGCCAGATCAGTTTCGAGCTCTGTTGCATAAGTTTGCGTTACTCTTATTCCCCTATTCTCATAAAAACTCTGTTCAGCCTTTTTTGCGTCTAAGATCAATTTATTTGTGAAGTCTCGTTCTTGTTCAAGTATGTTAGTCTCTTGTTGAACAACACTTTCGAAGGGAACTGTATCGGTCAAAGCTTGAATGGGTGTGACATTGAATGCAGAAAATTCTTTTCCAGTTAATCCAACTGATACTTCGCTCTGCTCTGCAACTAAATGAGCGTTTATGCCTGTTGTAGCAAAGGACTTGATAATTTCTTCGGGGGAGTCGCAACGAGCTTCTTTGTCTTGTATAATTACTTCATGAATATTCAGGCTGGTTTCTTCAATTATTCCTAGGTCTGCAGTTTTACCTTCTGGTCTGGTTAATATTGTCAAATCCCCTTCTTTTTCGCCAGTTGCGGTTTCAGATGAAATGGGTGCTGTAAATGGTATGTGTTGAGGAGTTGCCTTCGCGGAAGATGCTTCGGGGCTGGCAAAATCTTTTAAGCAGGTTCCAGTGATTATTTCGCCAGTTGTTGCTGTTTCACGGATAATGACATCTGGAGTCGCAGTCTGAAAATTAAGGTCTGTTGGGGCAGGCAGCTGGCTCTCCTTATCTTCAGCGGTTACAATGATAACATTCAAGCTTTTGCCTACTTCATAATTGGTGCTAGCCACTCTTCCTTCTGCTGTAATGTTTTCTTCCAGGTTTTTCTCAGTTTCTCCTGTTAACACTATGCTCATAACAAGGCTCTCAAATGGTTCAGTCTCTGGCTTAGCGGCAGCGACATCTCTTTTAGCTGGAAGTAATTCTTCGGCTGTTGTATTGGTGAGCACTTGAGACTGTATAGCAACAGTGCATTGAGGTGTTAAATTGGCCGTGGCAGAATAAGACTTTGCAGCTTCTAAATCTTTTAGCGGCTGCTCTCTGTCTTGTAGCGTGATTTCAGTAACTGATATACTTTCACCTTTTTCATACAGCGTTTCAGCTGATTTATAGTCCGGATGCAATTCTTTATGCTCTCCTCCTAATTCGCCAATACCAGGCAAATACGACACGGCCACTTCCAAACATTCATGTTGCGGTATAGCCTTTTCTTTGATTGGGGATGTCCTTAAAAACTCTTTGGTTCCGTCATCTGCAATTACTTGCTCCTGCTGAACAACTGTTTTTTCAAGAACTGATAATGATGCTTTCTTTCCCGCAGGAGATTCATCTATTACCAGTTCTCCTTCCTTTTGTTCTGATACTACCTCAATAATTGATAGGCCTTCTTCAGGGCTTAGTACTACTTCTGCTTTCTTAATGGTTTTGGATTCTTTAGTAAATACCTTCTCAACCTCTGTGGCAATTGATTCTGTTACAATCAACTCATTGTGAAGTTCACTGTCTGGCTGCGCCCTTGCGCTTCCTGTAATGCTTGCTTTAATGCTTCCCAGTGATTCTTCAAGGTTCATCTCCATCTTTATGGCCGTTACTTGACCAAGCATTGAAGGACTTGCATTTGCTAGCTCTGGTCCTATTTCAGTCATATACTCGGACTCTTTATCTCCTGATATAATTTGTGTTATAGCCACACTAGTCATTGTATCGCTAAGGCCGATTTTAACATTCTTAATGTCAGGATGTGAATCTTTGAGGTAGTCACCTTCCGTTTCCCCAGTTTCGGGCAAACTTATTACCAGACCTTCAAGGGTGGAATGTTTTGTTGTGGCCACTCTTGCTACAGGAGAATCTTTGAGCAGCTCACTTACAGATTGAGCAGGCTCCACGTGTGAAGAAATGGCTACTTTCCTCGTAGTTACATCTGTAGTAGCATTTGCACCTACAGGAGTCTCTGACGGAGCTAGGCTTGATTCTTTCTCTGAGACACAAATTTCGGTTACCGCTACTCCATCTGTCTGTAGTAATTCTACGTCCGCTATCTTTCCCTCTGGTTTCATGCTTGCCTTGTAAATGCCAAGGCCTTCATCTGCAAATATTTCTTGAATTGTTGTTTCTTGAAATGGTTTTTGTCCAATATTAGCAACAGTGGACAGAGTTGAAAGTTTTTCTAATATAGCCGTTTCACCATGTAATTGTGTTTCTTGCACAATCAGCGACTGTAGGGGCTGCGTTGGAGTAGTTACTCCTTTATAAGAATCTGGATGCTCGTAACGTGGTAGTATACCTTCTTTTTCTGCAAGCAGGGTTTGTTGTACTAAAACACTTTGTTGTGAAATTAAAGTTTTGTCAACAGTAAAACTCTCTACTTTCTCCAATGAGCTCATGGTTCCTTCTTTCTCTTGAACAAGAGTTTCAGTGAGTTGCTTCGCTTCGGCAGTTGTTACTTCTTTGGTCGCGTTCTCAGATCTATATTTCAGGAAATTTGAAAATTGTCCAGGCGAATCCACGAGGACTATTTCCGATACTTGTACTTCCGTTTCTGGCAAGAAGGTTGGCTCTGCTTTGACGCCACTTTGCTTTAAACCTGTTATAAATTCTCCCTCTGATTCTTGAATCACGGCCTGGGAAATATTAGATGTTTCTAAACAAGTGATAGTTGTGTCGGCTGTTTTACCCTGAGTTGTTTGACCCGGAATATATGGCCCTTCTTTCTCACTAGCTGTTGTTATTTGAGTAGTTATAGTTTGCTTTTCTAGGTAGTCCATTTCAGCAAATTTTGACTCGGGAGCTTCATTTATGAGTACGTTCTCTTGGTCTTGTGGAAGGATTGAGCTAACTGTTACTCCTTCTAATAAGTTCATTTCTAAAGTTGCTTGTAAAGTTGATGGAGTGGTCTTGGTTGATAAATCTCCTTCCTTCTCCTCTAAGTATGGAGTCAAAACAACTGTTGCTTTTTCTGTGATGACCGTAACACCTGCTTGCTGCCCAGTTGGAAGTTTCCCTGGTACATATTCACCAGCTAGTTCCGGAGCAATAGTTTCCTGTGTTGTCAGTTGCTGATGTGATGTGATACCAGCTGCAGCAATTTCAGTTGCTACAAATTGTTCAGGCAGATATTTCTCTGGCTTACTTTCTGGGAATGTTTCGCTTACAATTAGTGGCTCTTGTGTTGGTACTTGAAACTTGGGCATCAATGTGGCAGGCTTCATTAAGCCTTGGAAAACTTGTTCAGAGTCACCTTCTGTCACCTCAGTAACTTCTACGCCTTCTTGTGGAATGAGGGCTTGCTTTGCTGTTGTAGTTTTCGGCCGCTGCATTGTGGCTATGTCACCTTCCTTTATGGATGTTTCGGTTTCGTAGACTTGAGCTGCTTCTTTTGCAGTAAGAGATAACTTCGCTTGAGCTTCAGTCAGTGCTTCGATAATTGTTTCGGTCAGACGGTGATCAGCCACTGTTTCAAAGACCTGATATCCCTCACTCTGAGCCAAAGACTTGCTGGCTTCAAAAGTCTGCGGTTTAAACTTAGAGTCAAATTGACCAGTTTCTACTTGTGCCTGCATTTCAGTGACCTCATATGGTTCGTTAGGTTCAAACTTTGGCCGCGCCTGAGCTTTATCTGTCACCGTTTGTCCCAGGACCTCGCCCTCTTCTTCAACCCGAGTTTCAGTCCCCCTGACAGCGGCTTGTGTGGTCAGACTTAGTTGTGCTTTCTCTTCAACGAATTTGACCTCTGTTTGCAACTCTGCTTCTTTCTCCAAAGAAATTGTCTCTGCGCGAGTTTGTGTGCTGAATACAGGCAACCCTTTTAGTTCAAGACTCTTCATTGGTTTTAGATCTTCCAGAGATTCTTCGTCGATGATGTCTTCATTAATTTCTGGCTGGTGAGCTTTAAGTTTCTTCTTTATAACTCTTTTAACTTCTTCCTCCACTTCTACTTCCACTACCTGTTTTTCGGCGCGCTTCTTCCGCCTTTGTTTCCTTTCAACCTCAATCTCACTTTCCGATGATTCAGAGTGAATTAATTTCTTCTTTTTCTCTAACACCATTAATTTATCTTTTTCAACTTCACTTTCTTCCGAGTCTTGCCTAACGTCTTTCTTTTTCTTGGTTCTTGTTTTCTCTTTAATCACTGGTGTTTCTTCTTCTGTGATTTCAGTGATTGTCACTCCTTCTTCTTCTTCTTCTTCTACTTCTTTCTTCAGAAGTTGTTTTCGCATTCGTTGTTCTTCAACTTGGATGATTTCTGTGGAATTATTCAATGGAATTAAGAAGTGTTAGGTTTAAAATATTTTTAAGCTACGGGTATATGTGTAAAAAAAAAAAAATAGGTACTATGATGTTGAAGATGGTCCACTCCAAAGCGATAGACAAGTAAGAAGTGTATGAGATAAGCATTGGTTACTCATCAGCAAAGCTTTAGTGAAAGAAGTGTATAGCGTAGTGTAGCGAGAGAGATAGAGTCTACTCACATGGCAAAGAAGAAGCACTCAGAAGCGACAGCGCCAGAAGCAACCAACATAACAGCAGAGTTATTAGGTCATCATGAAAACATACTGACGAATTCAACACAACACTACGTAATATATTACGCCATGAATGTTCAACATAAGCTATACATGTGTTTTTACAATGATACACATAATATTTTGGTAAGTATAGACTGTACAGTATACTTTACAGTGTTAGAAAGTTGAATAGCAGCGCTGTCATAGGTTATATAATGCGGTGCATGCAGTAGGGTATAAAACAAACAGCACTATTTTTGGACAGTGATAGCTCCATTGTAAAGTTATGGGTTTTTCATAAAACGTGTCGTGTCACAGGGGTGTCCGTTTTTAACCCTAATAAAGTGAATATACCTAAATCTTGTATGCCAAGTGAAGTGGTTCTCGGGAAACATAATCGACTACCAGTTACGTTTTCTTGTAAGCCGAGCAGTGACCATTGCTCATTTTTTACCCCTGTATATTGTATCAGGTACAAAACCCGGTGGAGCGGGAAAACGCCGCGTGACGGAGTGCGCACGTTCTTTGGGGGCTTGGCCAGGGCCAGGTAAAAGCGTCAAAACCCTGCGACTAAGCGACATACGAAGACAGTCTTTCGTCGCGAGTATGTCGTTTAGTTTTCGGTGCGTAAGTTCTTTTTACAAGACTAACTAGTAATTATCTGGACAAGCAGCTCCTGACTGACTCCATTGGAGCCATTACTGTCCTCATAGGCTAGTCGTGTTATGATTTTTATACATTAACGGTGTTATTATGAGTTACATGCACACGTAACATGGATAATAACTTATTCTGTTCACATAATAGGGTAGGCAGTTTATAACGGGAAGAAACCTTCACTTCTTGGAATGCTTTTAGTTTTGCTCGTCCGAACAACATGATATAAGGTACCTTAATCTGAGTTAGGTAGGTACTGCCAATGTTTATCGAAGATTCATGTAACCTTAGATGATTGTGTATATCAACTAATCAACGGGCGGAGGATCCTCTTTCTGAATATCGCTGCATTTGGGATACATTGGCTAGCAGGACGCTCCGGAGGTGCGGTAATCATTTGGTCCGAAGCGAATTTTATCACGCCCAATTTTCATGGAATATTCATATAACCAGAGATGGTTGTGCATATCAACAAATCAACGAGTGGAGGATCATCTTTCTGAATACCACTCCACGTGGGGTATTGCATCGGAGGAATTAATCGACAGCGGGCTGCACCGTTTTGAATTTGTGGGCAGGCTAAGAGGGTGGAGAATGCCCATCATACAATCATGCATTACCGTATATACCAAGAAAATTGCATTATCAACTAAAATGTGCCTAATTGTGATTTGCACAACCATGCCTCGAAGCGTTCCACCGTCGCCAAGTGCACATGGGTGGGCCTTGTGTGGCACCTGATGAAGTTTGGGTTTTATCAAGAAGGAAATAGGAAATTACTGTTCGAAAGAAGGATTGGGCTTTGGCTACAAAAATCGTAGGCTTTGCATAACTTGGTAAACAATGGTAAAAAGCATCAACAAATCGAAGTGAGGGCTTATGGGGGCTCACGCTTTGGGTATCAGGCATACAAAGAGGACGTGACTATGATATCAAGCCGTGCTTAGCGATCCATTCCCTGTAAGCCATGCTTTTTAAGGCAATGAAGATTAGGCATTATGAATATACCCAGAAGAAAAGATCTGTAAATAGAAACAAACTTTAAATAAATGGCCCAAATGATTACATATTAGGTACAGTGCATTTGCATAGGCTATTATATGTTAAGCTTAATTACATTTAAGCTGCAAGAAATACCTATCAAGATTAGCAGAAGAGCAAGTGTAACGAAGAAGCAGGAGTGAACCTTTAAGGTAAAGCTAGTTCTTAAGGCAAAGATTTCAAAAAAAAAATTTTGAAGAAAGAGCGCCCTAATTTTTTTGACGAAATCAATTTCATTTTGGTTGTATACAGCCACTAAGATATGAAACTGGTTGCATAAAAAATTCCTAAAACAGTTGTCTCAAAACGCAGAGTATTCACCCGACTGAATTACTACTATTGTTTACAATGAGGATAAAGTACTTATCGTACTTTTTTGAGTAACAATGATTTAAGTAAAGAAATGTAAATTTACTGTGAAAGTTTGTATTTTTTAATTAATTTTTCATCCGACCATTTTCATATTTTTTCAGCTGGAGGAATTACTTAACATTGTTAAAAAGAGTCGATAGTTATTTGATTACAAAATATTTTGAAATCTCTGCCTTAATTCTACGTAGGCTATGCTCAATACTTTCCCTGGCCATAACATAACCGTATATTTGATGGTATCACATTATTCCTGAGCTTAAAATTGAATTACGATAAACTACAACAATATTAACCTTTAATCCAGCGGTTCCCAACCTTTTTCGTTATGCGACCCATGTGTGATTGCTGAGGACATTGGCAAAATAAAGTAGTAAATAATTTCATGTGCAACTCTTTGAATCTAATTTAAATTTATTAATGTGATTTTTGATAATGGTTCGTTGTGGAACGCGTGTCTATATCCTCAAGTTCGCGAGCCGCCGCACCGACTCAGGTTAAGGGAACCGCTGCGACGCAGTCTGTTAGGCCCGGTGCACAGCAGTCGATTCCAAAGCAATGGTAATGCCGAGGTACATTGGAGCAAATGGGTTGGTTCACAGAGAGCGATTCTACGGGAACAGTACTACCGATATACAACATTGATTGGACAAATGGGTTATTGCACAAAGGCAGATCTAATATGCGGGAATAGTATTGCCGAGATATCATACGAGCAAATGGGTTGGTACACAGGCAAATTCTACTGCAGCAGTGTTTTGATTATTGAGCTAGGTACTGCTGTTGGCCGATTACGGCGATTGGTATCAACTTTCTCCTGGGGTTTAAATCTGTAAACAAACAAATTTTGAATAGCACATTCCATTGTAAAATTATCTTGTTTACATTTTTAATACCAGGGTATTACATTAACCCCGGTATTATAATCGCCATGATCGGGCCGCAAGTGCAGGGCCTTCCCCTAGCCACGGCAGCGAAATGCCGGGAACTTATTTTCATTTTCAAAAAAAATTTAGGCCTATGCCGTAAAGAAACGTACTTTCGCTAGATGTGCAGTACTGTTGAATTTGTGCCCCGAGCCTAACTCCTCTATTAATATAGGCCTACATATTACCTTGAGTGGGGGTGGAATAACTTTCTTAGTTAAATTAGTTAATTTATTAAGCTAGGTAATAATTTAGTAGGAGTCAGTTAGACATCACCATTATTATTATTATTATTATTGGAAACTAAGCACCTACCTAAAATTATATAATAATTTACGTAAGCTATGCTAATTTATGAGCAATCCAACATTCCGTAAAAAGTCTACGCCACTGATATAAGGGATAAATAGTCTATTGTGGGGTCTATTAAGTGACAATATAGTCACATGGCTCAAGCAATCGCATCTAACAAAACAAATAGTTTTTATTTAACTTTACATTTTAAATTTTTTACATAAGGGATAGATAAAATACAAAGTATTTTGCCGTATACCTGTATTTTGGTTGAAATTAATTAATTCCCCGTTCCACAGCTACGGCCACTAAGATATGAAAGTGGCCAATGAAAAATTCGTATAAACCTCTAGCTTTCTCAAAAGTTCTAAAATCTAATTCCGCGACAAATTTGCAACTACTCTATAAAATAGGTTTAATGCACTTTGTTTTCAAAAATAATAGTATTACAGATGAGGAAATGTGAATTTCTTTCGAAAAAGAACTACAAAATTGCCTTGATCCATGTGGCGATATTGTGTCTCAAGCTTCATTATTAGACCTTAATGGCATAATGTCGATTAATATAATTATTAAGATATTAGTATAGTAAATATTCGCTATATATCACTAAATTACTAAACTCAGCCGAAACGCTTAATTAAAAGCAAACAATTTCACATCATTTCAATTTTCCATTGTTTTTTCTTCTCATTTATTTTCTAATATAGCATTTTAACTGCGTTTAGCACTTTAGCAGAATAGTGAATAGGCTGCTGTTATTGTAAAATGACCAGTACCTATGACTCGAATTAAATGAATCGCTAAAGTTAAACGAAAATAATCAGAAAAAGGTCCAGTTTCGCATTATTATGCTATTGAAGTTTGGATACCCATTACCACTGAATATATAACAGTAGGCTATATAACACAGTGTTATATAGGTCTACTCAATGCCATTACTTAGCAAGAAATTGTATTACCCATTTATGAGAGTAATTTCACACAAATGGACCCACGTTCTATTAAGAAACCACGACGTCCCAAAGACTGTATTCATAGTCATTCCTGTCTCCATCAGTGCCGGGTTTGGCATGGTGGGGGCCAGTATTGTGTGGGGACCCTTTCTCGGGCAGAGCAGTCTTATTATGTACCCTTTGGGCTTAGACGAATATTCCGCTATCAATGATAAAATGTAGGCCCAAAGTCCCGCCAAATATTCCGGCAAGTTTATTTCCTTTTGTTTTTAATCTACTGTAATTTTGTATTTTGCGACTTTTGCTGGAGCCCTCTTTTTTGTTGGGGCCCTCCTGGCCCCATATCCAAACCCTGCACTGGTCTCCATAGTCTCCTCGAACTAAGTGTTAGATATTTTAGTCAGAGTCAGACTGAGAATCAGAAATAGTGTCCCTAAACGCGGAGTCGTAGCTAGTGCTAGGTTGAGTGAGTGAACTATCCAAACCTTCAGATTCCGTGTCGGACCTGGTCTTGCTCTTCTTTTTGGTTGTCCTCCGTTCCTCTGTAAACCAAAATTGCGTAACTTGGTCATTTGGTCAGATTGTACATTATTGACCTCTGCAAAAATATGGCTGTACAGTTGTACAACTGTTCTTTCAATTTTTTTTTTTTTTTTTTGAGTTCCCAATGCCTGGTTTCTGCATTTCCGCTTTAAGCGACCCTGTCAGTCTGGCTGGGGGGAGTGAGTCTGTTTATTGACTTGAGGCAGACTCCTTCACCTCAGGGAGAAGGGGAGTTAATGGACAGGGTGAACCTCCTGATTATAGTGGGTTCCGAACCACATGGGGGAACATATAGTAAAGGCACACGATTAATTCTGAGGTAGGTAACCAGGACGCGACACGCACTTTTGACTGGTAGTCTCAGCGCGTTATCGTGTCCCAACATGTACCCCTGCCAACGCTATACACACTACCATGTTTGCTGCAGTTTCGAACATCTCGGTTCTGGTGGATTTAACTGTCTCTCAACAAGCTTGTAAAGGATTCCTTACCGGGCTGTCCTAGTGTTTTATATAGGGGAGATGGGACACTCGTTGACGCTATGTAGCTGAGCTTCTGAGTATTGCCTTATGGTCCCAGAGGCGGAGACGAGAAAATTGCTAATCTGTGCCTCCTCGTGGTGAATATGGAAGCGCCCAGTGGCGACTGAACAGATAGGGGACTGAGTTTGAGCCTGGATAAGCGAAAAGCACAGTCGTTTCTGTGCATGGCTACCTTTTGTCCTGACTCCTGGGGTTGGGAAACTGGCCCCGGAGGTGGAAGAACTCACTGAAGAGTCAATGGCATAATGATGCAGAAGGCAGCGGGAAATCACTGAACTACAATTCCCTAGTATAGTCATCATGACTAAAATTGCCATGATGATCGCCAATCTTCAATAGAAGAGGCATTAGAAGAAGAAGAAGGATATTTTCTGAATTTATGGTATGTCACATGGTATGCCTTTTTCCGCCAATCAGAGCTTAGTTACTTAGAAGCAATAAGAAATCCCATCGTGGCTAAAAGGGTTGCTCTGATTGATAGATGAGAAAGTGGCAGGTGTCACCAATAACTCAAAAAAAATATCCTTGGACTTTCTTTTTGAAAATCCCAAATGCACAACCATATTTTTGGGGAAGTAACAGAGTTTTAATCCAACCCTGCATTTCACTCCACTCCTTCACGAGAAATTCTCGTCGAGAGTACCAACAGCTTGCAAGTCGAATTTTTACCATCTTATAGTTTAACATAGTTGCATAACTTTTAATTTGAAGGTAATGACCAACTTTATGGTTGCATAGTTTGAGGTTTGCAGGATAGAAACAATTTTTCTTTGATTGGTAAGGCTGTGGATGGAGCTACTTATTGCTTACTAACGAACCTACTCTTAAGGGTGAGAGTTCAAAATATTTTGTTAGCAACGAATGGGCGTGTATTTTTAGCGAAATTAATTCGTCATTTTTTAACATTCACTAAGACATGAAAATCGCTCAAGTTATGAAAAACTCACAATAAACAATTATTTTGCTGTAAATTTACATTTCACCTTAACGCGAAGAACGTGACAAAGATAAAGATGACATATTTTAAAAGGTAGTAGTAGTAGGATGAATAAGACAGCGTTGTGCAAATTATTTATCCAAAGATTTTCAAAACTTTATGGCTAAGGTGCGATGAACTAATTAATTACCGTAATTAAAAATACGCTCCCACTCCTTGCGAAATATTTCGAAATCTCTCCCTTAAGTTCTCATTTATGCAGCATTATTTGTAGACGGGGGGTCAAATTCTTATATTTTATATTGTTCCACTTACTAGCAGTAGCCTAATTGTTATTTTTATGAATTCTGGCCTGTCACACGTCAGTTTTTTAACTGCAGTGTACAGTAGTACGGGAATTACTATTACGTGTAAGTAATAAATTAGCATTTGTAGGCTCCGTACCCACTCGTAGTTGTCTGTAGAATTTAAATTTTTAATTATTTAGACGCATTACAGTGCATTTGTATCCAAGGCCGTAGCTATAGATTTGCGACGGGGGGGGGACGAGGGGGGGGGGGGTAGGTAGGTAAGCTAGCCTAAGACCCGAGGCTACCATAGTAGTGTATACCGAGCTTAAGAAAGCAATAAACTGAATTTTGGTAAATACAATAAGTGACAAAGAATGAAAGTATACGAAAATACTTTGTGGATGATGGAATTTTCCACGACGACGGGGGGGGGGGGGTCCGGACACCTGGATCCCCCCCCCCCCCATAAATACGGCCTTGTTTGCATCGGCCCAAACAATCGAAAGAAAGGTGGACACATGCATAATTTTCATTATGGTTTATTGTTAGCAAATAACAATTTAATGAACACAACAATGTTAAAAAATACGACAACGACAAGCAACTTCTGCGGGAGCATGTGAAACTTATATGAACAGTGAACACATTATTATATTTTTAATTCATAAAACCTACGAATTGGAAATGAATCAAAACATATAGTACCTATATATTGTACAAGTCAGTACTGACATGAGGTGCCCTATAGTTGTATGTATCAAATACACCAAATTATGAGCACAGCTTAGTAAGAAAAATATTTGCAATAATAATTATCATTTGTAATGAAGCAGTAGGATCCAGGATGATAAGCCGTTGTCAATCTGAATGCGCACTTGCAAAAAACGTTTTGTCAACATCTGCGGTCTGTATCTTCAGTGGAACTGCGTGGATTTCTAAGATTGTATCTCGAACTCTACTGCTTCACGTACCTAACTCCGGCCGTGAAATTCTTTGTAATTAAATTATGTTATGAGTACGGTATGAGATATTCACGGGCTAACTCTATTATGGATTCATTCCAATACGGTAATAATTATTCGCAACCCAAGAACGTATGATAGACCCTCCAATAGACTGACAATATCCAATAGGCTGACAATATCTATGTTGCGACAGCCCATCTACTGGAATTCAAGTAACTTAGTACCTGCCTAGTGAGACTTTCTTTGAACGCAACCTAAGCGATCAGAAATCAATGAGTCTGGACCCACTGAGCATGGTTGGAAAAGTCAAGCTCTTTGGTGACTGGAACCATGAACCTATAATTGTTTTATGGGCTTCGATCAGCAGAGTCTGAAGCACTAGGACCACACTGCGTATTTTTCCTTGCTCATCCGCGCCTACATAGCGAGAATATCCTATCGATCTATTAATAAAGCAAGAAACACTCACACGCCAATTTTCGGGATTTCGGCACAAATTCAAAAGGAACAAGTATAACAACACATAAGCTAAATGTTACATGCAGTACACATTTATTTGTAGGACAACAAACCAAAACAGTGGGTAATGTTGTTACCTTGTGTCTGAATTTGGGCCTTTCTCGCCATTTCCACACGTTCCAGGACCATTTCTTCGGTGACGACCTACCCCACATATAAAGAATATTAATAAAAAGATAGAATATAATTTTGGTGACAAGCAAATGCAACGAATTCGTCTTTCGTTATATGAAAGGAATGGTTGCTTGTTAAAAACTTTCAGTTACAGTCGGCTTGTACAATACAGAACATTTTTCCCTATTTTTTTTTATCATCTTGCATCAATATTATTTATTTATTACAATTTATAATATATTACGGTCCTGCAATAACAAATAAGTTGAATAAATGATATTTGAGATTCCGTCTACGGCCTGCAATGGCCAACAGTTTAATTAACTCGTTAATTTTTGTAAATGTGCGGCAATTGACCTCAGCCTAGCACCTTGCTTATGAGTAATGTACGATAGTAATGACTCTCCAATGGCAATTGGAAATGAGAAGAAAAATACGCCATTGATACACCAAGAAACAAGCACCTGGGTAGCTTCCGTGGACTCCCAAGCGTGTGGACTAAAGTCTTGCGGTGCGAAGTGGGTGATGATCTCTTCAACGGTGGCATGTTGGAGCTCAATGAGCCGCATGAAAGACCTGAACCCGATGTTGGCGGCTATGACGTCTTCGTCTACTGTGCTCTCCTCGGTGAGCACCTCGGTGATGAGACTCTCGTGGCCTTCGCGCTCAACTAGCGTCACCATAGCACTCTGCGACTCCGGACTCCTCAACGCAGGGAAAAGATCTGCTTCGTACAGCGCTTGGACTTGAGTTACTGTAGCTCCCTGTCGCAGCATGAAACCGATTTCGGCTAATTCACGAAGAGGTGACTCGCCAGGACCGAATTCTTTCGCACCAAGCTGGAAGAGGAGGCGAAGTTAAAGCATCGCTGTGTTGTAAAGCATGTCGTATAATTAAGATATTAAGAATTAACCTGGTACCACCTACCGTGTGCCACTTATTAAAGTTTAACAATTTATAGTTCTTGCGTCAACCAATAGAACAGATAGCAGAAAAGACAGTCAAGTCTATTCCGGAACTCCCAAACGGCTAGCCGACCAAGAAATAAGGAAGAAATGTCTCACTCTTCCGAAGTCTCCCTCAAAGAAAACCTGCCTTGTGCCAACTCATGAATGAAAGGGAAACGTGCCCACTCTCGGTGTCACTGCTTACTACGATTTACTATGTGCGGTGAATGACTTGAACGTCCGCATCCTACCTACGGAATAGGCTCAGTTGCCAGCCTCGAGATGGCAGTAGTTGTTGCAATATTTGTTGGATAGCTGGATAGACATTTTATCGCACGGCCACCCTCCTCTAATTATAAGGCTATTTTTTTTACGAATTGACATATAGTATACTATAGGTTCATCTTTTCAACTTCTGACTTTTGGCTAACTTATGTTCTCTTCTCCCCCGAACCTTCCCACTTACCAATTCCAGAACTTGTTCGACTTCGGTAGCGTGTTTTGCCGTCTCCAGCATTCTCAAAACTCTGACTTCCGTCACAGTTGCGGTCTCCTTGACGCCAGGCCGTGTTTCGGGTCTTGCTCTACGTTGTTTTGGCTTCTTCTCCTTAAATTCCTCCAATTTTCCTTCAGGGTGAACCTCTTGTACATCGAGAGGTTCTTGTACGTCTGGCACAACATCAGCTACAGCGCCCTGCTCATCCATTTCTAATTCTTCCAAGCCACTTTCAGATTCAATTTCAGATATTTCGACCGAATCACTAATCGTAACAGTTTTCTTTGCCTTCTTTTTAACCTGTTTTTCGGTAACAACTTGGGTGACTTGTTCCTGGATCTGGGTTTCGGAGATTGTGACACTCTCCTGTTGGGTGACTATCCTCGTAGCGGTATCTTCGAATGCTTCCAGTTTTTCTTCTTCAAGTTTCTTCATAGAGGCAGTAGCTGTTGTCTCAACCGACTCAGCCACGTCTAATTGGGTTTCTGCGCGGGCTGTTTCGATAGTTTCTTGGAATTGCTCAGTGGTTTCAAGAACAGAAACTTCTTGTCTGTCAGCAGCCGTTCTGAAAATGAAAATATTGAAGGTATTAAAAGACTTTGTTTATTCCAATAATTATATAAATATACAAGTTAAAGGCATCGAAAAAACACAGCGTTTCTTTAATTCCTGGTCGGAATGTCGGCGGTAGGAAGTTTATAATTCACGCGCCCCGTGTTAAATTTATATATAAATTGCATATATGCAAATAGAATATTGTAAGCCGATGCCTTTTGTATAGAAGCCTGTGTACTGTTGTGTTTGAAAATTCCATTCATTGTTCATGTCAGTTAATTAATAGGTCCGACTTACCGGAACGTTTCCTCGACCTTTGCCTTCGCCTTCTTAGGCTTCTTCTTCTTTTCCTTGGCTTCTTTCACCTTCTCCTCTTCGAATTTGATCTTTTGCTCTGTCGTCAGGGGGATGTCTGTAAATGAGAGTATAGTAGTAGCAGTGTATGAGTTCTATAAGGGAAAAATCAATAATCCACTCTTCAAATGTTATTATGCAGCTAGGGCCTATAATAGAGTTTATCAGGACGCTGCAATATTAATGCAATTTGTGTGATATGGGGATAAAGATTGGGCAAGTGCAAACTAATGTACCTGTTATTATTTATTATATTCAAAAAAACATCAGCATATTAAGCTGTATTCCATACCTTGGACAAATAACCTGGCTTTAGTGACGGCAAGGCCAATATCGCTGGTCGCCTTGCAGACGTAGGTGCCGACCTCTTCGGAGGAGGCCCTCAGGATGGTGCAGGTAGTTTTGCTCTCCAGATATTGAATCTTGAGGTTCTTGGTGTTGCTGAGGAGCTTGTCGTTGCGGTACCACACGATGTCTGGGGTAGGTGTGCCCGAGTACTGGCATTCGAATACCACCTGCTCACCTTGGCACACGCGCGAGTCCGTGATCTCCTTCACAAATATAGGCACTGCCTGACATGCTGGACAGGGAAAAAATATATTTCAGAGTTTGTAAACTTTCAATTTGAACCAGGTTCAACTTTTTAATTGCTTAATTTCAAGCTATGAATTCTCGGATGGACCCATAAGATTATCATTGATATCGGGAATGCATGCTTTTTGCTACTGACTGCATAAAAATCATATACAACTTTTTTGTATAAACTAAGTTGTTCACGAATTTGGTTAAGTTGGACTCACACCTGTTTAATCGTTGGATATCACGTTTGGCCATTGTAGGTTGACATTGAGGGCCAGTTTGCCAACGGCCAATGCCATGCGCCCACAATATCAGAACTGTCCGAAAAACCGATGCGGTCATTGTCAGGATAAGGTTCAAGGAAGCCTATAAGTCCATAAAAAATCCTTCAAATAATAATTAATTGTATAGAGCCTAATGGTAATTAGGCTTACCTTTTACAAACGTTGAGTTGACTTTCGTATGGTGACTAGAATATGGATTAGTGTTCTGCACAAATAAAACCAAATAGTGAAAATTACATATGTACAGTTCATGCCACGAACAACAAAACAACAATTACAACAACAACATACAAACTACATAATAGAATTATAACATGCAATGAAACCCAAATTCGATTTTGTTGGAGCTTTCTGTACGTATTAACCCATAGGCGTATCACATAGCCTACCTACATCATGTAGAATAATAGGGTAGTGAAGAAGAAAACTTTTTCTTTTGCGATTTAAAAAATATGTCATTACCTTGAAACTCGCCCTCATCAGATTCTGGAGGAGTGAAAGCAGAAGCAATGCCTCGGCATTCATCGGCGTTAATGCACTCGCTCTCGAGAAGTAAAAATTCCTGAAGTTCTTCTTGGCTATCAGCAGCATGCAACTGTTGGAAGCAGGAAGGGTCCAACTCACGGGGTTCAAGGGGGTAAAGGGGCAGTTCAGCTGGGATTGAGCGCCGTGGAGCCGGAGTCGACACACGGGGATACGTTTGGCTCCGCAGGTGTGGATCCGAAGACGGGGAACGAAGGCTGGATGCCCCAACAGCGCTTAGTGACAACGACAGAAGGCGCCCCATTGGACGTTCCTCAGCGGAAAACCGGCTACTATTAGAGCTTCCTTCACTCTTCTCCTGTATAGGAGAAAGAACGCAGAAACCATTCCGATCAACAACGTCCAGCGTTTGTTTGCTGGCTTCTACCTCTGCTTCGCATTCTGCCTCTAAGAATTCAAAGTCAGAGCTTGAACTTGAGTCCACGTTAGGAGGACTTTCAGATGAATTGCCGTTGAGATGATCAGCTTGTGGATGATGGAGAAGGAATGGGGAAACAGGTTCTTCAGATCTGGAGCTGGTCGTTGATAGAAACACGGAGTCTTCGCCAGCGGAGAGTCCAACAAACGACGCCCAACTTTCAGAAGTGTGCTCCCCTCGCTTCTCCAAACTGTCACTTGAAAGTCTTACAGATACCTCTTCACTTTGTAGGCATTCCACGGTTGAAACTCGTTTTAGTGATTCTTGAAATCCATGAGAGCTCTTATCAGCTGGTTCGGACACGTTTGAGACTGATGAAGATGATGATTTCACTCTGAGATCTCCTGCGGAATGTGAGCCTCGGAAACCAGAGGGGAAAACACAGAGAAGATCAGATTGTAAGCAAACGCTACGATTAATGTTTAACGCCACACTTGTTATTTCAGACGTTATTAGGTTAATACTTGACGACACTCCAATGGGGTTAACATCTGCACACGCCTCATTTTTACCTTGTAGCTGAGCTTTAAGTTCTTCCATTTGAGTTACCCATTCGGGCTTCCGGTATTCTTTGGTACCGACGATACCTGCAAGCATTCAGTTAGCTTATGAGATATGAGATATTTATTTGTTTACAACGGGTTTGGTATTGAAATAGGTCTTCTTTTCTTTAGGAGCAACACTATGCCTCGAATTACAATACTTAGAATTAATTGATTTAGTATATTGAGTATCACTTCGTTTGGTTATTGAAAGCATAAGATGAATAAACAAAGCGAAAAGATTAGGTTAGTCTATCAATTTTTCGGTTGTCTTCTTCGCATCTGTCTGGAACTCTAGGAAGAGATCTGATACAGCCGTAGAAGACCAATAAAGATGACGATAAGGATAACCAAAGTAGATAGATTGAGATAGTAACAATGCCTGAATACAGGCTTAGCTTAACAAAAATTCGTCTCACTGACAGAAGATGCAGTTGTTTTGTTGGTTAAGCCATAATGATTTATATAGTGCTAACTAAATCTATTATAGACTAATCCTACTTGCATTGTACTACAATTGTATAGGCAATGATAGATAGCAGTGGAAAATATGAGTTTAGCGGGTTGTTTCGGTGAGATTTTGGTGTGGTCAGTGTCATAACTGAATGAAAGAAGAATGAGGATATCGAGGGAAAGGTAGATCAGAGGAAGCATTTACGTAAAATAATAGACAAACAAAGCGCTTCGATGAAACCAACCCAGAAGAAGCTAAAACTGCAAAAACAGAGATAAGCATTATTTACAAGCAATTAATATTGTAGCTGCGGCACCTACAATACAGATTGTCTAATGTGGCGGAGTATAGTAAAAGTATATTCTAAGAAGAAAAAAAGTAAGCAACACAGTATTATCCTATCTAGTTTTACACAGTATTTGCTACTCCCTAAAAAATGTATTGAGTAAATTGGATTTATTAGAGGCTTTTCTACGTACGAAGTTAATTTCAACAGATTTAATGTTAGGATACTTAATGAACATCCTAACATAACCCTAACAGAGTGAAGTGAAAGCGGTAAGCAATAACGTCTCATACCTGGCGCTTCCAGCACAGTGGTAGTAGTGGTGACTCCAAGTGGGTTCTCCGCCACTGCCGTAATCTCTCCAACATCATCCGGATATACTTCGGCTATGGTTAGCACGGAAGTGCCGTCTCTAAGCTCCTCAATTATGAAGTCGCTCGTTGGTTGGATAGGGACACCACTCTTAAACCATGTTACAGAAGGTCGAGGTATTCCATCTGCCTTCGCCGACAGGCGAACCTGCTCCCCTGGCTGTATTTCAACGGCTTTGAGCAGGGGCTTTGTGAAAACAGGCGCCTTTTGTGTAGTTACAATGGCCTCCTCAAATACATCGTCCTGCAACTAAATACATAGAATTTATTGGGGACAGCAATGTAGCTGATAATGTTTGGCACCACTTGCTGATACTGGTCCAAAGTGAATGTAACGTTAGATTAATCCATGGCTTGGGTTTACAAAGGTCATTGTAAATTTACCTTATCAAGCAGATCTTCTTCAGAACCACTCTGCCCTGTGACTAGTCCAGATGCTATTTCAGAATCAGGAACATATTCGTAGGCTGAAATGAAAAGATCGAATTTAATTTAGGGACAGTAGGTGTCTTAATTCACTGATTACTTAATATAGATAAGAATAGACAATGCTGTAGTAATGGGACTAGGAAATATTGTTTATATAATAGTGTATATTGCATGGGGATTGCTAATTGTCCCCTGAATTACTGACCTTCAACTAGTAAAGGTGCTGATGAAACCGCCTCCCCAAGGCGGTTTTCCGCTGTACATGTATACAGGCCTGCATCTTCAGGGAATACCTCAGCCAATGACAGATAGCAGACTCCTTCATCGTCCTGGAATATTACGACGTCCTTGGCTTCTTGCACGGGGATATTGTTATGAAGCCATGTCACTCTGGGGGTTGGTACTCCTCCAACCTTAATAAAAAAGAAACAGCCGTTGAAACTTAAAGTAATAAAATGTAGAAGCGGGCATTTGATGCTATAGATTTTAATTATTACTTTTTACTGAATAACATAACGTTTGTATAAATATAATGTACCTTGCACATGAAGAGAACTCTTTCTCCATCCATCACTTTTTGGGCGCTGACAGGTTGCACAAAGTATGGGGATAGAAGTTCTGGAGCTATTTCCCAATCGACTTCTGGAACGACTGCTATCGTAGCTGTGCATGTCACCGAACCGGCTACATTCTCAGCTCGGCACATGTACTCTCCCTCAAGATGGGGTTGCATTTCTTGTACAAGTAGAATTGATCGATTTGCTTCTGAAACTATCCTTATCTCTGGCGAAGACTGAAAACGATAGTTTTTCATTAGTATGAAGTTCACATGAAATTGAATTGTTAATAACTTGAAATGTGGCTGTAAATTTTTTGATTGGGGTCAGTTATTTTCAACAATAAGCAATCAATGAAGTCGATGATTTGTGAATGGAAACATACCGTAATAGGAGTTGATTGGAGAAACCATTGAAACGAACAGGTTGGATTGGCCTCCACAGTGGTTTCCATGATGACGACCTCTCCTTCTGCCACAATTTTCGGCTTCAGGGGAGCAACGAATCTTGGTGGGTGGGTCTCTCTTTCCTCCGGAGTTTTATTATCAGTAACCCTTAAAGTGGCTGATGTTCGTGCTTCACCAGCTGCGTTCTTCAGCCGCACTTCATATTTCCCTGTATGCTCTCGGCTAGCTCTCTTCACAACTAGTTTGCTACGATTTTCCTCAATTACCAAATCTTTTACAATCTCTTTATTATTTTTGAACCACTGGACGTTTGGAGTTGGTGTGCCTGTGAACTCGACTTCCAATGTTACTGTCTCTCCTTTGGTGACAAACATAGCATTTAAGGGTTTGATGACTTTGGGGGCTTGTAATATGACTGGTTGTTCAACAACTATTGCTTCCGACACGATAAGATTAGCCCGGCACTCTGCTTTTCCATATTTATTAGTAGCTTGTACCCTGTAAATAACCTCGTCTTCAAGAGTTGCTTCCAGAATAGTCAGGGTCGCGATACCCGTGGCTTTGTCGTAACTTATTCTCCTTATTTTATCATCTTCAATTGGCTGCTCACGAGCAAACCACAAGACTTCAGGCATTGGTTGCCCATCCACTTTGCATTCCAACGTAGTTTTTTCCTTAGCTCTGGTTACTTTTGGCTTCAATGGTTGAAGGAAGTGTGGAGCTACGCCACTCTCTTCTTTTTCTAAAAATGATAAAGGAACAGAGTTACTTATCATGATCCACCGAATAATATATTTTGATCCAAAGAAAACGTCAAATTAAAATATTCACACACAAATTGAAATAAATTACCTCTGACAGAATATAGAAATGAAAATTTATAATTGACAGCTGATTATTGCAAATAGATACAGTATTCAGTTCTGGCAGAAAGTTGATAGTGGTTTTGTTAAAATCCCATGTCCTAATAAAAAACATAGCACGATCTCACACCTTTAATAGCCTAATAGGCTAAAAAACTTAGCCAGCTTCTATATCTGACTACATTAAACGGCCAAATGTTTTGCAAACTTAGAATTGCTGCGAACTTAGCCTTTTTTTACATGAAGTATTTGGTTGGGATAATAGAAAAATAAAATATACAAACAGTTTAAGCAGTAGTATAAACATAAATTGTCGAATTACCAATCACCATTCTGTTACAACCGCTGGGAGATTAATTAATTAAGTGTGAATATGAATAAAGGTACTTTATTTAACTGGACTTAAATCATTGTACTGTCGATACAAGTTAAAGAAAGTTTCATTCTGAATTGTGACGTGGGTTTTCAATGCAAAATGATTGTAAATATTTACTGCTGTGCAGCATTAAACTCCCTATTCAAAGTGAAACTTTCATTAACTTGCATCGCCTGTACTTAATTTGTTATCATCCACCGCATCAACCGTCACGGATTCCAGCTTCATTTCCTGTCGAACTCATCTCATTGCGCTTAAGCCCGGTACACAAAGACGATTCTCGCAGTCGCTCTTTGCCGAATTGTATTAATAGGGCTTGGTGAATAGTTTGTGCAGACCTACAGAGTTTACTTGAGATGATTTCAATGTTCATGCGCGTCTAGGGGAAAACCTTGCTTTCGTGCGGTCGGCTTCACGCCAGCTTCCAAATTCGTCAGAAAATTGCGGCTGTGAGAATCCTCCGTGTGCAAGGGACTTTAAAGACTTTTTCTTGAATGGTGTTTGATAAATTGAAGGACAATACAACGAATTGTTATTAGTAAAAACACACACACACATATCACAAACATATTAGTTCCACACATTCGCACCTAAAATGATGAGATTAGCTGTGGTAGTTGCTACACCAGCAGTATTTGTTGCTCTGCAGGTATAAATTCCTACGAGCTGTGGGGTAGGTCGAACTATCTCCAGGGTGGCAGTGTTTTCAGTACAGGTCATTATAAAGTTTTCTGACGGCTGCAGAAGAACTTCGCTGTGGTACCACGACAGGTCTGGGAAAGGAAAGCCTTCAACTTTGCATTGCAATATTGCTGGTTGGTTAGGCACCCCGCGAACAGGTTCTAACCTTTTCACAAATCTCGGAGGGGAGGGTTTTAGCATCTTCGTTAAGACTTCTTTCTTTTTCACCTCTGTTATTTCCTCAACACCTTTCTCAATCTTTCTCTGTTGAACTCGTTTCTCAGCAATGATTTCCATTTCATTGATAGTTTTATCCCCTATTATTACCCGCGCTTCCGCTGCCGCAGCTACCACCATTTTCGAACTGGTTGAAATTGTCATAGGTGGCCTTGGTTCAGAGACGTCTTCTAGTTCCGTGGGACTCTTCTCGAACGTCGGTAGGGTTATTTCACTAACAAGATTTTCTGATTTCTCCTGGACGACTTCTTCTAATTTGACAGGAATCGGCTCCACATGTACGTTCGATATTTCCTCATCAACACTTGTAGGCACCAATGGCATGTTTTGAAGCTCTTTTTGCGGTTGTTTTGGACTTTTGACTGTATGATCTTGCTTGGGTGCTTTCTTGGGGGTATTTTCATCTTCCTTCGAAATAGGCTGCTTCTCAGTTGGTTTAAGCTTCACATCGTCCCTGACATCTTCTGGTTTGTCCTTTCTGGTGGGTTTTAAATTAATTTCATCTTTCTCACGAACTTCAGTAGGTCCCCTCTTAATCGGCTTAAGGCTGATTTCTTCTTCTTTAGGTTCAGTATCCTTAGGTCGCCTTTTACCTTTAGGCCATGTTTTAGCCTCTTCCTCAGGGATTTCTTTAATTGGTCTTTTCTGCCGCACCCAGGGCAGCTTTGCTTCCTCTTGTTTGCCAATTGGACTACTTTCTGTTTTTTCTGACACTGGTTCGGTTTGTTTAGGTTCTTCTTCAGACTTAGGCTGCTCTTTTGTTTCTAGTTTTGGCTTAGTCTCTTCAACGTCTGCTTTTGTGACTTCAGACTTTGGTACCTTCTTATCAGACTTTTGATCGCTTTCTTCGGTCTTCAAACTAGGCTGGTTCATAAATGGTTTTGGCTTGATATCGTCACTTTCATCTTTAGGGGTATCTTTGGTAACTGGCTTTAACTTTGTTTCATCTTTGTCAGACTCTTCAGTGGGATGCTTCTTAACAGGTTTAAGACTAACAGTCTCTTTGGGTTCTTTATCAACAGGTCTTCTTTTTCCAGTTGGCCATGTTTTTTCTTCTTCCTTTGGAACTTCTTTTACTGGTTTTCCGTGTCGAGTCCAGGGCAACTTTGTTTCGTCTGCTTTGTCAACTTTGTCGCTTTCGGGCTGTTCCCCGAATGGCTTTTCATCGTCTTCTTGTTCTTCCCCTTCCTTTTTACGAGGTTTCTTCATGAGTGGCTTAAGCTTGCTATCATCTTTGTCGTCAAAAACTTTATCATTTTTCAATAACTCCGGTTTTACCTCGTCTTTATCTGGTACTTGAGTAGGACCTTTCTTGAATGGCTTGAGAATAACTATTTCTTTTTTGTCGTCTTCTTTTGGACGCCTTTTACCTCTTGGCCAGATTTTCAAATCTTCAGGAGTATCTTTAGATCCTTTTCTAGCTTGATCCTTGGGTGCGTTTCCTTCTTTAGCCTTAGCATCCGTGTCTTCTATTGGATGCTCAGGGAAGGGCTTCTCCTCCGAGATTACCTGTTCAGTTTCACTGTCGTTCAATTGCAAATCATGTGGCTTATCTCTGTCATTTTTCTGGAAACTTGGTTGTTTTTTAAGTGGTTTCAAGACTAAGTCAGTCGGTTCACCTTTGGATCTATCTATTTTTATAGGTTTCAACTTAAATTCATCTTCTTCGGTCACTTCAGTGAGATCTTTCTTAATTGGCTTTAGATGAATGCCTTCATTGGGTTCTACATCTTTCGGTCGTCGTTTACCGGTAGGCCAGGTTTTTAAATCTTCTTCTGGCGTTTCTTTGATCGGCTTTTTCTGGCGAACCCATGGTAAATTTGGCTCAACTGCTTTTTCAACTGCGTCCTTTTCTGGTTGCACAGTTACTGGTAACGGCTCTAAAACGACTTCTTCAACTTCTCTATCAAAATCAACTCTTTTTGGTAATAGTTGTTCTTTCCTCTTTACGTCTTCTGAATCGGAATCAACACTTTTGTCTTTAATGATGGGTTTCAATTTAGCAGGACTATCTTTTGGTGTTTCTTCTTTTATTTGACGTTGGACAGGTTTGAGGTGTACCGTTTCATCTTCGCTTTCAGTCTTTGGCTTTTCCCGTATCTTTACAGGCTTCAGCGTTACAACCTCCGGTACTTCAACTACTGTCTGCTGAACGGGCTTTCTGGGTTTCCCTGCTTTTGGTAACACATTCGTTTCTTCATGGGCGACTTGCGTCAGGGGAGCTGCTTCAGTCACATTATCTTCAGGGTTTTCCTCAGCTTCTTTTGGCTTTGTAGTCTTCCTCCCGGGCAGTATCTCCAGAGGAACATCACTCGCGGCGCTTTCTTTCGGAGTCTCATCTGTTGTAGATGAGGGCTCTTTAGGAACTTTCTTTTTCATTCCTCTCTTCCATGGTACAGCTGCCTCCTCCGCAGGTATGGGCACTGCATCAACGGTTTCCGTTTTATCCAACTTAAGAAGAGTTTCATCTTCGATACCAGTTATCGGTTCTATGTGCTTCAAAGATATGTCCTCCAATGTAACGCTGGCTATATCAGATTTCAATTGGCTGGTTGGTTTTAAGGAGATCTCCTCAAGCTTAGTAACTTCTATTTCTTTCTTTACGTGTTTAGCAGGTTTTAATGTAGGCACTTGCTTAGTCCAAGGCACCTGATTTTCCACTATTTCTTCGGGTATTGGCTTCTTTATCTTCTTTTCCCCTCGTTTCCAAGGCAATGCTACCTCACTTGTAACACTAAGCTGTTGTTTGTCATCGACAACATCGGCGGTTTCAGGGAGAACTTCATCTTCTTTTTCAGATGTAGTTTTTGGCCCTCTACTCCAAGGTGTGGGTTCTTCCTCAGTAGGCTTCTTCTTTCCATCTTCAACTTTTGTCTTGGTAATTTCTAGTGTTGAACTTTCATTGTTATCCGTCTTATCTTCTCCCGTTTTAGGAACTTTCTTTTTAGCCCCTCGCTTCCAAGGCACTGCTGCTTCCTCTACAGGTTTCAGCTCTTGGTCTTTTAGATTATCACCTGCGATGGGTACCTTTTGTTCGTCTGCGGTAGTGCTGGGAAGTAATTTATCTGTTTCATTTCTAGCGTTCTTTTTCGAGCCTCTTATCCATGGCTTGGGTTTTTCATCCTCGGGGATATTGGCAACGCCTTCTTGTTGCTCCTTCTCTATGTTCAGTAAGCTACTATCATCAAGCATTGTATATACCTCCGAAGCTTGGTCTGGTTTATCATCTAGTTTAGTTTCAACACCAGTGCTCACCACCTTGGTTGAGTCCTGTGGTGAAACTGTACCGTCTTTGTCATTATGTTGCTGTACCTTACTTGTTGGTCTTAAAGTCACCTCTTCTAACTTTTCCTTTTCAATTTCCTTTTTAATGGTCTTTGCTGGTTTTAATGAAGGAACTTGTTGCGTCCATGGTAATTCCATCGGTGTATCTTCTTTTGGTTTTTTATTGACTTTTGGACCTCTTTGCCATGGAACTGGAACATCTTCAATCTGAGCCTGAGCTTGGGCAGTTTCTGTGATATTCTCTTCAAGTTTCATTAGGTTAGTATCCTCAGTATCTTTAATAGACTCTTTGAGTTCTCCATCATCTACTTTTCGTTCATCCGGCACTTTCTTCGGTCCTCGTCTCCACGCGGTCGCCACTTCTTCAGGTTTATTAACTTCTGGCGTTCTATTTCTTAAATCGTCGACTGACTTTTGATCTACAGTTAATAATTGTGTATCATCAGTATCTACAACAATTTCTTTGTTAAGCTCAGGCTTTTTCTTTGGCCCTCGCTTCCAAGCAACGGCAACTTCTCCAGACTCTACGCCTGCCTCGTATGACTTTTTCTTTTCCCCAATCTCTTCAATATTTCTATTAATTCCCAATAAATTTGAATCTTCTGTATCGACTGTATATTCCTTCCCAGGAACAGTTCTTTCCTTTGGCCCTCGATTCCAACTAACTTCTGCCTCCACGTCTTCTGTTCCTTCTTCAACTGTAAAATCTGTTGATAGGCGACTACTGTCATCTGTGTCAACAATTCGTTCTGTTGTAGATACATCGGTCTCCTTTCTTGTTGTCTCTTTTTCAAAATGTTTTAATTCAACCGTCTCCAATGTTTCCTTTTCGATAGCTTTCTTTTCTCGCACCGTCGGCTTTAATGCTACTTCTTCAAGTTTTGGCTTTTCTATGGCTTTCTTAACTGTCGACGTCTTCTTTAAAGTAGGCACTTGCTTAGTCCAAGGCATTTGTTTAACTTCCTTCTCTTCTTCTTGCTTTAGGAAGTCTACTAAGCTGGTCCTGCGGGTTTTCATTGTTGTTTCCAAATCGACTGATGATTCCTTTTTACGCCTTTCTCCTCGCTTCCAAATTACAGCTTTTTCTTCCGTAATTTCTTCCTCTTCTTTGTCAATACTTAGTAACGAGCTATCATCTTGTTCACTTGTTTTCAATAGTGAATCGAGGCTACGATCTCGTTTGGATGGTTTCTTCAGTTGAATCTTTTCTAATTTCTCTCTTGGAATTATTTTCTTTTCTGGCTTGAACTTCTTCAGAGTAATAGGTTGATCTGTCCAAGGAACTGACAATCTTCTTCCATCTGGTGTTTCTTCAACCAGTTCTTTGGGCACAGACTTCAATTTTATACCTTCAATATCATCAAGTTCACTGTCTCGTTTAGGTGTGGGCTTAAGATCCACGTTCTCCAGCGTCTCTTTAGGAATATCACGTCTCACGGGTACTGATTTTTTCAGAGTAACTTCCTCAATTTTTTCTTTTGGTATTTCTTTCTTTTCTTTGGGAGCTTTCTTGAGCGACACAGATTCTTCAGTCCACGGTTTGACGGCTTTAGGTTGATCCTCCTTTTTAGGCTGTTGCACTGTCAATATTTGTTGCTGAGGTCTTCTCTGCCTATTGTGTCTCCATGGCAGGGTTTCATCTCCGTATTTCGGCCATTCAGAATCATCTGTAGGACCTGCACCACTGCCACCCGAGAACGGTTGCTGAGAAGAACCCGGGGTACCACCAGAACTAAAAGACTTGGACCCCTCAGGGAAGTAGGATCCCTCTTCAGGAACGCCAGGACCATGTTTTGGCCCAAAGTCTTGGCTACCTGTAAAATAATTTAGTTAAGTCGAAAAATACCTGAAATAAATACCCATTAAAGAATTTGGCTTTGAACACTCTTATTCTAAAATGTAAACATAATACAGAATATGTTACTATGTCCTAGTAGGACAATAGAACACGATAATAATGTAAAATTGAAGAAAAACCCACATATGTATATTTACTATTTATACGTTTTACAATACTGCTGATACATTAGTATAAGGAAAACTTTCTGATGGTTGCAATTTTTGATTTCGGAATTTCAGGGGATTTACACGTTTTGCGGTCCCAGGAACAAAAAAAGTGTTTTTACGAAATGTCTCTCTATCTATTCGTCGATTTGTAGTAAAATTACTCAGTGGATTTTGATTAAATTTGGCATGTTGGTTCAATCATAGTTCGTGACTATTTTATATTAACTCAATTAATGTATAACAAAACCTAATAGGTCGATTCCTCTTTGACAGTTTGGTTGTAGGGGCAAGAAAATCAAGCTGACCGAATTTTCATGAAAATTTTATAAAAAATAATTTTTCTGTAGAACCTTTTTGTCTATGCCTTGTTCCTAACTGTAGGCATGGTTTAGGTGTTAAATAGAGAAAAGAAAACTGAATAACTTTTAGTTTTTAATAAAGAATTATTTCTTAAAGAAATTGTAGTTAATTCATCCCCCAATATAGGGAAAGTCGAGCCAACCGAAATTTTACCTATTATTGTATTAACCACCACTTGGAACTCATATCTATCTCGGTACCTACACTAATTGATAAATATGAACGCATGTAAGGGCCGGTTCTTATTAATGGTGATGCAAAAATACATAATTTTATACGCCGATATGTTAATGCTGGTGTTGGGATACGCAACAGCAGGAAGCAGATGAAATTTGACAATTTTGCAACTTGTGAGGGCCCCACACAGTTTTGCCACCTAAAATTGGCAAAGCCGAACAATGAATATGAATTTGGGAGGTCGATATAAATAGTGACGAGGGAAATTTGTGAGGCAATGTTGTCTAATTCGACGCACTGAGGGAGTTTAGTTTTAATTAGGTCTGAAGTTTTGGTCGGACCGATCCGAGAACCGAAAGGCGGACAAAACAGAACCGTCAATCATAAAAGTCGGAGGGACCGGATTGAACCGAAAAAATCATGGTCCTCAGACAATTTCTTTTTAATAATAAATGTTCTTATTTTATCTGGTAGATCTAGAATAGTTTCTTAGATTATTTTGTGTGTATTATTGTTGATTTATATTATTATTATTTTTTAATATATTAGCAGAAAATAACCGAACACATTTTTATTTTACTGAAAGAGAGTGCTAACTAGGCCTCGGTCCGAACTGTCCATCACAAAGTGAGTCTGATGTTCAATTCAATTCTTTTTTTTCAGTTTATGGATCTTATCTACTGAAGCCGAAATGACCGTGAGCATATGAACTCGTCTGCTGGATAGGAAGTCAGCAGCAGTAGCAAGGTAAGTTATAATACATTATATATAATGTATATATACTATAGTTTGCACCAGGGACGGATCCAGCCCATTTAGGGGGGTGGAATGGTAGTTGTGGATCAAAATAGGAAAAACATATGTAGTATCAATTAAATCAGAGCGTAATAAATTAATTTACAATAGTTTTACAAAATTTGGGGGTGGGGCGGTTACCCCCCTGCTCCCTGTATACGTCCATAGTTTGCACACACCCCCTACAGCATCTTGTGTACTTGTATCTATTACTAGGGTGTGATTGCGAATGGGCGAAATGGGGAATTAATCGCATTAACTATAAATCAGGACATGTTGAGTAGTGGTACAGACTCCGACTTTCGAGTCCCACACTGGCTACATTTTCAGGCTATGCGTCGGAGGGCATGTAAAGCAGGCGGTCCCGGGCTTTCATAGTTGAGTGTAAGAGAGGGCTTTATCACCCTAACTCCGCTATAGGTTGGCTTAGTAATAGAACAAAAAGTCAGCATTTATTTATTTACTTATTAAATAAATAAATATATATTTCTGTTAAATTATACAGTCAAGTGACAAGAAAGTATTTAAAGTAAAATCGTCAACGTTTTTACTACCTAAGTAGGGTTTTTAATTTTACACCTATTTAGGCCCGATCTGACGATGATGATTTAAGTGACGCTTATTTTGTTATTATTTTTGTGGTTATTATTGGATTTCCGAGGAACCAACATAAAATGACGTCACGCACTGGCAAAATCAACTGCTTTTAGAGGCGCGAACCTAATATTTTCAAGTTTTGTTTAGTTCATTACTTAGAGTGAGAGAACATTTTTTTAACTGTGGTAAAACTTATTTCAAATATTCAATTGGAAACTTTTAACAATCAGTCCGTTATTTTTTCAAAAAAACAAACTAGTCACTCGGGTGACCAGGTTACCTAACAACAAAGTCTCTGTAGCTAGGTAATCTGGACTATGACGTCATCCGCAGGCAAAAGATAAACAATGTTGGTTTCCCAACTTTCTCATGCAGTGCATCTACCTAGTATATAAATGTCTCATATCATGCTTAAGGCCTTCCTAGTTCCTTCTAATGTTGTGTTCAAGGCCGTGCCCAGGGGCGAGGGGGTCCAATGGCTTTACACTGGATAGAATGGACCTTCAATACTAAAATACGTAAAAAAAAAGTAATAACAGAAATTGTGTTAGTTCGTATCTGATCTGGTGCCCCATTCCCTTTGCTCCTCTAACGGATGTAGTGGTAATTAGAGGTATTCCTTCTTTTATCCTTTGGAGTACCTCTTGATTTGCTATGCGATCTCTCCATGACATGCAAATATGAAAGTTATTATCGTGTGTAGCCCTCTGACCGAATCGCCCTGTTGGTTTAGTTGCACTGCATATAATTAAGAGCAGTCCACCGTGTCTTGCATATGCCGGTCATGTATGCTAATTAGTAAAAATAATTGGCTGTGGAACGGCCTGTAGACATCTAGGAGAAACCGCTACATAATTAAATTGACAAGACGAGCTAAAGCTATTATATCAAAGTAATACCGTAAATCATTAGCACTAATACACTATTAATGCTTGTATTAGTATGTGGGATAATATTTAATTTATGATCATACTATTATTATGTTATTTTATTGTTTAAATAAATAAATATTGACTTTTCGTTATTACTAAGTCTTATTTGGGGGCGTGGCGTTACATTACAATAAAATTGCAAAACTAAAAAAAGAAGCCTTCGTTCGTTTCGCCTAAATCCCAAAGAATTCGATAGATTGGGCACCAACAAACAAGAGTGGAGGAGAAGAATAAAACATTCGCTGCAAACCAATCCATAAATTGCACCTCAGCAGTGCATGGCTCAACGTTGAGTTCTGTATGCAGAGCGAGAATGGGAGGGGGGGGGGGGAGAATGCGGCAGGGCAGGTCACGGCAGGGCAGGTCACGGAGAGAGGTGGAGGTGGGAGAGAATCCGAGATGTGGCGCCGAGGAAGACGAAGAAGATGTTGAAGATGAAGAAGAAGAAGAATATGATGATGAAGAATACGGACCAGAAGACAAAGAAGGAGGCAACAGCCAAGGACACTGTATAATATTGCAAATGACATTGTAATATAATAATAATATTATTTATGAAGTAATAACAATGAAGTGCGTGGGAGGTGAAAACTACGTTGTCATGGCAACTTTGTGAATACTTAATCGAAACAACGTAGGTGGGACCGTCGATGACTCACTGAAAGGTGGCAATCGGCTACGTCTCTCGTGGAATGACTTCACAACAATGCCGATTGCTGTGTAGGTGTTCCCGCAAATTTGCCAACCAGAAATAACGGGCGTGACTAAGCGGCAGCATGAGACGCCAGTTATTTCGGGCGTCAGTTGTGTGTGAAGAAGGGCCTCCCGCTGAGCCGCAATGGAGTGCAGTAGTGGTGTGAGTACAGTTCGCAGTGGCGTGTGGTCGTGTTCAGTGTAAATCAGTTTATTGTGGTCAGTATTCACGCGGTGCGACTGGCTAGTTGTGTGCAAGTTCTGATGTGTGGTGGAAATGCTCCGGGAAAAAGTTAAAAGCTGAAGTGCAGTGTGGAAAGTGGAATTTCATCGAATTTAGCTATGGGTATTTTTTTGTTTAGTATTTAATTAGTTATTTTTTTTTTTGTTCGGTGGGAATTAATTTTTATACTACACAGACAGTTTACTATTATCCCGGAGTTTGTTCTTAGAAACTGTACAATGTATACATTTCTTTAAGCTTGACTGACGCTAAAAGTAGTACCGTTCATAAGCCAAAATTCTATGGGAAATTAACTTTTTTTTACTGTGTAGTTATGGATGTAGAACACATTAGCTCAGTGTAAAGCATCCCTTTCTGTACTGGCTCACATATTTCACATTAATTCTGAAGTTCGGTAATTTAAGCTACCCATGGTAGTATTTTAGGCCTACTGTGTACAATACATTCAAATATTGTAAAAACCATAGAAATGAATTATTAATCAGTATAAAAGTTAATTACTCATATAAAATTTATGGCATCATTATTGTACAAAAAATGTACGGCCGCCTGGAAGTGCAGAAAAAGAATTGATTCATTATAGTAAAGAAAATTAGAATAATAATTCTTCATTCGCCTAAAGCTTAAGAGTCAGCATTGTCATTTAGAACTGATCAGTGGCTAAATCTATTAAAAGTTAGGCTCGAAATATCACTGAGAAGCTGTTTTGTAGATAAGAAATCGTGTAACCATGGCAACATCCAAACACGTTACCTTCGTAAATATTTGGTTTGCTTAAAACTTTGCCGCATCTATACAAGGGAAATAGTTGTTATGAAAATAGTGGAATCCGTCTATCTTAGATACGGCACACAGCTTTTCTTAAGGAAATTTTTTAATGAAATTTTAGCCACAACTTAAAAGCTCAGATTATTTACAACGAAAAACAATTGACCCCAAATTACAAAAAAAACTCTCACTTGTTCGTACTTCCAGGCGGCATTTTTAAACCGGCTGGAGGGTTTTAGATACAATTATTTTTTAGTAAACCCTTATAACCTAACGTTTCAGTGATCCAAACATTGTTAAACACACCTTGATCTTAAAACTAAATCATTTATACAAGTCGGTCAAATAACAGTAATTTATTAAAACAAAGATGCATTGTGCATTGGCCAAAAGCTGATTACGGGAATGGGGCCAGACAGGTGGACTTTGTTCTTTGGGGGCTTTGCGAGTAAATTGGCGCTTTTGTTTAAATTTGGCCCATCTGGCACATGAGCTTCTTTTGTTCAAAGTCTTAGTTTTTTGTGGGACCACTTGGTGAGGGTACAGCACAGTCACAGATTTTAGAACAATAATATTGTAAAATTATTGTAAGCTTGCAGAATGTGAGAGGCTAGTGTTAGCCAATTTTATGTGTAAACTCGTTGTTTAAGATTTAAATGTTGCCAATTGTATTATTCTTTGCAATGATCAATATAATTTATTCTGATTCTGATAGACCCCTGTTCTTGGGGGGTTATGACCTACCATCGCTTGAAATGCATCGGTAAGGACTACTGTACGGCACCTAATCCTCCATGGCGGATTTACACAATTTTTTGGACCAGGTCAAGAGACCAATTTGCCCCCCTCTCCCTCCCATAACTTGCTCACTTTACTACACTAGTAGGTAATTTTTCGCTTAAACTACCAAGCGAAGGTCCAATATTCAGTGATTTGTAGCAATGTAAAAATTTTAATTGGCTAATTGACTAATTGCCAAAAGATCTATAAATAATATTGTAATTTAAATGATACTTTTTTATTTTACATTTTCCGTCCCCTTGAAAATTTGACTAGGTTTTCCCTATGGGAAATTTGCATCTGAGGGCGGTGCCATGCAGTATTCGTTACCCCTGTTTTTCAAGTGATAGTAGAAACCGCCCTAAGAATGAAGCTTTACTGGAACCTAAAAGTTGGACCCTTTCAACCTAAACCATAATTTCCAACAAACATGGTTCGCAACTGCTCAGGGCGATGACGTAAGACTGCGGCATTGTTTATATATACCTATATAGGTAGATGACTCTGTGTCTATAGTAGGTAAAAAGTATAATATTGTATTAGGCATTTATTGTATTTTGGATTTTGAAGTTGCCACTCAATCAATAAAAATAACAACTACTTGACGATAGGTCAAAGGAAAGCTAAAAATAACAGTACGCGGATTAGTGTTGTGGTGTGCACATTCACCAAAAAGGTTGTTGGTTCGAGTCCCACACCTGTTTGGGGGCAGTTTGAGTGTGAAAGAGAGGCGTGATCCGACGAAAGGTACTTAAAAATTAAGTAACGCGTATCTTGTTATTATATTTATTGTTATAAATTATTGCATGAGCTCACACAGGCTAACTCCGTCAGCCGATTCAATAATAAGGACATATAGAGTGGTGGTACGAACTCTGACTTTCACCCGAAAGGTTGTTAGTTCGAGTCCTACACTTCATACATTTTCTGGCCATGCTTCGGAGGGCATGTAAAGCAGGTGGTCCCGGGCCTTCCTAGTTGAGTGTAAGAGAGGGCTTTATAGCCCTAACTCCGCTAGGTCGGCTTAGTAATGGAACAAAAAAAGTCCTAATAAGCACAAGAATAATAACAAGACAAGCATCACTTAAATTACAAGTAACAGTCGCCGGATCGGGTCTAACTCCTCTAAATTGGTTCAGTGTAAGCAACAAATGCCTTTATTAGAATTCTCAGATCACCGTTTATCGTATCAATATCTACTCTAGCTTTCATTTGAGGCTATGGTTGGACTCTTTAAAGCAATATACTATACATTAAACCGGAATTATGTGTTGCTGAATATTTTGAATTTGAAATTCAGGCAGGTTAGGCTAGTATGAATACGGGTGCAATTTTTTATTATTATATATTTAATTATTTATCGTAAAAAGGATTTAAATGTGACGCTGTACGGGTCTGTAATAGAAATTAATCCTCATTAGTGTAAATTGTAAATGTTATTACCGTAGGTAGTGTGAACCGGTGTCTTCAATATCGAGGTGAAGTAAGCAAAACCCCTTACTCAAGTTCAGTAAACCATATTAAAACTGGTTTTTTTATGCGTGAATTAAGTTTCAAACATCTTGGATGCCGTTTTCAAAGATGCCACATGTGTACTTGCAATGCTATTCTTCCTAAATACTATTGTTCATGTATTTACCTCAACGTAATTAATTTTATATTTTTCTCATGTTATGCTAAGCGTTACTTTTTGGTGGGATTATCATAACTGTATACTTTGACCGTGCGAGGTGCAAACGTAATTTTTATTAGCCCCTTGATTTAATTTAATTTTTATTTTTTTTATTTATTTATTTATTTTTTTTTATTAAAAAATCGTAAATTATCATTCTGGGGTAATTGTATTTACTGTACTTACTATTTCGATGGTTAGGTACTGTACCACTCGGCTTAAAAAATATTTTGCTTTATAAATAGCCTACTGTCTTATTCAATATTTACGAAAAGGTACATACAGTAACTAATGGGGGCTCCTAGATCAAGAGTATTAAGTACGATTCAATGAACTCTTTCAGATTTCAATACATGATTATTATCGTAGGGTAAATAGAAAAAAATCTACATGGCGCGCTGTAGAGTAATTCTGTTTGTTTTAATTTTTGATTGGTTATAAAAAAAAAAAAAATTGTTTTTATCAGAGTGTAAAATATAATTATTTTTTTATTTGTTTTGTTTATTTCAGACCTGTCCTTGTTTAAGATGTTCGCTCTAGTGGTTCACTCCAACACTGAACTTGTGTTGGGAAAAGCGGACCGGGCACCTCCAAAAAGTCGGCACTGGATTAATAATAATATAAAAACTTAATTGCTTCCCCACTAACTGACGGTTTGGGTAATATTTTCTATGTTGGAGTGAGTCGCTAGGGTGATGGTGGTGAGTTAGGGCCAGTATTCACGGGTCTTACATTCCACGGAAAAAGCCAAAAGATGGCCTACGGCGTCCTATGCTTTTCCCATTATAAATTGGGTTGACCGTTGACCTAGTGGATTGAGACGTTCGTGAATAAGGTTTGTAAGAGTTAGCTTCACTAATTGAAATAAGGTAATTTACAACTTAATTGCAATACATACAGCATATTGTACAGGTAATTGCAATTGTAACCAGTAAAATGATCCTCTCGTACACTTTATTGAGTATTTTAGTATTATTAGATTTTTTGTCTAAGTTATCTAATTTTTTTCAAGTGATAAATTGTTTAATCTCACAATATTACATCAAGAACAACAAAGTAACATACAATAGGCCTATTTGAACTGTTTTTATAATGAATCCTAGATTTTCTAATGCATTAGTTTCATGGATGGTAAGCCAAATAAGGGCTGTGCCATCCTTAGATATAATATCCAGTAGACATGATGCAATCATAGGAGCGACCTATAACTGATCTGGTCGACCTTACTCCCTTTGACCATATTAAGACTAGACACCTCATTGTCTTCACTTTCTATCACTGGAATACCAAGTATCACTCTATCCTCGGGTAATAGCAATAAATTAAGTGCTGCGAAGCGTCTAGGCGCTGTTCCTTATTAGTATCTTATCTAGTGTGGATAAGGTCATATATGATCATCGGGTACCATCTGCATTCAAAATGTTTTAACCACCTTGCTTGAAGTAGGCATCTTAGGCATAACCGAAATTGGAGGATATAGAAAAAACTGGAATTGGCGGGATTCGAATCCACGATTTGCGTCTAACCGGGGCGTCGTCTTAACCGCTCGACCACAAGCCCGCAAAAGCACAGTTGATGAATATCCTCTACTTCTATGCTCGTATTGACATGATTCGCAATGCTAGACAGGTTAGCACAGCTACAAAACTATTTAACCGAACAGGTCTGTGAGTTTATTTTATTGCATAGAGGCAATGCTTTATTCATTACATTGCCGTATTATATGGTATGTATAATACTCTACTAGATTTAGAGGTATACATAAAAAACGACCCAATCCAGTACAAATGGAAATGTTGAAAATAAGCGAGTTGACAATTTAATATTTCTTTATAGGCAATAATTACAATTTATCATTACTAAATAGTTTCCCTTTTTACCACATGGCATGTTGATAGAGGTTCTGGCAAATGGACAGCCACAGGGGCAATAAACTGAGAGAAGTTCTCATTGAAAAATATTTAAAAAATGGAAGACGGCCGGCGAGAGACTCCAGGTGCTGATATTTCTTCTATTATTTCTACTGTATCTCTATATTTGCCATCCAGAAATTAATTAAATACTTTGAACGAATGATTATATAGCACATACTGGATATTTTGTGCGATGAAGTAACGGGAAAACATTGATAAACTTCTAATTAATTGGAATTGGTTGCAAACACCCTCAGAGCCGTCCGGTAAAGTAAGTTAACTGACAGATACCATCCAAATTGGAAAAACAATGAGCCACTGTGCCACTAATATGGAATCTTACCAGTTAACTTATCGGACGCCCGCTAAAAGTCTCTTTCACTTTAATGACATTCAGATCCCCTTTCTTGTTGTGTCACGTTTAACAATGCCAAATGACATAATAGTGACTCATTATTGTGTCAATATTTGAGTATATGAGGTGACTGAATAGGGCCCCAATAAGGCTTATTGAAATACTTTTAATGAATGGAAATTGGTTGCGAAAGTGTCCCTCGCATCCTTAGCGTCATCCGAAATCCGATAAGGTAAACTGACAGAGAACTTCCAAGTTCTGACACTCAGTAACTGTGTTGCTAATATGGAATCTTCCCAACTAACTTACTGGACGCCCGCTAAAGGTCTGTTTCATTCAAATGACATTCAGTCCCCTTTCGTATGTTTAACAGTGCCAAATGACATAATAGTGACTCATTATTGTGGCAATATTTAAGTATATGAGGTGACTGCATTGGGCCTACATAAGGCCTTCATGCAAACAGGCGTGCCAACGGGCTGCTGTTGGAATGAATCAGCGGCAGGCCATTGAGTAGGTCTGTTGCCACTTAAGGCGGCGACTCGTTGTTTGATTAAGTAAACATCTTGGCATTATTTCATGTCTTTTCGCCAAATAGGGAGTGGGTGTATGATAGTGCGCATTTGAAGCTATGTGCGGCTTTCAAATTCATTGCATTGTATGCATGTATACATTGAGTTGCATTGTCGGGAGGATTACATGTGCCAAAAAATTACCCCGTGAACAACAGCTGCTGGGTAGGGTCCCGCATAACAAATTGCTATAGGAGCTGGTCACAGCTATCTCACATTATTGCTACGTGTGGAAAAGATTGTAATAACTGCGAAACTATTCAAGTAATAAAAATGAGTGATGCAAGTGAAAAATGAAATTAAAGCAGATGGATAGTTATATCCACTTAACTCACAACATTGGTATGCCGGGGGAAAAGATTAAAATAACACCGAGTAAAAGCTATGAGTAATGAAAGTGCATGAAAAATAAAATTAAAGCAGGTGAATGAGTCAGCAGTATTGAGTTTATGTCCGCAGCAAATGAAGCTAGTAGGAAAGTGGGCAGCTGCCCGGATATTTATAGCCGCTTGAAATTATCAAAATATGTCCGAGCACATTTGCCAAGTCCAGGTAAATTAATATACTTGTTTCTTAACTACGGCATGCCGTCGGCTTTCCCGGCTCACCACGGAGCTCGAATACGTCTGGTATTATGAATAAAGGGATTAGCTGCCCTTAGACAAGAGTTTATTCACCCCCTCCCCCCATTACCTTGGCTATCATGACTACGTAGCCATGCACTTTCATAGACAAAGTAATTGACACTGACATATTAGCGATTGCTGCCAGACGTGGATCCGAGATTTTCATTAGGGGGTGCTTTCCCAAGCTAGGTACCTGAGGCTTTGTCTGGGGGAAATGGTTAGAAATCATAGATGTTTACCGATAGTTTTTTTTTTTACCAATAGTTGAAGACCAAATGGCAGACATAGAGTTTGAAAACAATGTAAGCACTGCTTATTTGTAAAAGTTTGCATAATAATAATATGTGATGTAATTTGCTATGACATGTTATCTTAGGATCAAGGTCAGCCATTATAAATTCGAGTGGTGGTTTGCCAAAAATCCCATTCGATTATTTATCAAACGAGGGCAACATGACGCGTGGAATTCGAAATTATTAGTGGGATTAACGGTGTGCAATGCGAGCCAATGCTGGTGTATGGAAAAGAAATTGAGGAAAAGTTCGAATCTGGCTTACATCCAGCTGAAGAATAAATTATTGTAACTGTGTAACTCAAGTATAGTGAAATGTATTTTTTTAAAAAACTGTTTAAATTTTTTTGGAGTAAATGCTTGTCTTATGAGAAAACGGCATTGCTTCGAAAATATTAAACATGTAAAGGGTGGTTCTACACTGATGTAATTGGCCGCTGGGTGGACAAGAAATTGAGGGAAATATCGAATCTGGCTTTCATTAAGTTAAAAAGAAATCGGATACGTGTAATTTTATAATCAGTAGAATTTATGTGAAGATGTAAAAATCTTTTAATGTTGGAGCAAACGCAAATACAATAGAAGATGCCAGAGTAAAAGAATACGCTGAGGTAATGGTTTGGGTAGCGTAGCAGACCACTTTTATCTTTTTCTTTTACTCTTGAAGCTCATTCATTTGTACTTTATTTTTATTAAATCTACTGAATACAATTGCAGAATGCCTCTTCTGAAAAAGATTTCAGGTAAAAAAAATGTCTAATATGTTACGTTACTTTGTTCTGGAGTTCTGACTGAGGCTAAAGCTGTGTTTCTACAATAAAAGCTATCGTCAAAACCTGTCTGAAACCCAAAATACCTACTAGCCTGCTACTCATGGCCTATTTAAATTCTTCAGTGCGCACAGGCAAAGCAGTATTTTGCGAATGTTAGCCTGAGCCCACTAGTTAATAGTTATGCCGTAAATAATAGAAAACCCCAATGCCAGGGACCGACAAGGATGGCGTAACCAGAAGACTTCAAAAAAGATACCAGAGGCGAAACCTAAACTCATGGGCCCATACGGACAGAGGTGAATGGGGGAGAAGGTGCAGAAAGATTTGCTACAAACCAACGACAAAAGAAGAAGGTAAAGTCAGACAGAAAATGACCAAACATGAAAATAGCCAAATCAAAATTTTGAAGAGGCCCTCTCCAGTGGGGGCCTCATGAATACCCTCGTCTAGAAATATGGCGTGTGTCAGCCACACGCAGCGCGTAAGAGGTGCTTCCTCCCGCAGTGGCCAAATTTAGTTGGGGCCGAAATAGCCACATGGAGTGCGATGACGTAACCCCCGTAGTTTTTGATACTTTTCCAAATTCCCGTGACAACAGCGACCCTATACTTTCTTTCAACACCAAATTTAAATGGAATTTTTACGAGGGTGATTCAGAAAAAACCCGCCTACTTTTGGATCTTTACGAGGCTCTATAGCGTTATTGCTAAATTTATGGGGGCCATATGGAAAGTAACGATATTGGTTTTGGTTTAATTACTTATTGATGGAATAGTTTTTAGAGCGGTTTTTTACTACATAGGTTTATTTCTACCTCTGCGTGCTTAAATGGTACGGTTTTTAGCTCGTGGCAATGAACTTTATGCTTCACAATTTCCACTTGTACTGATTTGATTGGCATTACATGAAACGTGTATTTTCTATTAGTAGAAATTACAGGTTCAGATAGAGTGGGCATTGAATAAATGTATACAGTATAGTACAAAATATTGTACTGTATGTTCACTTTTGTACTCTAAACTATATAGGTACAGTATTGTATACTTTTTATTGTTAATCCCTTCGTTATAATTAACACAGAAGGTGGTAACAATGATTTAACGTGATACATATTATAAAAGCTACCCCGCGTACAAAATCACGAGAAATTTTCACGATTAGCTACCTACGCCTATACAGACTTTATATTGAAGCATAGCATGACTTCTAAATAAGTTTTAAGCCATCTGGCTTCTCTGGATTTAAAATATTTCAACGATTCCACTTCTTAAAAGAATCTTAGAATCTTTTGCTTTAATTGACGCGTTAGACTGTTGGAGGAAGAATCATTTTGTAAGTCCATGTTTAAGGAAAATGAGAAAATTGAATTTAAAGTTACGACTAAGGTTGAGTTCAAGGTCATTAGTCAATGTCATAAAAGCTAAAGCCTAAATGGCTTATGTTTAGTCTTAACCAATAATGTTTGCTGCCATATAGTGGAAGCCAGTTGAGTCAGTTTGAAATTTGAATTCGGAGAAGTTAGCTGACTAATGCAATACTCAAAGGGGTCGTAGTGGGTTAAAGCCCGAGATCAAAGGGGAACCGTTTGCCAGCAATGCCAAGTGTTAATTGCACGTGTGCAAACAACCATTGACCTAAAATGTTTTCTTAGCTCAAAAATATTAACATGTTTCTACCGCGGGTGTTTAGCATATACGTTGTGCTAAACACCTACGTTCCTTCGACTCTGACAGATAGTGTCAACACGTCAGGGTTAATGTATTCATCACTTTTTAGCTTTCGGGGGAAGTCTAGAAGATTTTTCACGTCATACTCTTTGACTCTTTTCTGTTTTAGGATGTTCTGTGTAAGGATGAAAATGTCAGGGGTAAGACAGCTTAAGCTTTCTATTGCCGTATGCAGACAGTGTAAGCATATGAGGGACATAGACCAGATTTCCAAAGAAATCCAGTAGCTTTTTTTCCAAAATAAAACAGGAAAAATACAATTAATGCCCGATAATGAATAGGTTCGTTCGTGTAGAGAGAGTTAATTAGGCCGATGTCCATGAATATTGCCCTTAAAAAAGGAGGGGACGTGACAGGCAAAATTGGGAGGGTGGCTCAGTGTGGCACTTGCTAATCTACTTAGGCGCATATTCCACGGACGTCAATAGTCAAAATAATGCTGATATTGACGTGGTAGAAGACATTAAACACAGTCTAAAAATGTCTGCTACCACGTCAATACCACAATTACTATCACCATTGACGTCGGTGGAATAACCGCCTTAGGGAGCCCATGGAAAATAGTACAATAATATGAACCACATAGTTGCGCAGTCAACATTACCATGACAGGAATCAAAGAAAAATTATTACAGTAATTAGAGTCATTCTTGCCCTGAACCAAATTGTATATGGCTTTCCATAGTATGCCTTTATATATGTACATACACAGTTCTTAGCTTTATAAATTGTAGTCCTAGATTTGTGGTCTACCTTCCTTTAGCACCTAAAATACTAGGCTACTACGCTATTATAATCTGAATTTCGAAATTCTCTCCCTATGGGAGTACATCCATACCTAAAAGTACACATATTTTTGTAATGAATTATATTTATTTAAAACACAACAGTGTCGAGTAAAGCCTGCTATATAAAAATAACCTCATTAGAAAGCGAAAATTGCAAAAATATTTAAATATTAACTATAGAAGTCCACACACAAGTATAAATATCTACAAAATACATTTTGACACATGATTTGGATCACTGAAGCGTATTTTTCCGATAACAATTTAACATATACAATAAGAGCTATCCTTTGGGGTTAATATTATCACTCCCGGCAAATGTAGGCCAATTTTCAATTTATATGCCAGCTCATTTACCTGATGTGACTGATCTCACTTACCCTGGATGCTCTTGCTACTGTTCGTAAACCTAAATTGTATCAATAATTACAAAATTTAGGCCCATTTTGAAAAATTCCAATAAGAAAATGTGACGGGACTAGAAGTACACTCTAACCCTTGATTTCGACGGGACAACATTAAATTTATTCTAAATATAATCTAAAGAAACAACCAATCACGGAAAGAGAAATTTTTGAGGCGGCCTCTGGCGATTATCAAGAACTCGGAAGTTACGTGTGCCCATGTTGCCAAAAAAGAACGAAAAAATAGCATTCATACCCATATATGGACATATCGGTGAATTGGATACGCATAAGCCATATTTAATGGAAATATGGTTCTTCAGCCAAGCGATTCAAAATTTTAACTTAATGAACAATATTTGGCCACATCAACGGCAGCCCGATCAAAGTTATACTCAATTATTTTGTGTCAGCCTTGACCTTTTTCTAAGGAGAATAAAGTTCGCATAGGGGAGTTGGGGAGGTTTCTTGACGATTGCCATTGACCGACCAATAGAAATATGAAATTAGAATTAGTAAAATGCAATGTGAAGTAAATTAGAGATTCTAAGAAGAGAAGCGACTGATGAATTTTGGCGGCAGCCAAATTGGTGACAACAAAACTAAAGCCTTCCATTCTTTAGTTGCGTCACAAATTTTGGCCGCCTACTTTTTTCATCGATCTACATAGCCTACGAGTGAGAAATAGAAAAGGAACAAAACTAGATTTATTATAAAATTAGCCTAAGCCGCATTTCGTTTGTCATACTGTCCCACTTTTTGTGAAAGCAGGAACAAACTACGCTTAAATTAACAAAAACTTTGCTGTGGAAAAATTCTGATTATAATAAGTTCTGATTTCATATTAATGTCTGCTGGTTGGTTTAAAAGTAGTGTACAATTCCTCCAAATTTTGCCTATACTCAGAATCAATCAATGCTAAACTATGTTTATTAGTAGGCATATATGTTGCAGAACACATATACCTTCTACCTTCTTACAATACCTAATTCATCAGAAATTGCTGATTGCTCTTGGATTGCCCGCGAAAGATAAAAAGAAGTAGCCATTTGCAATTTCGGCCAGGAAATATACGTCGATTTACCAGCTGTAGCTGATTTTGAAAAAATTATCGTAGCCTAGTTATAGATGGGAAGCCCTCTGTTTTCTTAAAGTCAGTCTTACAGGACTATTACAGTAATATCCTCTCTAAATAAGAAATTCGGCACATACACAAAAATTAATAAGTATTACAGGTCGTCAATATCCACAGCAAAGTTTTCGTTGGAACATTCGTGAAGATTTATAGTGGAAGCTTTTCCTTCCATTAAAAACCATCACAAATGCAGTCAGTCAATAAAAAAAAACATATCATAGGATGAAGAGAACAATGGATGTTGTCGCTACATTTAAGGCAGTACGTTAAGGAAATGAGTCTTAAATCTAGTCCTTACTTTTGACGGTGAGACGGGCCGAGACCTCGACCTGACCTGCGGAATTGGTAGCCCGGCATGTAAAGAGACCAGAGTCTTCTTCATAGGTGGTCGCTATTAGGAGAACAACGTTGTTTGCTTCTTGGATCATCTAAGGAAAGGAACAAAAATATTTTTAAAGTCCTCGCAGTTTCCAAAAATGTCAGCATACATGGTAAAAATGTCACTTCAATTTTCCGAACCCCAAATTCATGGAAGTAGCTAGTCACCGCTATATCTCTCATAAAATGCCGATTCTATATTGGAGCACTTCTATTCCAAAAAGGTCCATATTGAATTACGTTTAGGGAACATTTTGGTATCGTCGATGTCGTGGATATCATCCGAAGTTATAAAAACATATTGAAATAATGAAATTAAAACAAGATGGCAGTCAGGCAATGTTATCTTGCTTACCAAGGTTATAAGGTTATAGTTCCCCCAGATTTTTAATTTTTTTTAAAAACTATTGTAGAGTGATGTACGAGTGTTGTAGTACCCTCAAATTTAATAGTGGTGAATCGTGTGAAAACTGCGGCGTGCGAGGGTAGCACTCTCAACTAAAACTAACTGAAAGTAATTTCAACTGAAACCCACCCCCCCCCCTCTCTCTCTCTCAGAGTTCGCGGGTACGGTCTTGGGGCTTAGAACCAAAAAATGCAAAATATAAGTTTTGACGCGATTCATCTCCATGACCCTATTCATAACCATTCAGGGTACCAATTGTGGGTTTCCAGTTTCATCTCGTGCCCCTCTTTTGGGAACCACTTCGCTGCTGTATGACTTATTGACAATGAATTTGAAATTAGGCAACCTAAATGTTTCTCTTCGAGGTTTTTTCCACTCCAGTAAATTTGCTATAGCTTACCTGGAAATCAGCTGATTGGGGTATAAGAGCGCCGTCTCTGAGCCACTGGATCCGTGGTGCCGGTGTTCCAGTGACCTTTGTCCGAAACTGGGCGGGGCTTCCTTCACTTACAGTCACGTCCTTCATGGGAGAAAGAGTTGGTGTTGTTTCCTTGCTGTCTGGAGCTGCAAGGAACAAAAATGTCCCAATTGAATTTTTGTGTAAATGACAGGATTGTTGTGATAAAATGATTCCTAAGTTGAAACCGGTGGCGTCTGGTAGATCTTAAGCTGTTGCCTTTGGGTTACTGTAGCCAGGTTTGCTTCTTTTTGGTACCCTGAAGTTTGAAATTGTGTCCCGCTGTTTACACATTTCCTCAACTCAGGTGTCTACTATGGTCTATGTAAGCTCCTTGGCTAAGTCCTGCTTTTGCTTCTCTATAGTTCGTCCACTGATGGTGTCTGCCGTCTATGGCCCTCAAATGTCGGTTTTTATGGGCCATTTAGCTGATCAACTAGCTGATCTTTGGCGTAAACCCGTGGGTGTCGTCAAGCAGTGGCTGAAAGCTTGAACAGTTTAACTGCGGGCTGGCAGTATGTGCATAAAGGCCACCCGCTATCATTGGAGGAGTGACGACCTCATTGGATTTGAGGGTGAGGGTCTTTATCAAGAAGAGTAGTTGCTCCATTTTTGAAAAGGCATGGATTAAAACTACAATGCCAAGGAATAAATTAGAATGACATCCAGAATTGCGGTATTAACAGCAAATACTTGTATACTGTATATTAGAAGTACGAAAAGTACCGTAAATCAAGTTTGGCAGATATACGCGAGATAAATCGTAGTTGAAAGAGTTACTGAAAGGTTTGTAAAGACAGTAAAATTTGAGGAGAATGAAAGCAACGATTTGTGTATTCCTACCAGCAGTAATGTAATATCCCTGCTAACCCTCTTTATTAGAAACAATTGAACACTTTATGGCTGCCAAACAGTTACGATGTTGGCAATTAATCAAGATACTTTATTATCATCATGTCTCTCTGATTTATTATCGTCAGGGCTAAAATAATACTTCAGAGCTTAGGTCTTTAGTTCCTACAGGTTGGTTAACAATTGATTAGAGGAAAGAAGACGTGGAAAAATGAACGGAAACGGGATTTAAACCCGAGTCTTTACTTTGCCGGGGCGGTATGCCGCACCATATCCGTCAATTGAGATACATTGTCTAGAAGAAACTAATTTCTGTTTGTGCCATTACAGAAACTAATACCATTATAATTATTGCAGTACCTATCCACCGTAAAATTTCAAACTTACCTAGGACTTTTAGGCTTGCAGTAGTACTAACGGAGCCTGCAGAATTGGTCGCTGTGCATTTATATGAGCCCTCATCTTCTGGGAAAGCTTCAGTCACCCTCAACGTGCATACGTCCCCGTCTTGCTGCATTTGGAAGTATTTTGATGGCTTGATTGGTTTGTCACCCTTCGTCCATTGAATTTTAGGAGCAGGCTTACCACTAATCTGTAATAATTAGGATCAGTATGACCAGTTTTGTAAATTGTAAGCCTTCCTGGAATTCTAAGGAATTGCATTGCGTGGAAAAAATTGTGAGAGACCACGGGAGGAAAATAAAATCTATAATTTAAGAAGAGCGGTTGATTCATTCACAATGGGCAGGATACCCTGATTGAAAATATTCTTCTTGTCCTTACCTTGCAACGGAAAGCCACGCTCTGTCCTTCCTTTACAGATTGGGACTTGAGAGGTTCCACCAAGTTTGGCTGTTGGTCACCGGTGGATGGAGCACCCGTTTTTGCAGGTGTCTTCCTTGTTGATGTCGCCTGTACTAGACACTCTGCATCGCAGCGAGCTTCACCTGCACTGTTGACGGCAACGCATTCGTAGGCACCTGAGTCTTCGGGAAGGGCTTCAATGATGAGTAATGTGAATGTGTTGTCCTCCTCAACTGTTTTAAACCGGATATCTGGGACCACCTAGAAAGAAAATACATCGAACCTTGTTGAATAGCTCCTTTTCAACCCACTCCGAATCTCATTTATTGAGGCAAAATATCATGTAACTTACCTTTTTTCCGTCCTTCAGCCAATAAACATCCAGAGGTTTACTGCCACTAATGCGAGCATCAAATCGTGCGAGTTGCCCCGTAGGGATGGCGACACTTTGGATGGTGGTTATAAAACTTGGAGGGACAACGCCCCCACGACCAGCGCGACGTTTCTCTTCAACGACCAGGTTGGCCGAGCATTTTGCGGTGCCTCCTCGATTTTCAGCAATTACGGAGAACACACCAGAGTCTTCCATGAATACCTGCACAAAAGGGGAAAGTCATTCCATCCATCCGAATCTGGACACTAATCATTAAAATAGTAGCCTATAATATTTTTACCATGGCTCATTTCTAGTATCTTTCATTCAATACACAGGATATTTCCCAGTTTCTGGAAGTATTTGACTTGATTAAACGTTCTATTATACTAGGTCTAGAAACGTTTCAGGAGATGGTTATAGTCGTATCGTACACACCTGTCTAAGGATAAGCACAGACTTCGTGCTGAATGTATGAATTTGGAAGTCTGGAGACTTATTGATAAGTTGACCCTCTCTGAGCCATTTGATTGTTGGCAAAGGATCACCGTCAAATTCCACTTCGAAACGGGCTTGCTCTTGTTCGAACGCTCGGACGGGTTGAATCTTTTTTGTGAAGAAAGGTGGCGTAGCTGGCTTGACTTGACCTTGTACCACGCGCTCCTGAGTTTTTGCTTTGTGCTCCACTTCAGTTGTCTCCGTGGCTGTAATCTTTCTGGTTATCTCCAAATCGCCTTGCACTTCTTTTTGAGTTTGCTTCTGCTTTGCGACATGGATCTCCTTGCCATGAACTAATGACTCGGAAGGGTCTGGCACAGGCTTCTCTTGCTTAATAACTTCTTCCTGAATTTCAACTTGCTCTTGGTCGAGGCTAGCTCTCTGGGTTTTTCTCAATTTTTTGGTTTGAAACTCAGGTACTGGGGCTGGCGCTTTTTCAGGCTGCTGGACAATTCTCGCCGAGGGTGGCGTAATAGGTTCAACTGGTGTTTCTTCTCTGGAAATGTTATATAGACGTTTATATTTTTGGATTTAGTACATTAGAACCAACACGGGCCAAATTCCCCAATGGAACCACTATTTTTTCTACTTTAAATAAATGCCCTGAAATATTGCATTACTAGAATATTTACATAAAACGAAGCCTGATTTTGGTTATATTTATAATAGTATGATGCAATGACAAATGCTTTGTTGTAGAAAATAAAAGTACTAGTAAGTTGTCATGTGCATAGGCTCAGGAAAGCTAAGATTATGATTTTAAGTCCGTTTACTAAATAATATTCACTTACAGACTTTGCTCATAACTTTGAGCCATGCCACGTGCCACAGATTTCTGTGCCACCTTTTCTCCTGGAATGGCAAATTGATGAGAGGATTCTCGGAGTCGCGTCTCCTTTACTAATTGCTCCTCTTCCAACTAAAAATGAAGTTAGGAATCAATTAATCAGTGACTGTAATTGAAAGAAGTAAAAGAGAAACAGTGAAATCAGTTAACCAATTGAAATGCATAATGCGCAAAATGATCTCTTTACTGTACCTCTCGCAGCTTTGAATAGTATTCCTCCCCCTTTTTGCCCTTGACGTTCTTCGTCCACTCTGGTTCTTCAGCCTTGATTTCTTTCTTGCGAAGGTGCTCAACGCCTACACTTCGTTCTTGCTGGCTTCTCTCGTCAAAAATCTTCTCCAGTTCGCATTCTTGCCTTTCTTTTTGGTACGAAGTCAGTTCATAGTCATACCATGCTATCCACGAAAAAAACGACAAGTTATAACCAATATTTGCAACATCAATGCAAGGACAAACCATACATGCTTCTTAACATCGATTCAGGGCCTTAATTACGATCACCAAACTGGGAGACTTAACGAAAAGCGGGTTAGTAAAGCGGCCTTGGGCGGGGGATGAAAACGTGGCATGTATGAAAAGCGAATTCTATATAGTTAAGTAGAAAATGGGTAGATGAAAAGAAGGTAAAATCAACTATTTCACCCCCTTACTTAGGGCGAATATTTGTTAGAGAAAATGATAGCAAACGCTCACTGTTACACTATGTTATATTATTGAGGCTGTTGGTTAGTTAGGAGCACTATAGGAGCTACTGACGAGGACACCATCGAACATTGAAAGTTGAAATTAGTCTCGTTCATACCTGCTTCCGAAGGCTGCTCAATTGAAGAAGTAGCACTTGGTTTCGAAGCGCTAAGGATAGGATTTGGGAAAAGGAGAGGGATAATAGTAGAGAGAGAGAGTTTGTTGGCATAATCATGTTATTTGGTCTGTGCTGTGCGTCCATGCATGCGCGTTATATTGTACAAATGTATGGGAGTCAGCATCATGTGGGATATAATATTGTACTGTTTAATGACAAAGTAATAAAATAATCCACCATAGAACTGACCGGAGCTGTCAACAGAAAAATAATATTTTTAAAAGCGGTAGCATCATTTGGATCCCAGCGATTCAACCTGGAACTGAAAATGCCAGAATGGTGAGCGGACTTACGTCTTGGCGAGTTCTTGAGAACTCCACGATAGTCATCTTCGCGGGGTTTCACAGTCAAAATTGTTTCACAGATCGCCTCACCGGCTGAGTTCCGCGCGACTACCTCAATCTTGCCATTGTCATAGGGACGAGTCTTAGGGATATCCAAATGCCACATTCCGTCGTATGTCAAGCGCGTACGGGTACCCTGAAAGGAAAATGTGGTTTTGATCGTTGGCATCATGACCATTCAAAAAAAATGCCAGGCGCACGCCTAAGATAACTATTACTTACGTTAACAACAGTCTTTCCATTAATGAGCCACATTACTCTAGGCCGTGGGTAGCCCGTGACGCGACAACAGAACCTGGCCCAATCTCCTTCGGCCACTGTGAATGGTTCTGGTTTAGTAACAAATACTGGAGCTACTTTGTTTTTAGTCTCTTCTTCGTCGATTTCAGTGGTCCTGAAATTATGAGCGATAATTAATGACACTAATACTGTTTCGTGCTAAATTATCGACAAGCTTAATACACCACGGTGGGTAACGGAAAACTTACTGTTGCCAGGAGGCCTCCATCTCCCTGATTTTTTCTATACTGTTCATGCCGGCTGGCAGCTGGGAGTCATAGATAATTCCTGGTTTGCCGGCAATCTTCAAAACAGCTCGAGTTTCATCTTTGCCATAAAGATTCGTGGCTCTGCATACGTATTCTCCACTATCTTCGGGGTATACCCATTGGAAATTTAGGGCCACATAGCCAAAGTCATAAATGGGCATCAGTCTGTTCTCTGCAAAGAATAAAGACATTTGCAACCTTGTTGTTAAAACCGCAGAAAGCAACAAACAGAAGCCAAGTATTGAATTAAATTTTTTGGTGAGTCGGTAGTACACAATACAGTATAAATGTTACCGTTACGTTACCGTACTATCTATGTCTTCTTGATCTATGGTAGTGTCATGTTTACTTACTATGCAATAGTGGCTTTCCATTGAAGAACCATTCGACTTTCATATTTGGATCCCCAACTGGCGCCAGCTGACATTCAAATTTGGTTGCTGTCCTTTCCACGAGATCAAGTTGCTCCTTAATCTGTGTAACGAACCGAGGAGGCTGTCTCTTCTCTGCTTCATACAAATCTTCTTCAGTCAGGAATACCTCTGAAGTGTATTTCTTAATGCTGGCTTCCATCTGCATCAGAGCTTCGTTCTTCATCATTCCCTTCGGTACTTGATTCTGCAGAATGATCGTTAGTGTTTCTGAAAATGAAAAGTTGGAAAACAATTAAAAATTATGGAATTAAATTGCACAATTTCTGACCATGTAATAGAGTCAGGATATAACACCTAGCATATACAGTGCCGGTACACTATTGCACCATAGTACACTAGATCTGCAAATGCGATGCTTAACAATCTAACGAGACTATGAGTAGTTATAAATAACTTACTCTTGCACGTGATGGTAGCTCTTGTGAAGTCTTCGCCCAGCTTGTTATATGCTCGACAGACGTATTCGCCCTCATCTTCGGGATAAACATTGATCATCGTAAGGGAAACGAATCCCAAGTCGAACAAAGTACGGAATCTGTGCCCGCTGCGGAGAAGTTTGCCGTTGTGATACCATTCAACCTGCAAATGAACAGTTATTTAAAAATCAACACCGTTCATTAATATCTTATCTTACCATAGTAAAAAAAACATTTCTGATTCTTATTTTAAGTTTATAATGTGTTGAGGCCTACCTGTAGATTCGTGTCGCTTTTAGGTTCAACGCGGCATTCGAATTGTACTGGCTCTCCTTCCGTTACACTTGCAGATTTGATTTGTGTAATGAATTTGGGTGGTTCACCCGGTGCTTCTTCGGGGAGTGCAGTGGATAAAGGACCCCTTTCCAGCTCCTTCAATTTCTCGCCGCTCATGCCCTGTGGCAGCTGGGACTCCAAGACGATATCGTGCTTGGCTTGAATGAAACATTACGTTATTTACAAAGCTGCCCAATATTTTAAACTCTATATTACTATCACCAGTGAAGAAATATAGAAAATATAATATTTCATAAACTCACCTTTGCATGTGAGGTTGGCTTTGGTGATAGCCTGGCCCCATTTGTTAGTAGCGCGGCATGAGTACTCTCCAGAATCTCTAGCGTAGACATAGTCCATATCCAGGACAATGAAGCCAAAATCATTAAGCATGTGAACTCGTGAACCAGTGGCGAATGGACGGCCATTGAAGAGCCAATCGATGCGCATGGTGGGATCTCCAACAGGTTCAACACGGCAATCAAAGTGGGCAGGAGCTGCTTCCTGAATATCAATGCAGTCTTTTAGCTCAACGGTGAAACGCGGTGGGTTGGGCTTCTCTTCATCGGGCTTCAATTCTTCACGTTTGTACAGAGCTTCTTCTAATTTCTGTAGATTTTCAGTGCCTCCACGGAAATGAGTGGGTAATTGTGGCTCCATATCGATGCCGGTACGTCCACGAACTTGTAATTTACAAGACACTGTCGCTTCACCATGGCGGTTGGTTGCCTTGCAAGTGTAGAGACCAGAGTCTCGAATGTAAATTCCTGCAACCTCCAATATTACGAAGCCAAAGTCATTGATGGTCTTAATACGAGACCCAGCTGACAGGGCCTTGCCGTTGTGGAACCATTCAACTCGCATGCTAGGATCATTGATTGGTATCAATCGGCACTCAAAGTGTGCCAGAGAATTTTCGCCGAGGACTAGATCGCTAGGTGAAGTAACGAACTCTGGTGGTTTGCCAAGATCTTCCTCTGACGGTTGCTCAGGACGGAGTTGACCTAATCCTTCAAGCTCAGCGATTTTGTCGATTGTACCCTCCATGCCTTTAGGTAGTTGGGATTCGAGAATTATGCTGCGCTTGCCTTGCACGTGCATGCTGGCTGTGGTAACAGCCTCTCCATAGTCATTACTTGCCCGGCAAGAGTATTCGCCGGCATCTTCCGGGTAAACTGGAGAAATTTCTAGAATGACGAAACCAAAGTCGCAGAAAGTGCGGAACCTTGATCCAGTTTTGAGGGGTTTTCCATTCCAGAACCATTCCACCTGGATAAGAAAAATCTCAAATTAATGTAAAACATTGTTAGGCTAACTGATTTGAAAAAAAAAAAAAAAACAGTCGAACTACATGATATTAGGCCTACTACAATAAGGAAAGTAATAAGTCTATTCTTTAATGTGATACACGAACTTGCGCTTCACTGACCCAGCATAAGTAGTTCCTTCAATGTAATAGTTCTCTTGTACGCCTGTCTAATAATTATGTTGTTTGTGGACCTAGGCATACTTACAGTGGTCCTTTCCCAATGCCAACGACCTCATGGATTTTCGGACATGATTGACATGTTTTCCGCATAAACTTTTGGCTATTGGCAAACTGGTGCACGTACTCAATGTCAACCGACACCTGCTACATGCGATAAAGGACAAGCTCGCCATTGACTCAATGTAATAGGCGTAAGCATGACTTCAACTAGTTTGGGTACGATTCGATACTGCGTTTGCTATCCTTGTCACTAAATTACAGTATTTCACGGTATGGGCATACTCTAGTAATATTTAAACTAGCTTAATAAAGCCAATATAAAAAAAAAATGCTTTGGTTGGTATTAACATATGTTTGATGCGAAAGCTACTCGGCATGTAGTTGCTAATACAGTTCTTAATGTTTTTGCCCATACGCAGTATGTACAGTATGCAGTCTATTATGATCTTAAGTCTGGACCCAGGCTACCATTTGGACCCATAGGTCCTCCAATCGTACTAATCGAGTTATATTGCTTCTTACTAATCTCGCTATGGCAGCAGGTTGGACTACTGGAGCCCAACTGTCATTAGCAACAGCGCACCCTAGATGCTCAAATTTGGGGCGCCAGATCACATGGCACTCAGCGAGAATGTGCCATGTTGTTGCAAAATTGCTAGGCTAGTGCCGCTATACTGTTTTATGAGCTACATAGTTACCTATTGTATATATTTGTATAAATAATTACAGTACTGTAAAGTTATTAACTTACCTTCGACACCTTATGCATGCAAATGCAATAATTGCTGTGTTAGGATTATGCAGATGAGGATCGAATTGCTTCTTGTTAATTTAAAGGTTAGAGGTCATGATGAAACCAGCAAACATTGATTTAGTAAGTAACTTAGTTAAAGTAGTTAGTTGAAGGTATATTTTAACCCAGACAAGTTAGGAAGCATCCTAATTCATTAGCCTACTATCGTAATTGAAAAATTGAAATGGCCCAGGACATAGGCCTACTCTAGTAATTATCTTCTTTAATATACACAGTTGGGTTGGTTACTAAAATTGTGTAAAACTCAAGACCGGCTGGGCCAATTTGCATTATCTTTTACTGGATTCTTCTCCACCTCCAGTAACTTAATACATAATTATTCGAATATCGGAAAAACAAGAACAGTAGTATGGCTACAGCGGAGATGGGGTGCCTGGTGTGACCTCCACTTACTTGGCTCTTAGTATATGCCTATCCGCCTAAGTAGAATCACTAGCATACCCGGCAATCTTCGTATCGTGTCAACTTTCAGTTAAACTTGGTTAAATATTGGTTTTGTACGAGTGTTATTAATAAAAGGGATTTAATTAATTAATATGAAATGCACTGTTATGTGGGATAAAGTTCGCCGTGCCTGCCAGTAGAATTCATTGTTTAACTTGGTCGCAGGATGCACCATCTTGCATATAATCAGAATGTAAAATCTCATTAGGCGTTACGAATCAAAGCATACATAGGCTGAAGGTGTTCATAGACGATATTTTGGCTGGATGCATTCCAATGGATCAACACAATAACATTGATGATACCAAAATTAAGAAGCACTAATCATGCACGCTACTGTTAATTGGTTAGTCCTTTTAGATGCATGGTATAATAGCGGGGTTAGTGTTAGTGGGTGAGGTAAGTATTTTCAATATTCGGCATTGAGGAATAATGATGAATGAAGTGATTGGTAAGAGAGGCTGAGACATGCAGCATGCAGAGTGAATTCTTGGGACAATACCTTAAGTTTAGGGTCGTCTGTGGGGGTTAACCTGGCCTCATAGTGGGCACTCTCGCCCTCACGTAGGTTATCGATGTTGGATAGGGGCACAGTGAACACAGGGGCTTGCCCTCTGCTCTCGGCAGTTTTTTCATCTCTTTGCCGCACAAGCGAGTCTTCCAGAGTCTGAATCTTTTCAAGTCCACCCTCCATACCCTTAACAGGACAATAACAAGTTATAGTAAATGCAACAGGTACCATGGGTTACCAATATTCATAATTTTTTAAAAAGTCTACAGTGTATTACACATAAAAGGTTTAATGAAAAATATAGTCTATTTTACAATTATTATTGTAGGTACCATAAATAGGTACATATTGTACTTTTGAAGTCAGGTATTAAATGAACAAAAAATTATTTCTTATTTCCGTGCAAGTTTCGAGGCAGCCAGGAGTAGGATGCCAGCACCCATAGCTATTGCTGCACTACTGGACCACGGGCTACTGCTTGGAGCTCTTTGTTCGTTAATTGGTAGAGAGATGCTCTTATCTATAGCAAGCCCCATTTCTTTTGTCATCTCATTGCCTGAACCTGTTTTCTCTGAATTGGAAACATTCGTATGTTTTGTCACTATATTTTCATCGATTGCAAAATTGTTAACATCATGCAAATCATCAAGGCTATGTGAATTTTCTATATCGACAACTTCTACTGTTCCCTCAAAGTCACTATAATCAAGTACGTCAGTTTCATTATCCAGTGCTTTCTCTGGCTGCTTGTGAATATTTATAGTATTAAGTTGGAGTGAAGCTATTGGAACTTGTCCATCTTTTGCATTCTCATCGAACTCTCGGTGCAAAATTATGGTATTATCGTTAGTAATATTGTTATTTGAATCAATTTTATCTTCGTCTTCTTCAAAACTGACCTTCTCGTTGGATTGTAGCAAACTACTCAAAAGCATGACATTTTCTACACAATCCACATTATCTATGGGCTTACTAGCCCCTAAACTATTTGAAACCTCCTTATTTGTATTTATTTTATCTTTTTCTTTTGGAATATACGGTAAGCTTTCAGCTGCTGAAGCCTCTTTTACTACTAAAGAAATTGGAGCTAACTTCTCATTAATGGTATTATTTGATATATTCTGTTCTTCTCCATTTATATTAGGTGACTCTTTGCTATTAGAGCCCCTCTTTTTGGTACTAGTATTTAACAATAATTTGTAGCTGCTTGGGGTTTCTTCCGAAGGTAGGGCTAGACCTAACTTGTGGTGCAGTGCTGCCACCCTACGCCCGACTACACCTGGCGGCTCAATAGGCTGTCCTAAATTAGAACTACTGACCCTCGGTAATTGAGAGTCCAGTATAAGATTGGCTTTTGAAGTGCATTGCAGAGTTGCCTTTGTACTATCAGAACCGCATTTGTTTGTTGCACGACACTCATAAACGCCTGAATTTTCTTCATAGCAATATAAAATATCCAATATGACGATGCCGAAATCGTGGAAAGTTCTGTAACGATGACCATGAGGCAATTTTACACCATTGTAGTACCATTCCACCTGAAAATAATTCAAATATTCAGGAAACATGAAAAATATTAATGATTGTATTTTACATTCCCTTTAAAGCGAGTGAGTGGCATTCAAAGAATAAAATTATTGTTTCTTAAAATAGGAAATTACATATTGCATTCACATTACTAGAAATGCATGGACATTAAACTGCCCGTCTCGCAAACTTTATCAGAAAATCTGAATTTTTGAACTTACCACAAGGTTTGGATCGTTGACTGGTGTAAGCCGCGCTTCGAAGTGGGCACTTTGTCCTTCCTTGAGCTGCTTCACATCTTGAATTTGTGTTGTGAATTTTGGTGGTTCATTAACTGGTGTGGATGGCGTAGCTGGGGCTGCAGAGCCGGCGGACTCAAGCTCACGAATACGTGCAAGGGAGTCGGGCTGAAGGGAATCAAGGTAAACGCCACCTTTTCCAGTGCACTTGATGCTTGCACGAGTAAAGTCCTCGCCGTACTTATTGCTTGCCCGACAAACATATTCACCACTGTCTTGGCTTTGAACGTAAGCGATGTCCATCACAACATAACCAAAATCAGAAACGTGTTTGATACGAGATGATTGTCGAAGGGGTTGGCCATTGTGGAACCATTCCACTTTGAGATTAGGATCGCCGACAGGTACCAATGTGCATTCGAAATGAGCAGATTGCCCATCTCGAAGGCCTTCCAAAGTTTGAATCTGGGATGTAAATTGTGGCTTCTGTCCTTTGCTTTTATCAACACATTCCAGTTCTACTGTAATTTCAGCCTTGCCCCATTTGTTTGTTGCACGACATGTGTAGCTTCCTGTGTCTTCAATTTTGGTGCCAAGAATTTCTAGCATTACCATACCGAAGGCATGGACAGTTCGAGTGCGGTGACTAGCTTCAAGAACCTTGCCATTGTAGAACCACTCGACGACCATTGATTGGTGACCAACAGGGGTAAGCGAAGCTTCAAAGTGAGCTATTTCGCCTTCGCTAAGATTGTTCAAATTAGGTGACTGCGATGTAAAGATTGGAGCATGACCGTCATCCGCATCAGCAGGCTTTGCATCTTGTCTCTTAAGTGATTCTTCAAGGTCTTGAATTTTCTCAAGGCCTTCCTTTCCTTTCGGGTGCTGCGTTGCTTCAATAAGCCCATCCTTGCTACTGCAATATACAGTGGTAGAGGTAAAAGCTTCACCTGCTCTGTTTGATGCCTTACATGTGTATATTCCCTGATCACGCTCATATACTTCAGTTAAATCCAATGTCACAAAGCCAAAATCACTAGTCATCTTAAATCGCGACCCATGCTCGAGAGCTTTGCTATTGAAGAACCACTCAACTTTGAGGTTGGGATCATTTTTAGGCTCAACTTGACATTCCAAATGTAATGGCTGGGCCTCTGTAAGATTATTGTCCTGAGGCAGGGGTACAATGAAAATAGGCTTGGGGAACTCAGGTTCAGGGCCAGAGAGTTGCCTATTCAACTTCCCAGCAGCCAAATCATCGACTTCTTGAACTTTCTCCAAGCCAGCGGCTCCTTGAGGGTGCTGTGTGTTCAAGAAGATGCTTGCCTTGCTGGTGCATTTAAGCGATCCAGCTGTAGACGCCTGTCCCTTATTGTTTGTTGCTTTGCATGTATAGATACCTGAGTCTTCAGCATAGCAGTGAATGATATCCAGGGAAACATTCCCAAAATCATGTGTTGATTTGTACTTAGCACCCGATGGTAAGGGCTTCCCATTTAAGAACCACTCAATGCCTAGAGTCGGGTCTTTACTAGGCTCTACTTGACATTCAAACCTGGCGTTTTCACCCTCCAACAGTTCTACATTGTTTAAGTGGGTGATGAAGACTGGGCCTTCAAACGTTGGCTCTGGAGCTTCAGGCTTTGGGCCGGCAGGTGTTTCTAAAGCCTCAATTCGTGGCATTGCTTCTGGATGAAGTGTGTTGGCCAGCAGCCAGTGTTTGTCTTCAACCTTCAGAGAACAAGTTGATACAGCCTCACCAAGCTTGTTAACAGCTTTGCAAGTATAAATTGCAGAATCATCATCTCGCAACCCGTTGATCGATAGAGTAACTAGGCCAAAGTCGAATGTGCTTCTGATGCGAGCACCTGAAAAAAAAATATCCATTGAACTTTACTCATTAGACAGCATGCTGGGTCTTTATTTTACCGAAGAGGGATCCTTGGTATACTTATTCTAACGAACTAACACAAGGTGGCAATATTGAACTGCGGTAGCTAGGATGACAGATTGAAGGAACCCATGTCATTTAGCTTAAATCCATGTGCCGCATCTTACCTGTGGTCAACGAGATGCCATTTTTGTACCATTCGATTCTGAGGTTTGGATCGGCCCTTGGTTCTACTTGTGCTTCCAAGTAAACATGTTGGTTTTCCTGCAGTTTATCGTAACTCGTCAGGTGAGTAGTGAAAACAGGGGCTTGCTGAGGTGTCGTGTCCACGAACATAGGAGGCACTTTGTTCATCTCAGCCTCCTTCAATTGGATCTTCTGCCAGGCGTCTGGCTGAATGGCATCTCCAGAAATTGCAGATTTAGCTGGAACAGGATGTAACATGTGATACTAACGTCAACGAAGTTCGAAAATTCGGATCACCATATGCGTTATACAGGTCTTCTGTTCCCGCAAATAGTACTTACATTTGACTTTAAGGGATGTGGATGATACTGCCTCTCCAGCATTGTTGATGGCTTTGCACATGTATAGACCAGAATCCTCAGGAACGGTCGCATTGATATCCAAAGTAATGAACCCAAAGTCGTGAGTAACTCGGAAGCGAGACCCTAAAAGTTTATTTCCACATTACTAATAAAATAACTATGAAAAATAAATTATGGTTTGAATAATAAATTCCTACATGTCTACATGCTTAACACCAATATTTCAGGAACTCTTAAATAAAACTACCACTACCGTACAAAGCAATGATATGATATTAAAGGTCCTACTGCCACGCCTAGAACGTGAAACTGTTTATTGTACCTGAAGGTATGAGTGTATAAGCATGAAAGTATGAGTATAGTCAAACCCATTAGCATATGCAAAAAGTTTCTACGATTTTCAGCAATTGAGATGTTAACAAAGGGAAAGCTGCAGTTTGCAAATGCGAGTGAAATATAAGTCAAGTTCCCCTTCCGATATACATAATCTTTCTTAATATGCTTACCCATCTTCAGCTCGACGCCATTGACGTACCACTCCAACCTCAAGTTAGGGTCTCCGACAGGGACGACCCGAGCTTCAAAGTGAGCGTGCTGTCCTTCCCAAAGTTCAGAGGGTCCTGTCAGCAACTGCGTGAAAATTGGTTTCTCGAATGCCCTTTCTGGCTCATCAGCTTGCTGTGGTGCCTTAGCCTCAAGTTGTGCGATACGCCTCTGGGCTTCAGGGTGCTGAGTGTCTAACTGGATGTTTGCTTTAGCTACAAGAAACAAATATGAATAAATATCAAACTACCTTTGTAGTGAACTTGGTCATATTACAAGCACTTGTTTTATTGATTATTGTAATGGCCATAAGATACACAATACTTACTTCGTATGCGCATAGAAGCAGTAGTAACGGCTTCGCCAAGAGCATTGGACGCTCTGCACATGTAAACTCCCTCATCTTCCGCACGGACGTGGGTCATGTCCATAGAAACGAAGCCAAAGTCATGAGTCTTAGCAATACGCGAGCTAGTTTCCAGTGGTTTCTCATTGCGGAACCACTCAACTTTCAAGGTTGGATCACCTACAGGGATAAGTCTGCATTCAAAGTGAGCAGTTTGTCCCTCTGCTATTGCGTCAATATTCTGTAGTGGCTGTGTAAAGACAGGTCTCTGCCGTGTCTGCGGCTCATCTGCATCAGGTCGTTTCCAAGGCGTAGCCTCTTCAAGCTGACGAATTTTTTCTAAACCTTCTGGTCGTTGTGATTCCATTATAATGCTATCTTTAGCAATTACTTTGAGGCTGATGGAAGATTTACATTGCCCCAGTGCGTTGATGGCTTTGACGCTGTATTCACCTGCATCTTCGGGAACACAGTGGGAGACATCAAGAGCGACATAACCAAAGTCAAACGTAATATGGAAGCGTGAAGCAGAAGGTAATGGCTTTCCATTGTGGTAGAATTCAATTCGAAGATTTGAATCATGGAGAGGTTCAACCTGGCACTCGAAGTGGGCGGTTTTTCCTTCATATACCTCTGTAGTACCGCGTAGCTCAGTGACGAATCGCGGGGCAGAAGCTTCCGGTTCTTCAATTTCCAACCGTGCGGGGCGGCCTTGAGCTTCCAACTCACGGATCTTATCGAGACCATCGGGATGCTGTGACTCCAGATAAATACTCTTTCGTGCTGTGCATTTGACATTGCAAGTATTGACTGCCTCCCCTACCAAATTAGTTGCTTTACACATGTACGTTCCTGAGTCTTCAGCATAAGTATAGAGGACATCCAAAGCTACATAGCCAAAATCATGGGTGGTCCTGAAACGATGGGCAGTCTTAATAGCCACTCCGTTGATGAACCATTCAATTTTGAGATTTGGATCGTTGATGGGTTCAACGCGGCATTCCAGATGAGCGTGTTCACCTTCTTTAAGATTTTCCAAGTTGTTTAGTGCCGTGATGAATATGGGCTTCCTCTTTTCCAATTCAGTTTCAGGCTTGACTGGTCTTTGGTAGTTCTCAAGTTCTCTAATTTTCTTAAGTCTGTCTTCATCCAGAGTGTCAAGGTACAGACCCGCCTTAGCTGTAAATTGAAATATGCAATTTTATAAGACCTATAGTTAATGATACAGCTACTTAATCCCACTAACAGTTTAGTGGTCAATACCTTCGGCATACGTTAGGCCTATATGAGGAAGGCAGTGACGATTGAATTGTTTAGGGCATAGTAGGTGTGCAGCAAAAGTTTTGAATACCAATTTTGAATGTTTTTATAAATTTGTTCCTTATATGATAGTTATTGTACAATGCTTTGATATATTCTATATTCAACAGTAGCCTATATACTGCATATACACCTAATATATATATAACCTAATGATTCTACCTAGTTCATCTAAAGTTGCTTGAAACTTACAATCAATGGTGATGGAGGAGGTGGTCACAGCCTCTCCTACTGCATTCCTGGCTTTGCACATATAAGTGCCTGAGTCTTCAGCGTAGGCATATAAAATATCCAGGGCAACGAAGCCAAAATCGTATGTAGTCTTGAAACGATGTCCTTGGGGAATAGGTTTGCCGTTGCAGAACCATTCCACCTGAACAGAAATTTGTATTAAAATTACAATGCATGCAATACAAGGAAGGCTTAGTTTTCAACATTCCTGTTTTAAGCAACAACCCTGTCAACCTGGCGGGGGAGTGAGGCTCCCTAAAGGTAGAAGCTCCTTCACCTCGGGGAGAATGGGAGTTGACTAACAGGGTGAACTTCCTGATTATTGTGGATTCGGGACCACTTGGAGAACATAGTGGGTTCATACGTGTGTATTATTATTATTATCATTATGATTATTATATTCCTTCACCTGGTATATCATAATATATAGTGTATCCTACGCCTGCGGTAGTTACCTTCATGGTTGGGTCATTAACAGGTGTTAGAGTTGCCTCAAGATGGGCACTTTTTCCCTCAGCTAAGTGCTCGATATTATGAAGACCACGTCCAAATTGCGGTTTCTCTGCCACGACGACATCCTCGGCAGCAGTACGCTTGTATCTCGAATCATCTTCTAGGTATTGAATTTTCTGCAATGCTCCTTCATGTTGAGTCTCAGAAATTATGGATGCTCGAGCTAGGGAGAAAAGGGAATAATTAGGATGTGAATATCTTTACAAGATGTCAGTTTTTCTGCTCCATTGCTGAGTAAAGTCAAAGACATAAACTTTGGCACTTTCTTACATTTCACATTGAGGTCTATTGATGACTGTGCAGTGCCCAATTTATTAGTTGCCTTGCAGGTGTATGTGCCGGAGTCTTCAGAGTACACTCCGAGAACGTCAAGAGCCGAGAATCCGAAATCGTATGTTGTGCGGAACCTGTGCCCGGTGGAGAGTGGTTTACCGTTGTGGAACCATTCGACCTTTAGGTTGGGATCTGGAACAGTAAATAACGTTTATTGAAGACATTTACTACTGATTAATTTAATACTGAATTAAAATTCCATTCCCATTTACAGTGTTATTCAATTTACACAATTCTTTTAAATATCCAATTTTATCATTTCCAAATTACCGTTCCGGTGTTAAATCAAAAACGAAAATGCTCACCTGGGTAAGGCTCAATCCTGCACTCATAATGAGCGCTTTGTCCTTCCGCTAAATTGCTGGGCCCGTTCAGTTGTGTGACGAACCTAGGAGGCTCATTGACAATGATTTCTTCCTCTTCCTTGCGCCTATGTCTCGATGTTTCCAGTGCCTGAAGCTTCTCAAGCGCTCCCTCGTGCTGACTCTCTAGGAGGAGTGAGGCCTTCGATTGACATACAAGGGTGGCTGATGTAACAGCTTCTCCAAGGTCATTCACGGCACGACATGTGTAGGTTCCACTGTCTTCGGGATACACATACTTCATGTTAAGAGCCACGTACCCGAAGTCGTGCATTGTGGCAACGCGGTTTGCTGCAAAAGTGAACATAATACTTTACTTTTATGTACTATTTCAATCTAATAGACTGTTCTAGCTATAGGATAATTCGTGTTAAAATTAAGCCATGATTCGGAATTGTATTGTATATATTTTGTGTTATATAAATCAGGGTTAATATTGTATTTGTTTATTTCAACTAGGCCTATGTATTCGTCAGAATTAGGAATAAGGAAGTATATCAAACGCCTTTTCCTGTAACAATATATACCAAGTTTATTTCGTATACTTACATGCAGTAATGGGAACTCCGTTTCTCAGCCATTCAACCTTCAGTTTCGGATCACCTACAGGTATGAGCCTTGCCTCGAAATGTGCGGCTTGATTTTCAGCAACACGGAGATCTCTTACAGGCAATGTGAAAACAGGAGCCTGCGATACGGTTTCATCTACTTGGGCTGACTTCTTATGCCTGGACTCATCTTCCAAGTAGTTCATTCTATTCAAAGCACCTTCATGTTGGGTTTCTAAGTAGATTGATTTCTTGGCTGCAAGATGAAATTAAAATGACCATACAATGAGATCATGAAAATAATGTGACATAGTCGCCAAAGGATTTCAAGAGGAATTTTTGCTTTGACATACTTACAGACTGTTTGGAGAGTTGCTGACGTAACTGCCTCCCCAAGAGCATTCTTAGCTCGGCAAGTGTAAGTGCCAGAATCTTCAGGGTATGAATAAAGAATATCCAAGGCTACAAAGCCAAAGCTGTTTGTCTCGGTGAAGCGTGATCCAGACTTGACTGGTACATTATTATGGAACCACTCCACCTTCATGGTTGGATCAGAAACTGGGATAAGCCTGCATTCAAAATGAGCACGTTGTCCTTCTTTGATGGTGATGTTCTTCAGAGAAGTCGTGAATGTAGGTGCTTGTTGCGTGGCTTCTTCAATGAATTCAGAGCGATGATATCTGGATTTATCTTCAAGATATTGAATTTGCTCTAAGCCCACCTCATTCTGCGTGCCTGTAAGGATCGCGCCAGTGCTGCGCGCTTGGAGCAGACAGGTAGCTTCATCGGAGCCTAACGCGTTTGTTGCGCGGCATGTGTAGGTGCCAGAGTCTTCAGCGATGAGGTCAATGATGTCCAATGCAACGTAGCCAAAGTCGTGAATTGGTCGGAATCGGTGACCAACTGTGATGGGTCTGCCGTTCTTAAGCCATTCCACCTAAAATGACAAATAATATTTAGTGGTTTTGCTAATCAAATTGGAAAGTCATGAATACCTATGTTGGCTACAAAACCATTAAATATACCTTCAGATTTGGATCGGTAACAGGCTCTAGCTTAGCTTCAAAATGACAGTGTTGGCCCTCTCTCATATTTTCGTGACTTTTTGGCTTGGTGATGAATCTTGGCCTAACGTTCACAGTTTCATCTTGAGTCTCAGTGCGACGATATCTTGAAGAATCTTCAAGATATTGAATCTTCTCCAACCCACTGGGATGTTGTGACTCCAAAATCAAGTCTTTCTTGGCTATAAAAAAAAATGAGACTTAGATAATAGATAAATGTGATAAAAGAGGGGTAAATATGACACTAGATAAGAATGAAATGCTGATGAACGAATGTTTTTGGAAAAGTTAAATATTTTCAACCTACCGATTATTCTAACTGAGCACGAAGTAACTGCTTCGCCCAGCTGGTTCCGGGCCTGGCAAGTGTATACGCCAGAGTCTACTGGGTATACGCTCAGTAAATCAAGAGCGACATAGTCGAAATCGTAGGCAGGCCGGAAGCGATGACCAGTCTTCACAGGGCGTCCGTTAACAAACCACTCGACTCGCATGCTTGGATCGCCGACCGGCTGTAATCTGCATTCCATATGGATGTTGGTACCCTCCACAGTTTCCAGATTGTGAAGAGGCCTATGAACAAGAAAACAAGAAGGTATTAAGAAGCAATCCAAATTAAGATAATAAGTGCACGATTTTTGGTTTATACAGTACATGCATTGCCAAGACCTCAGAATTGTAGGAGCAACCGCAATCGAGGCACACAATTGCAAGGGGTGAAAGAGAACGAGCCTTATTGCTGACCCCGCTTAATGATAAAAGCGAGGAAAAAGTAAAAGTAATACATTGCCATAAGTACCTGGTAAAATGGGGAGCTTGCACAACTGTAATATCCTCCTGGATATGTTTTCGGTGCCGAGATGAGTCTTCTAGTATCTGGATCTGCTCGAGTGAGGACTCATTCTGTGTTTCTGTGATGATATCGGAGCGATCAATGACTCGGACGCAGGCGGATGTATGTGCTGAGCCAAGATGGTTTGTAGCACGTACTGTGTACTCGCCGGAGTCGGATGCGACAGTTTGAATGATATCAAGAGCAACGTAGCCAAAGTCATAATATGTACGGAAACGCGATCCTGCAAGGTATCGTACGCAGTAATTAACACTAAAGAATAGACTAAATAAGGATTGATGACAGATTTATTAGAATTTGAAGACTAAACTACTTGTAACTGGACTCGCAATTGTGCTAAAGTGTTATGGAAGTACTAATAGCCATTGAAACCATGCAATTCTTCTTTACTCACCAACAGTAACCGAGCGGCCGTTGCAAAACCATTCAACACGCATAGTTGGATCACCCATTGGCTCAAGACGACATTCCAAATGAATATTTTTCCCCTCAAATACGGGCTTAGGGTCTGACAGAGGCTGCACAAAGATGGGTTTCGATTTTGAAATCTCTTCAATGTCATAGTGTGGTTCTATGTGCTTTGAATCCTCCATTCGCTTCGTCTTCTCATAGAGCCCCCGGTGCATACTAGACGTGTCAATGCTAGAGCGTGCTGTAAAAATTAATGACATTTTGAGCTTTCATTGTAATCAATTCGATGCTGCGCGTATGTTAATTTCAAAGAATGCACAAACAGCTTTGAAATAGTTAAAGTTAAAGTCCCTTCAAAATGATACTACCTATATATTAAGCGTGTCAAACTCGAAATTACTTAAATACGTATCATCAGATTACAACTGATTCACTTACTTTCGACAGTCATGACGGTAGAGGTTTGAGCCTCTCCAAGTGCGTTTCTAGCCACAACGGCGTAAGTTCCAGCGTCTTCAGCTCGTACGCTAAGGATATCCAAAGCAATATACCCAAAATCGTGATAGGTTTGTGTCCGATTGGCTGACATAAGTACTTTTCCATTAAAGTACCATTCGATACTCATTGTTAAATCATTCTGGGGTTCAACGCGAACCTCAAAATGTGCGCGTTGTCCCTCTACAATTTTGTTGGTTCCTTTCAGTGGTCCAAGGAACCTAGGCTTTTGTGTGACTTGTGTCTCCTCGACAGCTGATCTAGCATATCTGCTGCTGTCCTCCAGATGTTGAATCTTTTGTAGGCCACCTGGATGTTGGCTGTCGAAAATGACATCGTCCTTGCTGAGAACGGTCATTTGAGCAGCTGTTGTGGCTTCACCTAATTGGTTGTAGGCTCGGCACGTGTAAACTCCGACATCGCGTGTCGTCACGTATTTGATTGTCAAAGCAACGTAGCCAAAATTGAAGAAAGTAGTAATGCGTGAACCTGTTAAAAACAGAAATAATGAGTACTTGCTGTGTACTAATATCTTAAAATAAAAGTCTTCTCAGCAAGATAATGAAATCTCATTAAAGTATTATCATAACTATTCTTAAGGTGGGAAATAACTGTAGTCTATTTTTCGATTCCTCTAGAGCAGCGGTCGGCAACCCGCGGTCCGCGGATTGTTTTTTGGCGGCCCGCGTAATGCAGTCGACAAATAAAAACAGAAATATTTGAATTTTGAACTTACGCATTTAAAAAAATTATGAAAATATAAAATGTAATTTAATTTTCAAAATTCCCGCGCATTTAATGGATAAAATATGCCAAGTACAAGTATCGTAACCGCCTCAGAGATCCTCATTTGGGTGATATTTTGCTCATTTGGTGCAGCAAATCAAAGCCCATGTCCGAAATTGCAAATAATACACAAAGTCGAAAATCGCATTAAATGTTAATGCGATTTTTTTACTTTTTGTTGAGGTTTATATTAATTATTGGAAAATATAGCCTACTTAAGAACAGAAAATGCCTACTTTTTAGAGTTTCCGTAATAGGTACTTACATGTATTTAATAAGTGCGGCCCGCAGGAAGGAACAGAATAAAAAATTTGGCCCACTGGAGAAAAAGGTTGCCGACCGCTGCTCTAGAGTCTATAGTCTCTTAACCAATGATGATGAATTGATGAATAATTATGCGAAATGTAATATTCACAATAATAAAATAATAATCGACTTACTGGCTTCAACAGGACGTCCATCCTTGAGCCACTCCACACGCATTGTAGAATCACTGAGGGGCTCCAATCGTGCTTCGAAATGTGCGAACGCTCCCTCACGAATATTTAGTTGATCTTTAATTGGAGATTTAAACACTGGAGGTGCTGTACTTTCTGGCACCACTGGCGCTTGTCGGGCCTGCTGTTGATGCTGGTAAGCTTCCAGCTCTCCAATCTTGTCAATATAGCGTTGTTGTTCTGGTATACCCAGGTCGGCGGTAACACTCTTCCGAACTGCAGCGAAAGTGAAAGTTGGCATTATCATAGGACATTGTTCGTGATAGCCACTTCATTGATTTATGGACTGTCGTTATGAATTTTTATGTTCTCATTGCTACATATCGTGTAATGAGCAATGAGGGTAATTTATGTAGCCTAATAAATCCTATTGTTTGAGGGGATCCGTGTTTATGTTCTTCATTAATTTTGAAAGCCCAGTTAATAACATGGCATTGTACCTAAGGTATTTTTCATATAAATGTAGTTATTTGGGTTTAAAAATGATTAGGAATGTATTTTATTATGACTTACCGAAGACATTAAGGTTCGCAGAGCTGATGGCCTCGCCCAAGCGGTTCACAGCTCTCACGGTATACTGACCGGCATCTTCGGCCCGTAGGTGCAGTATATTTAATGAAACGTAACCGAAGTTGTTTATGGTCGTAATACGTGAACCTGAAAAATAAATTAATAAAATGAACCTAATATCCATGTCTGAGGATCAAACTGAAGACCTATGTAAATGAGTAAGTAAACGTGTATTATAACATGAAACAAATACCAAGCTTCACTAGCATTTATCGAGGAACGTGTTACCACCACGTGTATTTCTAAAATCACACCCTGGGCGTATTAGTAACACAATATCCTGCAATACAGTGCTACTTTGTCTTTTAATCAAAACAAAACTGTCTAATAAATAAATAAATGACTTACTGGCTGTGATAGGTCGGCCATCCTTGTACCACTCCACCTTCATTGTGGGGTCGCTGACGGGAGTAAGCTGCCCCTCAAAGTGGGCATTACGTCCCTCGTTGAGTTCCCCGAGGTCTTGGAGCGGTCGGATGAAGTTAGGTCGCTGGGCTGAGGTCTCTTCAACGCTTTCTGTCCTCTGGTACTTGCTGTAATCCTCCAGTTGCTGGATGTACTGCAGACTATCGGGGTGCTGGCTCGTCTGCTCGATTGTTGAGCGCCCTGTAAGGAATATTGCCGGGAGATAAGTGAAGCTCTGCAGCTTGACAGTTAAATATAGATCATATTTTCAGAAGTGTGAGTGAAGGATGTCCGGAATAAACCTTCCGATTTCCCATATTTCCCTGACTAAACAACTGTATACGTAGGAATCTACTGTACCTTGGACACTCAGGAGAGCTCTCGATTCTGCCACCCCTGTGGCGCTAACGACACGGCAAAGGTACTCCCCACTGTCCTGGAGGATCACACTAATCAAATCAAGAGCGATGAACCCAAATCGGAAAGTAGTGGTAATTCTCGAACCTGGAAAATGCGAAATGTTGATTTTAACGGAAAAATATAGGTACAAACAGTTAACTCGGACTTCAATGACAGCTTCAGATATAAATCTCTAAAAACTAATTTGAATATTTTTTTAACATACCGTTCTTATTTTAAAACTTTAATCAGAATAATCCAGTGCCACCAGACTAGAGCCTTGCCACATGGCGTGAAGAAAAGCCAAACTAAAAAAAAAACACTGCACGACCTAGGGTTATGGATAATATTCATTAATAAGACACTCACTGGCAGCTATGATTTGCCCATTGATGTACCACTCAACGCGCATAGTGGGGTCTCCGACCGGCTCAATGCGAGCTTCGAAGTGGACGCGACCCCCTTCGATTTGCTGGGCGTCCCGCAGAGGCACAATGAACTGAGGAGGAGGGTATTGTCGGTCCTGCTCAGACGCTGGCTGGTGGGGCTTGGCGCGTTCAACATGACGTAGGTAGATCACCTCCGGGCCCGCCGGGGGTCTGGTGAAAGAAAATACTTTAATAGTATGCTAAATATTGACTCGTACCCGTGATTGGCTAAGTCAGACTCACTCCTATTACATTGTGTCAAAGGTGAGCTTGTGTCATCTTGTTCACAATCGCTTGAAGCCGATGTAGGTTGACATCGAGGACATGTACCAGTTTACCAGAAACAATACCATTCATGTCTGAAAATCCATGACAGGACATGGTTCAAAGTCCATAAAAGTCCTTCAAATATAATAATGCTAAATATTGTATTAATAAGTTTTTGGGGGATGCAACTGCAATCGCAGAGAGAATGTGCATTAAGCATTCGGCATGTCACCGTGCTGTGGTTATGGATAGAGATTAATGGGTCGAAATTCTTTCAGAATATCAATTTCGGTACTTACTCAGGCTCAATGACTTTGGTAGGCCTGGGCAAGTTAAGCCTTCTGGGCTCCTGGGCTGAGACGTCCTTAAGAGTCTCCACGAAGAGTCGGGCACGTGTGGCGGTAGATCCAGCAACATTCTGGGCTGTGCATTGGTACCAGGCGGCATCGGATGCTTTGGCTCGGGAAATGTCCAGAGTAGAGGCTCCACCGTTAGTCGTGATATTCAGGTCACCACTAGGCGCAACGGCCACGCCGTCCTAGAAAATTTCGGCGAAATTGTAATAATCTGTATAAATGCACCGTAGGAAATCAAATCAAATAACATATCCTGTTGCGCGGAGGCATGGACTCAGCAGAAAAATTTAGCATACAAAGGGAAATTACAAGAAAAATTGCGTACCTTTTGCCAGGTGATCCTGGGCACTGGTGTGGCGACAGCTCGAGCATTGAGACTGACTGGTTCTCCTTCTTTTACTGTTACTGTTGCAAATCTCTCAACGAATTTGGGCGCTACTACTAGTTCTTTCTCTATCACATTCAGTTTGCACTGAAAAAAAAACACACATTTTTATTGAACGCTGTCTCTTGCATGTGCTTATAATATGGTGGCTGCAATTATTTCGGAGACGTTTTCATATTTCATGCCAACATCGTGTGCAGGCTTGAACAATGGAGGAGATTAAAATATATGCAATAGTGAGTCACATACGAGGTCATGTGCTTGTTAGTTTTACTAAATGCTCAGCTTGAAGAGATGAGCTCACTGGGGGTTATTCTCATACGGAAATTTGAAGCAGAGTATTTGAAATTAGGGCTTGCCATGGTAGTGTGTGTATTACTGATACAAACAAAATAGTTTTCCAATTACCTGGAAAGACGTTTCGCCCGATTTATTGCGAGCGATACAAGAAACTACGCCGCTGTCGAGACGAGAAACATTAGTGATCATGAGGGCATGGCTGCCGGACTCATTGACCAAGATCTTGTGGGTAGCGTCGTCCAACACGGGTCTGCCATTTATAAGCCAAGTGACTTCAGGATAAGGTCTGCCAGTGACACGGCAGTCAAACCGGGTCATTTTGCCCTCCTGCGTGTCACGATCGCCACAAACGCGCACGAAGTTCGGCGCCAATGACTTGCCCGACTCTGCCTCATTTTGCGATTCCACTTGTTGCGTCTGTTGCTTCTGAATGATATCCTCTGACGCTGTTTCTACGGCCAGATATGCGGAGGACACGACGCAGCCTGCAAATTAAAATAGATTAATACAATGATTTATTTCGAGATGTGTGAAATCTGCTACAGCGTTATTGAATTTGTAGGAACATTATTATCCAGCTTCCCCTTCGAAGGGATGGATGGTATCATGAAATATTCAGCCCCAATTGTTGCTGGCTTACCTTGAGGGTTTTCAGCTAGAAGCGTATAGTGCCCCGAATCCTGTGCTGTGAGGTTGTCAATTTTGAGAAGAGCTTGTTGATTAGAAAACTGTGTCTGATGTTTCTGCGAGGGGATCAGTCGTTGCCCATTTCTGAACCACGTCAACTGAAACAAGGTTGTGTGAATAGGACCACATACTTATAAAACGATATTTATATTTGAATTGTTTAGAAATTAATTTCTAGCTAAGATGAGCCAATGAAGAATTATTCTAATATATAGAAGGTAAGGATTGAGCCATTTAACCGTCCATATATTTTGCCGCGCTGCATGGGAGTGCACTAGTAACTAATAAAATAATTCAGTAATTTCTATGAGTTCTATCCTTCCTTCCTACGATTGCATAGCTAAGATTTGTTTCAAAACCCCCACCCAGTGGGGCATGTTTCATGTCGATTGTCTTAGTTTTCAGACTCTCTTCTCGCATGTGCTAATAGCGTCAACCACTAATACTACCACTACTACTGCAGACTCCTTTATTGAGTAATATTGTAATAACATAAGACCCGTCTGAACTGAGAGGGAGGTAGTTACGCTTCAGGAAAGGCTACTTCCTGAAAAAATCCTGCTTTTGCTACTGAGGGTTAGCTTACCCTTGGGCGCGGGTTAGCAGAGATCTTCGCCTGGAAGGTGGCGGAAGATCCCTCCTGGAGCTTAGAGTTGCGTGGTTTCTGGGCGACTTGGGGTGGGGCGGGGGGTCCGAGGTTTCTGTCGACGTTGCGTGGCAGCTGAGCGTCCAGCTCGCCAACCACTCGGCGCGTCACCGCCTCCCGGAACTCAACCTCTCGCAGAATACGATATTCGAACGTGTCTACTTTGAAGTCCTGCGGTGGAAAATGATGATATGATTTGATAATAATATGACATGATAAATTAAAAAGTCAGAAAAATCTTAAACCATTTGAATGATTCTGTACAATAAGTTAATAAAACAATCCTGCTATACTACACAGGGGGGGGGGGAGGTAATTGTTAATATTCCTTATAAATAATTTTTTTTTACATTATACAATCAATATGCTCAGAGTCTATATTTTCAGGTTCAGGGAGGTGGGTAGCAGACATTATAATGTACAATACCAACTGGTAATGAACCTTGTTTATAAAGTATACCTTTTGTTTTTGGGACCATTTTGACATTGTTCTATCAGGCAGAGTGTAAAACACTAACTGACCTATTGTAAATGGTATGCCTACCTCTATCTTATCTAGATCAATATCATTATGAATGTGACAAGACAATTGCGTATCAGTTTGGGCTTATCTTTCTACTCGTGCTTACGTATATATAACTGTGTGTACAAATATCACCAACAACAAATGAAATGACACAATATAAAATATTTTTGAAGGGGGGGGGGGGCATGACCAGATCGACTTTAGCTATCAACTTGTTGCTAACGACGTTGACCCGAACATACGGTGACTTCGATGGCAAGTTGGTAGCGTGTACTTGTGCAAGTCTACACGCCATGAGATCGGAGACGTATCTTAACTCAACTCAACACACAACACGAGTAGTAACCTACAGAGGCGACTGAAGAGGTCAATCGAATACATTCATTAAATTGTTAGTATGCGATTAATCTTTAAAAAAAATCTATCTATTAGATTGGGCAAATTATGACTCACCTCATGAATAGAGTGACCATTAGCATGGCCGTTCGTATAGTCAATGGATTTTTCTGTCTTTTGCGTCTTGGTGAACATTGACTGTGATCCATAAGTCTTCTGCTCTGTCGTTTCGAATGTCTGTGAAAATTCTTTCTGAAAGCTTTGTTGCTGAGGAGTGGCTGGAGCCATCACACCTGAATGAGACATAGCCATTTTATTATTTAAATAATGCAGCAGCTCATATGTATGATTAATCTACTAGATACCTACTTCAAATGCGATCCAAAAAATTCCTAAAGGTTTTCTATTATGTAACCATGCTATATGACTCAGGGGCAGCTGGAGTGCTCAAGCTCAGGGAAAACGCATGGGCTTGTCAAAGGCGAGGCGAGACTCATATCCTTAAATGGGTTGAAGAGATTGTGGTCCCAGGGAACAGGAAAAGAGGAAGACCTTAGATGACGCTGCCGAGAAAGATCCAGGCAGATATGGACCAACTCAAACTGACAAACCAGGACACCTCCTGTTTTGCTTACCTTCTGGCTGAATGTAAACGGAGCAGATAGCCTCGCCGTACTGGTTGCGGGCCGTGCAGGTGTACTCGCCCTCGTCGCCAGGCCCGATCTTGTTGATCTGCAGGCTGACGGCGCCCGTGGTCTCATCGTAGCCCATTTTGAATTTGGCGCTCTCGAGCAGTGGCCCGCCCTTGCGAGTCCACTGGACCACGGGTCGGGGACTGGCCCGCACGCAGCCCTCAAATAGGGCGTTGCCGCCCTGCGCGAACCGCGCATTTCGGAAGATTTGTTCGAAAACGGGAGGGGAGGGGCCTTTAGCGCCGCCGGCGACCCAGGGAAGCTGCTGCTGCCCTGATGGGTGCTGAACTAGTTCTTGTACTGAAAACAAAAAAGAAATAAGAGTGTAAGTAAAGTACTAGTATCTGTACTTGGTTAAGTCATGTCTTCACCTATTTCATTGCGTCAATGATAAGCTTGTCTCAGCTTGCCCATTATCGCTTGCAGCCGGTGTAAGTTGACATCGAGAACGTATACCAGTTTGCCAATGGGCAAAAATTCATAGGGAAACAATACAAATAATGTCCAAAATCCATGGGGTCGGTCGATATTGGACCCTTGTCCACTATGGGCCACTATAAGTAGGCCTGGAACCATAAAAAGTCCTTTGATTAAAAAAAAAAGTAGGTATAAAATTTAATGTACTTCCTAATAAAATTGTTCTTCTTACTTCTTCATTTCAAGGCCCCATTCCGCTTAAAAGGAGTTGTTACACCTCAGATACGATAATATACGGGCTTCCCGGCTCTCATTTTTAGCCGATAAATATTAAAGCTAAGACTTTGTTGAAAAAAAGGCCTGAAATAGTGGTGTTTTACGCATTTTTACGGCCAAATTTTTTTCATTTTGCAGACAACTTTATCAACAAAACTGGACCGGGTCCCCCCGGGGGAATTTAAAAAAAAAAAAATATCTGAAAATTTGCTATTCGGGCGGTCCAGACCAAGCAGACGACCCCCCCCCCCCCCCACTGGCTACGACTCTGCTGTAAATACCAACGATTTTAATTAGAACCGATTCTTACTGCCAATATTTAGCATATGAGGTAAGATTGTAACAGTAAAACCCTGTCAGTTTGCAAACAAAGACCTTGGCTAAGTTAAATTGATTATTTGAGAGCAAAGCTCGGAGTATCTGATTACTGCCACCGTATTTAGCGACAAGGCAAATATTTACAAAAAGCTCGAAAAGAAAATAAGGAAGAATATGTTCAATATCTTCGAAATTCACGATAGAACAGTATTCTTAGCTGAGACTCGATCGAAGGCCCTTAATTGAAAGCTGGATGAGCTTTGTGAAAGCGCCGAACCATAGGTCTTCTTAGAATTTGAGTTCGAGATAGTCGTGGGTGTTGTTGGGCGGACATTAAGAGCGGTGCCAGCAGAAATGCACGTCGTGCAATTCGCAACGAATTGCGGTTGGACGTTCAGCTGTTGATCATAAACAATGTGCCGACTTTTAACCTTCGTGACCTTTCGCTGGGGCTCAAGCATTTCCCGATTGTTCTTGCAATGTCATGGGACTTGGTTGTTGCGACAATCAAGGCCGTAGCCAGGGGGGTTCATGGGGGTTCGACCCCCCTCCGCTCCAAAATGAAATGGCTTGACACTAGATAGAATCGGATTTTGAGAGGAAAATTAAAAACTACTTTGTAATAACCAATGAAATTTCTGAACCCCCCCCCCCCCCCCCCCCCCGCGGAAAAAATCCTGGCTACGGCCTTGGTAAATTGGTAAATAATTACCAGGGGATTTATTTTCTACCACCTCAAACCGGGTCAGAAATAATCCCCAGAGCCATTGTGTAACGGAAACAACACACCTATCAGGAGCCTCCAAGCGTCTGGACTGACAAAAATCGGGCAAAATGGTGAACAACGCCTTAGCGGCGAACCAAACAAATGTTTTCCAAGCTGATGGAATGGAAGGCGAACAAACAGTGAACATGGTTTTTATGAACCAAGATCGGCGAACCCGGTTCCCGTGTGTATAGGCCGCTTAACAGAGGCACGACAAATTCTTTTACGATTAGAAAGTAAATAATGCAGCGTTACTGGCAGTATAGTATAGACATACCTAGCCCTGTAAATAATCCTCCCCCATGTTCACCGTACAGTACTGAAATTAATTTTGTATTCCCTAATAAAGTTAACTGTTTACTTAGGATAGGGACTGTAATTGTTCCTTGGTGAATAATTGCCCTAAGGTTCAATTTAGGTTTAGGTTTAAATTTATAGTTTCCCTATCCCAAAGCACTGAATTAATCGATACATCACAGTGATAGGGACAGGGTATGTTACGCCATATACCAGAAGTAGGGAAGTATGGAAAGATAGGTTCCGCAGAAAAACATTTTTTTAAATCAATTTTCATGAAAATTGAGTCTTTTTTTATTTTTTGGCCCCCAGAACCAACTATCAAGGTGAAAGCGACCTGTTGCATTTTGTAAACATTAATAACGACTACAATAGTATATGTGAATTTAAATGAAATTTCCGTTTTTGAGAAATAATTATTTTAACCATTTTTTTTAAAGGTTTTTGGAGAGTAAAACCCCCCGAAATTTAGTGAGCCCAAAATAAAACAAATGGTCCGGAGGTATGATTTTTGTAATACTACATGCCGTATTTCATTAAAACCCACAGGGTAGTTTGCCCACAAGTCAACGAACCGGCCCACCGACATTTCGTAAAAAAGACTTTTGGGAACTCAAAACGTGTAAGTCCACTGAAATCTCGAAATGGAAATTACGACCATCACAAAGCTTTCCTTAAACTACGTGTAAATATGAAAGCAAAAACCATAAAAGTAGGCCTATGCTAAGTCTCATTGTTAGTAATAATTAAATAAATGAGGACTTTTTATTGTTTCTATTACTAAGCCAACCTAGCGGAGTTAGGGTCATAAAGCCCTCTCTTACACTCAACTAGGAAGGCCCGGGACCGCCTGCTTTACATGCCCTCCGAAGCATGACCAAAAACGTTGCCAATGTGGGACTCGAACCAACAGCCTTTCGGGTGAAATTCAGAGTCCGTACCACTACACTACATGTTCTATAATGTAATGTGTTTATAATATATATTAAATGTGTATGTACCTATATAGGCAGTTAAGGCGTCTGTAACACTTATGAATGAAAACATTACACCGTCATATTGAGTCATATCGATTAAAATAATGAAGAATTGGACTGTAACTATACCGTACCCGGTGAATAATAGGAGGACATATAGAACGAATCACGATTTGTCATTGCTTACGACGTAGCTAAAAATATACTGCTGATTTCTGACTGAATGACATCATCCTTACCTATTGAGCACTCACTAAGGACTCACAAAATATAATGAATCGGCTTGCTACATGGTTTATAAGTTCAATTTTTTTATGACCTCTTCTTCTTCCTTTTTTTTTTTTTTTTTTTTTTTTTTTAAAAAGATAAATCGCATACATGCAATTTTTTAATGAATGTATCCGATTGACCTTTTCAGTCGCCTCTGTAGGTTATTACCCGTGATGAGTACGACACGTCTCCGATTGCATGGCGTGTAAAGACTCGCACAAGTGCAAGCACGTTACCACCTGGCCATCGAAGTCGATGTTAGTACCCCTTCCGGGTGTTAAGGTACCCTCAATTCATTCTTCCTCTTCCTTTAATGCCTCTTCTATCGAAGACTAGCGACATGGCGATTTGGACTTTTGAGACTGCTGTTCTGAAATGGGAAGTCGTGGTCTTGCCAAACCACTGCTTCAGGTTTTTCAATCAGGATGTTCTTCTTCAGCCGGGAACCCTCTGTCCTTCTATCTTTCATTGAATTGGACATGCAGAAAGCGATACTTTTTGTTCCTCATCACACGGCTGAAGTATGTTAGTTTCCTTTTTTTAACCGTCAGCAGCAAGTCGGCTTCTGTATCCATTCGCCTCAGGACCTCAGCATTAGGGACAAGATCTCTCCAGGATATGCGCAGCATTCGTCTGTATACCCATATTTCAAATGCACTGCACGCTTTGGAGGGCATGTAAAGCAAGCGGTTCCGGGAAATTCTAGTTATGTGTAATTGTAATAGTAATTGAAGAAAAGTTATTATTTATTTATTTAATGATTAATTTATTTACAAAGGGAAAGTGCTGAAAGTAGTTGAAGTAAACTGTGAAGTAACTCATGAAGATAACCCTCCACACCACAAGAATGCTATAAGAGACCATCGTATTGTACCATAACTAAATTGGCAGAGCAGACAATGCGAAATTAGAAGGTTACGGGATCGTGCCCCACTAGTTTTTATCCATTATATCTCTAGTAATTATTGTTAAATTTTACTTACAGCTGTCGCTGTTGCTGAGGTCAATATTATACGAGATGGATCGAAAACCTGTTTCCCACGTATGGAAGGTAAGTTACACAGTACTTTGTATTCTTCTTCTTAGTCTTTAGCCACTTTTGGCTGGGCAGTTTTAATTTTTGTGCACCAACTTCAATCCTTGGTTCAGCTAGTTTACTCACCTCGAGCATCAGACCCTAGTATCCTAACCAGTTTCAGATTAGGGAGGGAGGAGGGGGGGGGGGAAATCAACTTGTATTGTGTTAATAACAAGCATTACAACAGCATTTTGTAAACAGTTGACTTTGTAACTAAAGTCTTTTTGCCCTGAGGAAGGGGCCCCGGTAACCGAAAATGTCTGGGCTGATTTCCAGTTCCAGTCCCCCACTGCTAAGGCTTCTTTATCGAAGAACACTAGGCTAGTAAAAATGTGTAGAATTCTTTTATTTCGCACCTATACAATATTTTCACAATTCCCGGGCAGCCACAATATCATTTGCCTTTGCTGTAAAAATATATTTTGATCAGTCTAAAAAAATGAGCGGATGGGTATAGCGGGCATGAAACTCTCCGATTTGGGGAAGGGGGGGGGGCGTTGGGGCTGCGGCTAAACAATTTCTTAATCAGACCCTGTCGAACCAGTCATATTGTGGACTGATTCGCCCACTTGGAGTCAGGTACGTATAGTATAACCGTTGCGGTTGTTAGGCCCGTGGTAGGTTCTCACCTTACCGTCTACCTGGTCTGCTCCACTGCCTACAACTGTCACTATACACTACATCTCCGATTTTACCACTTTCGACCGGCCTAGACAACGGTCTGTCACAGTAAAAGAATAAAAGACACCCGCCCGTCAACCCGGCGACCTGCTTCGAGTGCCTTCTTCTGTTATCGCAATCTATCGATTGGTTTGCTGCAAATATTTCCATCTTCTTCACCATTCTTCTGTGTTCTGGGCCTTTCCCTTGAGTTCTAGTGTACGCTGCAAATATTTCGGGGATCCTGGACTCCCCTGGCTACGGCCTTGTTTCTATTTTTGTGTTAAGGAGTCTCTCATGTCTTATCCTGCGCCCCATCCACTTCTCGCGGATATAAAGATAATTAGTGTCCTTCTTTCGTTTCTCCGCCTTCCTTTGCTATGTTGTCAACGGCGGATTTTGCCTCCAATTTAGGGGGGGGGGGGTCAGCGGGCAGAGCAGGTTCAGTGGATTATAACATTCAAAAACATTATTATTTTTCATTCCCACTGTAAACCCATTGTTATCTAGTGTAAGTTAATTCGTCCTTGTATGTTGCCTCTACATGAACTTTTAACTTTCTTTTACAGCCCTTCTTAGCACTCTTCAAAGGCTTCCGACTTCTTTGAGTATTTCGCTCTGGTTAGAACTTCATTCGGGAACTACACCAATAATAATGTACGTCCATAAAAGGCCCATAAATCATAATAATAATAATAATAATAATAATCTACATGGATATAGAACTGTCACACCGACAAAAGCTATGATATTTTGGGGCGATTGCTTCAGTAATTAGGTTTCAATTCAAATTGTTTAATAAATGAAAACATCCAGTTTTGGAACTGGAATTGATAACGCCTTTGTAGGTTACTATTAGGACGGTTGGTACTTTGTCAAATTAAGTATACGAACCCACTGACATTTCTGTGCTCATGACTCATTCCCTAATTAATTGCAGCTGGACGACTTCAGATTTAAATGAATTACAAATTATACTGCATGTCTGCCTAATTTAAATCTCTCAGATGCTCGTATTAATAGTTTCAGATTATATAATGTTTAATTGGAGGCACGGTATTTAACTTATTTGAACGATTGGAACTGCTACCGACAGGGCCATGCGCGAGGGTATTTCTCAGCAAGATTTGTAAAAGGAGCCCATTTCTGAACGAGATGTAAGAACTTACAGTAAATTACAAAAATAAATCTACATGTGAAAATCAAGGTGGTACGAGTATATAATACACGAAAAATCCCCTTTCGGCTCTGGCCGATAACGTGTAGGGAGATTCCGCAGACACTGCTTTTCCCCTACGCCACCTAAGTTATGTATGTAATAAAAAATACTTCATTATTTTCCCGACCACAACAACACACAAAACACTCTTGTGTTCCAAATTTCGAACCACAATGCCGACTATGAACTTTTATTTATCAAATTATTTTCACTTTGACTGGATGCCATCTTAAAATGGTTGATTTGTCGTAAAAAGTGGGGATTACCATTATCGTAGATAACAATACGGTCTTTCAGTCAGATTTTAATTTATTCCTCTGCGACCAATATTAACTGAGATATGAATTATATAAGGTTTCAATCGGCCGCCATCTTGTAACCAAATAGTGGATCTAGCTGGTTAACGAACTCGATCAAGACATTTGTATGATCAATTTTTGTGCCAAGTTTCATCAAAATCGGATAATATTTACGGAAGTTAGAGTGTTTCCTAAAATCGATATACATATACAGTACATATATACCGTATATATATATATATATATATATATAGCATTTTGAACGGAGGGTGGTTTTAGGCTCAGGGGGTCATGAAATGAAAAGTTGTGAAGAAATTTTCCGAAAGTCGAACATTGGTCGCCATCCCAATAGGTAGATGAATCTCCCTAAAATTTCCATTGATTGAATAGCCAATATTTGTCTGTACCGGCGGTACCTCTATTCTACCTAGGTATGTAGCACACCGTGCTAGGTCCTTTCGAAACTTCGCTCAAAATGTTTGGGTGGTATTTTGATTTAGTTTGGCCCGGCGAGTCTAATGGGTAGAATTCTGTCGTTCTGTCCGTTGTAGTAGAAGTTTCGGCTTAGCCGTAGACACATTTTTTTAGAATTTATTTTCAGTGCCGCAAACAATCATATTTTTAATTTTGTGTGTGACGGTGCCTCTCGACGCCCCTGGAACTTTGGAACCTCGGGGCCCCTATGGGTCATAGGATCGCATGACCTGGTTTCAGATATTACTGTATTACACTATAGCATTGATATAGTAGCTTAACGCTATGTTCAAGAGTGAGTAATTAATTTGTGTAATGCTAGACTGCTTTGGGCTCCGGATCAGTTCAATGGCTCTACCTCTATAAAACAAGTGGATTTTAGGTGTGAAACCAGTGGCGGACGCAGCTTTTTATTTTGGGGAGGGTGTCCCTCAAAATGCCGCCTCAGGTATAACTGAGAATAAAATCAATACAGTATTTGATTTAAGTAGATTATTTAATTTTTCGAACAATTCTGGTTGGTACGGTACGTACAGAACGAAACGAAAGGAAGCATTTAAAGAAGTATTACAATAACACTTTCCATATTTCATGTTTCTTTAAAGAATTTAGTCATCATGGCGCCTTTTTTTACAATTTTGGAGTGGGTCATGGCCCCCATAACTGCGATGATATAATATGTAGTGAAATTTGGCACGTCTTGAAAGTTCAATTCAATTTAGTGTAATGCCAAAAAATTTCAGGGCTGCAGCCCCCATGGCTACGAGCCTGCTCGCCGGTAAAGGAAAAGCAATGGTTAAGGGAGGATCCTCGACGTGTCCTTACACCTCGGCTCCCATTCCCAGTCGTGCCACGGCTTTTTTGCATAATACATTTATACATGACATGTAGCGTAGTGGTACAGACTCCGACTTTCACCGTTCGAATCCCACACTTGATAAATTTTCTGGCCATGCTTCGGAGGGCATGTAAAGCATGCGGTCCCGGGCTTTCCTAGTTAAGTGTAAGAGATGACTTTATAACCCTATCTCCGCTAGCTTGGCTTAGTAATAGAACGAAAAGTAAATATTTTTATTTATTAGTACACTACTATCCATGTACAATAGGCCCAGGTTTTGATTTCGGGGGGGGGGGGGGGTCCAAATTTTTTTTAAACGTAATTTGTTATTGAAAGTCCATTCTATCCAGTGTTCAAACTCAAATAACTTTATTCTAATTCTTCAAAAAATACAGGTTTACATTTTAAAAAAATTGTTTGGGGGGGGGGGGTGCCTTTGGACCTCCCCCTGGGCACGGCCATGCATGTACTGTATGTGTCATGTGTATGGTACGTGTGGAACGTTTGCTGAGAGGCGGTTCGTTCTACTGTATTTATTGGTAACCGTACCACACAGAACCGTATTTAATCCGTGCGCCTGTCAGCCTATGTACCTGTATACGTGACTGATGAATACAATAGTTGCTCCATGCAGTCAGGTATAAGACATGGTCAAGTACTCTGTATGGTTCACTAATTAATGCTCACGTAGCCACTTTCATTTATAACTGGATTAGTTATACAGGATTATTTATAGAATAATAAAGTAATTTAATCAAGGGCACGTCTATGAATGTGTGAGTGCAATCACGCCATAATACATGGCATTTTTATGATTTTTCTTTTTTTTTATGAATTTTCTCGCATAAATTCTTGAACATAAATAAATAAGTAAATATTGACTTTTTGTTCTATTACTAAGCCTAGCGGAGTTCCTCTCTTAGACTCAACTAGGAAATCCTGGGACCGCCGGCTTTACGTCCCCTCCGAAGCATGGCCAGAAAATGTAGTAAGTGTGTGACTCGAACCAACAACCTTTCGGGTGAATGTCGGAGTCTGTACAACTAATACATGGCCTTTACTGTTCTCATACTCGAGAGGTTTCCATAATAAATGGATTATCGACAAATGTAAAATCCATTGCACCTAACCGGCCAATTGCGATCCAATTCCCACTGCGCTCCACAGGGTGGTCCAGGCCCCCCCCCCCACCCGAAATATTTTCAGCGTACACTAGATTGAATGGTGTTTTAAACATATTGAGGTTACCTTACCTCCGGTGACGTCAGATGGACCTCCCCCCCCCCCGAACAAAATTTCTGGCCACTACGGCCTTGTATGAGACAGCGAGTTTTTGTGCAAAACTGTTCTCTTTTGTATTGTATATAATGTATATTGTCATGTAGAAATTGCAAGTACATGATTCATTCATTCATTCTTTGAGGAATCAAATTTAAATATGACCGATTACCAAATTTAAGTGGAAGCTGACTGTTGACATCTTAAGCTTGGAATAGGTTGGTTTACCCTTAATAATAATTTGGCTTGTTCATTTCCCCCCTATTGCACACTCGAATATTGTTCCAATATACGATCCAATAAATATGGGTCAAGGAAAAATTAAAAACTGTAATGACTGTAAGGACAGACGACTGGCAGGACGTCCTTGAAAACGCAGGAAGGATGAGTTAGAAAGTGACCTTCGCGAGTTGGGTGTCCAAAGATGGTGGAGCTTCGTACAAATACAAAACCGAGACGACTGGAGGAGTGTTGTCGAGCAAGCTAAATCTCATTAAGGGCTATAGAGCCAGAAGAAGAAGATAAAGAATATAACATAAACATTCCAAACATTTCTTCGATCGAATAAATATTCGGTCAAATAAATATTCAAGTGTGTACCTAATTAGCAGAGGACTATTACATATAAATTGTAGTACTACGAGGAATTTTTTAATTTTGGTGCAGGGGTTTTTCCATGCAATTGATGGAAGAGAGAAGTATAACAAACGATCGAAGTCATAAAAAAAATTATGAAACATAAATGAAAATTCCCTTACAAAAGGGTGTATAAAGGTATAATAATCCTCTACCAATTGAATGGACCAAATATTTATAACTTAAGTATTAACTTAAATAAAAAAATAGGAACCAACCAATTTTGGGGTGGTCCATGTCCAAGGCAAAACAATTAATACAATCCATATTATGGCCCTAACTTCGCTGGGATAGCAGCTTTATAATGTTGTGTTTTTTTTTTTTACATAAAGCCAATAAATAAATAAAAAAATTAAATATTACCTAGAAAATTATCCATTGTGAACTGTGGGCGAATGTATCCGAGTGTATCATGATTTGAACAACACAATGTTCACTACACGCACTACATACGACTGCGGGCTGCGTCGCACTACTGCCCTGCCTGAACTCCCAAGTTCCAAGACTCGAGTGCTGGCGATACCTTTAGTGCTCAATAGGCGCCCGATAGGTACCTGTATAGTCGGTAGGCAGGTCTGTTTGGTTACTAGGCCTATCATTATCATTATACGGCTCAATTACCGGCGGGGCGAGATGCGGTTGACAGGTTATCAAATTTTGACGCCTCGGTTATGGGTTCGAATCCCACTGAGGCGTTATTATTGTATCGGATAATTAAATTGGAAATTTTAAATAGGTTAGCTTCTGCCTTCGGGGCTAAAGCTCGCCAAATATAGAAACGTTTTTTCATTTTATTTTATTTTATTTCGTTTGACAACGATTAGAGGTACAGAGTATTTAACTTTGCAGAAAGCATCTGCAGGCAGTGGAATTAAATAAAGGAAGATATGAAAAAAATGGATGGAACCGAATTTTGAAACCGAGTCTTCAACATGTCGGGGTGGTATGCAGACGGATTTGGTGCACAATAAATAAGGACTTTTTATTGTTTCTATTACTAAGCCAACCTAGCGCAGTTAGGGCTATAAAGCCTTCTCTTACACTCAACTAGGAAGGTCCGGGGCCGCCTGCTTTACATGCCCTCCAAAGCATGGCCAGAAAATGTAGCCAGTGTGGGACTCGAGCCAACAACCTTTCGGGGAAAGTCAGAGTCCGTACCACCACGCTACATGTCTTGAATGCCGTTTCCGATCATTTTTCCATGTCTTCCTTAATCTAATCCCACTTAGGGGTGTCATAGAATGGGTTTGTTGATGGAAAAAACGCAAATATGTCAGTTTTCAGCGATTTTTAAAGGTGACTTCGTAGTTTACATTCCATAGAAAGGAGAGTATGCTTGTAGCGGCTTAAATGCCAAAACGTGAAGCGGAATGGAATACAGCACAAAACCCATTCAATATGCTATGAACTGTTATATAAAATTCTGTTATTCTATAACAGCCCCTATCCTATCACCGCAAAAGTCAGGGAACGGAGGCATTGGGGCCATCGACAAGAGGAGTGAAGATGGACACCTGCTACACGTCAGACGGCCAGGGATGTCCCTAGAAATAAAAGTTAGGGAGGCCTCAGAGCCCTTCGTTGCCAGAAGATGCACATAACTGGAGCAACTGGAAATTTAAGATCCGCCGACCCCGTGGGGGGGGGGGGGGATAAGACGCCGTTAAAATAGAACATGAAGACCCAGCACCACCGTAAAAGAAGGACTAAGCGGAAACTTAGTGTAAATTATTATAAATAAACCACAAGAAGTGTAAATTGACGTACAAGAATAACAGCGAATTACAAATTAAAATCTCATATTGTTTGTCAATAGAGATTATTTTAAAATTATTACATATGCAAGACATAGGCGGAACATGACAACATGAGAACAGAGTTGATTATATATACAGGCATAGTCCAGACAATGGCGGATCCACGGGGGGGGGGGGGGGGGGTCATGACTGCCCTGACCCCCCTAAATGAGTAAATTCAAATGATAGTAAAAAAAAAATTAATTTTTTTTTTGAATGAAACTCAAATTTTCAACAAACCAATTACCTTTTAAACTTACATATACAACTCGTGACCCCCCTAAATTTTTCGCTGGATCCGCTCTTGAGTCCAGACAACAGTTGATAGAGAGCTGGACTTGGAAATGGAAGGTGTAAGTTCGAGGAACGGCATATTATATTGAAAAATTGTACGTTACCTTCAGTGGCAGGAAAAACGTGGCTACCGGACATGTTACTGACCAAAACAAACCAAATAGAGTAATGATCAGGATAGCAAATCCTCGGAACTGGACTCTCAATGGGTTGACGCACGTTGAATGAATAAATGAATGAATGACTGAATGAGTCATATATACTGTACAAGGATATATCGTAATTTCTTATGGGCGAAAAACGACCTTGTAAACTTATGACTATCTCTGAATGAGTTTTATTTGAACAATTGTTTAATTTTTCGTTAGATTCTCTAACATTACTGGGCAAATTATAATGTTTGTCTATACGCCATAGGTATAATGACATTGGACGAGCAACGATAAAGCAGCGACAATACCTAATTGAGGGTTCTCACGCTATAAAGTACAATGTATGCTTGAGCTTGCTCAGGTTTTAGCAGCCGCATGATATACAATTTTCCTGAGCTTCCTTTTTGCATTTTCTTTGTGAGGGTCAAGGGCGGATCCATCGGAAAATTTAGGGGGGGGGGGCACAAGTTGTATGTAAGTTTAAAAGGTAATTTGTTGCGATGAGAGGACCCTTGTTGCATCCATATCCACTAGGAGGGCACGCTGTATCGGACACCTACTTCGGCATGATAACTTAGTCAGCTGCATCATTGAAGGGACAATAGAAGGCGTAAATCGACGGGGACGGCCACGTAACGAATATCTTCAACAATTTAAAAATAATTTGGGGATAACGTCCTATGTGGAGCTGAAGAGGACATGTCAAAATCGCGGAGACTGGAGACATCGCTGCAATATGTTGCTGCCAACCGGCCATCATCCGGCTATAACTTAAAGAGAGAGAGGACCGGGCTTTAGCCTAGCCTGTACTAGGTATATTGCGCGTACTCTGGTCTTCACGTGAGGCACCTTTAAACGGAATAAAAGGAATGAACAGGAATACGTAAGAGGGGTTTGACATAGTTTCAACAGAATAATATGGCCTTATTTGGCCCAGAGACCTGACGTCCTCTGCTTTGCCTTATTGGGAACCCGTTGCTCTCTCTCCTCTCCGCAGATAGCTGCACCGTCGGCCTTGGCACTGGTTCATAGACTTTATCAATGGTTCAAGATTAACATACGATCTAGTTGGACAAGGATGTCTCTGCAGCGGCTACGGATTCTAGGGAAAGAGTCAATGACTCGTTATGTTGACGAATCAGCAATAGGAAGGCAATAGGAACTGAAGAGGCTTGAAGCGTTTGAAATGTGGTGGTACAGAAGGATGCTACGGATCAGCTGGAGAGATCACGTGACTAATGACGGAGTGGTAGAGGCTATTGAAGAAGAGAGACAGCTTCAACCCCATATAAAACATAGGAGAGCGAAATGGGTAGGTCATAGTCAAGAGGGCATTTAGGGGACAGTGGAAGGAGCCAATGGAAGAGGGCGGCCGAAGAAGGAACCCATGGCGGATGCACGAGCTCGAATGTACCAAGAGCTGAAGAGGAAGGCGCAGGACCGAGAGAGCTGGAGGAAGATATCCAGCGAGTTGCTGTCAACCTATCGTTTAGAATGTTACCTCAGAAGAAGAAAGAGCAAGGTAACGGGCATCTTACCTTCACAGGTGGAGGTTGCTACAGGTTGCCTGACATACTGCTGATGATGATGATTGATGGCGTAGGCCGTAACACTTGCGTAGTATGCCTCAGTCAACTTACATTGATTCTTCTGTTTTGACATATACGAGTAGCTCAGCTAAGAGCAGGATTAAAATAGCTGTTATTTCGTATCTCCATCGGTCCCACCACGTTTGCTGCCTTTGGTGGCCAAGCTTGTAAAGCCACCCCCCCCCCCTGGGGGTGAATGTCAGAGAGAGAGAGAGCTTTAATTCTGTACTCGTATTTAAGTTGGCCCACAGAGACCCAGAAATGAACCGCTACGGTGCCATTGGATGAAATTAGAGGGCCACACAGCATTTTGTAGCTCCAGTCAAGTGGATGACGCCCAACATAGTTGAGTTGCTGGTAAATGGACCCGCACATGGGACACATTAGTTGTGGAGCTTTGACCTCGGGTCATGCTGCTCCTTGTCTTAGTGAGACAGGGCCGTACATGGGAAATATTCAGCAGAAAATAATAGAGCCGGTGGATACTGGATACTAAACAAACGCAGAGACAACCCAATGAGGACCAGAAGGCCAAAGGACTGGCAGCGGATCCTGTCCCTTGAATACTGCACTATTTGAGATGTTGTGGTCAGCAACATGCCCGGCAGTCTCGTTTTTGCAATACCGATGAAGGTAAGATGCCCATTAGGGTTGTTCGGAATTTTTTCCCTTTTATTTTGAGTCTCGAACCATTTCATAGTAGTCTAGTTCTCATTCAACTGGACTATTCCTGGCATACTACTAGTATATGCGTGTATGCCAAGGGAACATGAAAGTGAAATCTTATGTGAATCTAATCCAAGAAGAAATCAATTCATCGCTTAAAAAAATTGATTATAAAACAATAATAATAAAACACATCGAAACTATGGTTAATGGTATTTATTTATTTATTGTGTCAGCAGACCTACTAAGCCTACCTACAGTAGTATGCTATCGATTTATACATGACGTCAGATACAATAAACATCACAAATTGCACTACAAGTATACATTGGCGTAATTGGGGGGTCATTGGGGGGGGGGGGGTGCTTATCCACCCCAGGTACTTGTCAAGTCCACCCCCCGGGATTTTCGAGGAAATAAAACAAATTGATTGAGCAATACGAAAGTTACGAAAGATTAACAATTGTAGGTAGTCTTGGAGTATCGGACTGTTCTTTTGTTTATGTTTATGCTTTAACCTGCACTGCAATCACCCCCCCCCCCCCGCGGATTTTGACAACTAGGGGCGCGGAACACATGGGGTCCGAAGACCCCCCCCTGGTATTTTGGCGATTTACACCAATGCAGGGTTGATAGCACAAGTCCTCTCTACACCGTAAGAGTAGCGTACATTTTCTCTTGCATTATTATTGTATACGAAGAGCCCTTGCGCGCCCTGTTTGTATTTGACACATCTCCCAAGTGTGGGTTCTCAACGCTTAATGCCCCCAGGCCATTGTTTCAATTACCTACAAAGACCACATCTGTGCGAACACTGTTGGCTGGAGGGGCTAAAAGACGCGTTGTAAGACCATTAAAAAATTAGCACAAGGTCCCTGGACTCGAGTTTTATAGGCAGACAGAGCATTTTGTTATTAGGGCAGATATTAGACAATTTTGTACGCACAGTCTCTAAAAAATTACTATAGTAATCCTCGGAGGATGGAGTTATGTTTTTTTGTTAAATAATAATTACTCAGTCAAACGATTTAATAGATTCCAAATTTAATCGTTCCGGAAAATCCTGGGAGGATGAAGTTATGTTTTTTCTGAACGAAAAGATGAGTCATTCCCATTTGCCAGTATTTCACACGTTTGCTCAATAATTACTCAGTCTATCGATTTAATAGATTCCAATGTGTCAATTTGGTTATTTTGATTGGCAGGCTACAGTTTTATTAAGTTTACTACCTGATGGTATTTTCTACTGCACAAATGAAGAAAATACACTCCATCTGGAGATTTAAGATGAGGGCGGAAGCGTGTTTAAAATAAAGGAGGGAATTTCTCTAGCTTTGTCACTTTTTTTTAAACCTGTTCAAGGTTTTGGTTTGTATTGCCGACATTAAATACAATACATTGAACTATTGTTACAACATCAACCGAAAAAAAATAATAATATTCATTTAATTCCCAAATAGTACAATATATACAGTATGTTAAGCAAGGAAGATGTTTGGGATCCCTCACTAGGTCTGCTTTTTTAACACGTGTAAGTGAGGTGCAGCCAATACTTACAAAGTAGAATACAATAGTACAATAAATGAATATCTAGGTAATTGAGATTAAATTAAATATAGACTACACGGTAACAATATCTGAGTGTTCAAATAAATATGACTTGCATTTCTTGCTAAATTCAGTCTGGCTTCCTATGTTTATTAGATCAGGGGGTAGCATATTAAAGGTTTGAGGTCCAATGTATAGGAAAGTCTTATAATATAATAATATTTGGAGAATTAGTTGATCCTGTCTGACTTGTGCATGGAACGAACTTTGATTGTATTATTATTTTTTAAATATTTATTATGAATAATAATAATATAATAAATTAAGGGTAATAATATAGTGAATTATTGATATTTCTTTGTAGGTTGTACTGTATACGTTCCATTGTATATATACGATGTGTAATTTTCAACTTTAATTGCAAAATGTGTCGAATATTATGTGTTATTTATTATTTATTTACTTAAATATGTGTTATGAGTAATAATATAATAAATTGTGAGTAATAATATAGCGAATGAATATTTCCAAGTATTCCTGTGCATAAGGTGTAATTTTCAATTTTAATTACAGCATGTGTCGAATATTACATTTTACATGATATACCGTGAACGTGGGGGAAAGGGTTGACAAAAATAAATATGGGGAGGGGGGGGGGGCGTCGGTATTTAAGTGAGAACTTCCTGCAGTACATCATTAGGGGAGCAAACAAACGTCTTCAAAAAGTAATTATTCTATTGCCACTCACTCAAAATATTTCTTCCCCTTGGGCGGAATAATTTTTATTTTTAGAGTCACACATTGTTTTGTCCATAGTCTATGTCTTTATAAATTGGATAAAAATTTATAATTCAAAATTCGGCTTTTGCATTCAATTAAATTTCAATAATTGTTCCAATTGAAAAAAAAGTCATACTTAAAAAACGAAATAAACTTGGCATAGGTATTGACATTGACGCATATTGTCAATTTCAAATACGAAATTTGTTGACATTGCTTATTTATTTATTTATTTATTTAATTTAAGTTTAGTATTGGCGCATATGCCACAAGCGTGGCCTCACGCCCCAAAAGGAAAAAAAATAGTTTAGGCGTACTGATAAAATTTACACTTTTGAGTCAACTGATTATTTCATTTTGATAAATAAATAGGAAGTATATGGAAGCTGTCGTCCTGATGTGATATAGAGGAAACGCTATGTAGTTCATGCTATTAAAAAAAAAAAAAATTGAATTGAATTGAATTGGGATTTTACTCTTTTACACGTTTTTGGCTTTTCTATAATTGCACTTTTCATTAATTATTATTGCATATTCCTATAATGTTTAGGCTTAACGTGGTGGTGGACTTTGGACTAAGATATAAGCTATTCATTTTAGACGTTAAATACATGTCCAGTGATTTTGGCGTAGTTCAAGTTGTTTTTGTTTTCTTGCCAACTGCAGTGTGTTCAATAGTTTTGTTAGAAAAATCCATTTTATCTGCAATAATTAACAGAAAACTCAGGCATACCTGTTTGCTGGCTAGACACCTGTCGTACATGGTGTTCCGTACGGCGAATCTGCTGTTGCTCGAAAACCTGTTGTTGTCCGAAAACCTGTTGTTGCTGTATAGACTGTTCCTGTTGGACAGTTTGCCGCTGCACAGTTTGCTGCTGCTGTTGCCGATTCATTATCACTATCGCACTTAGTATCACTCACAATCAAAAATCACTCACACACAGTTTTAGGCTCCTCTGAGCTAAAATTTGGTATCCCAGCCCGCGGAGCCCGATAATCTTCGTTCGGTAGTTCGTGTTTGAATGCGGGCACCATCGGCTGCTGACCGAGTTCAAATTTAGCCGTCCGAGAATAGCCGGCGCGGCAAGAAGTCGGCTCCGTGTGGGCTCAGCTTACGGAGGGGCGCAGCTTTTCGGTGGAGGCATCTGCCACACCGTCTTCGCCACTGGGTTAGGTTTAACAGTTCTTGGGCCTAAACTCTTTTGTTAACACACGAAGAGTACTTGGTGTACAGGTATCGTGTCCAGTGAGACGCAGTTTTTCAGTGGAGGCATCTGCCACACCGTCTTCCCCACTGGGTTAGGTTTAACAGTTCTTGGGCCTAAACTCTTCTGTTAACACAGGACGAGTACTTGGGGTACAGGTATCCTTCCCAGTAAGACACAACTTTTCGGTGGAGGGATCTACCACTCTAACTTCGCTACTGGGTTAGGTATTATACAGTTATTCGACGTAAACTCTGTCGTTTGCACAGGAGGGATACTTGCCACACAGGTGTCCTGTCCAGTGGGATGCGGGCGTATGGGTGGAAGCTACAGCCCCACATTCTTTGCGACTGAACTAGACTAAGGTTGGTTCTTATCATTGCCTGAAAGTCTCGGTAAGGCACCGCTGTACATAAGTAGAAGTAGGTGCCGTCCAGCTTCCCTTATGGTAACTTCAAAGCGATAGTGGGATGGCTATGGTGCTCTTCGTTTGCGATGAATATTTGCTACTTAGGCGGGGATTCCACCGACCGGCAAGGGCTAAATACAAAAACGGTGACGCGGTAGCAGACATTCAAGACATAGGCGGGGTTTCCACCAACCTCACATTGCAGTATGCAAATGACATTGACGGAAATGTTTGTTTTTCTTTTTATAGAAATCTATTAAAAGGTTTGTAATTAACATATCTCATGACGCCATTTTTTAATTTTAGTTTGTTTGTTTGTGATTTTACTCTATGATCATTGATCAATTTTAACTATGGCATAGAGTAAAACAAAAATTTCCGTCAATGTCATTGCATTCTGCAATGCGAGGTCGGTGGAAACCCCGCCTAAGTCTTGAATGTCTGCTACCACGTCACCGTTTTTGTATTTAGCCCTAGCCGGTCGGTGGAATCCCCGCCTAAACAGGACCGGACATATGTGGAGTGGAGCCCCTAAGTCAGGGCACCTTTGCTTGGCTTGGAAATTTTTTAAATAAGTAAGATAGTTATTTACTGTAGGCAGGGGCAGGGACCACCCATTTAGGGGGGGGGGGTAGTTGTGGGTATAAAATAGAATGACCTTATGTAGTATTTATGTAATTGTAGCGTAATAAATTAACCTACAACAGACTTACTAAATTTGGGGGGGGGGGCAGCTGCCCCCTGCCCCTCCTATATCGGTCCTTGGACAAGGGGTGCTTGAGCCTTACTCTTAGTCCTGTTTTACAGTGCTCCTTAGTCTTTACTGATGAAGAAGTTGCCTTCAGAAATGGAACGTTTTCCACACTAGCTACCCATGTGCTAACTTCAGGAAAATCCCTGTCGGAACGAGCATTCAGCATAAAATGCCCTCCTAAACGCGGCTGGAAAACTTCGTCGTTTTGGGTATCTGAGTCACGTTCGAAACCTGACTTTTTATTCATAATATTGTAAACATTGAAAGGTCAATTAATAATTGATGAATGACGAGCCATCAGTGGGCCGATTATGGCGATTTGTATTAACTTACTCCTGGGGTTAAAACTGTAAACAAACGAATTTTGAATAGCACTTTCCATTGTAAAATTATCTTGTTTACATTTTTAATACCAGGGTATTATATTAACCCCGGTATTAAAATTGCCATGATCGGGCCGCAGGTGGGGTTAGCGCGTTGATTACTGCTGAATTCGTCAGTTCTTAAAAAAAGGTGAGTGACACGAAGAACAAAATGGTGGCAATGTACTGACTCAGCACAATCTCATCGAAATCTCTGCCAATTTTCCGCCTTCGCGAATAACTCTCCCATCTTCGAAACTCGGGCGTATCAAAAAATGTTGCATATGTTGCGACTATTCCACTTGTCAATAATCAGTCATTTGTGCTTCAATAATTAATGATATTTTATTTTACTATTGTATATAGGCATAGAAACAAAAAACTCATCAATTATTGATGCACAAATGACGGAATATTGACAAGTGCAATAGCTACCATATGAAAATATTGTAAAAACTATTATAGACTTTTACCGGTTGCAAAACTTTAATTCGATCGATTATCTACATACACTTCTACACTGTATAGTTCTGGTTTCGACCAGTAATACGGCAACAGCGAATTGAACAATGGCAATGCAAACTGTAGTTTGGAATGAAATGAAATGAAATTATAATAGGCCATTTTAACCACATACAGTGTCGCAATAAAAGTTACTGCACGTGCTCGGCACTGTCAAAACTATAAATAGCTATATAAATATATAGATTTAAAAAAACCTACATAATATAATCATCAATAATACATCAATACAATCCTTATCAATTATAATCCACAATTTAATAATAATAAACAATATAGGCATTATGAATGTGATGGGAATGGGCATGGAGGGAGGTTGGTCGCTAGAAATTCATTGACAGATTAGGGGCAACAACTCACTAGGAGACCCTTTACCTTGCTCTTGAAAACGTTAGGGCTAATATTATCTCTTTTTAGACCATGTGGGAGCTTGTTGAAAAGCCTAGAACCAAGTTGGGAGGGTCCCTTTAGTACTTTAGTGAGCCTAACGCGTCCCAAGTGAATGTCACCCCTTCTCCGTGTGTGATAATGGTGAACCTCATAATTTTCAAACCCCAGTCCCTCCCTTCTGACATAAATTAGCAGGCCTAGTATAAAAAGAGCAGGGAGAGTGAGTATCCCCAAACGAGGGAAAAGTGATCGACATGACACACGCTGGTCCGATACTCTTGCCAGAAGTCGCACAGCTTTTCTCTGCAGGCGGAAAGCCCTAGTGCAGTCTGAAGAATTACCCCATAGGGCTACGCCGTATGACAGGTGAGATTACATGAGGCTGTAGTAGATTACCTTAAGAATGTCGTTACCAGCGACAAAGGATATGTTTCTCATAAGGAACACCGTAGATGAGAGTTTCCTACATAGCTTGTCGATATGACAAACGGGAGGGACGGTTATGGTGGTTAAGTCATGCTTTCGCCAGTTACATTGCGTCAATAGTGAGCTTGCGTCAGCTTGTTCATTATCGCTTGTAGTCGGTGTAGGTTGACATCGAGGACTTATACCAGTTTGCCAATGGCCAAAAATGCATACGGAAACAATATTTAAACAATGACCGAAATCCATAGGGTCGTAATTCACGGACCTCCCTCCCTGTTTGGAGGATTCCAATAAGTAAAATCTAAACTTTACTAGGCCCACTGTCAAAATTGCAGAAAGAAAAATTGAGAAATTTACACTTGATAGGATCACAGTCGCCACAGCCGAACAATCTTTCCTGAATCATTTAAGAAATTTCGTTAGAGTAAGCCCTATTTCTGGAGTGCATTGCCTGCTTTTTCCTTTCATATTATCTTACTTACTTTATACATTCACAGTATTTCATGTAATTGAATGGAATACGGAAAAATGTCATTTTTCAGGAGATCGTCAAAGATTCCACTTAGGAGCTAAAACAAATCTTACATTCTAAACTTAACAGAGAGTAGAATCATAAATTACACAAAACGCAATGAATCATGGTAATAGTCATTAGAAGTGACGTCATTGGGGACCAAAGTAGATAACATTACATATCACGAAAACTTGCTTAAGACTCAAAATCTGTGGGCTGACTTGCCAGCTCGGAGCTTTAATAATTTGGCTGAGTTTTTGGAGGGCGGTGAGTAATCCGAATTCTAAATTCGCGGCCTGACTAACTCGCCGCTCGTCGCTTTCCTGTGGACCTTTCATAAGAAAGCCTTTGTCTAGACGCCCACATTGTTTTCTTTTGTTTTTGGGTTAGGACTAATTGGGTTTGAGCGTTTGTTAATTACATTGTCATGACTGAAAGTAACTGCGACGATTCATAGTAAATTTTATTGTCAATGTCTCCGTCGAAAAATCCTGTTGCTAAGGCGCCCATTCCACCGACCGGCTGGGGCTATTTACAAAAACAGTGACGTGGTTGAAGACATTCAAGACTTAGGCGGGGTTTCCACTGACCTCGCATTGCAGAATTGACGGAAATGTTTATTTTCCTCTATGCCATAGTTAAAATTGATCAATAATCATACAGTAAAATCACAAACAAACAAACTAAAATTAAAAAATGGCGTCATGGGATATGTTAAGTACAAACCTTTTAATAGATTTCTATAAAAAGAAAAACAAACATTTCCGTCAATGTCATTTGCATTCTGCAATGAGAGGTTGGTGGAAACGCCACCTAAGTCTTGAATGTCTGCTACCACATCACCGTTTTTGTAAATAGGCCTAGCCGGTCGGTGGAATGGGCGCCTTAAGACGAATCTAAACTTATTTATTTGCATGTTTTTTTATATTTGTATATGTATATATTTAATAACCATTTAGTTCCGTCAGCACTCATAGTTAGGCTACTCGGCTACTCCTCATAACAAGTTAAGCTTCTTTAGAAAAATCATTGAGTGGAATATTCTTATGTATAGGGATGAATTAATTTCTTAACTGCATGGCTACAATAGGCACAGAGTACACTTATTAACAAGGAGTGACAGGTGCAAAAGTAGACGGTCTCAAACTTTAATTTTGAATTACCCTACTTGAAATCACTTCAGTGGCGCTTGCCTCGGTTTGGTTTTATGCCGACCACTTTTTGAGAATTTATAAACTTGTGACCAAAGTTTACTGTTTTTTATACTGAATTATTCAATCATTCGAAAATTGGGAATTTAAACAATCTGGAAGGTCTCGCATTGGGTGGTTTCCCATAATCAGAAAATATTTCACCATCACCAAAAAATATAAATTCAAACTTACCATCACTGGTCACGGATGGTGGGAGGCGAGATCTTTTAAGAAGTGCAAGTTGCGTAATTTCATCTTTTGGGGATTGCTCTCGATGTATCTCGATTTCTTCTGGCAAGTGCTCAGTCGTTGAGTAAACTTCTTCAATTTCGGCTTCATGTTCTTCTCCTTCTTTATGTCCCGGCTTTGTCTTGAAGGCCATGGATCTTGGATCTTCGTTTAATGCTCCAGCTTTGAATTCATCTTCATTCAGCTTCGACGACGTTGGGATGTTTCCACTATAAATTTTCTCCGTAAAATCGTCAGTAAATGAAAGTTTTCGTGAGGTCTCTAATAAACCAGGCCGAATATTATTAGATGCATATGAAATATAAGGCTCATTGTTGAGTTCCTCATCATTCGTATTGTCTTTACTAACTGCGGAAATGGCAAACTTTTCAATGAATTCTTCCCGAGGAATTTCTGGCCTTTCAGACAAAATAATGTGCAACGGACTCCCTGTTGCATCGGTGCGGGAGTGATAGTATAACGATCGAAATTTTAGGGTTTCTTCTATGGCAGCTTCATCATTTTGGTCGTCATGACTGTAGAAAGGCTTTGAACTTTTCGAAGCTTCTGTCACGTTTGTAGGTGATTTGTCACTATATCTAGTTCTCGAGTTTCTTCGGTGACTTGCTTTCAAATCAAACACAGGTGAATTTGACTTTGCGGGTGCCATGTTGGCCGCATCATTGTTTCCCTCAGTTGCAAAAACATCAGGTTTTCCAGTCAAAATTGATGCTAGCTGCACTGAATAGTATGGTGAGGGTGGGAATTCGCAGGCTTGAAATTGTTCCGAAACGTTGGTCTCATTGCTAGGAATAGCAAGTTGAGATGGATTTCGGTTAGAACTTGGAGGTTGATAAATTTCACTCCAAAACACAGGAGACTCTAATGCACACCTCTCAACTTCAATGCGTCCAAATTTTCTTGTATCAGACTCATCGTCTATTTCCTGTTTATCCTTTGGACATGCCTTTTCAATACCGGCTACTTGAGATTGATTATTGTTGCTATCGTCTTGATTTTCGTCAAAACTAGTGCGGAGTGGAAACTCAGACAAAGTGTAAGTCAGCTTTCTTTGGCGGACAACCTTTTGTTCATGGTCGCTGCTGTTATTGACTGGTGAGAGATCTAAAATGCGGACTGGAGACTCAGACAAAGTATAAGTCAGTTTTCTATGGCGGACAACCTTTTGTTCATGATCGCTGCTATTATTGACCGGCGAAAGCTCTAAGGGAGTGTACCAGGAGACGTCTGACTCAACGGGGGTGTGCCAGCGAACGGGAGAAGTTTCTGGAAGCGGTTGCGTTGAGGTGTATATAGGGGAGTCGAACCAGGTGTCAATTGGTGAGGTGAGCAAGACGGCTCGATCTGTTGCGTCCAAGGACTCTGTAAATTTAAAATTATCCATTGATAATATTAAAAAAGATTTAAGATTCGGTGATTTCATTCACTCATTTCATTCACTTCAATGTTTTGTAGAAACATCAGGTAAAGTTTCAACCTTGAAGATAAGGGGATCTAATAAATGATGACCCAAGAAAAGAAAGATGATGGACAGTTGCAGATGAGCTGGACAGAAAGATATGAAAGAGGATCTGTGGGCCCTGCCTATGGACAAAAGCGAGGAAAGGGGGGGGGGGGTGATAGTAGTGCTGATAGTAGTGATAGTAGTAGATCTACAATATACCCACTGTTACTGTAGCATGTCATAAACACAAACTGCTATAAATTGATAAGAAAGTACTAGCACTGCACTCCAGTACTTTCGTTTGCAGTTAGTTTTCATGAGTGCCCAGTATTGCTGTAATTTCTTTCTTTAGAACTTGACAATTAATATTGATTTAAAGTGCAATACTCCACTCTGAAAACTCGTACAAAATCGGCGTTTGGGCAATAAACAAGCAATAATTCTCCGTGTTGCAATGTGGCAAAAATACATCCATCAAGACTTAAGTGGAGGAAGATAAAATATTGGTTTGAAATCACAATTTAAACCTTATTTACATAGCCTATTTAATAAAGGACACTGTATATACATATGTTGCAGACTTGTTACAGCAGATGTTTGTATTTTTATTGTAAAGCTATCACTAGAGCTTTTCTAGTAAATTAAAAAAAAAACTTACAGTTCCCAAAGTATATTCGCCTGGCTCTGATTTATAGGAGATTTGTATGAAGTATACAACTACAGTACAAGTATACAGTATATTAAAGCACAGTAAGATCAAATAATTCTATAAATAATAGTAATACCTTTATTTCTTTCAATTCGTTCTTCTGGTATTCGTATCATAATTGGACTATTATTGCCTTACGTATGCCAAATTAATTAACATTAAATGTAAAATTAGGCTAATTTGAGAACCTCATCTCATTGTTACTAATCTTGAAGCCTACTGACTTCAATTTTCATTTTTTTTTAAATTAATAAAAATGTTAATCGCGTACAAATATTTTAATGAATGCATCCGATTAACCTCTTCAATCGCCTCACTAAGTAACCTAATAGGCAGGCTACATTGTTTCGAGTTACGGTACGTATCCGACTAAACCTCAGCAATTTCCTATAAATTTTGATTTCCCTGAAATGTCAAGAATCGTTGACATGGCTTAAATCTGGCCAATATATGACAGTTATTTAAAAATTAGCAAAGTAATGTAAATATGTGGAGATTGGAGATATAGAGAGAGCGGGCAGCAGCTATGAAAGAATGCTGTGTCGTGTTGGGAATCTGCCAGCACTAGTGGAGGCTGCACCGAAATAGCTCGCCACACAAATATTGCCTTCAGGAAAAACCCTGTTGTACCGTGTTCCTCACTCACCAAACTAGTGTTGCTTTCAGGAACTGTACCGTACCTAATATTCCTCAACCGCACTACACAACTATCATCTTTAATAGAATCCCTTTTTGGGTGTTCCGTGTTCTCCACTAATCAAAAAATGTTGCTTTCAGGGAAACCCCTGTTGTACCGTGCTCCTCACTCACCAAACCAGTGTTACCTTCAGGAACTATACCGTACCTAATATTCCTCAACCGCACTTCGCAACAATCATCTTCAATCGAATCCTCTTTTGCGTATTCCGTGTTATTCACATATCAAAAAAGGTTGCTTCGAGAAACCACCTGTTGTAGGCCCACGGTATTCCTCACTCACCAAACCAGTGTTGCCTTCAGGAACAGTACCCTACCTAATATTCCTCAACCGCACTACACAACTATCATCTTCAATAAAATCCTCTTTTGCGTGTTGCGTGTTATTCACTCATCAAAAAATGTTGCTTTCAGGGAAACCTCTGTTGTACCGTGCTCCTCACTCACTAAACCAATGTTACCTTCAGGAACAGTACCCTACCTAATATTCCTCAACCACTTCACAACTGGCATCTTCAATAGAATCCTCTTATGCGTGTTCCGCGTTCTTCACTCATCAAAAAAGGTTGCTCTGAGAAAACCCCTGTTGTACGGTGTTCCTCACTTATCAAACCAGTGTTGCCTTCAGGAACTGTACCCGAGCCCCTGCACCTTCATTTGATTTGCTTGCGGAAGTGGGGACCAATAGAAGGTCTGCCATCATTTGGCCTCAAATTTTCGCGCCAAATGAAACTCTATAGTTATCTTATGGTACCTAACCCAAGATTTTTAAAACAAAAAAAAAATTGTCTTTATTAAATATTTAGGCCGTCTAACTTCACTATTATAATTAATATGCTTTCCCAAAATAACTGAAAATTATGTGGATTAAAAATAAACAATAGCATCAAATAAGTTCAATCATCCAAAACAGCAACTATACTGTAAGGTACCAAATGAGATTTAAAATGTAGAAAATGCAAAATTAAATTATAGGCAATAATAACAGGGGAACAAAAAGGCATTTTCTCTTAGATTTTAAATAAAATACAGAATACCCCCTGTTGTGAGCCCAAAAATGGCGGAAGTCAAATGACCATGCGACACTAGCGCCAATGGTTCTTCTATTGTATTATATAAGTTATTTGACTGTACCATATCTAATATTCCCCAACCACTACTCAATTGTCATCTTCAATAGACTCCTCGTTTGCGTGCTCCGTGTTATTCACTCATCAAAAAATGTTGTTTTCAGGAAAAACCCTGTTGTACCGTGTTCCTCACTCACCAAACCAGTGTTACCTTCAAGAACTGTACCCTACTTAATAATTCTCAACCACTTCACAACTGGCATCTTTAATACAATCCTTTTTTGCGTGGTCCGTGTTCTTCATGTGGTAATAATGGCCCATTATATCATTTCATTTCATTTCATTTCACACATCAAAAAAATATGTTGCTTTTAGGAAATCCCTGTCGCACCATATATTCCTTAACCACTACCCAACTATCATCTTCAGGAGAAGTCTGTTTTCTGTGCTCCGTGTTTCTCACTTATCATTAAAATGTTGATTTTATAAAAACTCCCGTCGTTTCCGTTTCCCTTCAAGAAACATCTGTTGTTCCTCCATCACTACAAAAATGTTGTCTTCATCGAAACCCTACCTTACAGTGTGCCTAACTGGATACACTTTCTACTTAACGTGTCCGGGCCTAGGACACGTTGATACAAAATGTTGCGGCCTGGATGGCCTTGTCATTGGCGTCCAAAAGATCCGTCTGGGATACAGCTTCTCCCAGTCCCTGGCAGACTGGATACCCTGGATACTTAGACAATTCTATAGACTGCTAATACCGTATATAAAGAAGGCAATGAGGTTCATTTGTGACGTCATTTTGTAGATGGCAGCACCAGTTGCACTGATATCAAAGCGTTGATTTTTCCATAAGCCTCAGTACTATTTTAAAATTATTTTATTTATGTATTATTTGAAAGTGATATTTTTCTATAAATCATGGAGAATATATATATTAAATTATATGCAGCGAAATAAGGTCCAGTAAAAATATTATAAAAAATATTCAAAGAATTAATTAGATGCTAAGAGCTTAGCTTTCACATGCAAATGGCGGCCATTTTGAATAATATGGATATCGGTTTGTCGTCAGCGAACCTAGTGACCAAAACTGTCCCTACAGAACCTCATTGAGACATCTTTCAATTATACCGAACCCACCTATTCAAGTTAGAGGTTTCGGCTATAACACTCAGGTAGGTCGATCTTGGACCGCCTGTTTTACATGCTTAGTGACGGATATCCTCCTGAAAGATGATTGTGAGCACCTTGGCGCCTCATCGCAAGAATGTAAACGCGTGCCAAAATAGAAGCCCCCGGTTAATCACTGACATACCCTATACCACCAATACCGATAATTAATGTCGTACATCAGCACTTAAACTATTCTAGCTTACAGACAGGGTTGTGCTGTCCATAAGGGCCAGCGGGACTCTTCCCCTGTGCCCTTGCTCAAGAACAATGTCGGCACCCTTCACAGGAGAGACGTTTTCGAAAACCAATTTAAAAATATACCTTTCGGCTATGGCCGATCAGGTGTAGGGAGATTCCGCAGACCCTGCTTTTCCTCTACGCTACTCAGAGGCGTAAAGTTTTAGAATGATGGCGGGGGCAAAACTAAGTAGACCTTATGACGTCATCATTGAAGAGATTGAAGATGGTATGGTACGCGCATAGACATAGTAAAACTATAGACTCATCGTAAACATTCGGGTTGAAGCCGCTTGACTTCGGCTATTTCCGTAGTATAGGACCAGATTGAGCCTTTTGCCATTTGATACCATGTTAACATTTTATTTTTTATTTGATTATTTAAAGATTATTTAGAACGGAAAATCATGCCAGCTAACCAGCAATATTTTTATGCAGAACTTGGAGTACTTTTAATTTACATTTTAAACAATATTTTTAGCAAAGTTTTCCCTACTTTTAGATAAAAATAAATTTTTTTAATGCAGATCTTTCAGTACTTTGAATTTAAATTTTAAACAATATATATATAATAAATGTAAATAATAAATATAATTATATATGAAACAACAAAGAAAACTATAAAGAAAACATATAATAAAGCTATTAAATTTGAATTTCCCGCCAAAATGCACTTATGAGGGGGCGTGGTCGTGGCTTCAGTCCTCCAGCACAGCCGAAATACGACACGGTGGCTCCATAGTTTTATTAGCTCCATGGGTACGCGGTATCTGCGCCATGTTGAATATTGTTCGGGGCCAAAAGTAAGAGCAATAGCCTCGAAAAATACGGAACTCATCAGTGAAAAATAATGACAACTGGTGACCCCTTTTGTTTCGACATGATATTAAACGCGCGACATACTTCTACACTTTTATGACTTCATCACCACTAAAAACTAATATTGAGTTCTTAATGCGCTGTTTACATTTTTGGATATAAATTAAAAGGAGCCACACAACTAGCCTAGGTACGTAGGTAATAAACGACAACGCAATATTGTAGACTAAGCTGACCTGGGCTGATTGGAAGCAAATTTGAGAGTGCTACGGAATAAAATAGCGTGTCTTTGCCACTTTGGAGACTTTTGACGTGTATATACAGTATATCCATGGGCGTAGCTAGGATTGGCTCAAGGGGGAGGGGCAGGTTCAAAATTTGGATTAAATCAATTGGTTTTCGTGGGTTTATTTCAATTTTTTTAATATAAACATTAAAATTTGATTTATTATGTCTAGTTCTCCGCACTTTTTTATATTGTTTAAATTCATCAATGAAAACCCAATTCTATATAGTGTTAACTCGTCAATTCTTTAGGGAGGGGGGCATGGCCCCCCTGCACCTCTGGCTACGCCTATTTATACGTCTTGATGTCTCCGTTTGGGGAAAGATTTGCCAATCTGATCCGACGTTCAAATGTTATCTAGGGAAAACAATAATATTTTGAGTATTTTCGTGACGGTTGCCCTTATCGGCTTGGTCCATGTACAGTATACAGTCGACATTCTGTTGGCATCAAATCAACAAACTATCGAACTGCGGTGGAAAGCTGAGTTTTTCCGGTGAAGATGTTGACGAAACGTTTGAAAGTACGCTCTCAAAACGACCACGGTCTATCATCCAGGATTCTACTGCTTCATCACTTATAGTATCATCGTGTAAGTTTATCGTAATAGACTACTACTAACACAGCTGGACAAAGTAGCGTTTCGTCTTAATTTCGGGTTGATAGGTAGTGGTGGATTTACCAATAGGCAACTGAGGCCAAGGCTGTAGCCATGGGGGGGGGGGGGGGTTCATGGGGGTTCAACCCCCCCCCACGAAATGAAATGGCTTGACACTAGATAGAATCGGATTTTGTGGGAGGAACTACTATGTAATAATAATGACAATTCGTATATTTTTCTAAAATGATTGGCGTAACAAATTATTTTGTTGGCCCCCTTAACCTGAAGGTGTGCGGGGTACCTACCAACTCAAGTTGACAAAATTAATTATAATAATGAAGTAATTAAAAAATAAAAATAGTAATATAGATACAATAATACAACAATACATATTTATACCCTATAGTTATTATATATAATCAGCCAAGTAGGCAGCATTAACTGGCAGCAGTGCCTCTGGTATACTCCAATGCGGCCCTTATATACTACAAAAACATACCTGTACAATGAAGTTTCTGAAACAACCCCCCGAAAGAAAATCCTAGCTACGGCCTTGACTGGGGCGAATGCCGGACTGTTGCCGACTGTCCGCGTGCGTACATTAAAGATTTTTGTGTGCATATTATGCAAAAATAAAATAAAAATAATAATCAGATATTAAGGAATCATATTTCAAATTTAGGCGCGCATTTTTGTTCAGTGTCAGTTAAGGATAAGAAAGTAGCTTGTTTTGATTATAAACATTTTTAAAAAAATAAAAAATAGTGGTTTTATTAGTGAACCCCCCCCCCCCCCCGCCCCACTATACATAAAATAATTATTAATGTCCGCGATAAGTGCGATGCGTTCATCCGCACAAAGCCGAATCCGCCCCTGTTAATAGGTTGCCTTACAGAGATAAACTTGGGAAACTAATTTGAATAGAGCTGGCCATAGTAACGATTAATCTTAGTCGATCAGTCTGTTAGGTTATCTTACAGAGATTCACTTGGGAAACGAAAATAAATAAAGAGCTGGAGAGGTGAAAGAGTTACGGGCCCTCATTATAACCCACCCGAATGCCATTTCCAAAATAAATATTTCACTTTATAAATAGGCCACCACCGGATCAACTACTGATCCTATTTTTGTGGCGCTGCATGGATTCCTCTATGATTTGGAGCGATTATACATTAATTTTACTGCTTTCATATTTATACTTTAGTATAAATAAAAATGTGTGATGGTTAAAATTTTCGATTTCGAGATTTCAACGGATTTGAGGCATCCCGTGGCTGTAGACATTATTAAATATGGCTGCTGTGTAGCCTGCACAAGCTAAGTACTGAGTTTTGACCGGGTCCAGGTATCCGTTCTGCTATTCTGCAATGTGTAAGACTTCGATATTTTTTACGTTGGTACTTATCTCTGATAGTTGGCTTATGGTTAGCGGGTGCCCCGGAAGGGGTATTACGGCAGTTAATATATTTCCATAATTTGAGGTCCGTGAAACCGAATAAAGTGGTTTTTACAAAGTGTCTGTCTGTCTGTCTGTCTGTTGGGAGATTTGTGGGCAAACTACTCTGTGGAATTTAACGAAATTTGGCAAGTAGGTTCACAAAAATCATGCCTCGGAATCAGTTTTTATATTGGGCTAACTTAATTTAGGGGGTTTTGCCCTCCAAGAAACGATAAATATTTTTTCTCAAAATGACCTCTACGATTTTATTTAAATTCACATGTAGTAATAATAAAAATAATAATAAAGACTTTATTGAAGAAAAAAATTGTGCAGATACAGCGAGATTAGGGCCTATGGCCCTCTCTTACACCTAACTGTGCATATCAACTATAGTTTGATTGAAAATTAATTTTGTAAACTACATTCATACAGAATATCAGTCATACCTTAATTCCATTCAAGATAACAATCATACTAATTGTACCGAGTTGTAATTAATGTAAACCATACCCAATACATGGCCCTCGATTGTTTTGTTCTGGGGACAAGAAATAGAAAGAACCAATTTGCATGAAAAACGACTTAACTATTATCTTTCTGCGGGATCTTTCTATCGATGCTTCCTTCCTAACTTCACGTATAGGTATGTTTTAGGTGTTAAAAAGTTACAAAACCGAACCGGTTGCTTCCCCAAGCAGCGTTTTGGTTTCGACAAAAAAAAATTTTTTGAAAACATTATGGATTATGGAGATTTATATAATATCGTTAAGATCGTCACTTCAGAAGAAGTCTCATTGTTAATAATGTAAAAATTGCATAGGCGGCTATTCCACTTGTCAATATTCCGTCATTTCTGCATCAATAATTGATGAGATGACATACTGTTTAGAGTAAAGAAAAAAATCTCATCAATTATTGAAGAAAAATTAACAAGTGGAATAGTCGCCATAACGCATAATACATAAAATAGTTGTTCAAGTAATCGACAGTTAATTCTTAAAGAGCGAACATAAGTGGAAATTCTTCCCAAGCAGCAATGAAAATTCAAGATAGAGCTTTGGGTCCATTTCCAAATGGTTCCGATGAAATAATACAGCGGTTGTCCCGCCCACCTTAAATTCTGCTGTTGCCAAGAATGTTGTGTATAAAACTACTCCAGCTTGCGCACTGATACACCAACCGAGACGCAGTTCTCTGTACCCTACCCTTACAGATGACCTCTGACTGTCCCTTAAGTTTCCGTACTGCTCCTAAATCCTGTTGAAATCGTACCTATAATGCAATATTAACAGTACTACTCGTACGTTCTAAATGCAAGGGCGGAACTATGAATTTGGGGCCCTGTGCAAGGATTGCAAATGGGGTACCCCTAAATTATTTTAAATTTTTAGATTACAAATGAACTAGGTTAGTGTACCCCATGGGAGTTTACGTATTTAAAAAAAACTGTAGACTTCACGGACTTGTTCGTAAAATTGTAAACAAGGGGGGGGGTCTCCCCCACGAGGAATTGTTCGAATACGTTGTAAAACCGTGTATTTCTTTATACACAACGTTAGGCCATGCGCGAGTACCGGCTAGTTCTCAAGGAGGCGTGCGTAGTAATCAATTAATAAGGTACCGTAGGTAGTGCGTTTTCACTAGTGGGAAATTTCCCATGGCAGCCGGTCACTGCCCCACATGTCAATTCCCTTTCAATTCCGGACTGACTAGTGATGGAATCGGACCGGATTTCGGAACGGACCGATCCGATCGAGAAGCGAAAATAAATTGAATAAAATAAAAAACAGTTCTCGGTCTTGGTCCGAACCGGCACATACTAGCAGACTGTCCAGCAATCTGGCGTTCACGTTTGGAACACTTGGAGTTTGCGGTGGCCTAGTGTCAAATGAACCTCAGCCCACGGGAGCTTCTGAAGTTCAGCAATGTGAACAAATTGCAGTCGAAGAGCAGGGCGGACTTATGGGCCCAACTAGCGGTCTGAGTCCCTGAAGCCCTTAACAACAACAATAACAACAACAACAACAACAACTACTACTACTGGTCCGAACCGTCCAACACTATTCCAAACGATTTAAGGTGGTTCCCCCCGCAGTTAGGAGTAATTATCCCTGCTGGTAAATGTTTGTTTGAGTTCTGCCAACAGTAACGTCAGTAACTTCTGCTTCTCAGAATGTCGTCTATTTTTTTTTAAAAAATAGATTCGAGCCTGTAGGATCATGTACACGTGTTTAGGGTGACCTGCAACCCCCCTCCCCCCCCCCCCGTCTTAGTGCGTTTATCCTTAAAAGAAAATCCGACTACGAATTTAGTTTTTTGTGCAAAGCCGATTTTCACTATAAATATCGATATCCAATAAGGGTATAAAAACAGATAAAAACTTCCGTAACCAAAATAGTCTATACATTAGGCGGGGTTTCCACATACGCCAATCGTCAATGAGAAATATGGTTTTGACGTGGTAGCAGAATTTTTAGTGTGTCTTTAATGTCTGCTAAGCCTTCATGTCGAACCCCGCCTTAGGAAAATCTACATTTCGATGATTTGTTTTGGTGGTTTGTTGTGATATTTTTGACAACTCTGATATTTCATGAGATATTTTGTTTTTACACTTATAAGGCTTTTCCCCCTCCCATTGTCTCTTAATGGTAACTGTTGAGAAGCTTAGGTTATCTGTTTGCATTGGAAAGAACCGGTCCGAGTTTACTCGAACATGCTTTCCAATTTATCAAGTATTAGCTAGAGAAAATGAGTAATTTCATGGTAAATAATTTTCCTATGGTTAAATTTCGGATATCTCGGGGGGTGGGGGGGGGGGTGTCCACCTGACGTCACTGGAGGTGAGGTAAATTTTAGATAGGTCAGACCAACACATTACCACACAGTAATTATGGCAGGGCATGAAATGCATTTGAGCGTGAATTTTCTATCATTTTTTCAAAAAGTTTTTTTTGCACAAAACCAATTAGTTTTTTGGGAAAGCAACCTGTCCCGTTTCGTTACTCAATTTAACACCTAAAACATGCCTGAAGGTAGAAATCATAGATAGAAAGGATCCGCAAAAAAATAACTTTTTAGTCATTTTTCATGAAGTTTTTTATTTTTTTACCCCCTGAAGCAAACTATGAAGGGGAAAGCGACCCCCCGCATTTTGTCAACATGAATAACGACTACAATATATGTGAATTTAAAGGAAATCGTTGGAGCCGTTTTTGGGAAATAATTTTTTTAGACGTTTTTTTTTGGTGTATTTGTAGATTAAAACCCCCCCAAGTTGAGTTAGCCCAAAATAAAAAAATTGGTTCCGAGGCATAATTTTTGTAAACCTACATGCTAAATTTCATCTAAATCGACCGAGTAGTTTGCCCGGAAATCGATGAACAGACAGACATAGCGACAGAGCGACAGACAGACATTTCGTAAAAACCACTTTTTTTGGTTCCTGGGACCTCAAAACGTGTAAATTCGTTGAAATCTCGGAATCTAACATTTCGACCATCACAAAGCTTTCCTTATACTACGTATAAATTGGAAAGCAATAATAATTATGGTAATTGACGGGCTGATGGCAGACTGTCGGTCGGTAGTACCCAAACTCACCTTAAGGCAGCATTTACCCGCAGGAAAAATTGCTGCTCCTTGGTGGAGCCCCCCTAGGTGTCAACAGCAACCGGAGATATAATAGAAAATAGTAGATATTCCCTTCTTCTTCTTCCAGCTCTCCAGCAGCCCTAGGTGGGCATTGGCCTGTTCGACAACACTCCTCCATGAGATCTTAATTTTACACTATGCTCTACCACCTGCTACATATCTGCCGCAAACTCCCAACTCGCGGAGGTAGGTTTCTGATTCGCCCATCAAGTGGTTTCGTGGAAGAATTCTAGCTCTAGCCTACATATTTGCCAAGACACGATGCAGTAAATAGCAAGGGCGGATTTTGCCTCCAATGTAGGGGGGGGGGTCAGCGGGCAGGTTCAGTGGATTATAACATTGAAAAACATAATAATTTTTAGTTCCCACTGTAAACCCATTGTTATCTAGTGTAAGTTAATTTTTTTTTTTGGGGGGGGGGGTCCAGACCCTCTGCCCCCCTAAAATCCACCCTTGGTAAACAGCCCCAATAATAAGTAAATTTAATAATAGTAGTAGTGCGTACCTTATTATGACCCATCACCAATGCCATGCAGAAGCAGGTATATAAAATGATCTTAAAACTGAAGCAGACCTGGGCCTAGCGGCTAAATGTTTTTTAGAGTAACTAATAGTTGGCATTCTTTCCTTGTACAAAGCCGAAATTTGAGTCAGTCAAGTGGCGGCACAAAATTTGTATTGAATTGTTAATAATTGAGCATATAATAATATGAAAACGAAAATTTACCCGAGCGAAATATAATGTGTCTCATAAGTTTTCCTCCAAGTTACTGAACTTAACTTTTATAAGGACCGCACCCACCAATTTTTCTCTAAGATTTTCTGGTCACCTCCCGATTGTTTAAATTGTTTTTCGAAAACATCTGTCCTTTGAAGGGCGCCATTTTGGTTTATGAGGGATGAGCCCCCCCTAGCCCCTATGGCCAGCACAACCCTGCACAATTGTAGATCGTTTTATCTATACTTAACTGCTTGCAGATATTTAAATTATGTGCCAAGTATATAGTACCTACTGTACGTAAATATTGAATAGAAAATAGGTTTCATGAATAATAATAATTCAAAAACAATTACAATATTATAATATATGTGCAAAACACTGAGCAGTTTAATAAGCAAAACATATCGTATTTGGATAACCGCGGTAGTCTATTGATAATTTTATACCCGAACCGTAACCTACCATTATATAAACATTAGTTTAGTGCGATCCTAATTTAAGACGAACCTAGCTTATACATTTTTGGGATATGAAGCCAACCAAATAAAAAAATGTAATTGTACCATTCTGCTATTCGATAAGGGAGTTCTTAGTTGTGTAATGAACAGTTCAGATAAATCAAGACTAATCCATAAATTTATTATAGAGCAAAAAAATTGAGTTTTCAACATTCATGCGAAATTTTGGGAAACTTAAGTTGAAACCAATTTTACAGCAACTAATAAAAGCGTGACTATAAACGAAGCAGAATATTAATCCGCTTGATTTGGCCATAGGGTAATTCAAGTAATATTTTGACTAGTTGTATTACCGTAGAATACATCGTATTAAAGCTTAAGTACAAAATTAAAACAATATTAAGCTAAGAGAATAAGAAAAGTTTTTGCAAGGCTGCATTTCGCTCAAATTTCAAAACTAATATTTTGAATTTGCTATTCTTAATCGCCTACTCGTTTCATTTCTGGAATCCTTTGACACATTTTATGATACCTGTCATATTAATGCGTACATTATACTGTACCACAATGCTTGACTTACTACTTTCTTTTTATTAAATAAAAAGACAGAGTAGTCCTAGTATAGGTACCTGAGAACTTATATAAGAACCTCACCATTTTCACTAAATAATTTCCTTAATTAGGGAGGCGTATCAAATCATTCCGCGCCCTGAATTTCAAGTTCTTGATTTTAGGTAAGCTAAATACAGCCGGGTTAGAAGCATATAAATAACCTTCACCAGTTTTCGATTCACCACCACCGAATTGCTTTAAATTTTAGAAGCTAGCAAGACCTCCATTCACGTTTCAATTAGCGTACTTTTTATTTTTATTATTTGGCTCGTGAACCCGTGAATGGTATTTGCAGTGTATTGGCAGTGCCTCGTTTCGGTGTTCCGTCCACCGGCCTCGAAGCGCGTCACTGTCGCAACTATGACCGTTCCCTGTCACCAGCAGTTGGCCACCATCACCAGACCCGTTTCCCAGCAGAGTTACAAGTACGCTGAATTGCGAAGACCACGTATCTCACCTGGTACTTGAAGAGTGGCACTGCAAGCGGAAGAGCCCGCCAAATTTGTTGCTGTACATGTATAAGTTCCGGCATTAACTGAAAAGAAACAGGGAAATACATTGGCGATGTAAAAGTAACTTCGTGACTTATATTAAGAACAAGGGGGAAGTACTTGCTGCCGACGATGTGCAATGTTAGTATGGAGCTGTTTCAAGAGGCCGCCCATCTGTTGGTCTGTCCGAAACTATTATGCCCCTGCGCAGTTGACGATTAAGCTAATTCAAAGGTCACACAATATTGTAATATTTGGACATTGTATACGCGAAGCAAGTAACTAGTCCTAAGGTGATTTCGATCCTTCTGATTCCTATAGGCAAAGTCAAAACGTTTTCGATGTAGTAGGATTATTCATGTGCGCGACTAAGGCACTGTGGAATGCTGTTGAAATGGTCAGCTCAACTCTCTATACTAAATGAATGAATGAATGAATGAATGTATTAAATATAGAACAATTTAAATACAATAATTGTAAAGCCCCAATTTACCCTACTCTAAAACTAAAGAAAAAAGAAAAAAAATCAATTAGACTTAATTTAACTTATTAAACTACACTTACATATTAATAACAGATCTCTCGTAAACACATAACAGTCTAGTCCACTATTTCAAATAAAGATTCCACCTCTTCCCGTCTCATCAGCCATTCCCGGACGAATATTAATAATTATGCCCTGTACACATAAGCAGTTCAACTGGGACTCCGGCTTAGACGATATAATAGTAAAATAGACATATCAGCCCAGTTTACGCATTCTGGTACTTAAACATCGTACGCTACGCTGGACGTAAACTAATTTATAATGGGCTTCTACATATATTTTACTCCTACTGTCCATGAGAGGGCACTGTCGCAGTTGAAATTCCCTTTCTGTGCCGGGCCTAAGGAATTTCCACCATTTATTTTTAATTTTGATCGCCACAAACGAACTACCGACCCAGAATGTGCATGGTAAATAATATTGGGCCTAAGCCTGCACCCTGTTGCACACCAAGGTAAATTACCTTTATATGCAGGTGAGATAGTAAGTCTGCAGACGCCGTTTTTGTAGTATACATCGTGGGTCTGATCCTTTTCAATGATCCTTCCGTCTTGGCTCCATAGAACGTTTGGGGTTGGTTCAGCTTGCACGATGCACTCGAACCGGGCCGGTTGTCCGCTTACCACAGCTATGTCTCGAAGAGGCTGAAGCAAATAATTAGTGGTGTAATACAGACTAGTTAGATAAGTTTAAGATTACTCTAAGGTACCCAACGAATTTCGAACTGATGAGAATATAATACTAGCGACTCCGAGTAAGTAGGAACTCGCAAAGTCAGTTCACTTATTTCGTTGCATGCAAGATTATCATCATAGGTACGTATTATAATGTATTTTATTCTTTTGGATTAAGCACGGATGGATCGTATTTTCACATTCTCCGTGATAAGATAAAAATTTTCGCCTTATTAGTAATTAACAACTCCGACTATGGCTCGGTGGTGCCTGAAGGATTCTACACTCTACATAAGTTAGAAGATTTATTACATTGCATTAATTGCATACATTAAGATAATAATTTAATACTAATATGGATTCGGGACTCCTTCACCTCAGCGAGAATGGGAGTTGACTGACAAGTGGATTATAGTGGATTCCGAACCACTTACGGAACATAATACAGTCACACAATTCAGGGGTGATCAGGACTCGGCACGCACTGATGGACTGACAACTGGTGGTCACAGTGCTGTGAGCCCACCAAGTTTGCTGCAGTTTGGAACAGGCTTTGTTCTGATGGATTGAACTTGGTATGGCCGTTGGCTTTATATTAGTTTATGGACATTTATTTAAAATAAGTGGTAGACACTCACAGTAATGAATGATGGTGATTTGACGGGTTCTGTGGATTGCTGGCCGACGTGTATTGGTGTGTGACTAACGGGAACATCTGTTGAAGGAGCTGCAACATTTAACAACATTAAATAATTACTAATAATAAATAAATAATAAGTATGTTTACTAAGAATGTACGATATAACCTGCTAGGTCCTACTAACTTAAATGTAGTATTTACTCTAAGGGTACATTGGGATGAGAGTGGGGCCGATTTTGGAATCAACAGGATATTATGCTAGTAGCTATAGGCTTGTAGCAGTCCTATAGGTGTTATAGTTGACGTGATGGTGAAAAAACCACTACAAAACTGTAAAACAGGTTATTTTCATTGATTTTTTTTTCAAAAAAGACGTTATACGCATCAAACTTTAAATTGACGGCGCCCCAGAAAATTTTCGGAGAAAATGTACTTTTTTTGTATGCGATATTACCATTGAACGAACCAAAATATATGATTACACAGAAGAAGGAAAAATATTCTCAAAATGCAAAAGAAACTTTAATATTAATGGTAGTACAGGAGACCGTTGCTTTGATGAAACAAGCATACAATACATACAACTATACTATACACAATAGCTCTATTTAATGTTAAGCTACGAAATGATCTGCGACTTACAAGGATAGTAATGAAGGTAGTGATTACAATTAAATGATATACAGTAGGCTACACAATCCAAATTGATATAACAAATGAAAACTATAATGCAAAGCGAAATCGTATTGGTGCAGCCCATGCCTATTCTTTTTGCAGTATACAAAGACTAAATTTTAAAAATACAAAATCATGCTAAGCAAGAAACATGCCTAAGCGTAATATAAAAAATTAAATAGAAATACCCTAAAATCATTAAGTCATTGTGATTAGACTATATCGGAGAGAGCCATGACTCAATGAGTTGTCATAAAAATAAATAAAGACAATTATTTATTTAAATGGTCAAGGAATGTTAAAATAATATGATCGGCAGCAAAGAATATGCAATATAAAAAGTAGTTTAACACACGTAGGCTATTTTCTATCTATGTTACCGTAGGTACGACTAAAACGTCAAAAAGTAAGTCATTGATGTTGATTTTTAATTTTGCCTAGTGCTGACTAGTTGCCAACATCCGGTTACCAATGATTACTTGTAAAAACCTTTTGCAATGGAATTATGGATAATGACAGAATAAAATAGGTACCATACAAGTCGAAAGTACTTATTTTAAAAATGTGAACTTGATCGATGATGAAAGAAAAGCCATGCAGAAAATAGATAGAATCAGTACAAAAACAATTTCAGTGAAGAGGAACTTGCAGAGACGTGTCAAGCGATACCTGCATGTGGTGCGCGAGGCGACCAGCTAGGCAAACTGGGCGAAAGAGACAGGGGGCTAGGAGTAGCATCAGTACGGCTCCCGGGTATCCAAATATGGGGAGCCGATTTTCTTTTCAAAGCTGCATCTTCCTCGCTTGCCTCACTCTCTGTCTCCCACTTGACACTTTTGTAAGGGGTGAATTTGGCCTGGCGTGGCAACGTCGCATAGCTCGGAATTTTTTGTGTCGTCTCGTGGATTATGGGGAAGTCGATGCTTTCTCTGCGTTGAATTTTCGGCCTCGGCTGCTGAGATGTCCCTCCTACAAGCTTTTTCCCTTCGCCTGGTAGTAAAATGCCGAATTCGTAGCCAAAATCGTATTTAAAATAGATAAGTCCCGTATCGGGATCTATCAACTTTGTTCCTGGATCAAAGAAATTCATATTGAACAAACGAATACACTAGTAATTTACTTCATCAATCAAATTGGAAGCCTTAAATGAAAAAGTGTGTCCTACTGCGGCTATAGCTGTAGATCCGACTGATTTGATTGCATAGAAGTTGTTAGCCTAAACGTGTAATGTCTTACGCATGTGCATTTCATAAACATTTGATATGAACCTCGTATGCACTACGACATCGATTACATGGCGTTCAAATTGTTAGTTAGACGATGATTCTAGATCTACCCTTACCGTATTGTGAGATACGATTTTCATCTCGGTAAGTCTGTGGTTCTGATAACTTAGATGATTTCAAAATTGGCTTTTCCGGTTTCTTGGCATCAGTTATGACATCATTAATAAAACTTTGAGTTTTTGTTTTAAAGCTTTGAGTCATATCTCGCATGTATTTATTTGCATCTAAAATCATAAGCCAGTTGATTAAGGGTAATATTGCAGAAAAGAAGAGGTAAAATTGAGAACCATTTGATAATTTAATAAAATACAAGCAGTTTGGCGCGACTAAAAATTTACTCCGACCAGGACTCCGTTCACCCAATTGGTGGACAATCATACTACTAGGCAAGCCGATGATTTTTATTTCGGCGCGTTGCTACAACTAAAGAATTAAAGGGACTGCGTAACTCTCAGTTGAAAATGACCGCCTGTGTATAATGACAGCCAGGGGTATTCTTGGACAGACGGACTTAGTGAATTTATAGCAGTGATATTAAAAGGACTTACCAAAATTTAACAACTGCACGAACCACGAAGATGTACTACGAAGAAGCTGCTTTAAAATTTAGAATGTAAACGCAGTCTATCGTACTTGTAAAAGTTGATACGGTACTTACAATTTGCCGCACCTTGAGCAGGAGCATAACCAAACTCGGGTGGCTCTCCAGGGGTCAACTGGATATCCCATTGCGGAATCTGGGCGGGCTTTCGAGAGACAAGAGGTGCACTGGTACATCTAGTCTTTGGAGCTTGAACTGTTTTAAACGACGAAGGTTCTGGAGGAAAGCGAATACCCTCCATGTCACTCTCATAGTCGCTTTCAGGGTGCATTCGAGCCGGAAACTTTGTAACTGGAGGCCCTTTATGTTGTTTTGATATTCGTTCTTTCCCAAAAGATATCACCCTTGTCGTTTGCTGCATATTGACGGTTCTTTGGCTAGTTTCTGTTGATTCTTTAAAACTCACAACATTGGATGTCTCTACAGCTTTAGGAAACGCTGGAGCAAATGCCATTTCTGGTGGAGAACCTGGTTTTAGGTTGAATTCTACAGGAGGAGCTTGCTTTGGCGTAAGAGGTTTTGGTTTAAATAGCGTCTGTGCCGAAGAACTGGATGTAACAGTCTCGTCGAACTTATAGGTTTGTCTACTTGTTGGCGCTGGAGCGATTGGTTCGAATTTGGGTCGGGAAGGTGCTTCTGAGCGCGACCAAGGAGTTCCTCTAATCTCCGCGTCACTCTCGTACTCACTGAGTGATTTAGTTCGCTCTCCAAAGGACTTGCTGGGAATTTGTTGAATTATTTTGGGTGAAATTAATTCCTGCAAAGAGACGAGTCATTTAGTAGGTAAAAAGAAAACATGATGTGCAAATAAATGAGCACATAAAAATAATGATAGGAAGTACGTCCATTTACGGACTACAACCCAGGTTTTAAATACCGTAATCTTGTCAGTCAAATGCAAATTAATTACTGTACCCATCGTTTTTAAGTTTATCAGTTCGCTATATCCAAGACATGGTGCTGGTAGGTGTCTTACTTTATTTTCAAATGACAATATTCTCTAATCTAAACTGACTTTGGTTTAAAATTTTCTATTAACAATCACCTTGCTATACTATGGTGCGTTCAAACAATAGGGCCAGAGGCATAATTGCCAGAAGTAGAAAGGCTGTTAGAAGTAACTTGACAGCCCATTGAGGTAGAGGATCGTCTGTCATGACCACTGCTTGATGCATCACGGCAGCCGTGTTTTTCCCCTCCCGGTGAAGGTGGAACACTCATTAAGGCCTGGGTGGAAGATATTTCCTTTCTTACATCGAATCTCGTATCTAGACCTTTCATTTCTTAGCCCAGTCTACCTAATAGACTACTTGTTAGAGATAATAACATTTTCAAAATAAATCCTACAAAGTAATTTCTAACTGAAATAAAACAAAAAAAAAAAAACACACTGATACGTTATCATTCACCAGTCATGCTTTGCCAATGGGACTCAAGCTGTCCCATTAGTCCCCCAAAAGCCAAAATGGACAAAGTTAATTAAGCCTGGCTACATTTCCACGTGCAGTTGAACCAGTATGAGCCAAAATTAACTAACTCGGTTTAATACCTAAATTATGATTGAGTTGAATTGGTTCTTTTGGTCAATTGGATAGTCATTATTAATTTAAAGACAACGGAGGGGAAAAAGAATCACGGGTGTAAACTATCAAATTTCACATAACATATCGATATATAAAATCGTCTCCTTTGTAACTTTGTAATATTTTGAACACATTGTCATAAGGGTTAACTTAGTAAAATATCACATAATTTTTATTTATGTGATATTTTACTAAGTTAACTCTTATGACAATAACATATCGATCTTAGAGTTATAATTCAGGTGTCTTTAAGTAGAAGAATTTTTCCTCTTCACTTTGATTTACATTATGTAGGTTACTTGGTTGGTAAAAAATAACGAACACTGTTCAATTCGGAGGACTTTCAAATCTGTCTGTTCATTAGTGTTCAATCCCATCCTAAATATTAAAATGACGTCTCATTTATGACTCTACGATCGATATTTCATGAGAAATTAGATATTTAAAATGAACTGTGGGAGTGTGCGGTTTACTATTAAAAACTCTGTAGCCAAACAACACTGATAGCTTTCTACATGTTACACACACTACAAAGCCATTCACGAACAACAAATTTTCAAACGTGGAATTAGAACACCAACAGACCTCTTGCCGGGTAGACTTTTTGAGGCTTTCTATCGTCTGAGCAACATGGGACGTGCGTAACGACGTCGTCTGTCTGCGAGAGAAGCTGTCTTCGGTGTCGGCCATGTACCCACTGTCAGGTGGCACTATTCTCTTCTCAGATTTACCCTTGGCATGAAGTAGTTCTGGAGGAGAGCCGGGCTTCAGTTTAGGAGGAGAAGCAGTGTTCTGTTTTTGTGCTGCATTGGTGTACAACTGCTCAGTAACTTGTCTCTTTGTTTCTGTTGACATTTTTTTCGTTGAAATGTTGGACGGTGCTTGATTGTTTGGTACTTCGAACTTTGAAGGAGGCAATGGTTCGGGTTCAGTGCTCATTGGTCTGCGAGGATGTGTAGTTGATGGAGCCCGCACATGCCGAAATCTTGGTTCCTCACCTTCACTCTCGTAAGGCCGCCATTTAACAGGTATCCGTGAGTCGTAGTCACTCTCATATTCACTGTCAGCAAAAGCCCCCTTAATAAACTTGTTCGGAGTAGGAGGTGGAGGACACCTTGTTTGTTTTGGTTTGACAGGCTCTGCTTTGTATGGGAATGGCTCCAAGTCTGGAAACTTTTCGAAAGGCTTCGAATCCATCGAGTTGGTCCTCCTAACAGCCTTTTTGGGCTTAGGACTCGCAACAGATTGGGGTGGGGGAATGATTCTCACAGCGCCAGGAAGAGTCTTAGACGGTTGCTTGTCTATTACTTTATTAAGGTCTTGCTCGATTGCTTCAACCAGTGACGTCCTTCGTTCTGGTGGAGGGGCAAAGCCTATGGAAGGAGGTGGCCCAGGCTCAAGATTCACATCACTTGATATGGTTCGAACCAGCCTCGGAGCTTGTAATACTTTGGAAAGTGTCTCAGATGTTTCAGTCTGCTGGTATGATGTGGAGGATTGGCTGAAATCTTTAGAGATGGTGGTATCCACGATTTGTCTATCCATGGACCTGGTCTGTCTTATTAAGCGAGATTCAGCAATATAATGTTGAATAGGCCTATTTTGAGTCAACATAGTAGGAGGAGGTGCTGTGTTTGTGAAATCTTTGACTTCTCTCTGATGTTCCACTTTTTTTGTTACCTGCTTCGTCTCTTGAACAGACACAGATGAAATAGACGTCGATGTTTGTTGTTGACTTGTTTTTATGTCATCTGAAGAGAGAGTCCAAGGCAATATCGGTTTCACATCCTCCTCATCGGGGCGTGGAGGCCAGCTTTTAGTCAAATTAGACTCTCGATGCTTATGGGCCCATATTTTGTCCATTGCTATACCTTCTTGGGAAGGTCTTGGAGAGGCTGATCTGTCAATTACTCCAAGTGAAGTAGCAGGCCGAGTGAGGGGTTTATGTTTTGACCATAAAATTTCACTCGGCAAAGGCTCATTTGGTGGCTGCGTAGTAGGTTGTTTTTGGAAGTTGATAGTTGATGATGGTCTGTAAATAGGTTGTGCTGTTTCGGGCTTATTATCAGCCACTAACTGTTGAGAAAATTGCACTTCTCCTTGCTGGGAGGCCACTACTGAAGGAAATATGGGGGTCTCCTTGGATTCTGATTTAACGTGAGCAAAAGCATCGTCTCTTTTTGACGCCCACAACTTCTCCATTTTCAGTCCTTCAGTAGAAGGCCTTGGAGAAACCGGGCGTATTTCAATAGCAGAAGCTGGCCTATATTTTCTGAGTGATGATGATTCCAAGTGTGAGACTGCCTCCGATGTTTCTGACTTTACGTACGACCTTACTGTTTCTGAAGATGCTAATTCTGGAAATTTTCCACATGGGGTCGATTTTGCGTTGGCTATACTTACTAACGGTAGAACGTCGAGTTTCGATGGTACCGGTTCGACCACAGAAGATGTGGCTGTTGGAGGAGGTGGTATTGACACCTGTTGGAGGCTTTGAAACGTATTTGTAGTGCTAGTAATTTCCTTCGTTTCCTCAATTCGTTTTTGGGTCCATAATTTTTCCATTGCAAGCCCTTCTGATGATGGTCGAGGAGAAAGTGGCCTAGTTTCAATGGCTGAAGCTGGTCGAAATATTCCCAATTTATCAGAAGGAGTAACTGGAGAAGTGCTTTTAAATCCTTGAAGTCGCGGGGTTTCATTCCGCAAGTCTGACGTGGCTTCAGGGAGCCTAAGTTTGGTTTCGGGTTTAGCTGGCTCTAAAACGTTTGTAATTCCAGTTATTGGTGGTTGGTATTCTTGATTAATAACAGTTACCTTCTTGTCGACAGATTCTCCTACTTGTTTAACTTCTGTTGGAAGCACCGACTTATTAGGCACAGGAGCGACGTCAATGAGCCAGGAGAGCGCAGGTAATGTTTCAATGGGTCGTTCAACTCTTTCTTCAATTTTGGGTTTCTTGGGCTCTGGAGTGACTTCTTTCTTTGGTTGTGACACTGGGAAAAGTCGAACTCCTCCAGACGGTGCGTCCAGAGGAGAAGCAACTTTATGGAACTCTTCTAATTTTTTCACCTTCTGTGCAATGTCTTCGCGCACTTTCGTAGTTTTCGTGACTTTTTCTGGTGGCTTAGGAATGAAACCGATTTCCGGAGGTGGCTCTGGAGTAAGACAAAAGCCGTTTTGAAAAATTGGCAATTTAGGGGTCTCGAAAGTCCGTGAAGGCGGAGGCACAATTGGAGGGGTCATTTGCCTTGTGAGCTCTTTCTGTTCCTCTCTTATCTTTTCTACCTCCTGTACTATAGAATATGATTCTTTCGCCAGAGTAATAGCATCAATGGGAGACGATTTAGTTTCTGTAACCGGATTTTCTGGAGTACCTTCATCAATAGAGTGGACTCTTTTGAGTTGGGAAATTAGGACTGACTGTTTAGAAAATACTTCAGATGCAGGAGGTGTTCCTGGCTCCTCAGCCGGAGTGGGGGTAAAGACAAACGGTCTTAATTTTGGTGTTTCCGTTGTTTTTCTTATATCCTCGTTACTTCCTTCCTTAATTTTTGTCTTAAAGAAATCCAACGCGCTTTTCTTGGTTATAGATGACCTGTCTATATCTTCATTACTAGGATCAACTTCTATGGGCTCTTCTATTTTAGAGTCTTCTTTCACAGAAGTTGCCACAACGGCTGTTTTTGGTGTCAGAGATCGCTCATCCACGGCTGTTGAGATTTTGTCCTCAAATTTAGTCGTTGACGAGAAACTTTTGAAATGTGAACTTGTTTCTTCTTTGCGCGAAGATTCTCTGTGGCTCTCAAACGATACATCCGTGCTCTGTGGTGTGCGGGAAATAGACACAAGTAATTAATTAGAATTAACGGCCACCACCACTTAAAAACTACAATAATATAAGTACCTACAAGATTATTTACAACGCTGATACTAATGATGTGCTTGGTGATGTATGAGAATGACTCAACTGTTTACTTGTTGATAGAAAATAAAATGGTCTGAAAACCATAGAAACATAGCTAAGGACTGGTTAAGCAAGCAGAAACACAGGTTACCTTATAAAATCCCATTATACTGTAGATAGCTTCCCAATTAAAAACTACACACCCTGAGGTAAAAAACGAAATAGTGGTATTATTTTGATTTCATGTCAGACTGCCTCATGCCTATGTCAAAATGTGAGAGCCAATTTCCAAAGTTACCCGAACTTATGAGGCTTACTAACGATTGTGCTTACCAAATGCGTGCCTGGGAGTTTAATATCGTAAACAGGTCTTGGTAAGTAGTCGCTCGAAAAAGTAAAATCATCTATAACTGCTAAATCAGCTATACTTTGAGCCGCACCCCCTGCATTTGTAGCTTTTAACATATATCTTCCGGCATGCTCTTTTCCAACTAAAACAAGCAAATTGAATAATTGTTTATGATTGCAAGAACATGGTCTTGTTGTTCAAAGCCAATATAGTAATTTGTATGCAGTAGGGACATATTTTGACGCACCTTTTTCTATTGTAAGAGTGAATGATCCTCCATTAGATTTGAGGCTACAACCTTCGACTTGTCTGAGGGGTTGATCATCTTTGTACCACGTGACAGTTGGCTCAGGATTTCCTGAAACTTCGGCGTCCAGGAGGATTCGCTCTCCGACTTTGGCTGTTTGGGCCTGAAGCCGTCGTCCAATTACAGGGGGAAATATCCATTCTGAAAAAGGCAGACGATATAAATATGCTAGTAAATTATTGTGGCATTTGATGACTCAAATGAATCCATTATAATATTAATACACTTCCGTTGCATTGACTAATTATTCTTGTCTTTGATTTATTAAAATTACAATATTATAACTTACTTCTAACAACTAGATCTGCAGTGCTAGTTGCAGCCCCCACACTGTTGCTGACTTTGCATGAGTACCGGCCTCCATCACTGACATCAGCATTTTTGAGCGACAGCTGTAGTCGGTTGAGTTCAAAAGTAACGGAAAGTTTTCCTTCTTGAGGTACAATCTCACTGTTGTTTTTAGTCCATTGTATTGTAGGCGTAGGAAAGCCTGAAACAATACATTATAAGAGTAGGATATTTTAGTTTGTTGAAGGTGCATTCAATACCGTTCAATGCGATGAAATATTGGTAAAAGTAGGTGGGCGAATTGCACGTGCTTACCATCAATGATAGCTTCAAGGAGAACATCCGCCCCAGCGTCCACAATTTTCCCCTGCAGGGGCGAAACAAATCTGGGTGCTGTCGCCTTCCTGGATAGTTTCGCAGCAGAAATGGACTTGGCGAGCTCAATTGGAAGGCTGGTGCTGGATTTGCTTATTTCCTTTGTGATCTCTCCGTCCCTGGCAACGGTGACGCTGGAACTTTCCCGAATATCAGCTGGCTTATCGTTGATCTTGTGCACTTCGCGAGTCTCGTGACGTTTAATCTGTAATGAAAAAAGGATTGACGTGTTAGCTTCGTAACCAAGTAGCACTGCAGCAGCTATACTTAGATACCTGAAAATTCAGCTATAGCTTCATTATGAAACGCATGTAAGAAGGCTGGTTTAGGAAATAGCCCCGAGGTCAAAACGGTCTGCCTACTTAGAAATACATACCCCATAACAATTGCTTCGACTTACCTCTTCAATGGGCTTCTCATTGACTTTCTTCAGGCTTTGCTCATCATGAGTGCTGACGCTGTGCACTTGCACCTGTGGCTCACCCCCTCCACTAACAATGGCAGTTCTTGTGGAAGAAGAAGACTCCACAATATATTGCTTCCTTGTGGTCACTGATGACGATTGCATGTTGTCATGGGTAAGAACTGGCTCTATGAAGGGAACTAGCCGGACTTCTTGTTCTTCAGGTTGGGCTGCAAAAGGAAATATAGTAAACTTGGATAAGTTGGCTTAGGTGGTCAATTTCTCATAAAAATATCAAAAAACTCGGTTTCATCTTGGATGAGGAAAGATTAGTGGTGTAGTCGACCTGCCCGCACTAACTGCTCATACAGGTATGCTGCAAGAGGTCACCACCGTCCACCATAGACACTGCAATTTGGGTCCAAGCCCCCACGTGTCCAAAGGTCCAATCCCCAATCCCCACGTGTCCAAGGGCGTCGCCAGCTCTTGGGCCAAGGGCTTAGGTCTGGGGCGTAATCCTTCTCTATTTTTTGCTTTCAAATTTATTTTATAGCTGCTACTACCTGCCCATGGTTGATGGCGCCCATGCACGTATTTGAAATGTCAGCACATGTTATATATAGCACTGTAGTGAGATCTCTTATAGTAGTAAGCAGAGGTGTAAAGTTTTAGAATGATGGTGGGGTCAAAACTAAGTATACTTTATGATGTCATCAGGCAGGATAAGGGAAACTTGAAAATATAAGAGCAAAATAGTAGGGTTTTACGCATTTTAATAGTTTCAAAGTATAGCTGTAGATTTTACAAAGCTAAAAAATTAATGCATATATTTATATTGCTGCAAAGGGGACCACGAAGTATGAACCACGTCTTACAATGCTCGAGGCTGTGGGGGGGGGGGGGGCAAGTAGAACCGTGCCCCCCCCCCCAACTTTACGCCCCTGGTAGTAAGAATTTTGGCTTTCGTCTGACACGTTGTTGATACTAGTCCGTTGTTAGGTACATATTCCTCGAAACGTATGAAGCAGTCTTAGTTGAGTGTATTTTTTAAATGTTTCGGAAAGTGCGTATTTTTATGAATTGTTCATATTTTTTTATATATTTCTATTATTTGTAGAAATTGAAAGTGTACGCCCCGTAGAAAGTTGGCAGCTCGAAATGTAATAGGCCTACTTCTTATTTTTTATTTAATTAACTAAGCAAGTTATTAAAATATTGCTCGATTTAATGTGTAAAAGACTACTCTGCAATTATGTAATAGGTATACATAATAGTCTCCTTAGTAACCTTGTAAAATTTGCGGTCACTCATTGTGAAAAAATATACTTTGTAGTTTTACGTAATAAAACAAAAAACGTACAACTGGTTTCGGCTCACGCCATTTTCGTACACTTGACGATGGTGTGAGCCGAAACCGGTTGTGTACGTGCTTTTTATTTTGTTACGAAAAACTTTAAAAAGTATACTTTTTCACAATGAGATGTAATAGGGTAAGTTATTATTAATTTCTAGTTTTGTAGTTTTTCATAGCATCTACGTATTATACGCGAAATTTTAGCCCTCGATCATTTTTACGAAAAGGCTACTGTACAAAAATTGAAAATACTCTATTATGTGATGCATAAAACAGTCTTCTACAAGTTAAATGAACCAAATTTTTAAAATCATGTTTTGATAATTTAATAATAAATAAGAAACCTGTGAAAACAAAGGATTTTGGGGGTACCTTTTTCCTACGGGACGTACACTCTTAATTAATTCCATTGCGAATACACCATTCTTGTTTTCATAATATCTTGAAATTGGTCCCTGAACAATGAAGCCTGATAAATAAGCAAAAAATCAACAAGTAGTGTCTTATAGTAGAATGTATATTACTTAATTTAACTCATATCACTGAAAGAAAAGAAGTCATTGTAAGTGATGCGGCAAGCACTGATTTCATCAGCAAACATAATAAATTTTAATTAGTACTTAACTGACACATTACCAGTTAATAGTTATTTCCGACTTCTATCTCAACTCTACAAAATTAATCTTCCCACACATTACGAAATTCTCCCAGGGTCTGTGGTCATAAAGTTTTATTATGTAAATTAAAATATTACACAGTACTAAGGGCGGATTCAAATATACTCCCTACAACGTTATTGTCAGTTTTGTAAAGGTACATAATCGCTGATATTCTTCATTACAAGCAAATAAAAAAATAAACAGAGAAATGTCGGATTCGACAACTTGTCCTAGATAAACTCCCAGCGTGTCCCACAGCTTATGCTTAAATAAATAAATAAATAAATAAGGACTTTTTTTGTTCTATTACTAAGCCAACCTAGCGGAGTTAGGGCTATAAAGCCCTCTCTTACACTCACCTAGGAAGACCCGGGACCGCCTGCTTTACATGCCCTCCGAAGCATGGCCAGGAAATGTAGGTAGTGTGGGACTCGAACCAACAACCTTTCCGGTGAAAGTCAGAGTCCGTACCACTACTCTACATCTCATGATCTAATGCTTATGTGTCGATTTTGAAGAAGGTATAAGAACAGTGGCATTTTTGTTTTATTTTTAACCAGTTCCTATGAAATTGTGCCATTTTTATACTAAAAACTAGCATTTTCTAATATCTGACTGTATGTTCAATAGGTTTTGTATCATATTTCGGCATTATTTTAAACAAAGCATAATTATGTACATATAGTTGTCGGTAGACATCTTGACTTGCCTTCAGATATCGATGTAGAATGAGTTTACAGGGTTGCTTTAAAATTTAAAAAAAAAAAAAAAAAACAATTTTGTTGTGAGTATGTCTGAGTCAGGTGTAGAAAGAACAAGATCGTGGCGTGCGAGGAAACATGCGAGTGAAGTGGATAATTCAGAATATGAAAAAATAAGTTATTGATAAATAATATTTAAAATGTTTCCCGCGGTAATACAAAAGTTTCACTTCTATCGTGTGTCTTTACGACACAATTTTTTTCTTATCTTGCTATTACTGCTACAATATTATCTTTTCATATTGACAGCTTACAAAAATGTAGCAACATAGTAGAGCATCAAATTCAGTAGTGAGCTTATTGAGGGCATTACAGTTTAGCCAGTATTGCACAAGCGAACATATGAGGGGATCATAGTGAGAATCTCCAAAGGCGGCGTTTTCGCCGACCTCCTTTGTAATAGCTACCGTGATATTGACGTGGTAGCAGACATTTTTAGACTGTCTTTAATGTCTGCTACCACGTCAATATCACGGTAGCTATCACAAACGAGGTTGGTGGAAACGCCGCCAAAGTGACTTCGTGGAACTTCATTATAGGGATATATGGCCAAGTTCATTATTATTATAGTCTTATTATGTATTTTATTGTGGATGAGTTGAGTCTTATTTTTTCAATAATTTTAAGTATATGAAGGGGATATATTGTAAATTTGGATTTAAGCTTACATGTTTAAATTTTAAATACTCTATTCTGAAATATTGTAGCCTAAACCTACTTAATTAATTCTGTAAAGTTTAAATTCTCTGCTAGCCTAGTAGGTATAGTATTAAAAGATGATGTTGATCACTATAAAAATTAAGGCTGGAATTTTTCTTCTTTGGCATATTTTGAACCTAGTTAGTTTCATTTTCCAGTTCTCTGCTAATCCAAATCAAACAGTGCAGTGTTTAAGCGTCTTTTTTGTTATTCAAATGTGCGAAGACTAATCCAAAATATGTGTAATAATATGTACTACTTTTCCAAAATACGACAACGAAAGATTTAATTGACTAAACTGGTGTTCATGTAAACTGAAAACAGGATATTGGTCTGGTATGCAATTATAAAATCTTAAAATAAAATTTATATTATTCTCGAGAGTCATTATAAAATGCACTTGGACACTTGGCACGCATTTTGTGCCACATCGTATTGTTTAGACAGACCATGTTTTATATTTGCTTCCTTGCCAGTTAAAAATATGTTTAACGATGATTCGTGAAGGGCACTATAGGATTTTAACTATTACATCGGTGACGTACTTGTATTGCTGTATACTTAATTACTTCGGGGGTAAGCCAGCAAATGCCAGTGAATCCTATCAGAGGCGCAATATATTTTTCGGGGGGGGGGGGGGGGTTGGACAAGGCCTGATCGCCTCTTCCAACTTCTTGCCCCAACCAAGCTGTAGGATATTTGAATCGGTCCATGCAGCAGCCAGCAGGGTTCTCCGTATCATTGGCACGACAAAACTGGTTAAGCATGACTTAACCATGTCAAAATATGCTGTTAGTTTCGACAAAAACTAAACTCTAAACATCTTGCGATCGGAGACGTGTCGTAACTTCACACAAGCACCTATTGGGTTACTAAGTGTGAGGCGACTGAAGAGGTCGATCGGTACATTCGTTAATTTGTTTGCAAGCGATTAACAAGAAAAAGAACCGGTCCGCGTTTACTCGAACATGCTTTCCAATTTATAAAGTAGTAGCTAGAGAAAATGAGTAATTTCATGGTAAATAATTTTCCTATAGTTAAATTTCGGGCATCTCGGAGGGGGGGGGGGTTGTCCACCTGACGTCACTGGAGGTGAGGTAAATTCTAGATAGGTCAGACCAACAAATTACCATACAGAGCAATAATGGCAGGGCGCGCAATGCATTTGAGCGCGAATTTTCTATCATTTTTTCAAAAAATTATTTTTTGTGCAAAACTAAATAGTTTTTTGGGAAAGCAACCTGTCCAGTTTCGTTACTCAATTTAACACCTAAAACATGCCTGAAGGTAGAAATCATCAACAGAAAGGTTTCAAAGAAAAATTATTTTTTAGTCATTTTTCATTAAAATTTAGTAATTTTTATTTTTTTACCCCCAGAAGCAAACTATCAAGGGCCAAGCGAATCACTGCATGTTGTCAACATTAATAACGACTACAATATATGTGAATTTAAAAGAAATCGTTGGAGCCGGAGAAATAATTTTTTTAGACGTTTTTTATGAGTTTTTTGAAAATGAAACCCCCCCTCCAAATTGGATTGGCCCAAAATAAAAAAAATGGTCCCGAGGTATGATTTTTTTGAACCTACATGCCGGATTTCATCAAAATCGACCGAGTAGTTTGCCCGGAAATCGACGAACAGACAGACAGACAAACAGAGCGACAGACAGACAGACATTTCGTAAAAACCACTTTTTTGGGTTCCTGGGACCTTAAAACGTGTAATTCCGTTGATATCTCGGAATCGAAAATTTCGACCATCACAAAGCTTTCCTTATACTACGTACAAATTGGAAAGCAAAAACCATCGGCGCCACTACTATAACAACTGGACACACCCAATCATTTGAATCAAATGAAACTCAATATGATTGGAGTGCTCTACTAGTCCAGTCAACCCATCATGTAGGTTCAGGTCTGAGGACTGTCAGTGGACCTTGACTACTGCTTGGAACGTTGCGATCAGCAACATTCCCGGCAGCCTGAACGATAAGATACCCCTTGGAGTTGAGTGGACCCTGGCCCTGGAAAATTTTCTTTTTAAGTTGAATCCGCGAGCTTCCGTTTCATAGACCAGACCAGTTCTCTACCAATTGGACTACATCAATATTATCGGAACATGTACTGAATGTTGGGGTGCAATATTATTTCAAGTCGAATGGGAATAATAAAATAGGACAGCCGCGTTATTTCTGGATGTTCACGCTGCCGATTGTTTTTGTTGCAAATTTTCGGCTGTCGCTCTCTGACCCTTTGAAATGTTTGAATATTTGACGACAGACATGCTGCCAAGTCAGTAGACCTCTTTATACCCAGAAGGAATTCACGTCATCCGGCAGTGGCTCAACCTCAAATGACTCATGCAGTATTGCTGCTATTTCCCATTCGGAAACTACTGATTTGTTGGATTTTATTCGGACGGAGAGGAAATAATAAAAGGAGAGGTAGTTTAAAGAATCAATTGAAGGTCATAACGACCACCACCTCCATGAGAAGAGCTATGTGATAGGGTACCTGATTAAGCATGAGTTAGGGGTGCCAATGCCAGGGACCTACCAAGGATAGCGTACGTAGAAGATCTCAAGCAAGATATGATATGCGAAACTCAAGAGAGCAGTCCAAGACATGAAGGAGGAGGGAGAAAGATGTGCTGCATACCAATCGACAGATTGTGACTATAGAAGAAAGGCGAAGGTCCAAATATTAGACTACTCCTCGTAATAATAGTTGGAACAATCTTCATTTTAATAATATTAATTGGACAATATAAACCACACTTCTCTAAAATACAGCGGCCACTTTGGACTTGAAACCGCTGCTTGATATTGAGACTTTGTTGATCAATATGCATTATTTTAAATAGATAAAAAATATAGTCCCTAGAGATGTCTAAGATACAAAATCATTTGGATTTTATGTAATAGCACTCTGACGTTTTTGCTATCCAGGTTTCCCTTTTTCCAGATTCAGGGGTGAATTTACGATGTGCGCAATGTCCAAGGGGCGCACTTTGGGAAGGGAAAAAAATAAACATGTAAGAAGTAGCAGCAGATAAATAAATAAGGACTTTTTGTTGTTTCTATTACTAAGCCAACCTAGCGGAGTTAGGGCTATAAAACCCTCTCTTACACTCAACTAGGAAGGCCCGGGACCGCCTGCTTTACATGCCCTCCGAAGCATGGCCAGAAAATGTAGCCAGTGCGGGACTCGAACCAACAACCTTTCGGGTGAAAGTCCGTACCACTACGCTACATGTCATGAGGAAATGAGGAACATGCATTAAAAGTTTTTTTTTCGAATGGCAAAGTGGCATGAAAGATGACTCATGTTGCACAGTATGTGTACACAGTAGCCTGTATCGTCACCCTAAATTCAGAAGGGTGTTCCATAAAAAACGACATTTCAAGATAATTGAGTTTCTGTCTCTGTATAGTTTGCTACAAACAGTCAGATTTGCCCTCCTAATCCAAAATTTTAGCCTTATTTTTTAAGATTGTATTTTATTCGGTTCATGTTGCACATTTCGCCAAAAAAATGTTGGTTCCGCCCTTCTGACTTTAAGGTGACGATCTTTTGTTTTGCAGTTTCTCAATACTTTTTTAAAACTCCAAAAATTCATCATCCCTTTATAAATCTTGGTTATTTGAGATTTTTTTGGCGATTTTGAAACTAACAGTACAATGTTAAGCGATTTAAAGTGGAATTGTAGGGGCTATGGAGAGTATAGTGGGGGGGGGGCGTGCAAGATATTAATTCCTTCAACATAATATGCTGGTGACCAGGCATTCCGGGTTATCCCAGACAGTCTCGAATTTTAAGAAATGTTAATATAACATTACATAACATAATCCATTCTGGCGGGTAAACATTCACAGAATTTTTCAACGCATGTGTAAATTGCTGTTTTCTGTTGGGTTAATTGTATGATTGGGCCGAAAGGCCCAAAATATTTCCATATGGAAAATAAAGACAATTTTCTTTCTTTCTTTTCTCCCTGGGGTTGAGCCTTCCCCCCTCCCGCTCTGGCGAAAATGCTGTATATCTGCCCCTACCATCAACGAATCGCGGTGCATTGTATTATCTTAATGTTTACGTGACAAGGCGCTGCACTTACAGTATAACTAGGCTATACTTACTATGGTAGATAAAAATGGTAGAATATAGAAATCGCCTCAAATTAATAAATACTAAATACATTTTTTTTTACTTGATAAAACGACCGCAATTGCCTTGCTAACCGGGATTGAGATCTGGCAAATCGTCTGGTCACCCTAAATTTAATTCTACTACCAATACTATATTTTTTCAGAGATTGTCTTACAAAATGTACTGTACCTACTTCTTAGTAAGAGTAATATTCTGCAAAAAATCCTTATACTACAACATACCTGTTATTTAGGCGCAAATAGGTAAGTGGTTAGACGAGCACATGGCTTTAGATACGGCACACAGCACAGTAGCAAAGCGCCAGCGGCATACTGCCAGAAATACCCCAGCCCACTGGCCAATTCTTTATTTTCATATTTTTAAAAATCGCAACTCAGACGCCTACCCGCAGCTTGTAGGAGTCCGCGCTTAGGCCTAACTTTGTACCATTCATTGACCCCAATTTTTGACCCCTTTACCTCATAATGTAGAAACCTTTAGAAGTTTTGGGATTTAATTTTTTTTAACTATTTGCTCCCGAAAGGTAGGACAAATTATTGGCCGATAATTAAGAAATGAGTCCCACTTTGACTGAAAACAGATTTATGAAATGTTGAAGGGGCGAGACACCACAGAACATGGATTAATGAAGGTTCGTCCTTGATTGGAATGCGGAAGCGTAGTAACTGGGTGCGTACTACTACTATACGGGTCAATGACCTTGAGTGGTTCATTGAAACCCTTCTGATTCGGGCTTATGCAACCGTGTATTTGGTAATTGTTGAATCACTGCATAAAAACAAATTAATGTCTTTTATTGCTAAGTAATAGTCCTCAAGAACTATTTCTTACAGAATTTCTTTAAATTTTGTAATAATAATTCCATAAAGACTGAATTAGGGGTAAGGGGTTGAAGTTATCCGGTGCGGTAGCCAATATGTTCAATAATTTGGTGCTGCCATTTCTCCATGAACTTTACATTGCGAGACTTCCATTAAGTTTATTAAAAAAAATACAACACCAAAAATTAAAAATACTCTGTGTGGCAGAAGTAGAAGCAGTTCTCTATAACCTATTCTATAACTTTCATAGACAACATCTTTATAAATTACGCAGTAAATTGAGGCCCGAACCATGATGGTACTTATCATTTAAGCGACAGTTATCTTGTTGCTATTTTTGTTGCTATTCTTGAATCCGCTGACGTAGTTATCCTGCTATATGCGTGCCGATGCAATGATAATAATAATAATAAAAATATTAACAAGATAAGCCTCACTTAAATGATATTATGTATCTGTCGTCGGATCGGTCCTAAATAAATAATGACAGAATAATTCAGGAGTGACCAATATCTACGTTCTACATTCTCTTAATTAGTTTTCCATAAACCAGCAACTGTGCTGTAGAAACAGTTTTTCCATCAGCATTGCATGAGCAGGTGACTATCCCGGAGGTGGCTCACATGACCTCGGTCAGTGTCGGCACTCTGCTGTTGACTGTCGCCTTTCCACTAAGACTAATATCTATTCTAATGGGCTTACCATGAACCAGCTGTCGACTGTCACCTTTCCACTAAGGCCAATATCTATTCTAATGGACTTACCATGAACCAGTAGGTTCGCTGTAGAGAGTGCTTTACCAGCTACATTGCTGGCCGTGCATGAGACTATCCCGGAGGCGGCTCCTATGGCCTCGGTCAGTGTCGGCATTCTGCTGTCGACTGTCGCCTTTCCACTAAGACTAATATCTATTCTAATGGACTTACCATGAACCAGCTGTCGACTGTCGCCTTTTCACTAAGACAAATATCTATTCTAATGGACTTACCATGAACCAGTAGGTTCGCTGTAGAGAGTGCTTTACCAGCTACATTGCTGGCCGTGCAAGAGACTATCCGGGAGGCGACTCCTCTGGCCTCGGTCAGTGTCGACATTCTGCTGTCGACTGTCGCCTTTCCCTAAGACCGATATCTATTCTAATGGACTTACCATGAACCAGCTGTCGACTGTCGCCTTTTCACTAAGACAAATATCTATTCTAATGGACTTACCATGAACCAGTAGGTTCGCTGTAGAGAGTGCTTTACCAGCTACATTGCTGGCCGTGCAAGAGACTATCCGGGAGGCGACTCCTATGGCCTCGGTCAGTGTCGGCATTCTGCTGTCGACTGTCGCTTTTCCACTAAGACTAATATCTATTCTAATGGACTTACCATGAACCAGCTGTTGACTGTCGCCTTTCCACTAAGGCCAATATCTATTCTAATGGACATACCATGAACCAGTAGGTTCGCTGTAGAGACTGCTTTACCAGCAGCATTGCTGGCCGTGCAGGTGACTATCCCGGAGTCAGCTCTCGTGCCGCGGGGTAGTGTCAGCACTCTGCTGTCACCATCCTCCGTGATGATTCCATTGAATGGAGAGCAGCCATTTATGTGCCACGTTGTCTGCAATATAAAATATAAGCAGGCTGAAGTTATCTTCAGACACTGGTATATCCTGGCGGATTTACCAACAGGCTGAATATGTATAGTCCACGCAAAATGAGAAAAGTATGGACATGGAATGTTTTGATCCCGTGCAACACTGTAAAAATATTCTTTGCACAATTTTTGTTATGCCTTGCATCCAATGCAACAAGGTATAACACAAAATTGTGCATGGAATATTTTTACAGTGTTGCACAGGATCAAAACATTCCATTCCATGTCCATATTTTCTCATTATGGGTGGACTATACATATAGGCATAAGTCTGAATAGGCTTATGCATATAGAGCGATAGATTTCTGGGCGGTAGACTTAACCTGTTAACGCCAAAAAATCGTGATTAAAAGTAGGTTTAAAAAATAAAAAATAAAAATAAAAATAATCCCGATTATCCATAAACATAAATTAATCACTTCAAAGCACTTTAAATATCGGTCCTCGTATATACTACGATTTTTCTATTATTAGAGGTAAATGCGGGAAAATGCGTAAATCCACAACTACTGGTATATAAGATAAGCATTGTAGGAATATCCAGGTATTTGCCATGCAGGCATACCAATTACCAATAAAACAGTTTACTGGCGCATGCTATGCTCATAAAATGGTGCAATAACAGCAATCTTGTAGATCAGTGGCATATATATATTTTGGGGGGGGGGGGGCGACCAGTTCGCCTATGCAATCAGTATCTTGATTCTTGCCGGTTGAACCCCGCCCCCCGCATATATACGCCACTGTTGTACAGTATTGTGTCGTAGATATTAAATACCGTTCCATTTGTTTCTTTATAATAACAGGATTGTCCAATTATATACAGCTTCTTGACCAAACGTCAAATACGTTTTCCCTTTTCCGTCAGTAGCAGCTGCAATTAGGTGCCCATTCCATTGACCGGCTAGGGCTATTTCCAAAAACGGTGACGTGGTAGCAGACATTCAAGACTTAGGTGGCGTTTCCACCGACCTCGCATTGCAGAATTGACGGAAATGTTTATTTTCCTTTATGCCATAGTTAAAATTGATCAATTATCATACAGTAAAATCACAAACTAAAATTAAAAAATGGCGTCATGGGATATGTTTAGTACAAACATTTTAATAGATTTCTATAAAAAGAAAAATTCTAATTTCCGTCAATGTCATTTGCATTCTGCAATGCGAGGTCGGTGGAGACGTCACCTAAGTCTTGAATGTCTGCTACCACGTCACCGTTTTTGTAAATAGCCCTAGCCGGTCAATGGAATGGGCGCCTTACTGCGGCTAAAACTGCAAAATTGCATAAACCTCTAACTTGGGGCCTGTATGTCACTAAGAATTTGGCATGATGCACAAAACTATTTAGCAAGCTTGTGATTTATTGAGCTAGTGATTCATACCCACAAATGATACGTTTCCATGGCTCACGCTTTGCCAAATAATTTTGTTGTGACAATGGTATTCAACTGTCTCTTTTGGCAATTATTTCACAACCTTTTAGAGCAATTAATCATGTTGAATTCAGAATTTGTTTCACTGTAAAGGCTACAGTACTTTACAAAGTTGCAAATTTTCACATAATGTATTACAATTAGTCTGGATTTACCCGCATTTACAGCATTGATTAAAACCATATTTCGCGTCTGATTATTTCCTGGAGGGAACCTGAATCAAATGGAATAAAATTGCAGTTTCGATTGGACTTTCGAATCCAAGTTACAAAAACTCAATCAATCAATCAATCAATCAAAAACATGTATTTTAACAGAAATACACAATGCCTGTAGGGCCAGATGACCCATAACAGACTATAAAAATAAATAAATAAATAATTTAAATACAAAAATATTTAACCAACTCATTTGGTGACCATGGCTCTGTATAGGGTGTTGTTGTCAACAACATGTTTGGCAGCCGCGGTTTTCCCTAACCAATGAAGGTAAGGTACCCATTAGTGTTTGGTAGTCCCAGACTGAGCAGAAAAGTAGTTTTCTGATATTGAGGTTCGAATGTCGGTACTCGAACTTCCGTTTCAGTGTCCAGTTCTCTACCAACGAAACTATTCTTGACCATTCCGGCGAGGAGGATTATTTTGATAAATTTTACATTTTGCATATAAATCCCAGCATATCGTGTGTAATAGCAGATAACGATAGTTTATTACTATATTGAACTATTCCGGATTATCCCAGGACCCAGGAGGAAGATAATTTTGATAAATTTTCATTTTACATATAAACCCCAGAATATCGTATACAATAGCAGATTACGACAGTTTATTAATGTAAATCCAGAAGCACCCACACATTTTGCTGGCGGAGTTTGGGGAATATGTTCATCAGTCAGCTACGGTCCACTTGCTTAATAGAATAGACGTGCAGTCAGCGACACTCGACACGAACGACCTGGCCCCCAGCCAGACAAAAGTTTTCGTATTTTCGAAACACCAGCTACCCGCATCACATATACATCAGTCAGTTTACTCGACTGTGCTTGTTAAATAACTTACAGGGACCAGAACCTAACATACTGTACTACTTATTAGAGGGCCTGTTGGAGTAGCTTCCGATAAGTTAACAGACAGACAAAAGCTATCATATATTATTTGAAACACACTAGCTACCCTAATCACCCACTTATCGGACAGTTTACACGACTGGGCTTGTGGAATTACTTAGCGGGACCAATTCATATTTACAATATGCTGTACTACTTAGAGGATGCGTTCTAATAGTATCCGCTGAGTAAACAGTTAACCGCAATCCAAGTGGCAGAAGAACACGCAAGCGATTGTGTCACTAAGAGTATTGCTGGAGAAGAGACTAAGGAGAAATCGTAGAATTCGTAGGGTTTATTGACCTAGAGAAGGCTTTTGACAATGTTAAACCGGTAAACCAAAGACCATTCCAAGTTAAATTCACCTGAACAAAGCCTGTTCCAAGCTGCAGCAAACATGCTAGTGTGCACATCTGTTTTGGCCGGGGGACATGGTGGGACATGATAACGCGCCGAAACTGCCAGTCAGTTCAAGTGCGTGTCACATCACAGGCACATCGACTATTTACTCGACTGTTATTGTGAAATTATTCGTGGGAGGGTGTGTTTAAACAGCACCCTATAAGTTAACAGCCAGACAAATGTTTTCGTATTTTCAAAACACAACTGCTAGCTGCGTTATATTTAATCGTTTTCGTAAAGTAATTTGATACAATACAGATACTAATACAAAAATACAATAAGCCAATACTGAACTACCAAGAATGGGTTAGAGTATAGCGTCTGCTTAGTTAGTGGTCAGGTTTCGAGTTACGAACACTATGGTTTTAGACTTAAAAACTACTTTACAACTCTGAAACTGAACTTTACACTAAGTACGGTACCTAAATGATGAAAAACAATTCGCACTGCCTGGAATTCGCGTTATGTTGACTGAGGCATACGGCGCAAGTGCTACGCGAACAGCAGTCAACTTTCATATGATAATATGACTTTTGATATCGGAGCACATGCACAGCATGTCTCAATCAGCCTGCTGTGATTTTTCTGCTGAGAAGTTCAACTTGTGTAGGTTACCCAATAACTATTGTAACAAAACTGATTCGACGAGGCAACTCCATTTATTTGTTTCAAATGCCGAAGTTTCTAATTATCGCATTTTTACCTAGTTCGATGTTCGGAGTACTCACAAGCCTGTCATAAAGTGGGAAAAGTCAGGAGGCAAGGAAAACGAAGTAAAAAAGTAAAATTTCAAATACATATGATATAGGCTACCTACAATTAATGGAAGTTTTGATTATTTATATTTACTTGTTTATTGCGATTTCTAATTTGTACTCTTTACCACAGTTATGTAACCCTGCTGTAAGTTCAAAAGCAAAACTTACCACAGGTTTTGGAGTGCCAACAACCTCACATCGGAACACCACCTTCGTTCCCTCGTCCACACTCTGATCCGTAGCATCCCTCACAAATTTCGGCGGCACGGTTCGAGGCCGCACCGCCAGAGTCGCCGACGTAACCGTCTCTCCAAACGTATTCTTCGCCCGGACGGTGTAGACGCCCCTGTCGTCGATAGTGACACCCCGCAGCGTCAGCGTCATATTGCCGTCCGAGTCCTCGTCGATCTGGGTGCGCTCGTCAATGGGCACGGTCGCGTTGTCGAAGAACCACCTGACGTCCGGCTCAGGGTCGCCTGTAACGCAGCATGCGAGGACGACTGTATCACCCTCATCAACGGTGATGTCACCCAAGCGACTGAGGAACGTAGGTGGTTGAGGTTGTGGTGTTGGTGTTGGAGTTAGTTCACGGATTTCTACGCGATCCGAAACTGGTTTCGCTGAAAGTAACGAATCCATTAACATTATGAAAATGTTTAAGCAGAATACTTCCATAGAATAGTTCTTGGCAAACGAAGCTAATTTAGGCCTAATTGAAGAAAGAATCGGCATGGCTAAGGTTTGCTATGTGTGTTACAATTATCAGTATAGCCACTAGCCACGATTTCTCTTCTTAGTTATTGATTGTTAGAAGAGGTTCTCCAGGATGGGTTTCTTTTATATTGGCCACTTGACAGAGCAGCACTATCCGAAATGAGAAAATGCTTACAGCGTGACAACTGCTCCCATCTCTGTTGCAAGGGGACGCAGGACTCATCCTGCTACAATACCTTTCACATCAATAAACGAGGCACCCAAACTCTGGCCAATGAAAGTGGCAAATAGGCCGCCCAACAAAATGTCTCGTTGCTGATCGACTGCGATAGTCACACTAGGCAGAGACAAAAAAGGGTATCTATTTTGTGTATATTCTAACTTGTTCACTTGCCTATACGAATTTTGTAAAACATTTTTAACATCATCTGCTGGTTCACTCATTTCTAGTAATAAACCTATGAGATGATGAAGATGGCGAAATTTTTAAAGAACTCACGTTCAATACTGAGTAGACTGGAAGTGACAACCTCTCCTTGCGAATTGATGGCCACGACTTTATACTCTCCACTGTCCTCAGGCACGGTTTCTTGAATCAGCAGTGAGCACCTATCTCCTTGGAAAAGTAGTTGACAGTCTTCTGACTCCTGAAAAATCAGAATGGACATTTATGCAAAGCCGCTATGGTGAGAACGCGAAGATGCATCAACGCAATGCGTTATAATGAAGTGCTGCGAGCTGATTCTGCATGTCCTTTTTGGATGATTGATGAGGGCGCTAAGAAGCATACGCCTTTTTACACTGAGCAGTTCCTGTGATTTCATGATTATGCAACTAAGTTATAATATTGTAGTAGCCTAGGACCTAGGTTCATAATGATTTTTTCTCGAACTTCATACCTTGACAGGTTCCCCATTATGATACCAAATCACTTCGGGCTCTGGCTCTCCAACAATGACGCAGTCTAGCCGAATAATTTCACCTTCGCTCGTGGCAACGTCCCTGAGAGGGACTCTGACGGTCGGTGGTACGCCGGCAGCTGCTGCTATCTGGACGACTTTGACAACCTCCTCCAGTTCTGAGTCTGAAGTGTCTCTAGGTGGAGCCCAGACGGTAACGGTGCACGAAGTTTCAGCTTCCCCCGCGATGTTCTTTGCCCTGGCGGTGTATGTCCCGGCTTGGCTTGGGAATGCTTCACCGACCGTTAGAGTTGCCGTATTGCTTATGTAAGTTGCCTAAAATAATTAAGTATAATATAATATAACAAGTTACCCTTCTTTTCGACCTAAGCAGTATTGTATTGTGGAATCGCACGAAGTTACTAATCAGGATGTCTTACATGTCTCAGCTTGTTTAATGCCAATTGGAGCTAGTGTGAGTTGACATCAAAGTTTTAGCCAGTTTTTCAGTGGCAAAAATTCATGCGGGAAACAACACCAATAACCCTGCGAATAGTACTACTAATCTTGATTCTGTATGAGGGAAGTAAAGACTCTATGAAATAGTTACCTCTGAAGTGTACGTGGACCAATAGCACAATCTCATTTTCAACCTCTATTTACATGCGGCTAATGTTTTCATATTTTGGCCGGAAAATATTCATAAAGCTCTACGACTACTATACCTCGTTGTAAGTTGGTCTTCCGTTGTGGAGCCACGATACAGTTGGCTGTGGTTGTCCAATTATTTCACATTCCAAGACTAATTTCTCCCCTGGACGAACGGTAACGGTACTCAATGGTTTTAGAACTTTGGGTGCAGACGTTGGCACCAGTGCTGAAAGTAAAAAAATCCTTTACTTTGGTAATGTATGAAGTATTAAATACTAATACCTATATTTAACGAAGCTCTGATAATTCGTGCAGACTGGTACAACCTGATGTTTAACCTCTTGGTCGTTACCTAAATGAGTGAATGAATGTATGCATTTTAATTGCATGTACAAATTTAAAGCAAGTGGGCAAAAAGAAGAATTATCCGCTCCAACGTTCTTTAAAACATGAGTCCTCATTTCACATCACCAAGTGTTAAGCTTACTTCGTTTACATTTTGGTCCATCCTCAAATTTGTAATAATTCATATCACATGGTCTGCTTGGTAATTACTTTGCTTATTTGTCATACTTACGTTCAACGCTTACATAGGCTGACGTGGTTTCAGACCCAGCGGAATTTAAAGCTCTCACTGAAAACAGCCCTTCGTCTTCCAAGTAAGCCTTTTCCAGTCTAAGAAGAGCTGTACCATTATTGTATGTTATCGCATAGTCTTGTGAGTTATCAACGCAGGTATCACCCTTAAACCACTGAACCGTTGGCAGTGGAAACCCTGTCACTTGACAACGGAGTTCATAAGGACCCCCTTCACGTGCTCGTCCTGGAGTCAGTGGCTCAGAAAACGTAGGAGCCACAACTGATTCCTCCATACAAGTCTCTGAAAAGAAGTTGTAGATAATAATTACTATTATTACTCTTTATCTTCCTTATTTTCGACAAAGACAATAGTAGTATTGACAGTTTCAACGTACCTCTTACTTTTAGAACGCAAGTCGTTGTAACTGATCCTGCCGAATTAACTGCTCTGCAAGTAAATTGACCACTGTCTTCAGTGAATGTTTCTTCAATAGCCAAAGTACAGGTGCCGTCCTCACATCTAGTAACGTAGTCTGGGTTGGAATCAACTGGAACACCAGCCTTGTTCCAACTAACATCTGGAGTTGGTGTCCCCACTAGTACACATTCCAGCTTTACTCTTTCGCCCTCTTTGACTGTCGCATCACACAGGGGTACCAAGAACCTCGGTGCTTCTGGTTTAGGACCCAATAAGAGTGTCTCATGGCTTTGAATGGTGGTTGACTCATGAATTCGTACTTCGCTCATTGTGCTGGATAGTGTATCTTTCAAGGCCCGCGCTGCAGCCTCGGCAGCCCTTCTGGCCTCTTCAGCGGCAGCAGCAGCAGCTTTTGCGGCCAAAGTTTCTGATTTGATAACAGTGAGGCTGGCGTCTAATTCGGCTTGTTCTTTTCTTACTTTAGTTCTTTCTTCTTCAGCAGTTTTTAAATTAGTGACTAGAGAATTTAATTCTTCGCTTATTAAAGAAAATGAATCTATCATTTCACGATTTTCACTTAAAACTGGTGAAACAAAATTGGCACTGTCAGCACCTGCAAAAATCGATTAAAACATACATAACGTCTCGTTATACAATATAACTACATACCTACTATTCCATTGTAATAAACATGAGTAATGTTTTATGAGGAAGTGTCTTAAAGGTTTGTTCTCTCTGGTATTCCCTTGATGTATTTCCGCTTTTCCCCTACATCCTCTGATTAACTGTTAACTTACCGTAAAGTTCGTTCGCAAGGTCCGAAATTGCTTTGATTCGTTCGTCTTGTTTGGACTCGCCAGGTTTGAGGAACATCTCTATTTGGTTCAGTAGTTCTGTGGCTTCTTCAGGTCTCTTGACAGCAGTAGTCTTTCTTGCAATAATGACAAGAAGTCTGCTGCCCTCGCGGAACCATTCTTCAGCTTCTTCAACCAAAGCAAAGTATTTTATGCTCTTGTCGATGAGACGCCTTGTTTCTTTAACCTGTAAGATATGAAAAATAAGTGGATTATGAAAAATATTAATTAAAGCATTGCTGTCATGGTTCAATACGATAAATTTATTTAAATTGCATATTGAAGCCTATAGCCTACGACATACCACTGTACAATTCATAATCAAACTCATATGTCTGCGCACTAGCTGCGCAGACAATGTTGTACAATAGGTATCCCTTCCTTCCTATTAACCCCGCTGAAATGCTGAATACAGCTAAGCTATGCCTACCTGTTCTCGGAGCTCCTCCCATCGCTGTCTGGTCTTCCTCATATCTTCTTGCACTTTTTGAGAAGAATCACCCCCTCCTTTTGACAACGCCTCCCCACTTTCCAAAAATGTTTTTATCCTCAACTCAATTAGTTGTATTGTTTTCTCAAACGATGAAAATGCCTGCGAGGTTGCTTTCGCCGCCGTCAGCGACTCCCCATACTGTCCTCGCATTGATAATAGCTGCTCACTGAACTCTAACAGCGTTTTATTGATATCTCGCAGATCTGCATCGAACTGACACTGTCTGCGATGTTGCTCCAGTTGAGCTTTCCAGTCGATGCTAACTGCTTCGAAATGATTCGACAGGTTCGTCAGCAATTGGTTGACCTTGGCTATGTCTACATCTTGCACGCCAGAGGGCTCTGTCATGGTAATTTTAGTGATGACGACGTCACTTTCATTTTTGGTGAATTGAAAGACGTTACGAACTGCCTGGACGTGGGCGTCGTATGATTGGATCAATTGGTCTGTTGCTGAGACGTCCCTGGGAAGGATTTGAAGTTCGTTATCACGGGTTTTGTCATCCACCGTCTTTTGGACCTGAACACAAACACATTATGCATTTTAATTGAGAATTAGAATTGAAAAATGAGGATTCTCAAGTTGTCTAGGCTGGACAGACTTCAATTTTTGAATCAAAATTCAAAACTGGAAATTGTGCATGAAATGGCTATTGTAAATTATGATGATGATAAATTGATGCACGGCACGGATTGAGCGCGTAAAAGCGGGGGCGATTATGATTGAAGTCAGTTCCAAATATTTATTAAAGCGGCCATTTTTTGGCTGTATTCCAGTTCGCTCGCGATTGCTGGTGACATCTAATTTTCAATGAAACTGACAGGTTTTAGCACTTACGGTGAACACTGCTTATCCTCGAATCCTTTAATTCGTAAACGATTGATTTGTGCATTAAATGGTGCAGTCGGTAGGAGTTGGTCTAGTCTGAGTTTGATTCGCAACAACCTACTGCACAGTGTAGGCATATCTAACCCAAATTAGAGAAAATGGAAAACACTGGACTTGGCGGTATTCTAACCCACCATATACACCTAACCGGGGCGTCGTCTTAACCGCTGTACCACAAGCTCCGACAAGTGCATCAATCTCCAAATCCTCTAGTTATGCTCTTATTAACATGACAGGTTAGCACAGCTACACAACAATCTAGAGAGAAACGGACCTCAAGTTATTTCCTTCTGTTTCTGACAGTAATAATATTCATAGGATATGAGAATAGACCCAAAATATTCCTTGAGAGTTTTTAAATTTTCTTATGATTCAACAGTGTTGGCACCCGATAGCAATGCTATTATCTGCAACCGAAACAGCGCAAATAGGAACCTACCAGTTAGCTTACTTGTCAGTTTATAGGATGGTATTTGCGCGAAGTCAAGAAAATTTGGTAATATTATACCTGTGCCACATTAGTGAAGAACGAGTGGAGCACTTGGATGAGAACTTGGTAATCCGTGAGGATTGCCTGTAATTCCTCATGAAGACTCATCAACTTGCTGAGGACATCCTCGTTTTCCTGTGGGAGAGGTTGGCCTGCAGAAAAACATAAGAAATTTAGACTAATTAAAAACATATCTAAATGCACGTACTGTACCCAGGTAGGTGGAGGTCTACCTGTTACATCTTCTACAAGCACTGTATAAAATAAGGATGTGAAAGGAATTTCAAGAGATCATACAAATGTGCGCACCCGCCTTCTTTAAACGCCTCTTCTATCGAAAATTGGCGATCATCATGACAATTTAGAACTTGGAGACTGCTGTTCTGAAAAGGGAAGTCGTGGTCTTGCCAAACCACTGCCTCTGGTTTTTCAACCAGGATGTCCTTTTTCTGCCGGGATTCATCTGTCCTTCTATCTTCCCTAGGATTATTACATGCAGAAGATTTTTTACTCTTCATCACATGGCCGAAGTATGCTAGTTTCCATATCTTTACTGTCAGAGGCAACTCGGCTTCTGTCAGCGAAACCTTAACCTAGGCTTTATTGTCATATAGTAGGTCTGGAATAGTCCAGTTGGTGAAAAGGCCTTAGTCCACCCAACCCTAATGGTAAATGGGGAAACGCGGCTGCCGGACATGTTGCTGACCACAACATCACACACAGAGCAGTGGTCCGAAGACAATATCCTATTCCAGCCGGCAGTCTTCAGGCCTAGACTGTTACTGGGTTGTCGTTCCATGACGTTTTTAATTGCCATGACAACTCATACGCACTTATAAAAAGTGAGGACGATTCTACAAGTCTTCTTTTATATTGTAAAATAACTTGCAAACCTTACTGTACCTACCTTTAAGTGCGAGTGACTCAGCAGATTTAATCCTGAGTTCAATTTCGGCCAGCGCTTTTTTGATTTCGGGTAGAACATTTTGTTGTTTCTTGCTGATTTCAGTAAGGGCGTCTCTACAGTTTTCGTTTTCCGATGACAGTACTGGGTACAGATGAGGTTGTAGTTTTGATGTCCAATCCAGCGTCTAAAAAAATACAAGTAGGCTGTTTATTTGATGAAGGAGTAGAATCTGGAAAAGAAACGCTGCAGAGCCTCCGAGACAATCTTAGAAGTCTACGCAGTGTTACCAGTGGCGAAAAAAAAGTTTTCGACCGAAGAGGTTGAAAGTTAGCTTTCAGATCAACCACGACCTATCATCCAGAATTCTACTGCTTCATCATGTAATTCGGGCCGTGAAAGTCTTTGTCATTAAAAGGCTGTTTACTGCTAAATTTCAGGTGTGAAGTGAATTGAAATTTACCTGATTCAAATTTCGTTCGACTCTTATGCCATCACATATCGTCATAATCCTACGTCACTGATTGTACGAGTAAACAACACATAAAAGGCTTATTTAAGTGTGTTCAAAGTCAGTACGGTAAAATCCATGGTAAGTTAACATTCAATTACCTATTTGCGAGTACCAATAAGCGACAAGAATAAGCGCCTTCAGTTCCGCTGCTCTTTGGTTACCGGCAACCGCATACTTTATGGCACTGACTCCAAACACACCCTTAGACTCATACCTTGGTACAGTCGGCCATGTTCCTGGCCCACAGCTCCTTGGCCTCTTTCTTGGTGTCAGCACCGAGCGTCCACGCGTGCCATTGGTCAGCGACGGCCGCCTGTCGTCTGGTAAAGTGGTCCAGCAGCGTCTCCACGCAGAGACTGGCCCGCTTCACGTCAAGGAACGGGTCCATAACCTACGCAAAAACACGGCAGCGTAAAAAGACGGCGTAGGATCGCTGATTTCGTTGCTGTCGACAGCTATTTACAGTGCTGTGTTGAATTAAATAATTGTTTTTGAGATGGTGCCAAAAGTCTGTTTTAGAAATGGTTTATACTGAATCATTAACCGTCGGCTAATCGTTCTGTTTCTTTTAATTATAAATGGCACATCAGTTTTATCTCGGGTAGTTACGTATGAAGATTAAATTGTGTCTTGAAATGGGCTTGGATTGCTATTTTGGGGGAGGGCTTTTGTATCCTTATAATGGTCCTCGTCCGTAACCCTTTTCTTGGCATCGGTTATTTTACCACGGACGAGGTTAACTATTATTTATACACCAAACTTGCACTTGCAAGCGTTGCTTAATTTATCAAGGATGAAGAATATATAGAGACATCATTTAGGGGCATTGGCGTAAATGGGGGGAGGGTCCTGGGGGGGGGGGCCTAGCCCCACCCCCAGGTCCACCCTTACCCCCCCCCCCCCAGGATTTCTGGTGACAAAGACGCTAAGGAGGCTAAAGGCATAGTATCCACAATAATGAGAAGGAAATTAATTCTTAGTATGCTTATTTTACATGAAAAAAATCAGCATATTGACAAAGTACAAAATAAATAATATATTACTCAAAATGCTTAAAACCCCAATCTCCAAATTTTTCTCCGGGGGAGACCCCCAGGCCCCCCTGAATGGTAGGTTTATTCGTCGTTATAATTTCTCAATTGTACTGCTTCCAAACATTGGCGTAAATAAGGGTTCTGGGCTAAGCCCCCCCCCCCCAGGATTTCTGGTGACAAAGACGTTATGGAGGCGAAAGGCCCATACAATCCACAATAACGAAAGGGAAATAAATTCTTGGTATGCTTATTTCACATGAGAGCATCATGAAAAAAATCGACATATTGACCAAGTACTTTCACAAAAATATATTACCGTACTGAAAATGCTTAAAACCCCAATATTTCAGACCTATTTTTTCAAAACTTTTCTTCGGGGGAGACCCCCAGGCCTCCTCAGCGGTGAGTTTATTCGTCTGTACAATCTCAACTGAACTGTTTGTAAAATGCGTAAAACCTCCCTAATTTGGGCCATTCATCAATTTTTTCTCCGGGTGAGACCCCCGGGCTCCTCTTTCTCCAGGGTATAATATGCTTAAAACCTCACTAATCTGGGCCCATTTATCGATTTTGTTTTCTCTGGGGGATCAAAGCCGTGGGGTCCTAAAGCCCCCCCCCCCCCAGAAATTTTGGGAATTTACGGCAATGTTTAGGGGTTGCATGTTAGAAAAAGGAGCTGTAATAAATTTAATTAGTAGGCCTATATTGAACAGTACCGAGCGTGGTATGCTAAAATTTGGACAGATCATAAAAGGATGTTCGAAGCTGACGTCTGTAACCTTGTTTCCATTATGAAATATGCACAATTCACATCTCAGTGAAGTTTTTTTTAATAAAAATGATGAGTTTTTTCCAAGTATATTCAAGGTCAATTTCGCCAAAAAAAGGTTGGTTACGCCTTAATTCTGACTTTAATGTGACGATATGGTCCTTTAATTTATTGATGGTCTTCCTCAATGCACATTTGCACCTCCCCCCCCCCCATTGAAAATTTTCTGCTGGTGCCCCTAATCTAGTAGTTACCCAAAATAAGATAACCCATCGGGGTTGAGACCTGATGTCTCATAGAGGATCCTCCGCCTCGTCTTAATGTCTTCCCTATTTGACATATAAACAAAAACCATGCCCCCCCCCCCAACGGATAAAATGAGGTACCAGGTATCCAGGGCAAGTTCACCGGAAGAAGCAACTACTCCCGGGAGAAAATTTTAAATTGATGGTAAAGGCGGTTATTCCAACGACGCCAATAGTCAAAATAATGCTGATATTGACGTAGTAGCAGACATTTTTACACTGTCTTTAATGTCTGCTACCACGTCAAACACGTCAATAATCACTATTGACGTCGGTGGAATATGCGCCTTAAAACACGTTTTTCTTATTTTTTAATACTTATTTCAGCCCATCAACTTTCCATCTCCCTGAGGTGAAGGAGTCTGCCCTTTGTGTGCCTCATGTTAATAAACAGACTCAATCCCTTTGCCAGGCTTACAGGGTTGCTTAAAGCAGAAATGCTGAAAGCAAGCGCTGGAAAACGAAATAAACAAAAACTTATTTCAGCCAAGTAATTTTTATTTTATGAACGCTAATATTTGTCAATTTTTTTTATTGCAACGTTTGGTCACTCATGGGTTCTAGGCTATTGACCCTGTTATGTAAATTCACATGGTCTCAGCTCTATTTAAATATATGAGGAAAAGTATGTGAACTCTGACCGAAGCAATTGACCCGAGGAGATATTCCTTTTACTTCACCTTGACTGTTGATCCTCCACTTCATATAAAAGAGTTTGAAATTGGATTTTGCATTTTTTATATTCTTCATTCTTCCTTCTCCTGCATAAAGTTCTGTTTTTTTTTTTGCTTTCCTATTTATACATATTGTAGTTCCGAGATTTCAGTGGATTTACACGATTTGAGGTTCCATAAACCCAAAAAAGTGCAGGTTTTTACTAAATATCTATCGGTCTGTCTGTCTGTTCGTCAAATTGTGGACATACTACTCGGTGGATATTGATGAAATTTGACATCAAAATCATATCTTGGGACCATTTTATTACGATATTTTGGGCTAACTCAATTTTGGAAGTTTTAACCACAAAAACCTCCAGAAAACTGCTAAAAAAATTTTTTTCCTAAAAAACGGCTAGAATGATTTTTTTTTTAAATTCACTTGTATTGCAGTCGTTGTTAATGTACACAAAATACAATAGGTCCCTTGATAGTTTAGTTCTTAGGGGAAAAAATAATATAGACCCAATTTTCATGAAAAATGACTAAAAATGTCTATCGATGTTTTCTAACTAGCCTTCAGGTATGTTTTAGGTGTTAAAACGTAGCCGGGTAGTACCTACACGTTTAGCAACAAACAATTACACTCTTTTTACTTATCGTTAATTATTAATTAATTAATTAAAAACCTAAATGAATTAAAACTTACCCTCTCGGTATCTTCAATGAAGTTTTTCCCCACATGCTGTAGCTGCAGGCCAAGCTGCTGAGCCGCAAACCACTTCTCGCCGACAGACTTGTCTTCGCTTTCGCCCCGGAGGGCGTCCTCAACCGTGTCCAACTCCGAGGCAAGATCTACCGCCAGGTTGTGGAACTTGACGTAGGCCCTGGTTAGACCTATTCTTTGCTCTAGCTGGCTGGCCAGCTTGGTCCACAGCTCCTGCAGTGTCTTGACTTTTTCTTGCAGTTCTGATCTTTGGCTGTCGGAGACTTGATTGACTAGGGTGGGGAGAACGGAGAGCAGTGATTTCACGTCTGATTCTTTGGCCTGAAAAAGGTTATATACGTCAACAAATAAGCAATATAACTGCAGAGGCTTTCACGGCCGGAGTCATATGAATTGAACCAGAAGGTTGTTCCCACCATCGCATGAAAAGTCTCCGGCACGACCATGCCTGTAGGGGGCGGTGCTGTCCAGTATTAATTACGGGTACTTATCAATTGATAAGTTAGTTAAATTAATCCTTCTTCTTCTTCTTCTTCTGAGGTGACAATCTCAACGATTGGTTGGCAGCAACTCCCAGCATATCATCCTCCAGCTCTCTCGGCCCTGCGCCTTCCTCTACAGTTCTTGGTACGTTCGAGCTCCTACGTCCACCTTCAGTTGATCCATGAATTCCTTCTTCGGCCGCCCTCTTCTATTGGTTCCTTCCACTGTGCCTAGTCCTTAGAGGATATTATTATCTCAGTAGGAAAAAAAATGGAATATGTACCTATCGATATAGGTACTTTATAGAACACTTACTCGCAATTCTGTCAGAATTTGTGTGTGCAGGTCGAGAAAATCTCTACTCATGGCCAATACACTGCCCATATCTTGGTGTCCTTGTACGCGGGCCTCTACCTTGGTCACTAACCAAGAATATACCTGGAACACCAAATGAGTAGGCAGTTTACGAACATGGCCAACTCCAAGTTTTAGAATTTTTCAGGAGAGCGGATTTTCTGTTGAAAATTGCATTAAGTTTATAGCTAACCCCAAACTTCTCAGCGCTTCTGTGCGCAATCTGGCTGCTTTTGTCACTTTATTTTACAACGGGCAGGTGGACATTAAAATTTTCTGTAAGGTCGGATCAAACCCCAATTTTATGAAAAAAATGGAGTTGGCCATGTTTGTAACCAAGCTCCTCAAATATTGAAATGAACTTAAAGACAGTCACAGTAACCTTGCCTACTATACCCACAGTGGAAAAATAAATTGAATTATCATGAATAGCTACAGTCATATTCGTAGTCAAATAAATAAATAACGATTTTTTTTTTTTTTTTTATTACTAAGCCAATATAAATATACACAACCAGGAAGGCCCGGAACCGGCTGCTTTACATATAATATCGGATGAAACCTCTTAACCCTCCTCAAAGTGATAAAGCGACGACGTGTCGGACCCACTCAGCACTCCGTGCAATCTCCGGCGGGCCCGTCGACCTGCAACATCGCCTGTAGATGAGGATTCTAGAGGCGCGACACAACCAGTAAGTCCAACACTCCCATGTTTGGGTAACCTCCCACGGTTGGTGGGACTCGAAGCAATAGCCTTACGCGTGAAAGTCTCTACATGTCCTGTTGTTAGTTTTGTCGCTACTAGCTACGAACTTTTGAGCATTTTCTAACACTATACTGAGACAATGATATAGTCAGTCGATTAGAGAGTCTACAGCGAATTGCATGTCACCACTGCCATAGCAATCACACACAAGGCGTATTATGTAGTCGCAGAAAACTTATCGTACTTCGTTATATTTCTCCAGGAACAGATTGAAAGCCTCAACTGTGAGAAGAGAGTCCTCGTTCTGAGTGTTCAAGATGCCCTCCAAATTCATTTTTCTGCTATCCAATTCCTTGACAACTTCAATTATGCCCTGAAATCATCAATAAATAATGTCGGAATGAGAATCTGTTTAATTACGCTGAAGTTTTCTGTAGTCCTCGGTACCTCCTCTAGTCCATGAGGTTTGTACCGGCTATGCTAAGTTACCAATCTGTTCCATCTATTAATTTTTTCTTTCTACTTCAAAAAAGCTACCTACCTGAGTTCCATCATAACCTATTGAGTCGACAATCTGCCTTCCCTGGACGATGATTCGCTGAGTATTTTCCAGGTCCTTAGATATTCTATCACTTTCTTCAGGAGAAATTCCAGCGTCGCCAATCAATTGATTCTGTACATCATCTAGTTTCCGGTTCACCTAAAAAAAAAAATCAATATAAACTATAGGATTTTTTGAAGTAATAAGAAATTGTCTTTTGATCTTTATAACTTGAACAAGAAGTAGAATCCGGTATGATTTGATTGATCTGAAATTACCCCGAATTCTACTGATTCGTCGCGTAACTCCGGCCGTGATCTAATACTTCTGCCTCTACATCTTTGGCCTGCTCGAAAACACTCCTGCAGGAATATCGGTTTTGTACAACGCTGCACCATACACGGACATCGCACTCGCGAAGGGATCAGTTTCCAAATCATCCTTCCAGCGTTTTCGAGGACGTCCGGCCAGTCGTCTTCCTTTCATGCTTGCTTTGTACATCTTTATCGGCATGCGGTCGTCTGACATTCTTACGAGGTGTCCCAGCTGGCCGTGATAGTCTTTCTAATTATAATCTTTATAACTCCTCGTTGAAATAATGAGACAATTTTCAATGATTACGATATTATACGTTACACAAGTTTTTGCGCTTATCTGTCTGTAAGTACTAACAAGCATTGGGCTAGTTGGGGTGGATTTTCTCGTATCTTTGCCTTGCATCAGTTGCATCGTATCATTCTGTTGTTTCTTTTAAATGTACGTATACTATACGAGCTAGTTCTCTCATTTACTCCCTCGAACTCAAATCTTACCTCTTCAGCAGAGTTGAAAAAGCGAAGTGCAGTTTCCAGTAGTTCATTTCTCCTGTCTATTGCATCCAAATAAGCTGCACATTGGCTAAGTACGTTGTACGCATGCGCGACAGCCTGTTCTCCCGCGAAATGTCCCCCGGACACCAGTTTCTCGGTTGAACTGGTTAGTTTTAACGCCTTCTCTTGGAGCTCCTGAAATTTTAATGCCAAACAGTAATTAAATGTTATGATTAGATGATCAGTAGCCTGATCATGGCGATTATAATACCGGTATTTATTTAATCCCCTGGTATTAAAAATGGAAACAAACAAATTTTGAATAGCACTTTCCATTATAAAATTATCTTGTTTACATTTTTAATACCAGGGGATTAAATAAATACCGGTATTATAATCGCCATGATCAGGCTGCAGCAGTAGCTTGACCATATTGAGGCACAACCAAGTAAACTCTTTCCCACCTGCACCAATTTGCTTTGAAAACTAATAATCTAATGGCTTGGCTCATAGCTAACGTGGTACCAGTACAGATTCGATGGGGGTGAATGGGGAGCATGTTTAGTATATTATCATCTACGTTTCATTTCCTTTAATTGCTGGTCGAACTTTCCTCCTTTAATACGGTACGCGAAACTGATCGTGTATTTTCAAAAAAAAATATTTATTAATTATATTACAATAGTAAGCTTAGAGTTCATAAGATTAATTTATTTCTTTGTTTTAATATTTAATTTGTGAATGCTTTTTGAAAAATGTTTTGCCCTTTCTATTGTGAAAATTCCCGGATAGGCATGTATCGTAAGTTCGAATCCTGCCAAGTCCAAATTTTTCTAAATCCTTTGATTTCGGTTATAACGAGGAGCTTGCCTCTTTAACATTACTCTTCAAGTTAGTTTAATGTCAGTAATATGTACCATAGAACACTATTAAATTGACAACGAACCCACTTTCTACAGCATACTTTCTGTTCTTCTACTTCTACTTAAAACAAACCTTAGCGTCAGCAATATTGCTATCCAGCGCCTCCAGGAACATCTTTGTCGTCACCGTGTCATGCCCCAGATCCTTTTGCTCCTCCAGTTCCGCTACCCGCTGCTTTACAGTCTGCTCAACTGCTGACAATTCACTGGCCAGCAATGCCAGACCCAGGCACTGCTCAAACTGCAGCTTTCTCGCTTGCCAGGCAGCTTCTAGAAGCTTTCTGTGATCATGCAGAACCTCAAGCCAGTGCTCCACTTGCGACACCGCTAGAAGTAGTAGAGGCAAATAACAAAATACTTATATAAAGTTCGTGTATTTTTTTTTTTTTACATTTTAAAAGTTTTCTACAGATATTGTTTATAATTACAAAAACTTTCACGGCCGGAGTTACTTGATGAATAAGGAATGATAGACCGTGTTTGTTCTGAAAACGTACTTCTAAATGTATCGTCAGCAAGTGCGGTTGGCATCTACAGTGGCACTGAGCAGACTTAAGATTCTTCTAAGATCTCGGAGGCTCAGCAGCAATACACAGTGACACCAAAAATTTCGACCGTAAATGCATACGAAACGTTGGAAGTACGTGTATACAAACAGCTTTTTTAAAACTATAGCGATCATTAATTAATGTGGTACTGTAATGTTGATTTTCATGAATTTTTGACATTTCTAAAGATTTTTTAAGTCAAAGAGAACTGTCACCGAGTTCCATGATTTTCTAATTAATTAATGAAGTTAAATTTTAAGGTTCCGTATCCAGGCTGTTATAGTGTAGGCTAAGACGGTGACTAGTCACTCCAATATGTACAGCCTGTATGCCTCAAAATAACAGAATAGATAGCGGCAAAAGAGGAAGGAGGGTCGTTGAAGATGAAGTGTGGTTCAGCCATGAGTCCCCCCCCCCCCTCCTGCTGGGTGCGCCTATTTTTAGTTCAATTTGGATCAATATAGTAATTCCAGAATGATTTTTACACTGGTCTTAGTGTGCCTACCTTTATCTGCAGAAGCCTTGATAAAGTCAGGTCTGGAGTCCTGCGTCCCCCCTGTCGCGATCTCTCTCAGTCTATCCAGCAGTGTTTTCCCCCGCTGTAGCGCCACCATAAGCCCCTCCAGCATACCTCTCTTCAGGTTCTGCAGGTTACTCAGCTGCGCCTTAACCGCTTCTACTTCTACCGGTACTGGGAGGTCTTCGCACGCTACTTCTAACTGCTCCATCCTCTCCATGCAACGCTCTTCTTCCCTGTAATGTGATGCCATGGGTGTGGTAGAAGAAAACACGTTTCTTTATCCGGTACTTAATACTTAGCCTATTTTAAATTGAAGCACGTGTAGGCAGGCCACCATTAAAAAAATATCGTAAAAATTTATATTATTTAATCTATTGTATAGGTACCGGTAATGGGCATGTATACTGTACTGTACTGTATACACTTTGCTTAAATCAATGACGTAGCCGCCTAGCCGGTAAGGTTTTTATAATTTTTAAAATCAACGATGACGCCAATTTTTGTCGTAATAGGTACCAACTGCATATTAGTTAAAAATAAATAAATAAATATTGACTTTTTTTTCTATTACTAAGCCAACCTAGCGGAGTTAGGGCTATAAAGCCCTCTCTTACACTCAACTAGGAAGGCCCGGGACCGCCTGATTTACATGCCCTCCGAAGCATGGCTAAAAAATCTAGGTAGTGTAGGACTCGAACCAACAACCTTTCGGGTGAAAGTCAGAGTCCGTACCACTACTCTATATGTCCTGACATTATAGTTAAGCCCGACTGAAAAATAATTTGTCAGCTGCCACGTATTAACCAATCCCAAAGCATTGGCAATCCATTAGTATGATGTCCAACACATGGCCGAATCAGCCCTAACATATACTAGTATATAGCAATGGACTGATTATTAGTACTATTGATTTGTACGAGTATATATGGGATTATTTTTTATTTTTTTATTTAATAGCTTATGACCATGCAGCAGGTAGTAGCACAATATAAGTAATGCCAAATGGAGCCCCTCCCCTTTAAGGTCTACTATAAAAATACTATAACTGGAACGTCCTAGCCTGGGGCATTAGGCTAACAGCGCTCATACTGCTGTGATCCTAATCAATTTTTAAATTGACCTTATCACAATAAAGGAGAAAGCCATATTAGTTGTTGATTTTATAGGTTATTGGAAGGCATGCAGGTATTTTTACGACTGCCGTGCCAGGCAGGCACAGGATATACCTTTTATAGTCGACATTGAGCACCAGGATAATCCGGCGTTCCTCCAGGTGGGCGTTGACATCTTTCCAGGCGTGGCCCAGCGACTCTGCCATGGCTGCGTATACCTCTGCTTTGGCATTTTGGCTTGCTATCAGATGGTCTGCTTGCCGAAGAAGTTCCTCCACTGGGCTTTGCTTCAGCTGAAACACAAAGTCATGCAAAAATTAAAATTCTCGCCGAAGTTAGCTGTTAGTGGACATACCATCAGGTTAGCAAACATAAAAACTCTCTCGTTTGAGAAGAAATTTATCCTTTTATTTTTGTTTTGCTGTCTCATTTTATAAATTTAGTTAGGTGGTTGTTGCGGCTACGCTGTATACCTAGCCCTATAGAACTAGAGTGCAACTTGACTAACAGAAATGTAGGTATATATTATTTGACAATCCAGACTCCAGAAGATCTATTTTACCCTTTTCCAAAACTTCAAATTATGCTTCAGATTTGATGTAGATTGATATAATCTATAGCTCCAGTTACCTCAAGTTGTTGAAGAACCCTTTCGTGAGCATGTAGGAGGTCCCGGGCTTCTGGCAACGTCGTACCCAGAGCTGTCAGCTCCGGTTGCATTTCCAAAACTTTTAGCTGGAACCATTCCCGACTCTAAAACAAGAGATTACTTAGATTATTTACAAGAAATGATACCTTCGAAAGGTTGTTATTGTTAGCTTTAAAAAAACACACAATATGTAGAGGCGGGTTTTGTAATTATTATTTTATTAAGAGTCCCGAGCATATTTAGGCTCGGTTTCATTATTTGGTCGATGAAGTTAATATGTGCTGATTAGAAAATTGGCACCCCACAATTAAGTACTTCTCATTTTTTAATTCATTAACTCAGCAAGTTATTAATGATTTGGCTCATTTAAGTTGTAGAAGATACTTCGTTCATCATATAATAGAGCATGGTCATTTTTTGGTGTCGCAGTATTGCCATTAATTATATTTTACGCGAAATTTTAGTCTCCAATAACTTTTTTTTTTTTTAAAGAAGTAAGGCACCAAAAATTAAAAATTTCTTATCGAATATGATGCATGAAGTAGTCTTTTACAACTGAAATGTGTATTTTATATAGGAAAAATTGCTCATCAGATATATTCAGTTATATATAAAGTCAACTAAACAAAATATTAAATTTTGCCGTCATAAAGTTTATCCTATATACATTTACCACCCGACCACTATAGGACGATATTTGGAACACTAATAAAAATCGAACAAATTCGGTGTTCCGCTTATGGAAGTTTTCGAATTCGAGGTCATGCTACGTAGAAAATGAGCACCACAAAATTTGCTGTTATTATTGACTTTTTTTATTTTTATTTAATTAACAAAGCAAGTCTTTAAAGATTTGGCTCATGGAAATTGTAGAAGACTAAGTACTTCATGCTTCATATAATAGGAAATATTAAATTTTTGGTACCTTAGTTCCTTCATAAATACTAGACAGGACCTAAATTTCGCGTATTCTGAGATTTTTGGAAGAACTACAAAACCGAAAAGTGAAAATACCCGATTATATGATGCACGATATAGTCTTCAACAACTTAGATGACACAAATTTTTAATAACTTGCTGAGTTAATTATATAAAAAATGAAAAGTATTAAATTTTGGAGTGCCAATTTTCTACGTCTATATCCTCTGTATCCTTTTAACATACTTAGTGTTCCAAATGTCATCCTGTCGTGGTCGGGTGGGAACTGCGTGTATAGCCGTCATATTGGATTTCTACTCGAAAAAGATTGTTCAAGTATGTGAATATCTCTAGAATCTAGTAATCATCGTAGTGACCCCTTATACTCTCTCGCCTGAGGACTCACTTCTCAGGGCAGCAAAGTAGGAAGAAATAACTGGAATACCTGCGTGAAAACCGTAGGAAGGCAGTTATGGATGCAAAGCGAGACCGGACAAATATCTCGGCAATGCCTTAGAAGGTACACAATAGCAGTTTTACCTTATTTGACACATAAACGGCTAAATGCGTGTACAGATTAGAACAGAGTCTTCAATTTTCGTAGCCTATCTCCGAATTAGTTGCTTAAGGTAGCCGGTCTTCCACGAGGCTGATACAGGCTATTCATTGAAAAGAAAAGGGGGAAAATGTTGAGCAACTATATCAGCGCGATACTGCTGACGTCATTTTAGATTAGTTGCCCCATCTTTGAGTTAACAAGTATGCAGCTCAATTTATTTTCTCCAGTGACCTACTATGCTTTTTAAGATGAATTATTCTTGGGTTATGTCCTGAAGGATGTTTTTGTGAGCCTAGACCGTAGACCTTAAATACCTTTGTGATAGTTGTGATACTTTGTTTGTTAGCGTACGAGGCAGAACACCTTAACTGAGGGTGTCGTAACAGCAATGAATTGCCGATGCCAACTACCCCATGGATTTTATGCAATTTTTATATTGTTTCCGAAAGAATTTTGGGCTATTGGCAAACTTGAATACGCCCTCGACGTCAATCTACACTGGCTACAAGTGATAATGGACAAGCTGTGACATGCTCACCATTGGCACAGTGTAAAGGTGGAAGCATGACTTTACCAAATACAGATACGAGTCATTTTTGGGGTTAAACATGTAAACAAACCAATATTGAATAGCTTTCTATTCTAAAATTATCTTGTTTACATTTTTTAGGCCTAGGTTAAGATTTAAAATAATCCGAATAATCGCCATAGCAGGCCCGCAGGTCGCCTCAATTAAATTTATTGAGACGCAAAAAGTAGCGCAGCGTAACTTAACCTTGTTCGGGTATGAAGCCAATTATGTATATTAAGTTACAATTAGCCTAATAATACGAATATATAAGTAAAATTATTGCATAAGAGTTTACACTGTAATATATATTGTAACATATTGTAGCCTAAGTCCTAAATCTCTGACGGTAGTCTAGTAGCTAACTTGCTAATTAATTAGGAGGTAAACGACAGGATCTAGCATTAGCATAGTACATAATTAAAGGCGCAACCTTTCCTTTGACAGAGAAGCATGGGAACTATAGGCCTCAGTGAGTAATGATATAGATAACATGGTTGAGAGCCTTAAGGAGTATTGTAGATGGTATCAAAGGCGCAAAACATATGGCGGGCTGGAGAATAGGCGAATTCCAAATAAGGTGAAGGTAGTAATAAGAGTCTGACGTCATCCTGCCTTAACTGTGAGTATTTCCTCTGGTGCTTTTAGGTGCAAATTGAGGCCACAAATAGAACAGATACCTACTCAGCGCCATGTATGAATCCATAAATTGGGTGCAAATACAGTACTGAGGTATCTCGTTTTAAAGAAAAAAATACAAATCGGATGTGCTTCATAGCTAGGACACGGTCTTAATCCTGTGGGTTGAGAACTGAACTATAAACCTTAAGGTAGAGGTTTGAGACTAAATATAAAAGGAAAAAAATTCCACCTAGCCATAAAATAAGTGACTTCCGTACGCCTGTACGGGAAAGCGTGGCTGCTGGGTTTGTTACTGACCAAAGCATCCCAAATAGATAAGTTATTGTTTTGAGAATGTTTTTTTTTATGTAAAAAAGTATAGCCTAAGTTTAATGTAAATTAATCTTAATTAGTTACCTAATTAATGAGATTAGAGGACATTTATGGCAACCGTGAAGTCAACTTAAACTTCTGGCATGTGGTCACAATTCAGTACACACCATTCTTTTTTTTATGCAATGGCGAGCTTGCGTAAAAATGGATTCAGGATTTTTGGCAGTGGCGCGAAAAGGGAAAATCATGTAGGCAAGGATATGTGGTTGTACCTCAGGGTTGTTTCTAAATACAGGAGAAATGTAATTCAAAGTAGCTGAGCTTCTGAGTAATGCCTTGTGGTCTCAGAGGCGAAGACACGAAAATCCCTGCTCTGTACTTCTCGTGGTGAAGAAGGAAGCGCGTTATGGGACTGCTCAGATGAGGGACATATTTTCAGCCGGGATATGCAAAAAACACAGTTTTTTAGTAAATATTATTCTATGGTTTTTTCTGACAATTCTTTTGTCCTGGGATTGGGAAACTGGCCCCGAAGGTAGGGGAACTCAATGAAGAGTCAACGGTATAGGGATGCAGAAGGCAACAGGAAACCACTGCATTACAATTCCCTAATAGAAACTTAGCCATCAATCATCATGACTACAATTGCCATGATGATCGAAAATCTTCGATAGAAGAGGGATTTTAATTTGAAGAAGAAAGTCGATCCCGAAATAGGGGCATCCTGTGCACCCTCCCAGGCTTCATCACTGGACTGCAAGTGGCTCTTCGGTTTTCCTCCGCATGACAGCCTAAGAACTTTAAAAATTGTCCATAAAACGTACCAGTTCTGCCAGTGAAGTGTTATGGCAGGTCCTAAAGGTCACGACTGGCTGGTTGAAGCCCAATAAGGTGGCTTCATGCTTCGCGTGACTTGTACCTATGCCATTCAACGCAGGCACTCATCAGCTGGTCTAAACCGAATGTACCTAAGGTGCCCATTCCATTGACCGGCTAGGGCTATTTCCAAAAACGGTGACGTGGTAGCAGATATTCAAGACTTAGGTGACGTTTCCACCGACCTCGCATTGCAGAATTGACGGAAATGTTTATTTTCCTCTATGCCATAGTTAAAATTGATCAATGATCATACAGTAAAATCACAAACAAACAAACTAAAATTAAAAAATGGCGTCATGGGATATGTTAAGTAGAAACATTTTAATAGATTTCTATAAAAAGAAAAATTCTAATTTCCGTCAATGTCATTTGCATTCTGCAATGCGAGATCGGTGGAAACGCAACCTAAGTCTTGAATGTCTGCTACCACGTCACTGTTTTTGGAAATAGCCCTAGCCGGTCAATGGAATGGGCGCCTTCGAAAACACTGCTGCGCGACAACTTATTGAAGGTCCTCGTATAGGATCCTCTATGCTGACCACTAATCTTTTTGCGACGCTGTGGTCATAAATATACCCTCGTTTGTCCCCCTACCGATTAGGGTTAGCTGTGCCCATTAGTGGGTCTACCATGGCGATTATTTTTAACCTTAACCTGGGATTAAAAATGTAAACAATTTTATAATGGAAAGTGCTATTCAAAATTGATTTGTTTACATTTTTAACCCAATAATAAGTTTATGCTAAACGGCATTGTAGGCCCGCACGGTTGGAAGGACCTACACCAGCAGCCTGATCGAGGCGATTATTATACCGGGGTTAAATAAATACCCTAGGATTATAACTGTAAACAAACAAATTTTGAATAGCACTTTCCATTATAAAATTATCTTGTTTACATTTTTAATACCAGGGGATTAACTAAATACCGGTATTATAATCGCCTCGATCAGGCTGCAGGTGGACAATGCTACCTTTTATGTCGAGCCTAGAAACCTTGACCGCTACATAGTCCAGTGCTCTGCGAAATTGCACTAAGCCGGCTATTCCACTTGTCAATTTTTCATCAATAATTGATGAGATTTTTTCTTTACTCTATTGTCCATTTTTACTTCCGCATGTTAAAATTATTGATCAATAATCATAGAGGAAAATCACGCTTTGCAAACAATAAAAAAAAACTAAAATTAAACAATGGCGTCGTCTGGATACGATAAATAATTGTAATTAATTTCATACTTCATAATTTAAATCATAAAATTTCTTGTAGATTATAAAATTAAAAGAAAGATCTGATGCCGCAAACTTACAAAATTGGGAAAAATTGAAAACAAAAATCGTCAATTATTGAAGACAAGTGGAATGAGGTGTAAAAATATTTAAATACAATATTGATAATATTTCCGTCAATGACATTATCAAATTTGAAGAAAAATTGACAAGTGGAATAAACCACCTAATCCACAATTTTTATTTTTACCCTTGCGTTGTAACGCATATTTTGGCGCTATCTATTATTTCAGATATTTCTTATCTTATCTTATTGCCAGGAAACACCTTTACCACTTCATTGGTCTCAGTTACTCTATCCTCTAAAGTCGCAGCTAATACTAATACTTATCGGCTACGGTGGCATGGTACTTGTACTTGCGCAAGTCTCTACACACCATGCGGAGACGTGTCGTAACTCAACACAAGTACAGTATAAGTTACTTAGTGAGACGACGAGGTTATTCGGATATATTTATTTTATTGTTTGTATGCAGTTAATATTTTTATGAAAAAAAAAGAGAAGACATACATACTGTTACTCGCAATTCTAAATTCACTTCTAAAAGTAGACTCGTATCTGTACTTGGTTAAGTCATGCTTTCGCATGTTTCATTGCGTCAATGGTAAGCTTGTCTCAGCTTGTCCATTATCGCTTGTAGCTGGGGCAGGTTAACCGAACGTAGCCTATATCAGTTTGCCAATGGCCAAAAATGCATACTGAAAAAATACGAGTAAAAAGGGTCCCATACGTCGGCGTCCCCATCAAAAATGTTTGAGTCTGATGTTTTTAAGCTGTGATTCCTTATAGACAGGAAATGTGACACCTGCTGTACAAAGTAAAAAATTATAAACAAATAATGAAGGAAGGAAGGGTTAAAAGCTGAGAAAAAATTGAATCAGACTTAAGAGTCGGCATTGTTTTTTTGGTGATATATTTCAGTGTCACACATACACATGGCTCTGACTTCCCATGTGTCACTCTCATGAGCCAGTTGCTTTATTTTTGGCCCCTGGGATATTAAGATATCATACTGACAACAGAGCATGACATTATACCCCAGAATAAATTGTTAATGCAATGAACAGTGATTGATTGTTACATATAGCGAGTGATAAAAGACAATTGACACTTTATTCAATATAATGTAACTGCAGAGGCTTTCACGGCCGGAGTTGAATGAAGAACCAGTGGAATCCGGGCTGATGGGCCCTGGTCGAAATGAAAGTGAACTTCCAAACGTTTCGTCAACATCTGCGGTTGACATCTTCAGTGGCGCTGGCGAGGTTGTACCTCGGTGACTCCGTAGCGGGTGGAGCCACCGAGGTACAACCTTCGAAGTCTACGCAGCGAAGATGTCGACCGCAGATATTGACGAAACGTTTGGAAGTTCACTTTCATTTTGACCAGGGCCCATCTGCCCGGATTCTACTTGTTCTTCATTATTCAATATATTTCAGTATTATACGGTGTATAACAATGACATTAAACTAACTTAGGTTGAAGAGGTAACCTTCATCTAATAACAGAAATTAGAGGATTTAGAAAAAACTACGGCCCGGTTAGGCGTAGATCGTGGGTTCGAATCCCTCCAAGTCCAGTGTTTTCTATGCCCTCTAATTTTGACAATTGAGGCACCACGTTTTTTGTGCACAGTCAAATATTTTACGTAATGTCGATGTATTAAAGTATAACTATATAAAACTGGTATAAGTGTTATAAGGTAGAGGAGCATTTCTACTACATTATGGCATCTCATTTATGGTTCTATGATCGATATTCGAAATTTTTCTTTGTAAAAAAAAACGTGTACGGTAGTCGGGCACCCCGAGTTCAAATTTATTTTATTATTATTATTATTTTTTTTTCTTATTTTTGGGTTAGTCATGAGGAATAATAGAAATGGGTGAATAGGGATAGGCATGCCGACAAGGGATCAAATTCTGAGATACGACTCCATATTCAAAATTTCCCCACGGGTGAGACTTCAATGAAAAAACCTCATCAGCCGCGGTGAGGTGTAAATTTCTGACAGACTCTGTTCATGCCCCCCCCCCCTCCCCCCTGATAAAAATCCAGTGTTCATCTCATTTGTTATATAGTATTACTATTGAAGCCACAAAAAATTTTCTAACCACTCTAACGCCCTGTCTATTTTGAATTCTTTGATTGATTCGTGTATCGGGAGTCAAACATACAGTGTGTGGTTGAGTACAGACATTTGAGGAAATATTATACGAAGTTGTTAATTTATTCGAATTTGTAGCTTTACTGTCGAAAATACTAGGAATTATTGACTATTAGCCTAAGATGAATACAAAGTCTATTTGTGTGAATGAAGTAATCAGCCACATGTGCTACAGTTTTATCGCCTGCCCAATTCATTGTTGCTTAATTCGCATGCTGCTTGCCTGTTTTTTGTTAAAGTGACACTGAGAAAATTCAAAGATAAAAAACATGAAAAGTGCAAAAAAAACATACCCGATAAAGAGCAGCTTGTACTTGTTCCGTGCAAAAGAATTAAGTCCTGTGTCGCTTTTTTACTTTACTTTAGCCAACGGCCTTACCATGTTGAATCCATGAGAGCAGGCCATGTTTTAAAATTCGACAAACTTGGTAGTGTGCACAGCGTTGGCAGGGGAACATGGTGGGAGATGATAACGCGCTGAGACTAAATCCTAAATCAGTCAGTTTACGTGCGTGTCGAGTCATCTCCGATTTAATCGTGTGACTTTACCATGTTCCCCAAGTGGTTCAGAATCCACTATAATCAGGAGGTCCCCCCTATCAGTCAACTCGCCTTCTCCCCGCGGAGAAGGAGTCTGCCCTTAGGGTGCCTCAAATTAATAAACAGACTCATTCCTCCGCCAGACTGACAGGGTTGCTTAAAAGCAGAAATGCTGAAAGCAGGCGTTGGAAACAACAACAACAACCACAACCGCTTTTTTACTTTATGGAATAATTTCATCGTATAGGTGATTAGGTAAAAAAAGCTTCCGGCTTCGCGAATCATTTTTTGGCCGACTGGGACTCGAAGCCGAGACTCCGGCTCACAGTTGCAGACCAGTGTACTACCTCTGGATTAATCGGAAAGTTGAGGGCAATGTGATAAAGATGAAAGGACAGACAGAGTGATTCCTAGTGAAATAAGAGTCAGAAATAGTCCTACTTGGTAGAGCGCTGGCATATGAAACGGAAGTTCAAGGTTCGCTGCTCGACATAAAAATAGAAAAATTTCCACCAAACATAATAATAAGAACCGGTCCGAGTTTACTCGAACATGCTTTTCAATTTATCAACATTAGTAGATAGAGAATATGAGTAATTTCATGGTAAATAATTTTCCAGTTAAATTTCCGATATCTCGGGCGGGGGGGGGGGGGGTTGTCCACCTGACGTCACTCGAACTGAGATAAATTCAAGATAGGTCAGACCAACACATTAATTCCCACACAGCAATAATGGCAGGGCACGCAATGCATTTGAGCGCGAATTTTCTATCATTTTTTCAAAAAATAATTTTTTGTGCAAAACCAAATATTTTTTTCGGAAAGCAACCTATCCGGTTTCGTTACTCAATTCAACACCTAAAACATGCCTGAAGGTAGAAATCATCGATAGACGACTATAATATATGAGAATTTAAAAGAAATCGTTGGAGCCGTTTTTGAGAAATAATTTTTTTAGACGTTTTTTTGAGAATAAAACCCCCCAAATTGAATTGGCCCAAAATAAAAAAAAGGTCCCGAGGTATGATTTTTGTAAACCTACATGCTAAATTTCATCAAAATCGACCGAGTAGTTTGCCCGGAAACCGATGCACAGACAGACAGACATTTCGTAAAAACCACCTGAAAACGTGTAAATCCGTTCAAATCTCGGAATCGAACATTTCGACCATCACAAAGCTTCCCTTAGACTACGTATAAATCGGAAAGCAATAATAACCTTATATTCCTTTTCGGTACTAGGGTTGTGGCTTTAGAACTCTCTGCCGGACCCCATTCAGAAATTAAAAAAAAAATTAACGAAATTTAAGGGTGCTTGCCACGACTATGTTTTCGATTAAAAAATATTTTCATTAAGTTTAGAATAATATTTATTTTATTAAGAATAATTGGAGGAGTATGTGTATGGTATGTGAATGGCGTGTAAATGGTTTTTTAGTTGTAGAGTATCGAATGTACTTAATCATAATAATTGTACTAAATTGTTTAGAGAATTGTAATGCAGTGGTTTCCCGTTGCCTCCTGCATCCTTATGTCGTTGACTCTTCATTGAGTTCCCCCTACTTCAGGGCCCAACCCCAGGGCAAAAGATTGCCCGAGTAGTGGTTGCTAATTTAGTAATGGCAACCATTCGCACCGTCACATAGTGATCCTCGGGCTACTGTGGCTTCTTCTAGATGAGCTTGCACCACCAGACTTGCCACCACACCCTCCGATTATGCTGCTGCTTGGGCGGGGATTCCACCGACCTGCAAGTGCAAAATACAAATACGGTGACGTGGTAGCAGACATTCAAGACTTAGGCGGGGTTTCCACCGACCTCGTATTGCAGAATGCATATGACATTGACGGAAATTTTTGTTTTAATCTATGCCATAGTTAAAATTGATCAATGATCATAGAGTAAAATCACAAACAAACAAATTAAAATTAAAAAATGCCTTCATGGGATATGTTAAGTACAAACATTTTAATAGATTACTATAAAAAGAAAAATTCAAATTTCCGTCAATGTCATTTGCATTCTGCAATGAGAGGTCGGTGGAAACCCCTACTAAGTCTTGAATGTCTGCTACCACGTCACTGTATTTGTATTTTGCACTTGCAGGTCGGTGGGACCCTGCTAGTAGCCTGCAGCTCAGCCCTTACTCTACATGGCCTCATTAATAATATGTCCTCATGTAATTGTTCCTCATACTTTATTTATTTCCAGTTCATCAGCCCTACTAGTTATTCATGCCAGATAACCATTAGGTAGAGACTTTTGGTAGTGGCCAATTAAATAGATATCCAGAGACTGTCGACTACTTGCTGTGAAACCCCCCCCCCCCCCCATATATCATGTAACATAATCATATACCACAATGACACGCATGATTACGACTCTGGCAACTATAGTGCTGCAGACTGATAATTTATAGCGGATAATATTTCATTCAAGTCCAAAGCCGCGAAGTAGAGGATGGGAAACAGTAGAAAGGAGTTGGTGGAGGATTTAGGTACTTAGCCGAATGGCACAGGTACCAAATAAGGTAGGACCGGTACTGGCATCACCACACTGTAAATACCATTTTGACTACTTCTGTTCCGTACTAGAAGTTGGGACTAAGCCGCATTGACAGAATGCTCGTAAAATAGCGTATAGCCTAGTAAGACAAACGCCTGCCTGGCCAAAACGTCGCATGCAGGTTACTAGTTGCTAGATAAGTGTATGCCAGCAATGCAAATTGCTTAATTAGCCACTTGCAATAAGCTTACCAGAAAGCACTCTGGAGAGAGTTTGCTCAAAACCAAAGAAAATGCCTCTTACACCCCTAGTATATTATAGGGCAGGCCCGGATTCTCATCATGCAATGCTGATTGCTTCCTTGTCCATGTGTTATATTCCGCATGAATGCCGTGTTGCATTGAATATGCAATGCTTTAGTATGAGTACCAATGGAAAGTTAGTCAGTTTTCAATAAACCTGGTGTTCATAGCTATTTGCATGTGTTGCATTCTGTGCAGGGTGGTTGTATGCATTTCCGAGCCTTGGGTGACTTCTTCATTATATGCCCTTGTAATTCAGTCATTGGCGTAAATAAGGGGTCCTGGGGGGGGGGGCTTAGCCCCCCCAGGTCCACCCGTAGCCCCCCCCCCAGGATTTCTGGTGGCAAAGACTTTTTGGAGGCTAAAGGCATAATATCCACAATAATGAAAGGAAATTAATTCGTATAGTTTGCATATTTTACAAGAAAAAAAAACCAACATATTGACGAAGTACTTTCACAAAAAATAATATAACTCAAAATGCTTAAAACCCCAATACTTCAGAGCTGTTTTTTCCAAATTTTTCTCCGGGTGAGACCCCCGGGCCCCCTTCAATGGTAGGTTTATTCGTAGTTACAATATCTCAATTGTACTGCTTGCAAACATTCGCGTAAATAGGGGGGTCCTGGGCTAATTAATTCTCGGTATCCTTATTTCACAAGAAAGACATCAAGACATCTTGAAAAAAATCATCATATTGACCAAGTACATTCACAAAAAATATATTATTCAATATATATATAATATATATTATTAAAAACCCTAATATTTCAGACCTATTTTTTCAAAATATTTCTACATACAATACAGAAAAATTAAAACAGTATAAAATAAAATAAAAATACAATAAAAAAACATTTTTAAATCATTTTTTTTGTTTTATTTTTGGGATGTGTGGCCCTTCTAACAGGTCTCAATCTGGTTATTTCAAAATTTGACTCAACTGCTAAAAAAAAGGCTGCCGACCGCTGTTCTAGGGTCCTCATCTGGTATGATGCGTACAGTTTAATGAATTGATGTTGAGTCTAGTTTTTCCTTGTAATTGTTGCGAAAATCAATTTCTGGAGCAAAGTTAAAAAAGGCTGCCAACCGCTGTTCTAGGGTGTGATGCATGCAGTTTAATGAATGTTGAGTCTAGTTTTTCCTTGTAATTGTTGTTGCGAAAATCAATTTCTGGAGCAAAGTAAAAATGGCTGCCGACTGCTGCTCTTGGGTTATCAACTGGTTGGATGCATACAGTTTAATTAGCAGCCCGTTGATGTTGAGTCTAGTTTTTCCTTGTAATTGTTGCGAAAATCAATTTCTGGAGCAAAGTTAAAAAAGGCTGCCAACCGCTGTTCTAGGGTATGATGCATACAGTTTAATGAACAGCCCGTTGATGTTAAGTCGAGGTTTTCCTTGTAATTGCTGTTACGTAAGGAAATTTCTGGAGCAAAAGAGTGCACTGAGAACGGGGCAGAGTGTGTAATGTAAGCAGTAGGGGCTATTTGTGTCAGCTATGAGTCATGGTTTGTTCCAGAACATCAGCACTTGAATATTCACGCCTTGCTGTTGCGCTACAGCACTTTTACACAACATTTATGTGGCCAGCGGATGCGGTGGCCTTCATCTTCTGACCTCTCACTGCGGAATAGGAATTCCAATGCATTTCATTGATTAGGTTTTGGGGAAGTTCTGTCAGAGTAAAAAGTGACCGCCGTATGTAGAAGATGTCTGGCTACTTAGTCATTCTACTCGGCCTATTACTAGTCCAACAGGCCTTGCAAGAATGAAAAAAAAAATATGGAAAGCAATAAGTTATACCAGAATAAGTGTAAATTATCCTAAATAAACTGCAATGAATTGTAAATTGACTTATAGGCTATAAGAAGAACAGCAGGGATTGGAAAATTAAAATCACAAATTATTGCTTTCCAATTTATACGTAGTATAAGGAAAGCTTTGTGATGGTCGAAATTTTCGATTCCGAGATTTCTACGGATTTACACGTTTTGAGGTCCCAGGAACCCAAAAAAGTGGTTTTTACGAAATGTCTGTCTGTCTGTCTGTCACTCTGTCTGTCTGTTCATATATTTCCGGACAAACTACTAAGTGGATTTGAATGAAATTTGGCATGTAGGTTTATAAAAATCATACCTCGGGACAATTTTTTTTATTTTGGGCTAACTCAATTTGGGGGAGTTTTATTCTCAAAAAACTCCAAAAAACGTCTAAAAAAATTATTTCTCAAAAACGGCTCCAGCAAATTCACGCTCTAATGCATTGCGTGCCCTGCCATTATTACTGCGTGGTAATGTGTTGGTCCCACCTATCTAGAATTCACCTTCAGTGACGTCAGGAGGACGCACCCCCCCCCCCCCCCCCGCCCGTTATATCCGAAATTTAACCATAGGAAAATTATTTACCATGAAATTAATCATTTTCTCTCTCTACTAATTGATAAATTGGAAAGCATGTTCGAGTAAGCTCGGACCGGTTCTTTGTTAATAGAGACCAATTGCCTTTAATTGTTGCTTATGTTGACTTTTTGGCTGTATTGAGCCCAACATGATTTTCACTCTTGCATCCCTATTCCCTGTTCCCCCGTTTTTTTTTTTTTGGTATTATTACGTTATGCGTAGAGAAAGTAGCTATCATAATTTACAGTATGTATCAATAGGTAGTGTTGCTCCTTCATTATATGCCAGTGGACCGATTATGGCGATTGATATTAACTTACTCCTAAGGTTAAAACTGGAAACAAACAAATTTTGAATAGCTCTTTCCATTGTAAAATCATCTTGTTTACATTTTTAATACCAGAGTATAATATTAACCCCGGTATTATAATCCTCATGATCGGGCCGTGCCAGTTGCACAAATCAATTCCAGTTTATTTGAAACGACATTGTAGTCGTTCATTGCAATATTTTGTATGCGGACACGCGCAAAAAGAGCCGTTAGAAAGAATAATAAATTGGCCATTGTTTTAGGAAACATATGTCCATATAAGTCAATGCATTTTATAGTTGGTTTTTCTTCGTTTCCTCTGCTTGTTTTTTGGTCAATTGCAAGAAAGAAATAATCCGAGTTAATCAGTGTGTCGTAGCATTGGCAGTGGCGGCGCTACGGGGGTGCCCGAGGGGGCCTGGCCCCCCCAACAGTTTCTCCGGCCCCTCTGGGGCCCCCCCAGTTTTGAGATATTTTACATCTTGTTAAATTGCAGAATTATTGAACGGTATACTCCCAATGAAAAGTGTTTTGTTTTTTCATTGGCCCCCCCAGATAGAAGTCATGCCCCTCCATGCCCCCCCCCCCCGCCTTAAAATTTATAGCGCCGCCACTGAGCATTGGTGAGGCCCCTCTGTTTGCAGTTACATACTTCTTCGCTGTAATATCTTTACTGTTATCAAAATTGAAAGCCCCCTCTATTTTGGGCCTATATTTTCAAAAAATTTCCCCCGGGCCCGCCTGTTTCCACTTTTATGATTACGATATAATCTAAAGTTTTTTTTAGTCAAAATGTGTAGAACACCAGTGTTTTTTACTGTTTTGTCGTGACCATTGAGCACTCTGTAAAATATTTGGTCTTCACTGCGACTTTAGGATGAGCCTTTGGCCTTTGCTGCTGTCCTCCGTATCAAACAAACATAAATTGTAAACGTGCGTAACAAATGACATGACAGCAGGGCCACTCCTCCGACCTAACAATGGCCGACCGCTTTGGTTTGCTACGTGCTCCGACTGAATTTACCATTTAGGAAATGTTCTTCACAACTGTCCGGCCTGCTGTACCACCCAGCCTGTACCTATAGGTACAGTACCTGGATACATGCTGGTTATCTCAGGCTACGAGGTCATGGCTCTGACACTGTATTAAACTAGTACGATAGCTGTATTTATGTGAGGAATAACTGATAAGGTTCATAAAGTACTGTATACAGTATGTATGCATGTCGCCTACCTAGATCAAGGCCGTAGTCTTAGGATACAGGGAGGGGGCAGGAGGGGCAGGGTTGTAGCTGCCCCTCCCAAAATTTAGTAAAGTCTTTTTCGACCATGTCTAACATAGGCAAGACTTAAATTAGTTGTAAAAATATAGTCGAGAATTATCGAAGGTCAGGTGTTTAACAATGGGGTTCATTTGTGGCGTCATTTTGTAGATGGCAGCACCAGTTGCAATGATATCAAAGCGTTGATTTTTCCATAAGCCTCAATACTATTTTAAAATGATTTTTAATTACGTATTATTTTAAAGTGATATTTTTCTATAAATCATGGAGAATATATATATATTAAATTATATGCAGCGAAATAAGGTCCAGGCATAGTAAAAATATTATAAAAAATATTAAAAGAATTAATTAGATGTTAAGAGCTTAGTTTTCGCATGCAAACGGCGGCCATTTTGAATAATATGGATATCGACTTGTCGTCAGCGAACCTAGTGACCAAAACTGTCCCTACAGAACCTCTTTGTCCTGCGATAACTGTAACATGACTTATATTGACCAAACAGGCCGCAATTTCAAAGATCGCATTATAGTGTATTAATGAGCACCGCCGGGCAGTTGGTAAACAAGATTGCGATTCAGCTTTCGCTGAACATCTAACTACATCAGGGCATACTTCTAAATTCTCAACTTTTAAAATTTTACATAACTGTAGGAAAGGAAAACTCTAAGATGGATTGGAATGTATCGAAATAAAAAAAATCATTGTTTAATAATTTCAATCTTGTAAATGACACAACTTTGGTACATCCCTCCCCACTCCTTGACCTAGCTGATACTGCTCCCCTCCCCCCTCCCATCCCATTGGTTTAGCACTTAATGCTGCTCTGTTAAAACTTGTTAGTCTAATGATGGTGCTATCACTGAAACAGCTGTAACTTTTTAGTTTTAATTATATTTGTGGAAATTGCGCAAAAGTCTTATAATTTATAATAGTAATTTTACACATTATGTTTCGTTTCCACGAAGTCACGAAAGAAACCCTACATTGGATAAGTAAATCTATTGTAAGTTAATTTATTACGCTCTAATTTAATCGATACTACATACGTTTGTTCTATTTTGACTCACAACGCCCCCCCCCCCCCCAATGGGCTGGATTCGTCCCTTGCCGTAGTCAGGTTTACTATGGATTAGAGTCTCCTGAGTGGACTTATGTGAGGGGAATAGTACAATTTAAGCTTGTAAAATGGTTCAAATAACTAATAATGAGCATTGGGGGGGGGGGATCTGTATGTTTACCAGTCACTTTAAGTCACTTTGAATGTTTGGGTAAGCCTGTAGCAGGTGCTGGCCAAGGCTCAAGCATAGCGTACGAGAGAGGGGTTGTGACAACAGGGAAGGCAAATTTAAATTTAACATATTAATTAATCAGGCCCAATCCGGAGATCAAGTTCATAAAGGTGCATAGCTCAGCATAACAGCAGATACATTTATTATGCATAAATTCATAAATTATATGTATAACAATGACAACTAAATAACTTCAGCGGCTACAAGTCCGCCCTTTAAGAGACAAGGCTGTCCACCTGGTACCGACTTCGATGGCAAGTTTGTAACGTGCTAGTACTTGTGCGAGTCGGAGGTGTGTCGTAACTCAACACGGGTACTAACCTGCAGAGGCGATAGAGAGTAGGGAGGCTTTAATGATTACTCTATGAGGAGGAACTCGATAAACAAGTCGAAGGGTTCCGCATTATGAAACAAACACTACTTCAGCCAGCTAATCAGCCAACTAAAACCTAAAATCTAAGTTCCGATGATTTACGATTTACCCATAAACTGATGACGACCCCATCTTCAGAGACCAAAACGCATAATGGCCCTTCTCTCGTTATAATCTTTCGTTTGGGTATGCAAGTCTTCCATCTTTGCTTCCATTTTCCTCCTTTGTGGGGTCCAGAGCAGTTCGTCCGAGCTCCCGCTTCACTATTACTTACGCCTTCCTAGGTTGGCACCTAGCATTTGATCCCTCAACGGTGCCTTTTATGTATTGAGAACTTCTTCATGTCTCATCACATCTGATTCACTTCTTCTCACGGATAATGGTGTTCATTAGAGACCTTCCTTCAGAATAAAAAAAAAGGTTGTCATTTTCCTTACCTGCAACAGTGCGATGACAAGCCTGGTGTTACCACTCTGCACGGCTATGGTGCTGATTGTGGTGGTGGGGGGAGTGTCCTTCCGCCCCCTCCCCCTCTCCAGCCCCGTAGCCATCTCCATGGCGACCGCTTCCAAAGATGGCGGCTCCATCCAATTCAATATGGGGGTATGTTCGTTGATGCCACATTCACTGCACTATAGGGAAACACTCGAGTCAGCTGGGGAGGAAAGTCCTCATGGGTGGGGGCATGTACGAATACAGGGGGGCCGGGTTACTGTCCCCCCAAATTTAGTTAATATATTGTAAGTTGTAGACGGTACCTGGGCAACTCGTTGCACAGCGCGCTTATAGCAGTTTGCCGGGGGAAAAAAAAAAAAAGACAATAGTGCACACTACACCAACCAACACTTAAACATACAACGCGTAAGCCCCAAAGGGCGTTGCGTTATGATTAAAAAAAAAAAAAAAAAAATATTGTAAGTTAATTTATTATACGCTCTAATTTATTCGATACTCAATATGTTTGTTCTATTTTACCCACAATTACCCCTCCTCCAAAAAATGGACTGGATCCGTCTCTGGGGGGAGGGAGTAGATTTTGAGTGAGAAGGGCCAATACGACCATTCTGATTTAGGTGGCTTGTGCCGTCCATTAAAGATTAAAAAAGTTCTGATGGGTCTGAGAGTACATACGAGAAACTAGCAACTATAAACCATTCTGATTGGGTGTTGATTGTTGATGATAACGGAAAATAAAAATGATGGAATAAAACCTGTTAATGATTGTCTACAGAAATAGCGACAGCTTTCATTGATTGGGGGAATTACAGAGCCCCCCCCCCCCCAGCCCACATAAACAGCTGTCATTTCCGTGTGAACTACCAAACATTTATAAATTGTTTGGAAAACGAGAGCCTTGGAATTTGGATTGACTGTCAACTATACAAACCCAAAAACAGGGCTTCTATTTTTAACTTTATGCTTTATACAAGGGAAGTTTTTAGTCTTTTGGGTAAAATCTAAAACCCGGTTGGATTGGCCTACTAACATTTTCATGATATATGCGGTTTTAGACATTTTGCAGGAGGGTTCTGACCCTGACGCACTCAAAATTAAAATCTTACTTTTGTAAGACCCCTAAATCTTCTCTAGACGGCCATTGGTAGGTACCCCGCACACCATTAGGTTAAAGGAGCCTACAATATATGTTGTTATGTCAATAATCTTGTGAAATACACGAATAATTATCATATTTTGTCTCAAATAAGCGCTAGCTTGGGGATGCGGGATGTACAATATTATGTTTGTTTCTAACGCATGCTTTCAGCATTTCTGCTTTAAGCAACCCTGTCAGCCTGGCGGGGGGAGTGAGTCTGTTTGTTAACATGAGGCACCCTATGGGCAGACTCTTTCACCTCGGGGAATATTATATATATATTATATATATAATATTATTATGCAAGTTATTGTATTTTGTAATATATGCTCCTTGTCCAGGGGATACTGGACAAGGAAAAGAAAGAAAGAAAGAAGATTTTACCTCGGAAGACCAATGGATAATAAGTAAAAACCAGAGGTTTTGTTGATTAAATTAATTCAGCACAATTTTCAAAACATTTTCAGGGGTATCAGGGGGCCCCGGCCCCCTTTAAAGCCGCGTCTGTTTCAAGAGCATTGGTTATATACAAGGATCAGATTTGAAGAACATTCAAACTTATCCGATAGGATATTATAAACAGCAATAACATCATGCACACGCTTCTCCTGTCACAAGTTAGTGAACTGATTATGATGGATCTTTTGTAGGACTTCATACCGAATAGTGATTGGGCTCCCATAAGATTTTATGGATTAAGGGGGACATTGCAATGCGAAATATTATCATCTGCAAAAAGAGAATTGGGCAAACATATAATTTATTCGTTATTAGTATTTATGTAAATGGTTTCGCCATAGGAGTCGTGCGTGCAAAGTGGCCCAGAGGCTCAGCCGGTTGACCTGTGACCAGGCGGAGAATGGTGTGATCAGACCGGGCAAGGCCAGGTAGGTACCTATAGTGCCTAAACCATGAAACAAGTAAATGTGACGTATCTGTCTGTGTTCTACAAAACGCTGTGCATGCGACCGATTGCGAGGACGGATAATGCCTATAAAAAGACACCGAAGGAAACGTGATAGGAATTACAGAAAGAATAACTAGATTCCAAACTAACAATTAGGCACCTGATTAAGGGGTCTAAAAATACCTGTTACTTATGACTGGACCTGCTATTTAACGAGACGGCTTTAAGGGAAATCTTATTACCAAATTTTTTGGACAGCAACATGGCGTGAGAACGAATTGATTAAATTCTCGTTCCACCGATGGTTATATTGGCAAAATCGCTTTTTTATAGCACCTCATGTAATACATAAACTCCGACAATATACAATACATTAGTTTACGTGAACTATATCGTTAATCTATAGAATAAAATAATTTAAAAGGAAGAAGTGCCTTAGAAAATTAGCCTCTGTCTTCGAATTAGTATCGAGTAGTATATATTTTAGGAAGTGTCAGTCATTAGCCACTACTTAGCAGACGCTAATCACTTCTTCCTGTTAATATTTTATTTGCGGCATGAGCAGGCTGTTAGCAAATGTTTGCGTTAGAAATCTCTCAGAAAAATTATTTACTTGTAAATTCAACATACGATACAGTACAGGTATACAATAATAACATAAATAAAGGTTACTCGAGTTCTCAACAGTTGCGTGAGCTCCTGTTATTATAATTTAGGGCGGTTCCCATCATGGCTGGAAATTTGAAAAGGCTCGTCATATATGGGTGTATTTTTTTTATATTTTTTATATATTTTTTTATTTTTTTTTAAAAGATAAATCGCATACAAACAATTTAATGAATGTATCCGATTGACCTTTTCAGTCGCCTCTGTAGGTTATTACCCGTGATGAGTACGACACGTCTCCGATTGCATGGCGTGTAAAGACTCGCACAAGTGCAAGCACGTTACCACCTGGCCATCGAAGTCGATTAATTTTTTATTTTTGTTGTAAAATTTTTTTTCCCATACAAACAATTTAAAGACTGTACATTGACCTCTTCAGTCGCCTCAATGAGTAAATTAGTACTTGTGCTGAGTTACGACACTTTTCCGAACGCATGATGCGTACAGACTCGCACAAGTACAAGCTACCGCTCTGCCACCGACGCTGATGGATGGCAGTGCTTTACCGATACTTTTCAAGCGATGGTGGGAGGGGACGTATGTTGCCTAATCATGTTGGGAAGTATTATTGTTAGGGCTATAAAACCGTTTCATATTATTGTATTCGTCTATAGGTTAGACTGGGACCGCCTGCTTTGCATCCCCTCCTAAGGATGGTCAGGAAATGTAGCAAGTGTGGGACTCGAAGCAGCAACCTTCCAGGTGAAAGCCGCAGTCCTTACCCCTACGTCATGTGCTGACAATTAGCTAGCTTTCCAGCTGCCAGCCACTTTGTAAACAAGGGGCTCTTTCTTAAGCTCATGCAGCCTAACAGAACTTTCTGAAGTTCGAAGAATCGATTATTTTTTATTTAATTAACTATGTAAGTTATAAAGATTTCGTCTATTTAGTGTTGTAGAAGTCTTACGGCCCAATCTAACAACTAACCCATTTTTAATGTTTTTTGGTGTTGTAATTTTATTTAATGAACTTAAAGGAGGACTCTCACGCATTGTAAAAGTCACGGAGAAATGGCACACCGAAAAGTAAAAATACCTAATGATATTGTGGATGAAATATAGGTCGACCGTGTCAAGGTGTTTGAATCTAGGTTTTGGAAGGTTTTGTTTTTATCTTGAGAACCTAAATTATTAAAATAAAATGCGACAACAAACTTCACAGACCGCAGATGTTGACGAAACTTTTGGAAGAAGAGCGCTTGCAGATCGACCACGGCCTATCAGACCGGGTTCTGCTGCGTCATCAAACAAGTGCATACGCCTGACAAAGGTGCACCATTGAGCAGAATTTGTTAACACGTACTACCCATTGTCCTGTACTCAAAACGAATCCCACTGCATTTACATAGCATTATGAACTGAGATTGAATAGCATAAATAATTAGCCTGCTTGTGCCCTGCGGAGGGTCATACTATTGTAGAGATCCTTGAGAATGAGATCCGACAAAAGTATATACTTCAACTACGAGTGGCACTTGAAGTTCTCAAAGTAAAAAAGAACCGGTCCGAGTTTACTCGAGCATGCTTTCCAATTTATCAATTAGTAATGACTAATTTCATGGTAAATAATTTTCCAATGGTTACAGTTCGTATATCTTGGGGGGGGGGGGGGAGAGTCCACCTGACGTCACTGGAGGTGAGCTAACCTCAATAAATTTAAAACGCATTACCACACAGTAATAATGGCAGGGCAGGCAGTGCATTTGAGCGTGAAGTTTTTATCATTTTTTCAAGAAACCTTTTTTTCGCCCAAAACCAGATACCTTTTTGGGAATGCAACCTGTCCGGTTTCTTTACTCAATTTAACACCTAAAACATGCCTGGAGGTAGAAATCATCGATAAAAAGGTTTTGCTGAAAAATTATTTTTTAGTCATTTTTCATTGAAATTTTTTTTTATTTTTATTTTTTTACCCCCGGAAGCAAACTATCAAGGGCCAAGCAAACCACCGCATTTTGTTAACATTAACAACGACTACAATATATGTGAATTTAAAAGAAATCGTTGGAGCCGTTTTTGAGAAATATTTTTTTAGACGTTTTTTTGGAGTTTTTTGAGAATAAACCCCCCCCCCCCCCAAATTGAGTTGGCCCCAAATAAAATATAAAAAAATCTCGAGGTATGATTTTTATGAATCTACATGCCGAATTTCTTCAAAATCCACAGAGTAGTTTGTCCGGAAATCGACGCACAGACAGAGCGACAGAGAGACAGACAGACATTTCGTAAGAACCCTGTTTTTGGGTTCCAGGGACCTCAAAACGTGTAAATCCGTTGAAATCTCGGAATCAAAAATTTCGAACATCACAAAGCTTTCCTTATACTACGTATAAATTGGAAAGCAATAACTAAAAAAAGGTAATTAATTATCATCGAAGTGGAATGCTGAACCTAGTTGCTCTCTGATCATTTACCGACTTCGATGGCGAGGTGGTCGCGTGCTTGTACTTGTGCGACTCTCTACACACATTGCGATCGGAGACTTGTCGTAACTCGATCCAAGTATCTAGTATTAGGTTACTTAGGGAGGCGATGGAAGAGGCTAATTAGACACATTCATTAAATCGTTTGTATGGGATTAACCTTTTTTTTAATGAAAAATAAAAAAAAATATTGCAGCATCTTATGGTATATTTAACACTGGCATTAAACTAACTTAGGTTATAAGATAAATTAGAGGATCTAGAAAAATTTGAACTTGACTGGATTTGAACTAGTCTAGCGGTTAAGGCAAAACATATATCGTGGGTTCGAATCGCGCCAAACCCAGATTTTTTATGTTCAATTTTTTCGGGGGGGGGGGTGAGAAGGGGTAATGCCTTCTTGGCCGGGCCCAGTGATTCTCATTAACAAATATAAATAAATAGTGACTTTTGTTCTATTACTAAGCCAACCTAGCGGAGTTAGGGCTATAAAGCCCTCTCTTACATTCATCTAGGAAGAGCCGGGACAGCCTGCTACATACGTACATGCCCTGAGAAGCATGGCCAGAAAATGTAGCAAGTGTGGGACTCGAACCAGCAACCTGAGGTGAGAGTCGGAGTCTGTACCACTACTTTACATGTCCTGAGACTGATGGAAGTGCGAGTAAAATAAGTGGCATCTCTCTTAATATGGAACTCTTGGTCTCACTCACAAGAAATCCTTGCCTATGACTTGGCGCAATCCAAGAATGTGGCTGAAGAGTCCAAACTTGGTCCGGAATATGTTCTCTAATAGAAACCGAAACATTCAGCCGAATTAATAAAAAGAAGTATTTACTTCAGGATTAAAAGGTAGAATTATGAGGTAAAGGTGTCAGCATACATGTGCTCTTTTTCATACTCATTACCAATTATTTCTACTTATTAGCATTTTCTTCTGGGGGCAAAAGCCCGAGAGGCTTTAACGCTCGTGGCCAGTCCTGGATTTATAAATAGGTCGAATAGGCCGCGGCCTAGGGGCGGTAGCGTCCTTGGGGCGGTAGATTTCAGAGGACGGTCACTTGATTTCAGAAAGGCATGTAAATGGGGCGACGGAAATACAGCAGTGGCCTAAACTTATAAAAAGTATAAATCCGGCACTGTTCGTGGTGCAAAGAAATGCTTGGAACTAAAAGTACGATATGAATGCAGCCCAATCATGAAGTAAAACCTTTTTCACCTTAATGAATGAATGAATGAATGAATATATTTTATTGCGATGCAATGAGACAATATACAATATAATTAACAACAAATTATAAAAATCACGCCACTGGGCAAATGCCCGAGTGTGGCCTACATCCGTTAACACAACGAAATAATCAGTAAAAGTTTGCTAGCTAGGCTACAATAAAATAGGTATACTCATGTTTAATTTTGTTTTTCGCACGTATAGTAGCATTGTATACAACTGTATATTGTTATAAATCGACTTTACAAAGTATCAAATGTCAAAAACATCACGCTCTTTAACGACTTTAACATAATTAGATATTTCCTTTTTATGATATATGGACTTCCAGAACTTCGGCATATCAATGGAAGGGCATTAAATTGTTTTACACCAATGAATAACGCTGATCTCATGAACAGTTTAGAATTGGGATGTGGGACCTTCAGTGGCTCCCTGCTTAAATATCTGGTGCTATGATGGTGCTTAACATTGGAAAGGGAGCAGCGCGTCTTAAAGACTTGAACTAAAGCTTCCTTTAAGAACTATTGTTGGGGAGTTAACACGTCGGCGAGTAGGTACAGAGCCGTGGTTAAGCAACCTTAAGCAAATGCTTGTGCTCACATTTGTTATGGATAGAAACACAATCATTTGTTCAAATTATTTGAAGTGTAAGATTCTGTTTTTTTTATAATTAGGTGTAATCACTCACTGCAAATCTCAGTGACTTTACTGTAAGAATAACCTAAGTCAGTGACAAAATAAATCTTTCTAAAACGCATTTGTTACCCGCTTGTATACTACATAAGAGGAATGCATGCAAATCTCAGTGACTTTAAATATTGTATACTGTAAGAATAACCTAGGTCAGTGACAAATTAAATCTTTCTAAAAACGCATTTGTTACCCGCTTGTATACTACATAAGAGGAATGCATATTTTTAACGTAGTGACATGGTTGCCTCATAAGCTAAATACAGGCACATTCACAGTCATTTAGAATTTATAGGCTGGATAGAATAATCCAATCATACAAATTTTGTACAATAGGTTATGTTGAATTATCGTCGTAGAGTACATAGATTTCGTCGAGGTCGTAATGGATGCATATTTTTAACCTGTGTACAGTAATCTACTGTACCCTGGTTCACGTTTATTAGGCGGGGTTTCCACATACGTCAATGGTCAATGGTAAATGTGGTATTGACGTTTTAGTAGACATTAAAGACATACTAAAAATGTCTGCTACCACGTCAAAACCATATTTACCATTGACCATTGACGTATAAGTACACAAACTATAGCTGTACGTTTTTAATTAATGTGCTGTAAGAATTTGTTTCCGTTCCCTTTACTAGCACTACATAAGCATACTGATTTTTTTCAATATATAAACAATAAACTAACTTAGGTTGAAGAAGTAAAACTTCTCGTTATAACTGAAATTAGAGGATTTAGAAAAAACTGGACTTGGCATGATTCGAACCCATGATTTTTGCTTACCCGGGCGTTGTCTTAACCGCTTGACAACAAGCCCTGCAATACTGCATACTGCCTCATATATTGTACAGTATGTATTTGTAGAAATTTTTTTATAATGAATGGTCTCAACGCATTCCATGTTGCAAGGTTCCAAAAGATCGTTAAAAATACGCAGTATTTGGTACGTAATGTTAAGAAAACTTTCGTATACTGCCTATAAAACACAACCTGTCAGAGCATGAAATACAATAAGTAGTACTGTACTTACAACCTAACTGCGTATACATACTGTACAAACAAACAAGCTACAATTTTTACATAGAATAATATAAAACCAGGTCACTACCAAAGTGACAGTGACACCTGGCATTAAAGCAAACAAAAAGAAAAATAAATTAAGCAATGAGGTCACAACCCAACAAAACTCAAAAAATTTGAAATTGGGACAACTTGACAACGAGCCAAAATTTCGAGGGCTATGCGGAAGCATTCCCGCTGCAATTCCCCAGAGATCTTACACCCCACCAATTAAATTTATGTAATTTTTTTTTAATTAACTGGTTTTGTTTAAACAATTTATTTACATCGGTCGTTATGGGGCTCGCGGAGCGTTTGTTGGCTGCACGTGTGTGCGCGGCACCGTCGCGGATACGACTGAGCGGTGTGCCGTCGTATTGCACTGCTGATGCTGGTCATTGATATTTCGGTCTAGTAAACAATACACTCCATGGACCGTTGTTTGTCCGGATTTGTCTCCAGAGATTCCCTTATTATTCTAAGGAGGCTCAAGTTTCCGCGAATGACATTTTTAGTGAAACGGCCTCAGAACTGCGCAAAAATGTGCACGCGGTGGGCCGGCCCTTTTGGGGAATTGTATCTATTGGAGGTTTTTAATGTTTTAAAGGGATTACTATAGAGGTACGCGGAGTCGTATCGGCTCTTGCAATGGTGGATCCAGGGGGGGGGGAGGGGTCATGACCCCCCTAAATAAGTAAATTCATACGATAGTAAAAAAAGTTAATAAAATCTAATAAAACTCAAATTTTCAACAAAAAAATTACAGTTTTAAACTTACATACAACTTGTGACCCCCCCTAAATTATCCGCTGGATCCGCTCTTTGATACTTTGTTAAATCATGTTTTTGCCTGTTTCATTGCGTCAATAGTAAGCTTGTCTCAGCTTGACATAATTAATTTTTCTCTATTAGGGACTATTGCCTATAGGCAAAGTTTTTTGCTGACACACAAATCTTTATCTGTTCATTTACACCCTCACCATCCCCCTATTTGCAGTTATACGAATTTCCGTCGGTAAAATATGAACCTTACTAATATTCCAGTGCTTAAAAAACCCACTTTTTTGGACCTATTTCTCGGGCCCCCTGTTTGCATGGTTAAACATGTATTACTCATACTTGCATGTTTAGTACATAGGATATAATATTTTACTACATGTAACTAAAAATGTTATGTATGCTTATTTAACTATTTTGACTAGGCTTTGACAGTGATGACCAAATTTCGTCCGGCAGGACTGGACTCTTCGTGTACAAGAAAAGGTTTTACAAATTTCACATTTTCTGCAATTTTTAAGGTAGGCAATCCATGTTGAGATGTGAAAATTATCAATAGCATAGCTTGAAAATGCAGTTAATTTTATTATTACGATATTTACTGGTTTTTTCTTCAATGTATTGCATCTTGTCCGGCTGCAGATCAAGGAAAAAAGTGAGGTGAAGTTAAATTATTATTTATGAGTAATTGGAAGATTGTTTTCAGTCAATCAACGCCAACGCATATCAGTATATATTGTATATAGTAAAGTAACGTATTTATAGTTTCAACGTAGACCTATTGCAGTTATATTTACCAGACTTATTGCAATTTTATGTTCAAGCAACCGAGCAACAGGAGTCATCCAGGTTTGGAACAGTTCAGTTGGTATAAAACTGGACTATAAATAGGAAAGCTCAAGGCTGTATTTAGGGGGGGGGGGGGGTGTCCGAACCCCCGTCGTGAAAAATTTCATCATCCACAAAGTATTTTCGTATACTTTCATTCTTTGCCAGTCACTTCAAAAGGTCGTTTTTAATTTAATAAAAAATCAATTTATTTCTTCTGTTCTTTCTAGATATTTCTACTTGTTGTACGCGATATACTAAAATTCAGTTTTACATTCTTAAACTCGGTATAAACTACTATGGTAGCCTCGGATCTTAGGCTAGCTTATCTCATACCTACCTACCCCCCCCCCCCCCGTCCCCCCGCAAATCTATAGCTACGGCGCTGGGAAGGCTGAAGTTCGAGTCACGATGTCAATGCAAACATTTTTCCCCGGACCTGAGTCCAAGGGCGGATTTTAGGGGGGGTCTGAGGGTCCGGACCCCCCCCCCCCCCCTAAATAAATTAACTTACACTAGATAATAATGGGTTTACAGTGGGAATTAAAAATAATTATGTTTTTTAATGTTATAATCCACTGAACCGACCCGCTGTCCCCTCCCCCCCTAAATTGTAGGCAAAATCCTCCCTTGCCTGAGTCAACCCAACCTTACTGAATAGTTGGGGGGGGACGCGGCTTGTTTCTGACCGCAACATTCCTAACAGAGCACTGGTCAAGAGAGGCTCCTTTGACCTTTACCAGTCCAAAAACCTAGAAAGACCTTCAGTGGGCTGTGGGGCCACGGCGTACTCCTAGGTAGGTAGGTAGCATGAGAAACCATTCTCTGCATAGAATATATCCCTATCTCAAAATTTTTTCTTGATTTCCCTTTTTCGAGTTAAAACTAATATGCCGATTGATTTTGAAAAAGCTATATACAAAATCCTGAACTTTAGCAGACGTGACGGCGTTGAATCTTAGGCGGCTATTCCAGTTGTCAATATTCCGTCATTTGTGCATCAATAGCCTAATTGATGAGATGACACAGAGTAAAGGAAAGAATCAATTATTGAAGAAAAATTGACAATTGGAATAGCCGCCTTAGGTCGATTCTATTAGTTACCGTAACGATAATTTTCCGTAACACACTAACAACTATTAACCTCCTCTCTATGAGTATGACCTACCCCCATATTAATTAATAGTGTTGGTGTTATTGCCTGTTGGAGTCATATTGATGCAAGCCATAACGACACTAGACTAAGGCGCTTGTTCCACCGACGTCAATTTTCAATGTGCATGTGGATGACGTGGTAGCAGACATCATTAATTGGTCTCTGCCATATTTTAAGGAGACTATAATGTAGATACTTAACTTATCTGTTATAAATTAAGTTATAATATGGCAGAGACTAATTAATGATGTCTGCTACCACGTCATCCACATGCACATTGAATAAATCAACATCCCTAACAGAGCACTGGTCAAGAGAGGCTCCTTTGACCTTTACCAGTACAAAGATTGACGTCGGTGGAATAAGCGCCTAAGATTTCCGAATACTACAAAATAAACACAAGAGAGTGTATTACATTACAGTGTAAAATTTCAGACTCAAATTGAGGGACGTGATAGTGATCAGAAAGGGGGTAAGTAACTAATGTAGTAATAGTGAACCAAAAGAATGGCTGTTGTAAGAACGAGTAAGTGCTCAACTTCTAAGTTTTCTAAAACAACAACACCTAAGTAGCCTACTGTAAGATATGTGCAGTTCCGTGAATATTGTAGACTTCATATTTAACTTAGGTGCCATTTTAGCGTAATTGTAGTATATTATACTATTGGTAATTATTTTACATATCAATAAGGCTAGAATTTTTAATTCAAATGAGAAACAGGAAACAGAAACGCATAAATCACAAAAACAAGTTAATGTCACACAAGAAATATATTTAGATATTTAATAAATAAAAACAACATGCTGGATTAATCTTAACTACTTAATAATGAAAATACAATATATTATCAATAAAAACCATGCAACACACTCAAGTGGGTACCAAAATCTGGCTAATGCCCAACAGTATTCGTCTTCAGTAGCATTTTTTTTTTTATGTGTCGGTCAGACTTACAATGTTTTATGGCTAAAACTGATTTGTTTATTACCTCGGTTATTTTCTATTGCAATATTTTATACATCTATTGCCAATTGGTTTATACAATACAATATGATTGCCACAATAAATTATAAATGCCAAATTTTATTCCACTGTGATGATGAAGGGCATTGCCTTTAATGGAGCTAGGAAAAATGATATATTTTGCTGGGAGTACCGTAAGTCTAAATTGCAATAGTTTATAACGAATTTCATAAATCACTGATTGGATAATAATTTGTTAGTTCATAATATATGAAATATTAGAAACCGTTGCGTATTCCATAAAAAGAAAATTATCCAGTAATAACTGGCAGGTTGCGATCCCATTGTACCCCACCACTTGTAGCGATGACTTTGAAAGAAATATGCAATGTCTTCAAAAAATTCCCTGTATAGCCATTCGCTTAATATGAGGCGGGCAATAATAATCTTGACGAGTTTGAGGAAATGGAGCGTGTAAACTTATAGTCGTCACAGGACGCCTTCTCTCCAAACTGTCAACTTCTTTTCTATCAACCCTAACTGTCAAATTTTCGCGTCGCTGCCTCATTTCCCTAACATCCAGTGTCATTGCCCTTCGATCCGTCTCAAAAGCTCTTCTCGCCCTAACATCAGTGATAGTCAACGTGGGGGTCATAGGTCTGTGAACCATTGTACTACTCGAAGGTCTAGACGAAGCAGCTAACTCTCTTACCTCTCGCATACGAGCTTCCATGGTTGTGTCTTCATCAAAAGAGGTTTCCAAGTAGCGTGTTGACTTGGGTGAAGGTGTACTGGCGTCAATAATGTAGATTTTTGCGTTTTCATCCGGTGCGAAACGCTGTAGTTCCTTCCTGTAAGCAGCTTCATCATCTTGAGGTTGCGGATTTGGTTTACGCACAGCAGGAGCTGCTGAACTGAATCGCGGAAGTGACCCGTCAGTAGCATCAGTGTCGGCACTAAGCGATTTGCAATGTGAAGTGTCGGCCTCTAGAAGTTCACACGAATACTGAGAGCTAGTATCTTCATTGCTTCTAACAATCTGTGAAAGCTGTCGCACGATTTCTGAAGTTTGCGAAGGTTCGGGTACTTCGTTTGTTGGGGTGGTCGCTGCAGGAGGGTTCATGTCAGGTCTTAGAAGGGAGGAGGAGGAAGTCTCAAGAGTGTAGGACGTTACGCCTTGTTGTCCAGAAGACATTTTTAGCTTGGTTGTTTCTGTTACTTCCCGCACAACTATTTCTGAAGTCAACTGCAAAGAGAAAAATTGAAAGGGATTAATAATTGGAACCAACATTGCACAGAGCCCGGTTAAAATGTGTATGTTCTATTGAATTAAACACCGTAGCTTATATTTCGATGAATTGTTGATGGAAAATATTTATTACCCGACCGAATCTGATCTTAGATCTTACGTTATTGACTTCAAATTTCAAGGGTCAGTACAAGTTTACAACAGCTAGTTACCTCTCTTTGTACTCTCAAAACTGCCTGCTTTGCCTTCTCCGCCTTCACCCGTTCGTCAGAATCTGAAGTGGGGTCAACCTCCCACCAGGGCGATGCAGCACCTCCTTCCGAAGCAGTCTGGAATGAAGAGGACCTGGAAGGTGGTGTACAGGTGCACTCCGACGCGGTAACAAACTCATCCTCTGATTTGCTGTCGTTCGATGTGTTCGGCGTTTTGCTGTTAGAGCAATCCTGCAAAAAATTATATGCCTACATTGACAAGTTTCTAAAGTCATCCGAGTCTGCCGTTTATATGTACACCCCTAAATTGACCCCAAGAGGAAAGCCTTCTGGGCAGGGGCGTAAAGTTGGGGGGGGGGGGGGCACGGTCCAACTTGCCCCCCCAGCCCCGAGCATTGTAAGACGTTGTTCATACTTCAGGGTCCCCGTTGCAGCAATATTAATATAAGCATTCTTTTTCAGCTTTGTAAATCTGCAGCAATACTTTACTACTATTAAAATGCGTAAAACCCTACTATTTTGCACTTATATTTTCAATTTTTCGTTATACTACTTGATGACGTCATAAGGTCTGCTTAGTTTTGCCCCCGTCATCATTCTAAAACTTTACGCCTCTGCTTCTGGGAGGAAATAAGACCGAACACGTATAATTACCCAAGTTGAAGTTATTCGCCCTGCTCGTTTTCTTACCTCTGTAGAAGTATCAGCTGTATCGGCCCCAGGCTTCATGGTAGGGCTACCGGCACCACTTCCCTGAGTGGACCCCAGGGTCACATCCAGTTGTTCAGCCAGTTCCGTAACTTCTGACAGCCTGTCTGATATGGCGTCGACGCAAGTTGTATTACTCTCGTCTGGATTTCTGGAAGAAAGTTTTGATAATAATAGTGTGTTTCCAAGGGAGATAATGTATGATAGTTCATTCTTCGAACCCTCTCCCCCTTTAGTTAGTATTAAGTAGAAAATACCCAAGTATTCATTGGTCAGCTCTCCGTTGTAGTCGAAGAGCTGACAGGCGAGATAACGCATGTCTGGGTACCATTTTTTTTGTGGCTGGATCGTGAAGAGGACCAAAAGAAAGGAAAAAAAAGGGCTTCTTGCACTCGTCAGACTGGATCCCCTATTTTTTACGCAGGCCTAAAGATACTTTTTTTTATTAATATTGAATTTTTTAGTATCTGCGCAAGAACACTCCCAAATGAAATTTGGAAAAGAAATTTGGCATGTAGGGTCACAAAAATAATACCTCGAGAAGATTTTTTAAATTTTGGGCTAACTCAATTTTGGGGGGTTTTATTCTCAAAAAACTCCCAAAAAACGTCTAAAAAAATTATTTCTCAAGAACGGCTCCAACTATTTCTTTTAAAATCACTTACTGTATATTGTAGACGTTAATGTTAGCAAAAAGCGGTACATGTTACCCCCACACCTAAGACGGCCACAAGAACTTCCACACATGAAGCTTTCCCACGAATACGGATGTTACAAATTTCCAAAAAATGTCTCATTACTCATTTCGGGGTACCACTTTGAAACCGATCTCTAAATAGACGGAGAACTAAGAAGCCTTTTTTTGAAAAAAACTTCATGCGACCACACTGTACTTTTTTTAGTTTTAGTTTTTGAGAATAAAACCCCCCAAAATTGAGTTAGCCCAAAATTAAAAAAATCGTCCCGTGGTATTATTTTTGTGACCCTACATGCCAAATTTCTTTTCCAAATTTCTTTTGGGAGTGTTCTTGCCCAGATACTAAAAAATTCAACATTAATCAAAAAAATATATTAAGGCCTTCGTAAAAATAGGGGATCCAGTCTGACGAGTGCAAGAAGCCGTTTGTTTTTACTTTTTTATGGTCCTCACGATCCAGCCACAAAAAATTTGGTACCCAGACATGCGTTTTCTTCTCCCCATCAGCTCTTCGACTATTATCCTAGTTTATGGAGAAGAGGGGTGTTAATTGCATGGAGTCAGACACAATTTTGGAAAGCCGATCTATCGACAAGTAAAAAGTGCCAACGGCCTTACCATGTTGAATCCATGAGAGCAGACAGCAGAGCATGTTTCAAACTGCGCCAAACTTGATAGTGTGCGCAGCGTTGGCGGGGGAACATGGTGGGACATGATAACGCGCAGAGACTATACCAGTCTGTCTACGTGCGTGTCGAGTCCTGGTCACCTCCGATTTAATCGTGTGACTTTACCATATTCCCCAAGTGGTTCGGAATCCACTATCATCAGGACGTCCACCCTGTCAGTCAACCTCCCTTTCCCCGAGGTAAATGAGTCAGGGTGCCTCAAGTTAACAAACAGACTCACTCCCCCCCGCCAGGCTGACAAGGTTGCTTAAAGCAGAAATGCTGAAAGCAGGCGTTAGAAACAACCACATGTAAAAAGTACCGTATCCTTCTATTTTTCTTATCACTAATTCTTCGTATTTATCTACCTTGTCATTATCCCCTTTAGGGTGTCAAGGGACTATAAGTTCATACACAATCTCTGTCATCTGCATAATTTTCTACCTCGGCCGGCCGGGAAAGCTTCAAGGTATCTCATTTACGGCTTTACGATCAATATTTCCTCCTTAAGTGAACCCCTTAATTTTCGGACACATTTGGTATTTTTCCTCTTTATTTAGGACGTTAGCAAACCGGCACATGTCTGACTTCAAGTGGCCAAAAGGCTGATTTATCATTGAACAGGCCTAAGTCGGAAGTAACCATGTAAGCTACGTATGCGTGTCAAATTGAGTGTTTAGTGTTAAATTCTATGAGGAAGGGTTGGAAATGAGAGCCAGCAGAAATGGATTCGTCAAAGTCTAGCAAAGAGCTAAAAATAATTAGATGGCGCGGACCCGCTTTGCTATTATTATTGATGGCAGCTTATTCAGCACAGATGATATAGCACTGCCAGTTGTGCCCCATGCTACGTTAAAAGCTTGTTTATAAACATCCATAAAGCAGATTATTGCTTTCCTATTTATACGTTTGTATAAGGAAAGCTTTTTTTGCTAGGGCTTAGCTGCAAGCTAGTAGCAGGGCGGATAGCGAAAAGGCCACTTGACATGGTGGCTAGCTGCGAATATAGGGAATAAGCAGTCCCCGACCCAAGCAGGGCATAATTGGAGGGTGTGGTGGCAAGTCTAGTGGTGCAAGCTTGTCTAGTAAAAGCCATAGTAGCCCGAGTTGCTGCCAACCAATCGATTGTGATATCAGACGAAGACCCTCCAAAATCTCTTAAAAATATTTTCTTTTGAAAAAAGTCACAAACCATTTTTTTTAAAGCTTACATACACAGACATTGTCAATTATAAAGTACACAAAAAATAATAGATCGCTTGCCCCTTGATAGTTTGGTTCTGGGGGGCATAAAATAAAAAAGAGTCAATGTTCATTAAAAATAACTAAAAAATTATTTTTCCGTATGTGTCAAATATAGTAACAAAACAAAACATCCCTGAAGCATCCCCAAACAAAGTTTTGGTTTTGAATAAAAATTAATTTTTGAAGAAATCATAGATAATTCATGCTCCAATACATTACATACCCTGCCACTATTACTCTGTTGTACAATATTATATTGGTCTGCCCGTTTTATATATTGCCAGCGTCCCTTCGAGCAATTCGGTGCTTTGGGATAGGGCAAGTGGAGGCAACCCCAGGGCAATTTTTACCATGGAACTTCTCATTTTATATATATCTCGGTACCTATACTTATTGATAATTATGATAATTAGGAAAGCATGTACGAGTCAACTCGTAGCAGCATACGGTGTATTTGAATTAGTATCATAGTATTGGTGGGCGCGGGGGGGGGGGGGCAGGGTTCAGACACCCAGCTACGCCAGTGATCAACAGCGTGCAAGAAGTAGAGAGACACGTGGGGACAGTGGTTCTAAGCCGGCCGGCGATAACACAAATTATTTATAGAACTCTAACATCACTCAGCAGGTCCCCCCGATAAAACGCATTTGCAGATGATGGCAAACATTGAGTTTTACTGCTGTTGCATCGTAAAAAAGTTGGGCAAAACCAGCCATAAAATAAATGTCATGCAAGGTTATTGTACTGGCCAAATTGATGAGCCGGCTTTTAGCAAATTCCACTGCTGCAGGCATGTGTGCAGGTGGGGGGGGGGGGGAGGGGGGTTTCAGGATTCAAACCTCCATCCCCGGAAAATTTTCGACTGTTTAGAGTAATTTCAATAAGTAGTAGTAGTAGTGTTCGTCGGGTTAATAACGACTTAGGCCTCATATTTGGGCCCATAGAGCGACCCCGACTTGACTGTCCTATGCCAGCCCATAGGACAGTGGACCTCCTGATTATAGTGGATTCCGAACCACTTGGGAAACACAGTGAAGTCACACGATTACTTCGGAGGTGACCAGGACAAGTCCTACCATGTTTCCCTACCGGCACTGTGCACACTACCAAGTTATCTGCAGCTTTGAACCTGCTCTGGTCCGCTGGATTCAACTTGGTATGGCGGCCGGCTAATTTCAATAAGTGTTGACCAGTAAAATTCCAACTTTACTAACCACCACCCCCAGAAAATTTTCGACTATTTAGATTTTAGAGACATTTCAATAAGGTTTGACCTGTAGAATCCAAACTTTACTTTTGCCAAAATGCGTGCATCCCCAATATTTCGGGCCTATTTTTTCGAAACTTTCCCCTGGGGGAATACCCCTGGCCACTTGTTTGCTGTTATATCAATCTTCGTCCGTAAAAAAGTGTTTACTTCCTTACTTCTGCATGAATGAATGAAATGAAATGAAAAACGACTTTATTGACAAATAAACTAAAGGCGAACAATAAGACTATAAAGTTTTGTTTTCATGCTAACCCTAAAAACAAAAAAATATTAATATTTTATTATTGATAAGTGAAAAGTTAAATAGAGAAATTCTGTCAAAATTCCACAACCTCGCGCCGACTTTTCGCAAGCATACAGTATGCCCACCCGAAACTCTCCCCCCCCCTTTTGAGTCCTACACTTCCTACATTTTCTGGCCATACTTCGGAGGGCATGTAAAGCAGACGGTCCCGGGCCTTCCTAGTTGAGTGTAAGAGAGGACTTTATAGCCCTAACTCCGCTAGTTTGGCTTAGTAATAGAACAAAAAGTCTGTATTATTGATTTACCGAAATGGAATCCTGCATTCGTGTGTGCAGTATACGTGTCTATAGCACGAATGTAGGTCAGTAACCAAGATTTTATTTCTGCGAGGGCTGTGATTCTATATAGTAGGCTATAAATGGGGCACGTCTGGAGAGTTCAATTCTATAGGCAATTTAGTGTAAAGTGCAGCCCCCTCCCCCTGGTTATGGGTCTGCACGAGTGGAAAAGAGTAAATTCTCCCGAATTCGATGTTCAGGTGGTAACGTGCTTGCACTTGTGCGAGTCATTACACGCCATGCAATCGGAGGCGTGTCGTACTCATCACGGGTAATAACCTACAGAGGCGACTGAAAAGGTCAATTGGATACATTCATTAAATTGTTTGTATGCGATTTATCTATCCATCTATCTATCTATAAAAAAAAAAAAAAAAAAATATCCAGGTTAGTGCTAAAAAAACCTATACATAACTTACCACTTATGAAGATGAATTTAAACAAAGGGTTAAGGATAAATTAACAAATGAACTGATTGCTGTTGATTGTTACTTATGCCACACATTAATCAACTTTTCGGGGTACCCGGGACGATTATAAAAATGTTTATAAATGTAGTTTTGTCGACTAAGTCTTAAAACTATGCTTCAGGTATATATATATTTTAGGTGGTAAAACAGCGTATCGAAGCCAAATAGGTTGATCACCTATGCAAGGTTTTGGTTTTGAAGAGAAATTTGCACTGTATTATATTCATACCCCTATGCAATGCACACCATGCCATTATAAATGTGTAGAACAAATTCTAGACTATGCAATTATCAAATATCATTGGTCCTGGTCGCAGGATTTCTGGTGACAAAGACGTTATAGAGGCTAAAGGCATAGTATCCACAATAATGAAAGGGAAATTAATTCATAGTATGCATATTTTGTATGAGAAAAATATATTAAATATATCACTAATAATGCTTAAAACCCCAATACTTCAGAGCTATTTTTTTCCACATTTTTCTCCGGGGGAGACCCCCGGGCCCCCTCAATGGTCGGTTTATTTGTCGTTATAATATCTCAATTGTACTGCTTGCAAACATTGGCGTAAATAGGGGGGTCTTGGGCTTAGCCCCCCCCCCCCCCCCACAGGATTTCTGGGGACAAAGACGTTATGGATTGACCAGGTACTTTCACAAAAATATATTGCTCAAAATGCTTAAAAGCCCAATATTTCAGACCTATTTTTAAAAAAAAAAATCTTCGGGGGAGACCCCCCTGAATGGTAGGTTTATTTGTCGTTATAATATCTCAATTGTACTGCTTCCAAACATTGGCGTAAATAGGGGGTCCTGTGCAAAGCCCCCCATGATTTCTGGTGGCAAAGACGTTATGGGGGCGAAACACCAATACAATCCAAAATAACGAAAGGGAAATTAATTTTTGGTATGCTTATTTCACATGAAAGACGTCATGAAAAAAATCAACATATTGACCAAGTACTTTCACAAAAATATATTACTCAAAATGCTTAAAACCTCAATATTTCTGACTTTTTTTTCAAATGTTTCCTTCGGGGAAGACCCCCGGATCCCCCTCAGTGGTAAATTTATTCGTCTGGAAAATCTGAACTGTACTCCTTGCAAAATGCGTAAAACCTCCCTAATTTGGGCCCATTTATCGATTTTCTTTCTCAGGGGATCAAAGTCTTGGGGTCCTAAAGCCCCCCCCCCCCCTAGGAATTTTGGGAATTTACGCCAATGTACGAAAATCCAGTGCTTTGGGATAAGGTAGCAGCCGAAATTTAATTATTTAATTTAATGATTTACCATTGAACTACTATTAATCTATTACGGTGCCTACACTACGATAAATATTTAGGAAAGCGTGCATACGGTGTTCACACCATTCTTTCGTTAGAACTTTAGTCGTTCTGTTTCAAAATAAATAAGAGTACAAACACTCCTATATATATTTAAACAATATATAACAACTTAAATTCAAATTATGTCTGCATAGGCTGCAACTGACTGAAAAAAATAATGCTACCTACTTCTCAAACAAACGACGATTCTCCGAAACAGCCGGCAAAGAAACTGGATCAGCACTTTTCCCGTTATCACTAGCACTGCTTATACTAGGAGTGGTCCTAGGACCACGCAAGTAGTAACTAGGAGGGAAATCGCCCGGAAATTCGGAACCCGGGGCAGTAACTGTTGTGGGCTTTGATCTTTGGAGGCTTAAACCGGCTCCCATACCGACAGGATCATGGAGTACATTCAAAATAAAAAACACTGAATTGGCACCTTTCTACTTGTAACTCTATCAATTTCCGCAGTTACTTAATTTTTTCACAATACCTATGTCACTTGAAAAGCTTAGAATAAGTAGTCGTAGAAAAGCAATTGGTAGTTGGGAGCTGTGTATCAATATTTAAATCCTTATTTTGTCTTGATTAGTAGGTTTAGGCTACTACGGTACATTGCCGGCAAATGCACTTTAAAAAACTTATTTTTATCTACTTTTATAAAAAATATGTAATCACTAGGGGGCTCCGAACCGTCAGCCTTCACGAGGTCAACCGAGTACTTTTCGCCACGCCCGAACGATTTACCCGCGCACCTGGGGGAGGTGAGTTTCGAACTGAATTAAAAAGAGTGGAGTATAAGCGTGGAGTCAACAGTGTCACAAGCCACGGTCAGCGTTCAGCAGCCGACTACTGGTTCGTTAACCCATTTCTTATGCCAAATGCCAAATTTTTCAATTGTTTCGTTGGCTACCTTATGTAAAGGGATTTTCAGCTTTTATATTTGTATATACGGTACTCCAAATTTATAGTGTCATAAATCGCAACTATACTCTATTTATTGCTTTTCAATTTATACGTAGTATAAGGAAAGCTTTGTGTTGGTCCAAATTTTCGATTCCGAGATTTCAACGGATTTATATGTTTTAAGGTCCCTGGAACCCAAAAAAGTGGTTTTTACGAAATGTCTGTCTGTCTGTCGCTCTGTCTGTTTGTCTGTCTGTCTATCTGTTCATCGATTTCCGGGCAAACTACTCGGTCGATTTTGATGAAATTTGGCATGTAGGTTTACAAAAATCATACCTTGGGACCATTTTTATTTTATTTTGGGCCAATTCAATTTGGGCTGGTTTATTCTTAAAAAACCCCAAAAAAACGCATAAAAAAAATTACTTCTCAAAAACGGCTCCAACGATTTCTTTTAAATTCACATATATTGTAGTCGTTATTAATGTTGCCAAATGCGGAGGGTCGCTTGCCCCTTGATAGTTTGCTTCTGGGGTAAAAAAATAAAAATAACTAAATTTTAATGAAAAATTATAAAAAAATATTTTTTCTGCGAAACCTTTCTATCGATGGTTTCTACCTTCAGGCATGTTTTAGGTGTTAAATTGAGTAACGAAACCGGACAGGTTGCTTTCCCAAAAATCTATTTGGTTTAGCACAAAAAATTATTTTTTGAAAAAATGATAGAAAATTGGCGCTCAAATGCATTGCGTGCCCTGCCATTATTGCTGTGTGGTAATTAATGTTATCTAGAATTTATTTCACTTCCAGTGACGTCAGGTGGACAGCCCCCCCCCCCCCCGAGATATCGGAAATTTAACCACTGGAAAATTATATACCATAAAATTACTCATATTCTCTATCCACTAATGTTGATAAATTGGAAAGCATGTTCGAGTAAACTAGGACCGGTTCTGTAATATAAGTTTATTATACAGTATACTTAAATTAGCCCCGGGTAGATAATTTTTTTTAAAACATTAAATTATAGTAGAATGAAACCCGTTGGAAAGGGAAGATAATATGACAGACATTGAAGGAAAAATAAATTACGGGCGATCTGAGTTCGAGAGGAAGGTAGGGGTGGTTTTTAAGGGGGAAATACGGTACATTTTCATTTCCGAGAAAACTACAAGTCCTATGGGAATACTTTAAATAGCAAAAAGGTAGATAATAAGAAGATGTACATCTTTAGTGATTACACTTTTTTCACATAACCTCAAATTTTATGAGAAAAATGCCAAAAACCAGGGTTTTATTTTTTTATTTTTAACTTTCACAAAAAAAAACTTTTTTTTCGTGAAAATTGGGGAAAACTTACTTTTGTATGTTCTAAATACACTGTATTTTTTTTGATTTAAAATATTAATTTTTTCCAACTCATTTCAACTATATATGGAAAAAGCACCCTAATTTTCAATCGAAAAATCTCACGTCAAAATGTCAATTTTTTAATAAATTTAGGTGGGCTTTTTGTTCGTTGAAATCTCTACTTTCCGATGGTATAAAGTACAATATACACTACTGTGCAAAATTTTCTTAAAAAATGCAAAAAACCAAATCGAAAAATGATGTCTCTAATATTTAAAACATAGTCCGGACCCTGGGCTAAATTGACTGCTAGAACGTTTCAATTTGGGGGCTCAAATCACTATAATTTCTTTAAATGTTAAGTTCTTCTGAACTGTTAGGATGTTCAGTTTCAGGGTTATTGTGTTCTAGCGAACAAAATTACAAACTTACTCTGCATCAGTGAAGAGTGGATCTTTGAGTCGGGTCTTCAAGAGTCGGCCTAGCCGCACCATTCGGCCTACTTCCATCAGGAGTCTTTCCCTGGTTTGAAGACATCTGCGGACCTTTGAGCGACGTCGCCCGAGATCATCTATGGCGCAGAGAGCAGTCACGGTGGCTTGGAGTTCACGTAGTTGACGGCAATGCTGAAAACAAAATATGAGCAAGTTTTTGACAATGTACTTGTATATAGCCAGTGGTGGATATTTATAAAATTATGGGACACTTGTTAAAATCTATAAAACCAGCCTACTATTCGAAATAATTTTACACATCTAGGAGGTTAACGCAAAGAGGTCATGACACCTCTTGAGAGACCGATGCTATGATGGCAGGACGACTTCGAGAGGAATCTGAAGCTAAGTTTTAACGGCGCCTGGCTTGCCGAGTCTCGTCTTAAGTTCGACAAACCTCGCCCCGTTGGAACAAGACAGATTGTGTAGCGGGGAGCCTGTTCGTGCAGGCACAATCACCAGTGCTAGCCTGTGGCTCGGCAGATCACGAATCACAGATGAAGAGTCTCTTGTAGATTGCCAACGATTCCCGGTTTGTGAGAGGGAAACGATGTTTTTGATAAACAAGCCATTCGTGAACATCCGCGGTTGGCTAAACCACAACTCACAAGGGAATGACAAGGCACGACTTATTGACGAGCTAATGCAAGCCTGTGCCGATCACCAATGGCGCAAGATTCAGAACGATACTCGACAAGCCAGATGCCGTGACTGGGATCAAAGGGCGCTGGACTGGATGGTCAATCAGACCAAGTCCGTTCACAGGCTGTAGCGCTGCCGGGTAAGGTATAGGGTTTATGCTTGTTGCTTCTAATAACCTGTCTGGGTTTCGCCAAGCACGTATAAATAAGGAGTTCGTATGCAGTCTACTGAAAGTTATTTGTAAAAAAAACCTCTTTAAATAGTTAACACAAATAAAAATTAAATTGAACCCATTTTTCTGAATTATTTTTTCACTTCTAGCTTCTAGAGAGGAATGGCAACTGCCCCTCCCTGTCTATAGCTTCAGGTTGCCTGCTGGCGGTCTGCATATACTTAGATGGGGGCAGATAACTGAGCACTGAAGAATCTATAGCATACCTGCATAAGCTGACTTATATTCTATTTCTTACCTCATCCACAGTTCGATGAAACACAGCACAAACTCTGAGCCTTGTCATTTGTTCCTGCGTTACCGTCTCCAGCCGCAGCCAGGTCTCCTGCAGACTCTCCTGCGTCTGCAGAGTCATCACATCGGACAGCTTGCAGGAGCGCCTTAGAGCCAGTGCAGCGCTCACCAATTGACAGCCGTATTCATACGTTCCCTTGGCAGTCTCCTGGAACACCTGTAGCTGCTCCTTCATCAGCTGGATCTCGTGGACGCTGCAGCCCACGTGGATGTCTTTCATTAAGACGCCAAACAAGTCCTTCAGCCATTGGACCTGTAACACGTGGATGCCTTACATTAAGACGCCAAACATGTCCTTCAGCCATAGGACCTGTACGACGCGGGTGTCTTTCATTAAGGCGCCAAACAAGTCCTTCAGCCATTGGACCTGCAACATGTTGACGTGGTCAATTGTTGCTGCGAATAATGGAGACTCGGGAGGAGTTCGGGACCAGTTGGGGACTGAGAAGTTTTCCGTTGCATAGTTGCGGTAGTGGCATTAAACTTTCAGTCAATTATGGGGGACACGACGTTGATGCTTAATTGCTTATCGCAAGCCCCGATGCATCAAGGAGAATTTTATCGCGACGCGATGGCATGTAAACAGACACCCAGCTTATTGTTGCCAATGAGTGGTAAAAAACGCCGTTGGACCGGACTGTACTGTACAGTTGAATATATGGCACCGTATATACTGTACGTGTATATAATGTATATTCAATGACTGTACTATTGTATCTTGTGTGAGGCAAATCGGTTATTTAATTTTGTATTTCGGGCTATTGGCTAATTTCATTGCTTTATTTCTATACGGTGTCATAACAAAATTTACAAACTTGCTCCGCTTTCTGGAAAGAAGAGTATCGTCTACCACTGTCACTTGCCAAGACAACTTGGACTTTATTCAAAGCCTGTAGGCTACATGTTTACGTCATTCTGTCTATAAATAATAAATAAGTGTTCAATTTTGATTGAAGCTGTGAAAGAAACGCATGACTTTTAAACAATGCATGCAACTCCATAAGCAAGACTTCAAGCTGGCTGCCATCCAGATTTAAAATTGAAGCCGTCAAAACTTACAAGCAGCAGAACAAAACAAACCGTTCCCCTCAGTAAATATTAAAATAATATTGAAGAAGCCAAAACAATTTCTTGCAAACCTACGGTCTATTCCATAGCTGATAGCCGGATCTCTATAAAACTGTAAGCCACTACTAATGATCATCAAATACTGTATGTGTGCTACTTAAACCTAATGACGGTTTCATCCAAAGTTAAAATGAACTGTTAAAGGTGAACCCGTACATGCTTACCTATTTATTAATCAGAAGCACGGATTGTTCGAAAGGATAATTGCATAGTATAGAATGGGCAGACCAATATACTGTAAACTTATACACAATAATAATGACATGTCCACAAATCAACGGGCAGAGTCACAGACATAGAAATTTCGTAAAAAACACATTTTTTAGTTACTGGGACCTCAAAACGAGTAAATCCGTTGAAATCTCGAAATCAAAAATTTCGACCATCACTGAGCTTTCCTTATACTACCGTACAAATCGGAAAGCAAAACTACTTACTGCTTGTTTAGCATCTTTTTCGTAGATATGGATATGAGTGACTTGTTCCAGGGTGAGTTTCTGGAGATCAACACTGTCGCTGAACAGTTGCTTCCGGGACAGAGATGCCTGGAGAATCTCCTGGATATTGACAATGTCACTCTCGTAGTTGACGTCCACCTCACGACCTAGCGCATCTTTCACAGGCATCGATAACAGGTCCGACAGCTTCTCTCCTTCCTTCACCAGTTCTTTGGCTAAATAATCTGGAAGGGGGTTTAATTTTAATTGATTTGGAATAAGTAATATAAGATTGTATGATGTACTGAATAGTATGCTGTGTCCGATTATCCGATATAAGTAGATTGCAAAACGTCATAATTAAAAAAGAGATGGTTTGCTATTTTCCGAAGCATTATCGTTGATGCAATCTGGGAGCGGGAAGTTCACTGGATTCCAGGGAATCAACTAAATGAAAATGCTTATTGCCAGCTCATGTTTACTTACAGTACTTAGTTTATGTATACATGGTCAGCTCATTTTGCACTCAAGTCTCGTATCGAACAGAACACATTTTTCATTCGACATGACTGGAAGAGGAAAGAGGCTGGGCAAAGGCGGCGCGAAGCGTCATCGGAAAGTTCTCCGTGATAGCATCCTGGGCATTACAAAGCCGGCCATTCGTCGTTTAGCCCGCCGTGGTGGTGTAAAACGTATTTCTGGGCTAATCTATGAAGAAACCCGTGGTGTTCTCAAGGTTTTTCTTGAAAATATCATCAGGGATGCTGTAACCTACACAGAGCATGCGATGAGGAAGACAGTGACGGCTATGGATGTGGTGTGGTTTACGCGTTGAAACGTACACTGTACGGTTTCGGTGCTTAAGCTGCGTCGGAAAAAGAGCTCTCATATTGACAGAAAGTTAACTCACCAATATTAATCTGACTATGATGCAACTGATGAAGACTACAGTCGGCAGTTTCCAGACTCTCAGTATCAGTATAGAGGACTAGTCTTTCGAATACTTCGCTGGTTCTATCGAAGTACTGAAACAAATGCGTATGTCAATTTTCAAAGAGTAAGCCAACTACAGAGATGTTTCGGAGTGTCTCATGCTTACAAACAATATTGTGCGTTCGAAAGTTAAACAAGAAAAGTATTAGCAGCAGGAGGGTGCTCCAGCAGCACCCAATATTTGTCCGAGCCATAACAACAACAGTTACTTCGACTTCATGTATAGCTCCCCTGTTGGATTCCCCTGCGCAACAATTCTGCTATTACTCCCCTATTCTTTAGAATTTATAACGTGCAATCACATTCATGTCACTCACTATATATTTACCTCAGTGACAAGCCTGTAGAACCTTAAACAGGTAATGAGTATGTTTCTTCTCCTTTCTAATCGACTAGCAAAACTTCGACAAACGAAGTCCATGAAGTCTCTTTGACTTCGTAGATCGTCAGGAATGTGGATATTGAGACGAGGAAGGGTGTCAATATTGTGAAGGAGCTCGGCGTACTGCCCGTACGTATCCTAGAATCAGAAGACAATAAGAATAGCCACTCCACAGAGACAAATAATGAAACAGAATTCATGGGTCCGAATGCAGTCGGGGGTTATTGTGCCATTGGTGAAACTGCTGCTCTGGTGGATGTGAACTAAGCTGCTATTGCTCGTATATCCTAAGGACATAACATGCACAATAATTCACGCATGCAATTCAAACCTGAAACTGATGGTAACAATCAAATAGGCTGACTTATATACTTAGTAAAATGCAATTGCGCCGAAAACCCCCGAGTGTAGCTAATGAGTACTACCGGGTCATCAGGCGCTCCAAAAAGAAATTGATTGGCTGCAAGGCAGACATTTCTAAAACATAAAAATTATGAAACAGCATACCCTGCACTGCAGCTCCAGAGTTTCATGATCCGATCTCAGTTCTTCAGAAGAGGGCACATCGTAGCCCACCTGGTGCTGACTATTGAGTAGAGTCTCAGCCACGTCCAGAATCCACCTGGTGACGCCCGCAACTCCACCCTCGAGCGCGTCTATCTCTCGCGCATCAACAAACTTCTTCTGCAAGTCCCCCCAAGCTTTCTCCAGGTCTTCGACGCTCTGCCGTAACTCATCTAGCTGACGTTCCACCCTCTCCTTCATATCAGTCATGTCTTGCGGAATTTTCTCACCGGGGTTGCGTTGTTGGCACTCTAACTCAGTCTTCTCGAATCGTTTGATAACATCGCAACCTGTGAGTACAATACATCATTGAGAATAATGAACATTCATGTAGAAAATGAGGTCTTAAATGGAAGTATTAATTGTCTGACATTAAACTTATAGGCTGCTATACACCAGAGCAGTGGCGGACTGGGACTGGCATTTTCGGATACCGTGGCCCCTTTCTCAGATCAAAAAAGCGGACGCGCGCTTACATTTGAAATTCAAAATGCTGTTGTAATGCTTGTAATTAACACATTTTTTTTTTTTAATTTCGTTTGGACGCCCGGCCCCAATTAACAATTTTTAGTCCTGCCCACCGGGAAAATGCCCATCTGCCCGCCAGCCCAGTCCGCCACTGCACCAGAGTAATCAATTTACGAATAACGAATATCAAGAGAACCCATGATAAAGAGAGTCACTGAGGTAAAAGTGAATAGAGAATACAGACTGTGACTGGAGATACCTATAATACGAATAGTGCTTGAAGTGGAATTAAATACTGGGTACTAGATTAGGCTACTACTAGTTGTTCTTGATAAGGTACTTGTAGGCACAAGGACGTGGATTGCGGAGATAAAATAGCCTACAGCAAATATGAGCATACAGGAGAATAATTAATACAATTTAAAAGTTCTCTACTATAAATACAGCATGAAACTATGAAAGTTAATTTACTTCGAGTTGGTTTTTAAAGCGGATGATACAACACTAGCTTATTCATACAATAGTAAATTTCAAATACTGTGCGATACTGATATAGGTGTATACCTTTTTGAAAGAGTGCTTGAGCAATGATTCGGTTATTGTCAAAGGTGACTTTGCTGAAGGAGATGGGGTCAGAAGCAGTGCTGACGCGATCTCCGGCAGTGAAGTCTTGCAGGCGCTGTTGGAAGGCGGTGACATCGCTCACCACAGCCCCTGCTTCTCTCAGGTACGACTCTAAGCACTGAAATATGTAAGAGCTATGGGTAGAACTTGTTTTTTGGTATAGGTACAATTGTTAAATAACCCATATAGCGCAGTGGTCGGCTTGGCTCGCGTGTTAAATTTGGCACTTTCCACTATCAGTAGGGGCGCTTCGGCAAAACTATAATTTTAAGAAGAAATAGGAAAAAATATTCAGAATAGAACCAAAAAAAAATATATTCACGCGCAGCGAATCGTTGTTGTGGAAGTAGGGCTCTCACTGTCGACGGTATGGATATGGACACCCACATATTCATATTTAGCTTACTACGAAGGGGGTACTAGGTGCCATTCCAATCACCAATGTGTCATTCCATCAATTATTAGTAAGAGCCTAAGCCAGGAAAGTCATGTGCGGTGTGGGCATACCACGCAATCTGAATTTGTGGTTAAAATCGTTCTTCAAGCGTTGGCGCTTTTGGAAAGGTTTCCGCTTCAGAAAACCCAGAATTTCGCTCACTTGTAAAAAAAGGTTGCCGACCACTGCGATATCGAATGCAACAGATATTTTGGTCACCACTGGAATCGTCGGTGAATTTGTAGTTTTGTCACGGGAACGTATACCAGCATACAAAGTTAAACAATAGCGAACATAATTGCTGGTGTGAAGATTCCAGAAGTGAAGACGAAATTCAATAGGTATATTCAAGCAATTGTCATCATGGACAATGCTGGCATTATTCTGAGAAAAGTACCGGGTCGTGGAGTGATGGCGGTCACGACGTTTAAATTTGTCCCCGCAATTATTTAAGCATACCAGTGCAGATCCCACGGGAGGAAGATGCACATCCGAGCAAACAGGTGGCCAAGAACCCAGCAGAAGTGTCCTTTGGACCAGTAGTGGTCAATGGCATAATGGTAATGGTATAAGCCTTGCCGGAGGGCGTAATATATTCATATCATCATTGATGCCAACACCTACGGCCCAGCTGTAAATGCAGAAAAAATTCTGATGTTTTTTTGGAAGATGTCATTCAAATGCAAATCCATCTCTCGGCTTCGATGGCAAGTGTGGTTGTACTTGTGCCTGTCACTACACATCTTGCGATCGGAGACTTGTCGTAACTCGACACAAGTACCTGTTAGGTTACTTAATGAATTTACTATAGTCCTTTAACAGTCTCCAGGGTTCTATCATAATTTATAGTAGTAAAGAACTGTTAGAGCATTTGGTTTCGTTGATGCACAGTAATTGAAACCAGGGAACTTTTGAAAATGAACTGCGGCAAATGATTTCACACTATAGCTGTTCAGTATAAGGGGAGATGGGACATTCGACTGCGCCAAAAGTATATTTTGAATCCTACCTGCTACGGTACATCTATCAATGATTGGTCAAAGGAGACGTGGTATCAGGACAAAGGCCTTTGGTGTTTTGTTTACATTATTAACTACTACAATAAAGTATTTGGAGTTTAAAGAAAATCGTTGCAGCCATTTTTGAGTTAGCACAAAACTTTCCTGAGGTATGATTTTTGTGAACCTCCATGCAAAATGACATACAAATCCACTGAATAGTTTGCCAGCAATTGGCCAGTAGACAGATAGACCGACCGACAGGCATTCAGTAAAAACCACTTTTTGGTTCTTGGTACCTCAAAACGTGGAAATCCAGTGAAATCTCAAATCGAACATTTAGACCATCACAAAGCTTCCCTTATACTAAGGTACGAATAAATAGCAAAATTAAAATCAAATTAAACACATTGTAAATACCCCTAATGTCTTCAAAGGATTGCTTATCTGAAGAACATATAGCAAAGTGGGCGCCCGAGGCTACTTCTCGACTAGTGTGCCGTTATATTGCACATTGGTCCACCGTATGGGAGAGAATGTAGCTGGCAGAGGAAGAGTTGGGCGCGGTTTCCCTGGTCACCTTGAACTCTTCAGCCTTCAATGGGCTTATCGACTTATCGTATCCCCTTTCCACCCACTAGGCACTAGCTACGGCTCTGTCTATCACAGCATTTACCGTACCTGTACCATATATACATACACCGTGCATGATGAACTTGGATTTCGATCCCTTTCCACCCACTGGATGGGCGCTGGCTACGGCCCTGTCTCTATCAGGATTTACCGTATACCTGTACCATATACATACACTGTGTATGATGGACTTGGATTTTGGTCTATACTGTAATTTTTTCGTATTACAGGGAGACTGAGGGATGAAGGGATGTAACTAGAGTGCCTATGTATAGAAGGTGTTGAACAATGAACCAAAAGGCAGATGATTATTGGGGGGGGGGGGGGGGTTAATGGATTGTCTTGGTGGGGTGGTTAGAGTGGCCAAGGTTCTTAATAGACAGAAGAGGCAGTGAAAGGAAAGGACTTCGACTTCGATGGCAAGGTGGTACCGTGCAGATACTTGTGCGAGTCTCTACACGCCATGCGATCAAAGTCGATTTAACACTTAACTCTTGGCAAGTTATACCTCCTGAGCAAGATTTGCACAGCGTATACAGGGGGGGGGGGACGAAATTCACTAATGTGAATTATTGCAATGCATATTTTGCCAGATCTAATCGAAACAGTGAGCGGTTATTGGTTTGGTTGGTCGAGTGCTTCTGAGCACGGCAAGAAGTAGATAGCTAGAGGCGATCTGGTCTTGCCCCCCAAATATCCAATGTATATGTACGCCAATGTGACCAAGCATGTATAAGACGTGGATAGGTGTTAGGACTGAGCTCTGATGGCCATGGCAGTGAATAGAAAATTACGACAATGGAAGGCATACAAAACAAGAAATTGGATCTTATCGAAGTGAGAGTTGCTGTAACCTCCCAACCAATTTATTATGAACAACAACATTAAAACACAATGCCGGACATTTACGATATAATACGAGATATCCGACCACTGATTGGCTAACGGAACAATACTACTTGGCTTTGATGATGCGCTCAAGTGTCATGACTGATGGTGGAGGTTGGTGAGTTAGGTACAAGTAGGCACTTGAGTGAGCCATCGATATTGCTTGTGGAAAGTCTAGTGATGTGTAACTCCAGGTGGAATCGATTCCTTCGGACTGAATAATATCGGGGCTTCAATTTTTAGCTCTTTTCTATTGTTGTCTGATACTCATGGTTAAAAAATTACTTAGTACAGTTTTACGCAATAAATTAAAAAACACAACCGGTTTCGGCTCACGCCATCGTCAAGTGCAATTGAAAAACAGCAAGCTAAATTAAAACAAAACGCATTGTCAAGATCCACACAGCATCGCATAAAGTAAACAATTTTAAATTAAACATGGGGTGTTTATGTGTTCGTGTTGGGCAAAGGCGGACTGAGTGTCGGGTTTTCCTACCCCACATCTATGCTCCGCTATTCTTTCTCTAAAACCCCTCCCCGTTTGTCCAATATATAAGCTACCACAATCATTACAGTCCAGTTGATAAACCCCTGATTTCCTCCCTTTCTCCAATTTAGGCTTACAATTAATCAGTTGCTTACCCAACGAGTCCACAGAATAAAATGACACATTCTTGTTGACCCTATCTCCAATCCATGAGGTCAACTCCAATCTCCAACCTTTTTAAGTAGTTCTCCCTTGTTAGCGCTGCCATTGGTTAATGTTAAAATGTTTAATTTAAAATTGTTTACTTTATGCGATGCTGTGTGTATCTTGACAATGCGTTTTGTTTTGTTTTAGCTTGCATAACGTTCTGTTTTTTCTGTTTTTCAATTGCACTCGGCGATGGCGTGAGTTTTTTGTGTGTTTTTTAATTTATTACGTAAAACTGTACTAAGTAATTTTTAACAATGAGTGACAGCAAGTTTTACAAAGTTACTAAGGAGAATATTATGTTTGTTTGTCTGATATACTGTATAGGTACCGTGTTACATACGTTACACTTATCAGAGAAGAGGTTACCGTATCTGTTACTTTGTACTTACAATTCGATTATGGACCCAATGACTATGGTTGTAGGTCCAAGTACCACCGAATTCTTCAGTAAGCTGACTACTTTCAATGAACTTGTGAAGTCTTGAGATCGGAATATAGATTGGCTGCAACAAAGACATAAAGCATAAGTTTAACGCGCATTAATGGGCTTATTTTATTGCAAATTTTAAATTGAAAAGATTTTAATTTGAAAAAAAATAATAATGTTATTTCCAACAGTAAAATATCAAGCCCTTAAGAGGATATGCTACGTAGAAAATTAACAAAGCAAGCCATTAAAGATTTGGCTCATGGAAGACTACTTCATGTGTCATTTTTTTTTTTTTTTTTTTTAAATCATAACGCAACGCCCTTTGGGGCTTACGCGTTGTATGTTTAAGTGTTGCAATACTGTAGTTTTTAATGGGGCTGGTGTAGTGTGTACTATTGTTTTTTTTTTTTTTTTTTTTTTTTTGTTTTTTTTTTTTTCCGCAAACTGCTATAAGCGCGCTGGGCAACGAGTTGCCCAGGTACCGTCTACAACAGTTTGCCCTTGTCTATTTGTTCGATTTTTTTTTTTTTTTTTTTTTTTTTTTTTTTAAATGGATTAAGGGTTTTTACAGATCTTTATAGATAGTGGACTGGAACAGAAACGGGAGCGTGTGTTGGCGTAAAGTAGCTGCATCAGTAAGAATATTGCTCATAGAGGAGTTACTAGGGAAGGTGCGGTAGCAAGCATACGTAGGACAGACAAGGAGCAGGTGTTGTACATCAAGTAGTACCTGACAGGTTGGACACATGGGGGGTGGGGAACCCGTCATCAAGTGCCCATGGGTCAGCCTCGTGTGCCCAATAAGCAGTCGTGTTATTAATACTTCCTCCATGCGGCTAAGGCTTATGTCAGCCGACACTTTCCCTACATGAGGTTTGATGGCCCTAAGTTTATTATGTGAAAATTCCGGATTCTCCCAGTGATTTTGCCATCTTTGTATCATAATTCGGGTAGAGTTAGTCTTAAAATCACTTGGAGAAAAATACGGATAAGGGGGGGAGGGGATCGCAGCTGCTGCTTGGGCAGCTCGGTCAGCTCTGTTGTTGCCTGAGATTCCTGCATGTGATGGGACCCATAAAAATTTAATTTCGGAATATGATGCTACTCGTGTGATGGAGTTTCGAATTGTTGTTATTAAAGGATGTGTGGGGTATATCTGTTGAATGGCAGTAAGTGCTGACAGACTATCGGATATTATGAGGGACTTGCAGTGTTTAGCATTACTTATATGTATGATGCATTGTTGGATAGCGACCAGCTCGGCGGAAAAAATAGAAATCTGTGGTAGTAGAGGGAAATGAAACTCATGGTTTTTATATATAAAGGCAGCCCCTGCGTTCAGGGGGGATTTGGATCCATCTGTGAAATAATGGTGCCATATAGTATTAGGGTACTCTGTCAGAATGTCTTGATAATGTTTTTGAATGATAAAGTGTGGTGTAGTTTGTTTAGAGAAAAAAGTTAGCTTAGTATTGCATTGAGGGATCGGCTGTAACCATGGGGGCAACTCAGGAGGAGACACAGTGCTGTTAGTATTGATTACAGGGGGGAGTTGCAATGTAAGATTGGAAAGTAGTACTTTTAGTCTGAAAAAGTAGGGTTTAGATGAGCGTGGTCGCGTATTGTATCTATTATGAAGTGAAGTATTATGGGCATCCAGGAGTATGGACAGGTTTCTATTTTTGCATATTCTGGCGAAATATTTAAGTATGAAGTTGTCCCTTCTCAAGAATAGGGGTGGTTCATTAGCTTCAACGTACAGGCTTGCTGTTGGACTTGATTTGAAGGCACCGAGACAAAGTCTTAGAGCAGTGTTATGAACCACATCTAGGGCTTTCAGGATGGTAGGATGCGCTGCGGAGTATACAATGCACCCGTAATCTAGTTTCGATCTAATCAAAGCTCTGTACATGGTCAGTAGCACCTGCCGATTTGAGCCCCATTGATGATGCGCTACAGTTCATGTGTCATATAATAGGAAATATTAAATTTTTGGTCTGGTCCCGTAGTTCTTTCATAAATACCAGCAGTATCGCCTTCTGCATGTAGTCATCCAAGGGAAGATAGAAGGACTGAAGGCTCTCGGCAAAAGAACATCCTATAGTTGAAAAACCTGAGGCAGCGGTTGGGCAAGAGCGTGACTTCTCTTTTCAAAGCAGCAGTCTCCAAGGTGCAAATTGCCATGATAATCGCCAAAGAAGTGGCATTTAAAGAAGAAGAAGAAGTTTGGACTTTGGTACAGAGTTGGGTTCTATTAGCCGCTCCCTTCAATAGCTCATGTCCCACAGACAATGGAGTGACATACCCTGCCTACACATTGTAGACGCATAAATAATGCCACCATTATAATACCTACCATTCTGTCTTCATTGCAAAAGGGCGTTGCTATGGCCAATATTACCTACGGCGACAGGACCGTGTTAAGGAAAAGCTTCCCTACATATTTTGTGCTTAAATTTTATCTGTTCTGTGGATGAATATAGTAATGCCTACTGGAAAAGTCCTGGACCTAGCAGATAAGGAGCTGAAGAGGCTCGAAGCGTTTGAAAAGGGGTGTTTCAGAGGGATTTTCGGATCAACTGGAGGGACCACGAGAGGAATGAACCTCCAATCATTGGAGGAGTGACGACCTCATTGTACTTAAGGATGGGGCGCGTGTCTATTTGTCCTTGTAAAAGGAAGTAATGACTCAAGTATATTGATGGGAACGGAAAGACGGTAGAAAGTTTACTGACACGGGGTCTCTTACCGGGTGTACTAATGGTGCTGAAGAAACAGTCCAGAAGAATATATTTTCGTTGTAATTTGTTGTATTGTTTTGTTTTCAATATATATGTATATATTGTAGTAGGGGTTTTCACAATGTTGGCGTTCTATACTACTCAAATAAAGTTCCACAACTGTGGTCACTTGTTGTATACACGCTACTAGGGCTCTATATTAGACAGGTATTGTCATCCGCCATGTTGTATCCATTTTAAGTCTTGTGCATAAGCCAAGCATTGGGTGTTTACCTATTTATTTTTTGAAATTTATCGTTTTTTTATTTATTTTTATTTAAAAAACGTGCTACCAAGTAGGGAAGTGTATAATAAAAAATTACTAAAACGTGTATTAGTTTTTTTCAATTTTTTACTTTTCTTACAATACTTACCTTATAGGAAATATGGGATACAACATGGCGGATGACAATACCCGGGTATATAGTGCCTTACACGCTACTATACAAATGTATATCAAAATATAGAGGAACGTTCCTTTTAACTTTTTAAGGGATGTGGCCCAATTGATAGCTCTACGATGGGGTTTCGCCTTTCCCTGAGACATTTGATTTTGAAATTATGGTTTTCCGGTTCCAATGACGGTGCCATACAAAAGTCATTGCTAATGCATTGGAACATGGTGGTGTCAAGCAGAAGTCATTGCGCATGGATTGGAGCATGGTGGTGCCGTCTAGAAGTCATTACCGATACATTGGAACATGACGGTGTCGTGAAGAAGTCAGTGTCGATGATTTGGAACATGGCGGTGCCATGGAAAAGTCATTACATGACAGGGCCGTGCAGAAATCATTACCATTGCATGCGGAAACATGGTGGTGTCGTGTAGAAGTCATTGCTGAACTAATTATCGATGCATTTCTAAAGATGGTGGGCACGGCCCTTAATGGAAAATTACTTGTACGGCATTAAAATGATCAAGAAGGAGTTTCTTAAAGATCCTTTATGATTAACTAGTAAATATTTATAACATACGGCCCTGCGTCACATGGATATTTAAATGAGGCGTTGCTTTGTGACTTTCTTGATCCCACCAAACTTAATTCTACGCATGGAGAAAGTCCCTAATAGTCTGAATGAAAGGTATGGGAACATAACAATCGGCTGTAGAACACCGGAGATTATAGACTTGTCGTAAACCTACTATTCCAGGCTCTCATTCGCGAGCCTGGCCGTTTAATTGTAGGCCAACATTTCCCGGAACATAGCGCTGGAGGATGGTTTTACAAGTTTGACCTCCATAACGGAATTAAACGGATACTGGGTAATAGAAGTAGCAGGGGACTATGTTTATTCTACTTTGAATGTTGAAAGAGGACTAGTACAGTAGGTATACAGTCAGGTGTGGTGATCGCAACGCGCCTTTTTGGCACCGGTTTTAGTAAAAATTGAAATGTTTTTTTGATAAATGCACACATTATTATTATTAGGTAATTGTAATTTTATACAGGACTTTTTATGGACCCAGGCGTCCTTTTAGTGGTCCATAGGTCCTATGTCCAATGCCAACGACCCTATGGGTCTCGGACATTATTGCTTTCCAATTTATACGTAGTATAAGGAAAGCTTTGTGATGGTCCAAATTTTCGATTCCGAGATTTCAACGGAATTACACGTTTTGAGGTCCCAGGAACCCAAAAAAGTGTTTTTTACGAAATGTCTGTCTGTCTGTCTGTCTGTCTGTTCATCGATTTCCGGGCAAACCACTCGGTCGATTATAATGAAATTCGGCATGTAGATTTACAAAAATCATACCTCTGGACCATTTTTTTTATTTTGGGCTAACTCAATTAGGGGGGGTTTTATTCTCAAAAAAACTCCAAAAAAACGTCTAAAAATATTATTTATCAAAAACGGCTCAAACGATTTCTTTTAAATTTGCATATATTGTAGTTGCTATTAATGTTGACAAAATGGGGGGGGGGGGGGTCGCTTCCCCCTTGATAGTTTGCTTCTGGGGGGTAAAAAAATAAAAATAACTAAATTTCAATGAAAAATGATTTAAAAATTATTTTTCTGCGAAACCATTCTATCGATGATTTCTACCTTCAGGCATGTTTTAGGTGTTAAATTAATTAACGAAACCGGACAGGTTGCTTTCCCAAAAAACTATTTGGTTTTGTGTAAAAGAACCGGTCCGAGTTCACTCGAACATGCTTTCCAATTTATCAAAATTATTAGATAGAGAAAATTAGTAATTTTATGGCAAATATTTTTCCTATGGTTAAATTTCCGATATCTCGGGGGGGGGGGGGGGGCGGTTGTCCACCTGACGTCACTGGAAGTGAGGTAAATTCTCTATAGGTCAAACAAACACATTCATTACCACACAGCAATAATGGCAGGGCATGCAATGCATTTGAGCGCGAATTTTCTATCATTTTTTTCAAAAAATAATTTTTTGGGCAAAACCAAATATTTTTTTGGGAAAGCAACCTATCCGGTTTCGTTACTCAATTTAACACCTAAAACATGCTTGAAGGTAGAAATCATCGATAGAAAGGTTTCGCATTTTTTAGTCATTTTTTCATTAAAATTTAGTTATTTTTATTTTTTTACCCCCAGAAGCAAACTATCAAGGGGCAAGCGACCCCCCGCATTTTGTCAACATTAATAACGACTACAATCTACGAGAATTTAAAAGAAATCGTTGGAGCCGTTTTTGAGAAATAATTTTTTTAGACGTTTTTTTGGAGTTTTTTGAAAATGAAACCCCCCCAAATTGAGTTAGCCCAAAAAAAAAAAAAAAAATAGTCCCGAGGTATGATTTTTGTGAACCTACATGCCAAATTTCACTCAAATCCACCGAGTAGTTTGCCCGGAAATCGACGAACAGACAGACCGACAGACCGACCGACAGACAGACATTTTGTAAAAACCACTTTTTTGGGTTCCTGGGACCTCAAAACGTGTAAATCCGTTGAAATCTCGGAATCGAAAATTTCGACCATCACAAAGCTTTCCTTATACTACGTATAAATTGGAAAGCAAAAATGTTTTTTTGAAAAAATGATTCTCGCCCAAATGCATTGCGTGCTCTGCCATTATTCCTGTGGGGTAATGTGTTGGTCTGACCTATCTAGAATTTACCTCACCTCCAGTGAAGTTAGATGGACAACCTCCTCCTCCTCCTCCTATTGGAAATTTAACCATAGGAAAATTATTTACCATGAAATTACTCATTTTCTCTATCTACTAATTTTGATAAATTGGAAAGCATGTTCGAGTAAACTCGGACCGGTTCTTTGTATTGTTTCCGTATGAAGTTTTGACCAGTGGCAAACTGGTATAATAAATAATAAATAAATAAGGACTTTTTTTCGTTCTATTACTAAGACAACCTAGCGGAGTTAGGGCTATAAAGCCCTCTCTTACACTCAAGTAGGAAGGCTCGGGACCGCCTGCTTTACATGCCCTCCGAAGCATGGCCAGGAAATGTAGGAAGCTCTCCTTCTCGTTCTCGATGTCAACCTACACCAGCTACAAGCGATAATTGGCAAGCTGAGACAAGCTTACCATTGACGCAATAATACGCGAGAAAGCATGACTTTACCAAGTACAGATACAAGTCCTGGGTATTCTGTACTCGAGTAATGGTTTTAAAGTTAATATATTTATACTTTGCTGGAAATGGGTTATTTCAAAGAGAAAATATTGAAATTTTATGGGATATATAGGGTGTTCCCCGCGAACAATAGTCGTGACTAGGGTTTTAAATAGTAGCGATGGGATATCGGTTTCCGCCAAAAATATACTTTTAAATTTCGAAGGCAACTCGCCACGTTTCCTATGACCAGCCATTTAAAAAAGGAATTTAAAGAATATTTTATTAATTTACCTGACCCTCCTTCGATGCCTTAGTACAGTCTACCCGTTGCTTATCCCAAAAAGCGTCAGGGCGCAAAACTATGAGGGTCGCGACGTCAGTCCCCAGCGCGTCGGTTGCGACGCGAATCGCCGCCCTGGCGGCTTTCCACGGGCACTTACGCGCGTCCAGCAGCAGCGTCAGGCCACTGAGTCGCGTCGCATCGCTCAAGCAGCCTGCCAGGAAGCGCAACGTCGTGTCCAGTGGATCGCCGGCCCGCGGCTCTGCGTCGCCCTCGATGATCGCCGCGACCACAGGCCGGCCGTCGCGGTCGCGTCCGCCCCCGAGCCATGCCGCCTTTGACTGCAGCACGGGCAGGCCCTCCCCTGCGGTCATACCTGGAAAAAGATAGTAAAACATTCTGAAAATGCTGAATAACAATATTGTATATAATTTGCCGTCAATGTAGGGTACCAATAGAGAAAAAAACTCAGTTCAGTTAACTAAAAGCAGCAAATGTTAAAGAACGGAAATAAGACATTCAACATCGCGAACGGTACAAAAAGGGCAAACGTAAATGAAGAAGTCATTAGCTTTCCCAATGCATTTCAACCCAGATATACAATAGGTAGGTACTCACGATAATCAAGTTGTGGATGAATGAACAAACCGTTGGATCGAATGAAAATGAGACGTTGTGGATGAGCGAATTGTATTATTTTTCTTTCAGATCACTTGCCATGTCCCGTTATTGTCAATACAGAACATTCTTATAGTAGGATATACAGTAAATAGGTACCAGTTGAATTTCCACAACTCTGATTAAGTACAACTTCAATTTGAAACAAAGTGTTTCTTGTTGGAAAGTCTGACTTTATATCCGAAACAGGGTATCAAAAAAAACTGAGTATGCCTTACCGTGACAGCGTTTTTAAAACCCCTATGTTCTAAGGGTTTCCCCAGGACCGCAGCCAGAAACTATTTTTGTTTTAGTCGGGGGTCCATCTGATGTCACCAGGGGTTAGGTAACCGCAACACATTTAAAACTCCATTCTTGTGTACGCTGCAAATATGCAAATATTTCGGGGGGGGGGGGGGGGGTCCCGACCCCCTGGACGAAAGAAAAAAAGAACATGTTTTAGCTTTAAATTATTACTTTCCTATATTCATACGTAGTATAAGGATAGCTCTGTAAAGGTTTAAAATTTTCGATGTCGAGATTTCACTGGATTTACACGTCTGAGGTCCCAGGAACCAAAAAATGTGGTTTCTATCAAATGTCTGCCTTTCGGTCTGCCTGACTGTCTATTCGTCGATTTGTGGGCAAACTACGTGGTGGATTTTGAGGAAATTTGGCATGTAGGTTCACAAAAATCAGATCTTCGGAATTTTTTTAGTTTGGGGTTGGAAAAATGACTAATATAACTTATTATTTCTTCTGCAGAACCTTGCTATCGATGCATTCTAACTTCAGATAGGTTTTAGGTGTTAAATAGAGCAAAAAACCGAACAGGTCGCTTGGTTAAGAAAAATTTTTAAAATTTTTTTTGGATAGTATATAGCTTACACTGCATTCCCCGCCATTATTATTGTATTGTAATGTCTGCCAGTTCCATAGACTATGCAAACGCCCAATCGATCAATTGAGTGCTTTGGGATAGGGGAAGTCAAGGAAAAATTTAGCCCTAAGACTATTATTTACCATGAAACTACTATACTATATTGACTTCGATGGCCAGGTGGTAACGTGCTTGCACATGTAAGAGTCTTTACACGCCATGCGGTCGGAGACGTGTCGTAACTCAACACGGGTACTAACCTACAGAGGCGACTGAAGAGGTCAATCAGATACAATCATTAAATTGTTTGTACACGATTAATCTTTAAATATATATATATATTATCTATCTTGGTACCTTTACTACTATGTAATTGATAATTAGGAAAGCACGTACCGGCTCTTTTACTTTGGACGCAACCTATTTTTTTCTGACTATTCTTTTCCTATAGTTCTTCTTATAGATGTATACCCAGAAGAGGAGTGCAATGAACTATTGACAGTAAGTAGAGGTTGTGATAAGTATACGAGTACCTGGCCGAGCCTATATGTGGAAGCTGGAAACTTGCTGGCTCACTCCGTACCAGCTCTACCTCCAGCACCTGTAATTAGCCATTTCTTTTACATTAACTTCTCCTTGATCACCAAGCAATTACTCACGAGTACAACCACTTTGTGTTGTATTTTGCAGAGAATAGAGTTGCATTTGTTCTTTATGTAACAAACGTATTCACGCAGATGTCTGCATTAGATGAAAAACTTAAAAGTGGGCTTCTTCGGTATGCAGTAAAGTTAGCTTCTTTTTTTTATAATAAAAAAATATTCGCATACAAACAATTCAATGAATGTATCCGAATAACCTCTTCAGTCGCCTCTGTAGGTAATACCTGCGTTGAGTTGCGACAGGTCACCGATCGCATGATGTGTAGAGACTCGCGCAAGTAAGAACCGGTCCGAGTTTACTCGAACATGCTTTCCAATTTATGAATTAGTAGAAAATTAGAGAAAATAAGTAATTTCATGGTAAATAAATTTCCTATGGTTTAATTTGGGATATCCCTGGGGGGGGGGGAGTGTCCACCTGACGTCACTGGAGGTGAGGTAACCTCAATAAATTTAAAAATCTTTAAAACTCCTTTCTATCTAGTGTACGCTGTAACCATTTGGGAAGGGGGGGGGGGTCTGGAACCAAAGGACCACCTCTGGCAATCGCCTATAGGATATCACCTAGCCCAAAGCACTGAATTAATCGATGGCATTGCACATTCTAGACCGGTCAGACCAACTCATTACCATACAGTAATAATGGCAGGGCACGCAATGCATTTGAGCGTGAATTTTCTACCATTTTTTCAAAAAACATTTTTTGTGACCAAATCCAAATACTTTTTTGGGAAAGCAACCTGTAAGGTTTCGTTACTTGTTTACACACCTAAAACATGCCAGAAGGTAGAAATCATCGAAAGAAAGGTTTAGCAGAAAAATGATTTTTTAGTCATTTTTCTTTAAAATTTAGTTATTTTTATTTTTTACCCCCCGAAGCAAACTATCAAGGGGCAAGCGATTCCCTGCATTTTATTAACATTAATAAGGGCTACAATATATGTAAATTTTAAAGAAATCGTTGGAGCCGTTTTTGAGAAATAATTTTTTTAGACGTTTTTTTGGAATTTTTTTGAGAATAAAACCCCGCCAAATTGAGTTAGCCCAAAAAAAAAAATTGATCCCGAGGAATGAATTTTGTGAACCTACATGCAAAATTTCATCATAATCGGCCGAGTAGTTTGCCCGGAAATAGATGAACAGACCGACAGACAGACAGACATTTCGTAAAAACCACTTTTTTGGGTTCCTGGGGCCTCAAAACGTGTAATTCCGTTGAAATCTCGGAATCGAAAATTTCGACCGTCACATAGCTTTCCTTATACTACGTATAAATTGGAAAGCAAAAAGCTACCACTATGCCATCGCAGCTGTAGGATTAGGCTAATAATAATAATTATGTCCTGAAAGATTTTTTTGGACCTAGATAGTCTATAGACTTACTTGACCTATTGGTTCCCTGTCCAATTACAATGACCCCAGGGATTTCGAACATTATTGCTTTCCAATTTCTACGCAGTATAAGGAAAGCTTTGTGACGGTCGAAATTTTCGATTCCGAGATTTCAACGGATTTACACGTTTTGAGGTCCCAGGAACGGTTTTAACGAAATGTCTGTCTGTCTGTCGTTCTGTCTGTCTGTGCGATGATTTCCCGGCAAACTACTAAGTCGATCTTGATTAAATTTGGCATGTAGGTTCACAAAACTCATCTCGACACAATGTATTTTATTTGGGGCTAACTCAATTTGGGGGGGGGGGGGTTATTCTCAAAAAACTCCAAAAAAACGTCTAAAAAAATGATTTCCCAAAAACGATTTCTTTTAAATTCTTTGTATTTTTAAGTTTTTTTTTTTTTTTTAAAGTTCTTTGTATTGTTTTCATATGATTTTTTGGCCATTGGCAAACTGGTATACGTCCTCGATGTCAATCTATACCGGCTACAAGCGATAATGGACAAGCTGAGAAAAGCTCACCATTTTCGCAATGAAACAGGTGAAATGACTTAACTAAGGATAGATATGAGTCGAAGGCTACTCCGTGATGTACTCGTATTTCGGAATAGACGGCATGCACGCGCCTATAGGGCGGAAAGTTTTAGGGGCGGCAAAATGTATTGTAATATGTAAATCTAAATAGAAATTAGATGATTTATTTTTTTAGAAGAAAATCTAGACTTGGTGAGATTCAAACCCACGAACTATTCCTATCTGGGGCATCGTCATAAACGCTAGATAGGCATAGGCGGCTATTCCACCGACCTCGTTTTGCAGCGTAAGCGTGGCATCGACGTGGTAGCAGACATTAAAGACTGTCTAAAAATGTCTGCTACCACTTAAATGTCACGCTCACGCTGCAAAACGAGGTCGGTGGAATAGCCGCCATGGATTGCTGGTCTAGATCCTAAATCCTCTAATTTCGGTTATAACGAGGAGGTTGCTTCTACAACATAAATTTGTTTAATGTCAGTTGTTATTATATACCGTATCATGCTGCAATATATTGTACGATCATTCTTTATATATTTCAGGAGGTCTTCATAGAACGATTTTGCCAATATAGATACCGTGGAGCGGTTAATTAGCTTCCCACGCCATGTTGGAAAGAGTTTCCTTAATGCGAACCTATTCATTCAGGTACCACAAATTTTATACAAACGTTTAATAATGTTAGACGGTAGAAAATTTTCGTGTTGCTCAAAGGTAGGTACAGGTGTTTAGGCTGCAGACATTTCGTGAAGACCAGCGCAAACGGTTGTTTGTAGGCACAGGTATCTGTAATTGGGTAATGAACCACCTGACCTCATGGGTACCGCGGTTCGTGGTGAATTTTCGGGCTTACCAATTGGCCCAAACGGTCACGTCCGTCCCATTTAAGCGTCCTAAACTACCACTTTTGGCCAATCCGCGCTATTGTCTCATTTATTGCTGGTTATAAACAAATTGTTTTAGTTGATTGTTTTTTTGTCCTATTAAACGTTTTAAGCCACATCGTGCTTAAATTATTTTTATCCATTTGTATCTAGCAATGCAATCAGCGGATCTACGGGGGGGGGGGGGGCTATTGGGGCTATAGCCCCCCCCCCCATTAGGGTCCTCAAAATGCGTAAAACCCCCCTATTTCAGACCCTATTTTTCACCAATTTTCTCCCGGGGGAGACCCCCGGGCCCCCTTTGTGCTCTATTGTATTAAGTTATAATATACAATCGCACCCTTATTGCTCTGCAAATGCGTAAACCCCCAATATTTCAGCCCTATTTTTTTTTTTTTTAATCGAAATTTTAATCTTAGACCCCTCCTTGGTCTCATTCTAGATCCGCGCCTGAGTCAACTTTCCCATCTGATTTACCGTGGCACATGTTTTGTCCCGCTGCTGTCACCTGGCACAAATGGGACATGTGCCGCAACTTGTCCCAATTGGGCACACGTTCCGGGACAAGTCGCGGGACAAATTTGTTGTAATGGAAACCAGGCTTAACACAATTTGTTAAAGGACTCAACAATTTTCAAAACGAATTGTTTATCCAATATTTCTTAATCTTTAGTCTCTATCTAGTGTCATCCCTCTGTACACGTGAAGAATATACGCGTCATTTCGATATGCCAGCATTATAATTGTTATATATTTCATTTTTTTCTTTAATCTATTGAAAGGTTGAGTTGGAAACTGACCTGCACGAATTGGGAGTCTGTAGATGGTGGAGTGTTATACAAACCTGAGATAACCGGAGGAGTGTTGTCGAGCAGGCCAAAGCTCATCAAGGGCTATAGAGCCAGAAGATGAAGAAGATTTAATCTGTTCATTACACTGATGGCCAATTTTAGCCTAAATTTTTGAACGAAGAGTGATCCAAGACCTAACAGTAAATTACTATAGTTAAGCCAAGCCCATCATCCAAATAACAATACAAGTTACAAATTGTTTTATGGCCGCCCGGGGCTGCAGGCAGGGTTTTGATCCATTATTATCGCCTCGCAAGGGAGCTGCAACCCTTGGATTTGAGGCTCGAGACTTTGATACACAGGTACTCATGCTCATGGGAGCGTACCTGTCCCCCTGGGTATCCACACATAACCTTAAGCTCCCTCGCGGCCTTGAAGGCATACTTTGATTAAGGCCCAACGCTTTGGAGACCACTGGAGGGGGTAAATCCTTACAGGTGTCAATAATCAAATTTCAAATTTCAAGCGAAACATTGAGCATAGAGCCATAAATGAGATGTAATGAAGAAGAAGAAATGTTTCCATACATGTTTATGTAAATTATGGGGCTGTCACGAACAGCGATTGGCCACAGCTATTGAACTGTAAAAGAACCGGTCCGAGTTTACTCGAACATGCTTTCCAATTTTTCAAAATTAGTAGATAGAGAAAATTTCATGGTAAATAATTTTCCTATGGTTAAATTTCCGATATCTCTTGGTCCACCTGACGTCACTGGAGGTGAGGTAAATTCTAGATAGGTCAGACCAACACATTACCACACAGCAATACTGATGGCAGGGCACGCAATGCATTTGAGCGTGAATTTTCTATCATTTTTCTAAAAAAAACATTTATTTGTACATAACCAAATACTTTTCTGGGAAAGCAACCTGTCCGGTTTCGTTACTCAATTTAACACCTAAAACATAGCCTACCTGAAAATAGAAATCATCGATAGAAAGGTTTCGCAGAAAAATAATTTTTTAGTCATTTTTCAAGAAAATTTAGTTATTTTTATTTTTTTACCCCCAGAAGCAAACTATCAAGGGGCAAGCGACCCCCCGCATTTTATCAAAATTAATAACAACTACAATATATGTGAATTTAAAAGAAATCGTTGGACCTGTTTTTGGGAAATAATTTTTTTAGACGATTTTTTGGAGTTTTTTGAGAATAAAACCCCCCCTAATTGAGTTAGCCACAAATAAAAAAAATGGTCTCGGGGTATGATTTTTGTGAATCTACATGCCAAATTTATAATCATAATCGACCGAGTAGTTTGCCCGGAAATCGACGCACAGACAGACAGAACGACAGACAGACAGAACGACAGATAGACAGGCATTTCGTAAAAACCACTTTTTTGGGTTCCTGGGACCTTAAAACGTGTAAATCCGTTGAAATCTCAGAATCGAAAGCTTTCCTTATACTACGTATAAATTGGAAAGCAATTACACTACGTATAAATTGGAAAGCAAAAAGCTTCAAAAGTGTCCGATTATCTCATAAACCGGTAATTCGTCTTTTATGAATGGGGAAGTGTTGTTCTTAAGTGGTATAGAAACTTCTTTTCACTCGAAAAGTTGTTGGTTTGACAGTTCCTCAGTAGCTAAACATGTTCTGATTCGGAGGGCATGTAACTCAGGATGCCTGAAAATATCGTATAGTAACCAATTTCACTGGAAATATCAATCTTAGTTATTGAGAATTGTTCCTCTGCACTGTTATTATTTACATTATGTGGTCGTTACTAACAGTCACTGTTATTGTACTGTAACTGACACCAATAGTCTCATAATCCGATAGTTAGTTCGTCTTTGTGAATGGGGAAGCACTGTTTTCATGTGGCAAAGAATCATTGATTTTTCGATTTAGGGAATTAGGGATTTCAGTGGATTCACACGTTTTGAGATTCCAGGAACCAAAAAAGCGGGTTTTACGAAATGTCTGTTTGATTTTCGGTCTGTCAGTCGGTTCGTCGATTTGTCGGCAAACTACTCGGTGGATTTAAATGAAATTCGGCATGTATACAAAAATCATACCTAGGAACCCTTTTTTTGGGCTAACCCTCCAACTCCAAAAAAACGTCTAAAAAAATTATTTCTAAAAAACGCCCATAATATGATACGATACATCATACAAATTCACATATCGCTCATGCACGAGAAAAGTGACACATTTCTAAATATTGAATTTTGAGATAATTCAAATTTTATAGTTCTGACCATTTTTTAGTTTTTAATTGTAGTACTATCGAGGCACTTAATACTTTTGAGATGTGACAGTTTACATGAAAGAGAAGTGTAATTACCACGTCAACGCCTGGAGCACATTCCGAATTATATCTGTTTTGCCAAACCCGAAGTAGTCAAACTTGACAATGGATCCGTGACAAAACGCAATCTTATGGAAACAAATTATACTAGATATGTGACACTACATTCATAAAATTCGCTATATTTTCCTCGACATTTTTGTATAAATAACTCAATTTTGCAATTTTTTGAAATGTGTCACTTTTCTCGTGCATGAGCGATATATTGTAGTCGTTAGTAATGTCAACAAAACTCAATAGGTCACTTGCCCCTTGATAGTTCGATTCTGGAGAAAAACAAATGACTAATGAAAAATGACTAAAAAATAATTTTTCTGCGGAATCGACGCTTAGGTAGTATTTTGATCAGAAAATTATTTTTTGAAGAAAATATAGGATAATACACGCCCCAATACATAGTGTAGCATACCCTGGCACTGTTACTGTTTTGTATTATTTTAGTCTGCCCATTATTGACTATGCAGCCAATTCACTGCTTTGGGATAGGGAAACTCGAAATTTAACCCCAGGACAATTATTTATCCAGGAACTACAGTATTACAGTACCTATCCTCATTAACAAATAGGAAAGCATGTCAGGGTTCACTTTTACCGGTTCTTTAATTTATAATTATAATTTATAATTGCATGTTGTGGCCATTCTACGAAGGGTATTATAATGCACTGTATTTGCTATATAACTTGCTGTGGGCTTACCATGGGGATATGTAATAGGTTACCTATATCTTATTCTTGAGGTTAGAAATGTAAACAAATCAATTTTGAATAGCACTTTCTATTATAATATTATTTTGTTTACATTCTTAATACCAGCAGCCTGATCGAGGCGATTATAATACCGGGGTTAAATAAATACCCTAGAGGATTATAGCTGTAAACAAACAAATTTTGAATAGCACTTTCCATTACAAAATTATTTTGTTTACATTTTTACTACCACGGGATTAAATAAATACCGGTAATATAATCGCCTCGATCAGGCTGTAGGTTAGTAATCGCCATAGTAGGCCTACAGGTAGTTTTTTGGAGCCTCTCTCTCTCACACACGCTCACTCTTTTCCTTGTCCAGTACAGTAACCCCAAACAAGGTGAAATATAATGAAAAATAGTAATAATAAAACTTACATTAATTACATTATCACGCTCAAACTTCTGCTTATCCATGCAGCGATCTTCGAGCAGTGGCACTGCGTGAAAGACACCCTTCGCAAACTATACTGCACCATTCCAATTTCCAGCCAAGGGCGGATCCAGCAGAAAATTTAGGGGGGTCACAAGTTTTTTGTAAGTTTCAAAAGTAATTTTTTTGTTGAAAAGCTGAGTTTTATTCCTTTTTTTTTTTACTAGGTATCTTATGAATTTATTAAGAATTTGCTCATTTAGGGGTTGTGGGTCATGACCCCCCTGTGGATCCGCCATTGTTTTCAGCTCACACAACATAACAACATACATTGGAATGCGACCTCCTAGAAGCACCTGTAGTCTATGCCCTCAATTTACTCTTTCCGTCATGCACCTGTGTCTTAACACCTTGTGATTTACTCCCTTAAAAGGAAAATTTATCTAGATCAATGAGCTTACGTGTTTAGGGGGGGTTTCCACGTATAGAGGCACCACAAAAAACACGAACACTTGATTCACATAGCGACGCCCCTTCTCTATATTCTGGCTTGGCCTTCTCGTGGCCGCCGGCAAACTGGTCCTACCAGGCTGAGATTCCGGACCATTTCACCCAGGCTCCGCGGATCAGTGGCGATTGGTTGGGTCTGTAGTTGAGATAAAAGTTAGTGGTCACCTTAGCAACAGTGGCGTCTGAATAAAGAAACGCAACTGAGTGTAGGTATTTGATGACCAGCAGGTTGTGCGTTTGCAAGAAAAGGGCAGGTGCAATGAACAGGTGTGGGCACAGGAAATGTATGAACCTGCATTATCGTAAAATAGGCTACGTGGCTTACCCAGTTAATCTATGGCGCAAACCCCGGGGAGGCCCACCAGCAGCCATGCCCTTAAGAGTTTGGGAGCCCTTAGGCTATCACTTACTTGCGCCCCTACCTCCTGAAAGGTCTCAACACATGCCAAGGTGCAGCAAATACAGTAGCTCTTTACCTTGAAGGGATATTTCATCTACGCATCTACCTATTGTGACGGTGACTTCCGGAAAATTTCTTTATGTCTTTTCATTTGATGATCGTCTGAGCCTAAAACCAACCTCCGTTCAAAATGTTATACGAGCATGTACGGCAGTGGTTTCCAGTTGCTTTCTGCATCCTTATGCCGTTGACTCTACAATGAGTTCCTCCACCTTCGGGGTCAGTTTCCCAACACCCTCCAAATGGACTGGATCCCGTCCTTGATCAGTAGTCAGTCACAAGGCCGTAGCCAAGGGGGGTTCATGGGGGTTCAAACCCCCCCCCCCCATCTCGAATTGAAATGGCTTGACAATAGATAGAATCGGATTTTGAAAGGAAAAATATAAACTACTATGTAATATCCAATGAAATGAAATTTCTGAACCCCCCCCCCCCCGAACAAAAATCCTGGCTACGACCTTGGTCAGTCAGTATTATATACAGTATATACACCACTGCCTAATTAATACAATATAACAAATTAAAAAAATTCTTTCTATTAAAAATTTGTCGTTAACATTGCAATTTCCCAATTTTGATTTTATTGTCCCGAATTTTTTTAATGTCACTTAGCCTTTTAGCCCGAAAACGACGACTGTCACGGTGGGGCCACGTTAAAAGGAGACAGCAAAATGACTTAATAAAACGGGTAAAACATAGAGAAGCTGAGAGAAGAAGAAGACGAGGACGGCCCAGGCTAATAGCCAAGATCTCAGGATTGTAGGAGCAACTGCAGCCGAAGCTCAGGACCGCAAGGAGTGGAAGAGAACGTGCTGTATCGCTGGCCGCACCTACGGATAAAAGCGAGGAAATATAAAAAAGGATTTTAAAAATGGGAAAAATAAAAAAAACACTAAATTTGTATTTTCTATTAAAACCTTGCACCTCTCAAAAGCCTACAGGATGCTATATTGTTAAAGTTCTTGTACCTAAGAAAGCTAGTTGCAGAGACATTAAAGACCACTATATGTATCGAGATATTTTGCCTTTGTCACTACAAAGCAAATATCGTATGGCGCAATTATACTATTTCGATGGAAGGTTTAAAGACGTGAAAAAGCGCTTTGACAGAAGTCTTTTATTCCCGTGCTTTGATCCACCAAGATTTAGAAACAAACATGGCAAAAGAGCCTTAAAGTAAGTTATTCCTGAACTATTCAACAGTATTCCAAAAAATCTTCTCACGCACAAGAAAGTTTCAGAATGTAAAAAAGACTTTAAAAAAATTTCTCTTCTAAAATGTAGCAGTACGATGGATTCTTGTTTTTTCTTTTTTGATAACATAAAAGCATTTTCTTGGGTCCAATTGAAGTGTACAATTGTTTTTTGTTTTTTTTTCAAATATACCTATAGTATGCACCCTGCCGACCGGGTAGGCGGTAGGGCAAATAATAATAATAATAAAAAAATAATAAAAACCTTGCTAAAATTAAGTTTTCCGATAAAATACACTAGGTGAAATTGGAGTTTCAGAAAAAAATTGACGTTACCTAGATAAAATGCCTTTTGGGTCCTTGTCCGGTTTTGAACGTCGCTTAATCTGGCAGTCCTATTGACGATATCGACCGAAGATGTTGACGAAATGGTTGGATGTTCAGATTGACCACGGTCTTTCAGCCCGGATTCTACTACTTCATCATAGAAAGCTTTCTCTAGAGTACAGTGTGGGTATGGTTGTCCAGAGACCGGCCATTGACCTGTTGCATTACATACTACGTATTGAGGTTTGGCCTCATTTAATTGACCGACTCCCCAGAACGTGCGATTCTGCAGGCTATAATTCGTCAAGGTGAGGTTTCCACCGACCTCTCATTGCAGAATGCAAAGACATTGACGTGGTAGCAGACATTCAAGACTTGGGCGGGTATTCCACCGACATCTCATTGCAGAATGCAAATAACATTGACGGAAATTTGAATTTTTCTTTTAAACGAAATCTATTAAAATGTTTGTACTTAACATATCCCATGACGCCATTTTTTAATTTTAGTTTGTTTGTTTGTGATTTTACTCTATGATCATTGATTAATTTTAACTGTAGCGTAGAGTAAAACAAAAATTTCCGTCAATGTCATTTGCATTCTGCAATGAGAGGTCGGTGGAACACCCGACTAAGTCTTGAATGTCTGCTACCACGTCAATGTTTTTGCATTCTGCAATGAGAGGTCGGTGGAAACCCCGCCCAAATGGGCCTTAATCGACTTCCCTAAGCTCTAACTAGTCACTCCAGCCTATCATCTTCTTATCTTTAAATGGATGCAGTGGATGCCTCTTCGTTCGAAGATTGGCTATTGTTGTTTGTTTGTTTTCCAACACCTGCTTTAGCATTTGTGCTTTAAGCAACCCTAGCGGTGGGTGTGAGTCTGTTTATTAACTTGAGGCACCCTAAGGGCAGACTCCTTGACCTCGGGGAGAAGGGGAGTTGACTGACAGGGTGGACCTCCTGTCAAAAGTCTCCGCTTCACATCTCCGACCCCCATCATCTCCAAGTCCAAGCACGCTACAACTTGCTACCGAAGGCGCTCAATGTAGGTAATCGTATATACTAATCCTATAGTATATATGCTACAATAATTATTTAACCACTGTTTTGTAGTCAGATGTAAAACCCGCGCACGGGTGCATGTTACCTTGCTGTAGAAATAAGTAGAATGGTAGATGATGATATAGGTACTATATACCTAGTATATTACTCTGGAAATATACTGAATAAATACTGTACTGTAAATGTTTTGGAACACAACTGACACGCCCCTACCATCTGGCAACTCAATTAAAAAACAATTTTTTACTTATGCCTCAGAGATGGCGCCCAGACCCAGTTGAAGAGCCCAACAGAGCCGAAGTTATTTCCGGAACCGTCGGCAAAGTATTGTCTAGCTATAAAAATTCCTTTTTTCGTTTTTTCCTCTAAAGTAATGTTCCCCGCGTGAAAAGGGCCGTTAAGGTTGGGTTAAAAAGTTGGGGGAGGGCAATAGTTTTGAGTTATTTTCGTGAGCAGATGACGGTGCGAGGCTGTGCAAACTATTTTTGAGTCGTGCGGTGTTGCTGAGTGCTTGTGCTGTGCGTGTGACATTCCATGGTGGGGCTGTATGTCCGGAGTAGCTGAAAATGGGGCTCCAGTTTTGAGATTATGATGGGGACAGGCCACCTGCCACCTATATGTACGTATATAAATTATTTGCGCGACTAAAAATATATATATATATAGTTCCCCATATAGAAGCGGAAATAAGTATAATATATCCTTACAGTACAAACTGCATTATAAATGCAACTACTCAGTTGGAGAAAAAGTGACTCTGACGTACCCTTTACATTAAGTATTTCTCACAACTCACAAGCAAGGCCGAGGTAATTACGGTTGAAGGTTTAAGGGAACTAATTATTATGGTCGGCAGCCATCTTGAAACAATATGGCGGTCCAATGGCCTAACTCACAGGAGTTTACATTATTTTTGTATTGAGGTTAAGAGTGAACAGCCCACAGGAAATAGGCAGCCGGAAATTTAATACTTTTTATTTTTTATTTAATTAACTAAGCATGTTATTAAAGATTTGGTTCATCAAAGTTGTAAAAGACTACTTCATGCATCATATTATAAGATATTTTTAATTTTCGAAATTGTGTTTTTCTCATAAACATGCAAATATTTTATAAACAATAACTATTCACGTATAATCGATTTTATAACAAAACTACAATTTTGAAATCTAAAAATACCTTATTATATGATGCATGAAGTAGTCTTCAACAACTTTGATGAGCCAAATCTTTAATAACATGCTGAGTTAATTAAATAAAAATTAAAAAGTTTTAAATTTCGAGCTGCCACTTTCCTACGGGCTGTACACTCTTAAGGAGGATCTCAAACGTAGAAAATCGGCACCCTGAGGTTTCTGAGGTTTCTATGGTGTTTTTATTTTTTGTTATACAGGTAGATTTAGTCTATTCAAGTTATTGAAGACTATTTTGTACGTTGATCATATTTTAAGATATACTTTTAATTTTAGGGATAGGTCTTCATATAAGTTGCTGGGAACTAAAAATTAGAATTATATATATTAATTAGTTTTTTATTATTAATTAAATAATCCTAAAATCTTAATTATATTAATAAATAAACACATATAATATGACAGAAAACAGCCCATAGTACTAATTATGTACAGTATACAAAATAGTCTTCCATAGTACTTGAATATAGGGCCTACCTAATTTTTATTGACTGGGGCTAAGGCCCGATCCGAAGACTGATACTTATCATTTAAGTGACAATTATCTTGTTATAATTTTTTGCTGTTATTATTGAATCAGCTGACATAGTTAGCCTATATATAAACAAACAATTTAATGAATATATCCTCTTTAATCCTCCACCTGACGTCACTGGATGTGAGGTAAATTCTAGATAGGTCAGACCAATACATTACCACACAGCAATACTGGCGGGGCACGCAATGCATTTGAGCGTGAATTTTCTATCATTTTTTCAAAAAAACATTTTTTTGTACAAAACCAAATACTTTTCTGGGAAAGTAACCTGTCCGGTTTCGTTACTCAATTTAACACCTAAAACATACCTGAAGGTAGAAATCATCGATAGAAAATTTTTTTTTAGTCATTTTTCATTAAAATTTAGTTATTTTTATTTTTTTACCCCCAGAAGCAACCTATCAACGGGCAAGCGACCCCCCGCATTTCGTTAACATTAATAACGACTAGAATATATGTGAATTTAAAAGAAATCATTGGAGCCGTTTTTGAGAAATAATGTGTTTTAGACGTTTTTTTGGAGTTTTTTGAGAAAAAAACCAACCCGAATTAAGTTAGCCCTACATGCCGAATTTCATCAAAATCGACCGAGTAGTTTGCCCGGAAATCGACGCACAGACAGACAGACAGAACGACAGACAGACAGACATTTCGTAAAAACCACACCTTAAAACGTGTAAATCCGTTGAAATCTCGGAATCGAAAATTTCGACCGCCACATAGCTTTCCTTATACTACGTATAAATTGGAAAGCAACTAGGACACAGAATAATTTGGGGAGATTTAGGACAGTCTGACAATACTTTCTGGGGAGTGATGTGTGCGAGTAAATGAATGAAGGCCTGATCTATTGTATTATTATTATTTCCTCTTTTTTTCTTTTGTTGTTATTTTTGTAGGATTTTTTATCTTATGAATTTATTTATTTAAGGGGGGTCATGACCCCCCGTGACCCCCCTGTTGATCCACCATTGCGAACATAGTAGTATCGTAAATTGGATGCACAACGTTTTCAGATTCGTCGATCTGCGTTACGTTTGTAGCCTTATGATTCTAAACCCACCTTTCCAGTTAATATATTTCTGTGGTTTCCAGGGTTTCCCCATAGAAATACATTAACTGGAGCGGCGGGAGCCATAATATGCCTTACGAGGCACCCGTTAACCATAAACCAACTATCAGAGACAAGTATACCAACGCAAAAAATATCGAAGTCTTACACATTGCAGCATAGCAGAACGGATGCCTGGACCCGGTTGAAAACTCTGTACTTAGCTTGTGCAGGCTACATTTATCACTGGGTTTCCCAGCCAAATTGCGTACTTCTCTTGTGCAGGCTACACTAGCAGCCATATTGATAACGGTCTCCAGCCCCGGGGTGGGTTTCCCCAAGCCATGGTCTACAGCTAATTAAAAATGGCGGCAAACATTAAGTGGGGTTTTGCAGTTGTTATTGGTGTAAATTAGTTAAAACAATGCGAGCTCACCGTGACAATGAATGGCCGACGAAAATAACCTGTGGTCCTCGGCCTTCCCAGTCCCTCAAACGTTACGTGTCACTCCATACTGCTACAATTTCACCTCTCTTACAACATTTAGATTTTTCTTTCCCATTTATACGTAGTATAAGGAAATCTCTGTGATGGTCGACGTTTTCGATTCCGGGACTTACACGTTTTGAGGACCCGCAGGAACCCAAAAATGATTTTACGAAATGTCTGTCTGTCGGTCTGCCCGTCCGTCTGTCTGTGTGGATTTTGATTAAATTTGGCATAAACGTTCACAAAAATCGTACCTCAAGATCAAGCAACTCAATGGGGGGGGGGGGGGGAGTCCCCCTCAAAACCGCAAATAATTGCTTTAAAGAAAAAGTACATATTCCTCAAAAACGGCTCCAACAAGTCTTATATTTTGTAGTCGTTATTAATGCAAACAAAATCCAGTCGCCTGCCCCTTGTAGTAGTAGTAGTAGTAGTAGTGTTCGTCGGGTTAATAACGACTTAGGCCTCATATTTGGGCCCATAGTAGAGCGACCCCGACTTGACTGTCCTACGCCAGCCCATACATAGGACAGTGAACCTCCTGATTATAGTTGATTCCGAACCACTTGGGAAACACAGTGAAGTCACACAATTTGTTCGGAGGTGACCAGGACAAGTCCTACCATGTTTTCCTATCGGCACTGTGCACACGACCAGGTTATCTGCAGCTTAGAACCTGCTCTGGTCCGCTGAATTCAACTTGGCATGGCGGCCGGTTCTGCCCCTTTATGGTTTGGTTCTAGAAAAAAACTATTTTCATTAAAAATGTCAAAAAAATAATTTTTCTGTGGAACCTTCCTGCTTCAGGTATGTTTTAGGTGTTTTGGTTAGGTCGCTTTCCCAAACAAAGAATTGGCTTTAAACAAAAAATATTTTTTGAAGAAATTTGCCCCCGTACAGGCAAGTGCATTAAGGCTGATATGTTTTTCAGAGGTGATGTCTGCAATCATATATGGGGAACCAGCAAACGAAGGCCTATTATGGGAGACGCATCGATTGGGAACATGCAGGTAACTCATTTTTCACATGTGTTAGACCTAAGGAAACAGCCCAGAAACTATAGTACAGCTACCTGAGGCAAGGAAAGATGTAATCTTACTTGTTTACTCCTTGGCGCTACGGCCCGTGAAGGGCCTTGGCCTGCTCTGCTACATTGCGCCAGCCTGCGTGGTCCTTCCTGAGGTCTCCTTGGGCAGTCATCGACGCCAAGGGTCGCCAGATCTACATCGACGTCGTCTAGCCATCGCATCCGTGATCATCCCACTTGTCGTCTCCCTTGGGGCACCTTGGGTAAGTCTGGCATTCGTTCCACATGTTCTAGCCACCTGATGCGAGCTCTCTTGATTTCGGCTACTATCGCAGGTTCTTGGTAGAGCTCCCTCTCTGTCCCTCCCTTTACACACCAAGAAAATGTGTAAATTCAATCTGTGGGAGACAATGTAAACCCTCATATTACAAAGAGGAGACAAACTGCTGAGTTACGATAAGTTAAGTATAATCCGAAGTATACAGGTATATAAGGGCTTCCGTCCAATGGAAAAACATGTCCAGTCTTTCTAAAGATGTGCCCTCGTTTGTTACAGAGAGACCGTCCCCTCCCGGGAAGCCGTATTTGTCTCCGGACGCGGCCGACCTGCCGGACATCATCAAGATAAGATGGGCCGTCCCCATGTCAGATGGCGGAGCCCCCATCATGGGTAAGCAAATAAGCAAATAGAGAGAAGAGAGCTACAAGAATGAATGCAATGATAGTTGGAGCTAGTGAGTGAAAGGCAGAAAGGAGAACCTGTGAAAAAACGATTACGGAAGCTAAGTGCGGAAAGACAAGGGAAAGGTCGGGAGACTCGGGCGATAGCTGAAAATGCCTCGTGGTGAACCAGTGGACTAGGAGAAAGGAATGGGGTTTAAATGTTCAAACATCCTCCTCGTAAGCATGCAGTTCAATAGGAAAAATAAGGAGGTTCCTCTCGGATTCCATTTTCCATACCTTTAAGGCCAATGGTGGGAGAGACCCTTCTGACGCATTTTCTACATTGAACTTTCAGGATATGTCGTAGAACACCGCAGAACAGGCTCCCCTCACTGGCTGCGAGCCTCCCCCCACCTTGCAACCCAATCCGAACTCGTGCTGACTGGTCTGGAGCCAGGGTGGAGGTACCAGTTCAGGGTGACCGCGGAGAACGCCATCGGTCGGTCCGAACCTGGGGAGCTGTCCGAGCCGCTGACTGTCACGCTGCAGAGGTCCGCGGCGTCGGCCCCCCACTTCAACAGAGAGCTGCAGGACGTTATTGCCCTGGAGAATGACACGGTAAGGCTGGTTCGCATGGTTTGGATCAATCCGTCTTCTATCGAAGATTGGCGGACGATTGGCCAATTTAGTCATGTTGATTATAGGGAATTGTAATGCAGTGGTTTGCAGTTACCTTCTGCATCCTTATGCCGTTGACGCTTCGTTGAGTTCCTCCACCTTCAGGGTCGTTTTCCCAAACCCAGGACAAAAGAGTACCCTAGTGCCCTGTGGCCTGCACTGAATAGACTGTGTTTTAACTTATTCAGGCTTAAACTCGGTCCCCTGTCTGTTCATACGTCATTACGCGCTTCCATTTTCACCACGAGGAGGTACAGATTAGGGATGTTCGTGTCTTCGCCTGAGACCATAAGACGTTACTCAGAAGCTACTTTGAAGAGAATTCTACCTACTCTCATAATATTGTACAAATGTCTCAACGTGATTTTGAACATTGCAGGTGGAGTTTGTGGTGCAAGTGATTGCGACCCCGGCCCCGAAGATATCGTGGTACAAGGACGGCTTCGAGATGTTCAGCAGCCGCAGGACCAAGATCTCGACGGACAACGAGACCAGCACTCTTATCATCTACAATGCGGCACTGGAGGACGAGGGTGAAATCAAGTGCTCGGCGACCAACAGGGCGGGGCATGTCGTCAGTAAAGCTTATCTCAAATTGGAAGGTACGTTGATTTAAAATTAATTGGAAGTAGGCTACACACTGTCACACTCAGTGCCGGGTTTGCCCTTGTGGGGGCCCTGGGGCCGGAATTGTGTGGGGGCCCTTTATCGGGCAGAAAAGTCTTATACCCTTAAACGAATATTCCACTACCAATTTAATATATAACATGGAGACAAAGGAATCAGGATGCCAGACAAGCTCGTAGACATGATTTTTTTTTCGGGGGTGGCTGTGGCGACCATAATCCTATCTAGTGTACTTTTTTTAATGAGAATTCAATTGTATCTAGTGTATTCTTTAGAGGTTATGGTGTTACTCGTACACGAGTATACCTGATAGCATGGACACATCAAACGTCAATTTATTGGCCGATTTTTCTTATAACACAGACTTATAAAATGTAGCGGATGTGCGGACTGATTCGTAATGTTATCATTACGACGACTGAGATTGTATAGAAATAATATTGCATTTAACCCGAAGAGGGGGGCCCGGGGGTCCCCCCCGCGGGGAAAATTGGAAAATATAAGTGCAAAATAGTGGGGTTTTAAGCATTTTAACAGCAGTAAAGTATAGAATTTATAAGGCTTAGATAGAAATGCTTATTCATAAAAATAACATATCATTTAGCCAAAATGTATGTCCAAAATATTGGAGTTTTACATCAGGAAAGCTTACAAAGAAATGAATATGCATATAGCTGCAAATAGGGGGGCCCGGGGGTCTCCCCCGGAGGAAATATTTTGAAAAAATAGGCCTAAAATGGTGGAGCTTCACGATTTAAACAGCAGTAAAGTTTATAATTTACGGAGGAAGACATATTCATTAAATTCTCAACATTTTATTTCGGAGGGGGGGGGGGGGCTGCAGCCCAATAAGCCCTGTAGTACTGGTGCGATGTGAATTTTTTATTTTTTATATGCTTCAGTGCGGAAAATGATCGCTCGCTACTTACGTTGACACTCATTATATAATAACTAGGTAAAGTTTAAAAACTACTTCTACATTCGGAAAACTATCAGCAACTCATTTTTCAAAAATTAGGTTGTAGATGAACCTTTCAAAACTTATATTATTTTTTCGATTATCTTATTTTTATTATCGATCCTCATCTGTCACAAAGAGTTTCACAAACTCACGAAATTGTAATAACTCAAATTATTGTAGGTTTCCGTCCAGGTCATCGGAGTAACAATTGACCAATTTCTCTGCCTTAGTTTTTAAATCCTCGCGGCCAGGGCTTATATTTTGTAAACATTTCAAAAAACCAAATTTCTCATCGATTTCTTAATAAGCGGAAATTTTTCTATCCAATTCCTGTGACAGCATAAACTGGTCAGTTATGGGAAGATGTATTTATTGGCCTTATTGGTTGTTTTGGTTTTCTAATCTATATCTACTGAAAGTTTTGAATTTTGTGGCTTTTTGTGGGGGCCCTGGGGCCATGGCCCCGGTGGCCCCATAGCCAGTCCCGGCACTGATCACACTCTACAGAGTTAGTGTGGTACTATGAGAATACTGCAGGTATTGTTTGTCGCGTGCACCGTTCAGTTATCTTCTCTTGACAAGCACTTGCGATTTCTACATCATCACCTAATAATATGAATACTCTAAAGTTCTAGAAGTAGACGCAGGGGCGGACTTTGATTTTGCGTAGACATGGAATTATAGGCCTACTAGTAAGGGAATGATTCCTGAATGTGTAGAATATGCCTTTTTTGCATTAAAAAAGCTCCTCCAAGTCCTAGTGTATTCGTATTGTGCCTTGTGGTCAGGTAGTAGATATCTCGTATCTACTACTGAGTTGTGAAGCGTGCTGCATACCAAAGAAGGCCCGTTTTGTTTTACAAATGAGCCCAGCGGGGACTATTCACAAGAAGGGATGAACATGTGGATAGTACAAATTAGCCATGGCTCCAACTAAAAGGAAGTAGGTACCTTCTGTTACCTACTATTCATTTGAAGTGGCGCGTGCCACATTCAAAAGATGGCCACTATTGGTGGACAAACAGGGCCAAGGGCCAGCGGGGGCCTATTCACAAGAAGGGATGAACTATAGTCACTAGTGTATAGTACAAATTTGGCATGGCTCCAACTATAACAGGAAGTTCTTGCACCTTTCATTTCATTTCATTGAGTTGTGGGGCGTGCCCCCTCCCCCCGGAAAAATAATTCAATAATTCTGGTTACGGACCTGGTTCATTCAGACCGTCCAGTGTAGGATACCTGCAAAGTGTCCAGTGTGTACCAATCACTGATGAGGAGGAAGTGAACCTGGCTCGCGTAAAAAGACCATCATGAGACTACTCACCACTAATTTTTGCGGCAGCTCTACCCCGGATTCGCCTTCCCAGGCAATACGAGGAAGGGCTGATCTTCGAGAAGGGCGAGACGATTCGACTTAAGGTGACGTCTGCCGGCCGACCACCGCCCACCATCGAGTGGCGCCACAACGGGCAGGAGGTCACCTCGGGCGGCAGGTATGACGTCAGCAGTACCGAGCACGGATCTACCCTGCGCATCAGTGACGCATGCAGGGACGACAGGGGCGAGTACCTGGTACTGGGGAGCAACCACAATGGCGACGATTTTGTTTCCTTCTTGGTCACCATTACAGGTACGATATAATTTCGCGGTAACTTTCTTAAGACAACATTTTAGCATTTAGGCTTATGTGAGTGGGTATTTCAAAACCAAAACTAGAGGAAATGGAAAAAACTGGGCTTGGCGGGATTCGAACCCACGGTTCTAGCGGTTAAGACGACGCCCCGGTTAGGCGTAGATCGTGGGTTCGAATCCCGCCAAGCCCAGTTTTTTCCATTTCCTCTAATTTCGGTTATAACGAGGAGGTTACCTCTTCAACCAAGGTTAATTTAATGTCAGTGTTATATATACCATATAATACTACAATGTAAGGTATTTCAAAATACTGCTAGCCTCATAATAATCATACAGACCCACAATTAATCATTTAATGAAGTTGTGTTACTTTAACATAAGATGGAGCCGTACCCCGTACCTACGTAATAAGTAAAGAATTCAGTTTCAATTATTGTATTGTATGTTGGAATATGTAGGCAGCTGCATAAGAAAATATCGTATTGTAGGGACTTTGGTTGCAAACCTTGTCAAGCAATTTGTGTTATTTATATTACCAGACCGACCGCTGTCTCCTGGAAGGCCGCAGGTATCAATGACCCTTGGTAGATCTGTGACTTTGACTTGGACAGCACCGGACGATGATGGAGGCTGTAAAATTGGTACATTCATTGTCGAATACTTCCGTGTAAGTAATAAATTACTTAATGAACACATACATACAGTATACATTCATACATAAATTACTTTTTGTTCCATTAATATGCCAACTTAGCGGCTATAAAACTCTCTTACACTCAACTATGAAGGCCCGGGACCGCCTGCTCTACAAGTTTACATGAAAATGTAGCAATGTGGGACTCGATAATACATCATTAATAAAAGGAGGGCTACTTATATTGTTGTTCATAAGGGAACTACGTGTGTTTTGTAGAAAAACCCCGGACCCAAGCGATTACTCGTGAAAAAACGTGTAAGGAATATTGTACGGCACCTCCATACATTAGCAGATGGCAGTGCCGTGCAAAATTCTTTACTGTGAGTTTTCAAGCGATATGGGAACTGGCCTTAGTGTTCTATAGTAAGCGTACATATTGCCTCCTTACAATTACATGAAATGACAATTTTCAGATCGGCTGGGACATGTGGCTCAAAGCGGCCACATCTCGACAGCTAACTGCCGTTCTTTCCGAACTAATCGAAGGCTCCGAGTACAAATTCCGAGTAAAAGCTGAGAACCCATATGGCGTCAGCGAACCCAGTGACGAATCAGACGTCGTATTCATTCCTGATCCCAAGCACGGTATCGTAAAGCCAGAAAGAAAGCTACCTGCTCCCGAACTACCGCCGGATGTTTCGAAAGCAGCTGTGGAGGTACCTGCAGAAACCGAGGTGGTGAAACGGAGGAGAATGTTGGAAGAAAAAGCTAGCAAATTGTTGGATTCGCCAGTTAGAATAGAGGACAAGAAAAGACAAGCTCCTACGGCCGAGCCAGAGGAGAGTGATGCTGTTAAACGTAGACGGCTGTTGGAGGAAAACGCTAAAAAATTGCTGGATACACCACTAAGCGTGTTATTGAATAGCGCAGTTCCATTGGAAAAGCCGCCTAGAAGAAAACTGGGTGAAGCAAGGTAGGTAGGAGCATTTTTATTCCTACAAAAGTGTTATTTTTCCTTTTGAAGTGCAGGCCATTCTCTCGTATTCCACTTCAACTTCACACCTATGCAACTGTGTTATATTTTACGCATTGTAATACAATCTGAAGTAAAGTGGGAAGGACAGAGCAAATAGACATTGCAAGTCTCCTTAGTAACTTTGTAAAACATGCTGTCAGCCATTGTGAAAAATTACTTTGCAAAGTTTTACGTTATAAAATAAAAATCACACACAACCGGTTTCGGCTCACGCCATCGTCAAGTGTAAGCAAACAGTAAACACAAAACATGCAAGATATCTTGCTATCTGACTTTGGATTTCTCGACTACCTACTCTTAGTATTTTATGTATAACCTGTTTTCAGATCAACTACAGTGTCCCCAACGCCTGTCGAGGGTGACAGCAGTCCACCTCCTGTGCCAAAGCGCCGAAAGCCTAAGCTGCAGGATCCACCCCCTGTTTCCCCCTCCACCTCCCCGCTTCCACCCTCCCCCTCTTCTTACCTGAGACACGTGCCCTCGCCCTCGGTGTCACCCCGCCCCGTCACGCCCGCCTCCGTCAGGGGCGCTCCGTCGCCCTCGATATCCTCGGGACCTGCCTCACCTGCTGTCACTCGCAGGAACGTCCAGCGACCTTTGTCTCCAGTGCCACTTGCCGAGGATGGCATGCTGCACGGCAGCTCAGAACTAGTGCTGATACTGCTGCCGGAACGAGAACGCGTGAAGAGTTTAAGTAAGTTACCGAAGGCTTCTAAAAAAATAAGAATTGGTAGGATGGTGTATGTATGGTAGAACAACCGTAAAATACCAACAAACGGTAACTAAGATTGAACCATATTGGCAGTCCGATAATAATTGTGGCAACCAATGAGAGGCGAGAACGGTAAGCATAGGCATTGATGGTTATTGTAAGATGAGGCATCTGATTGTAAGTCTACCACATCTTTCTCCCACTTGCCTCGAACGCACCCTTAAGCAAGTAGGGTGGCTCCAACCATGTGTCGGAAATCCTACTGACCAACGTCTAATAGTCAGCATAGTGCCTTCAATGCTGTTGAGCCGTGTTCGATTCCCGCCCTTTGCATGATTGTTTAGGATGCCCCCTCGATGGATCAAGGAAAAAGATTGTTGAATTGATTTGATTTCCCATCATGCTTAAGGTAGGGTAGGGGAATTACTGATGTTGGGTAGTTAGATGGAGTAAATCAAATACAGTGGTTTTCAGCAGGACCAAATAAGCAATCAGTTAAAATTTCCTGGGTGTTATAGCAGACCAGGAGACATCAGCTATAAAAAATAAAAGTTTTCTAAAACAAAAATTGAGACTTAGGTAAGGCTGCAGCCCCCCCCCCTCCCCGAATGTAATTTTGTTCCAATTTGTCATTACGGTATATACGAGTACAACAAATAAGCCAAATAAGTCCATTATGTGTCGCATTTGTCCAGCATTAATGTACATATACACGTGTAAGTGGATTTAACTAGTACTAGTTAAATCCACTTACAGTATCCAATCAATAAACATTCTTTATAAATTTATTTGCTTTGAAAATTTCAAAATATTTCGTTTATTTACCCAACAACATTAGGTATTATTTTTGTAAGATATTTTTTTAGTGTTCAGTTCTTGCAAATTAAATATATTTTCCAATGTTGCGTATAACTATTGTATCTTTAAATATGTGAGTACCTGAGTATTGTACACCTTGTAGTATAAGCCTGCTGTAATTTTGACTGAACAAAAGTCAAGTTTGAATTTCCGAATACAATAGAATATACATAGGGGGAAGAGAATGTGCATTAAGGTGGAACATTTCAGACACAAATTGAGGGAAGTTATAACTTAGGAGGTGATGAGTAACAGATGTCGTAATAGACTGCCAAAAGAATGAGTAACTGTTGTTGAAACTGTTGAATCAAATAACTTAAGTCCTCCACTTCTAAGTTTAACAATAACACCATCAAGGACGGATAAATGGTAGCTACACTCCCCCCCCCCCCCCCCGTATGCATATTGTAGAACTCTGTAGGATATACAGTATATCATGGAGATGCTACAATTATTTTCTAGTCATGCCTGTATTACTCTTATCTTACTACCACGGCCGTGTCCAGGGGGGTGGTTCATGGGGTCCGGACCCCCCCCCCTCCCCGAAATCAACCTGGGCACGGCTTTCCTTACTACTGTAGTTACGAGTATATTTATTTAAAAATTGGATTATCTTGAACCAACCGTGAAAATCGATGAGATAGTGGGTATCTATTTCCGTAAATGGTACAGTAGCAAATGAAATTATCGGTGAACTTCAAACTGCGAACATAGGTCTACATCAACGCCGTAGCCAGTGCGGGGTCCAGAGGACCCCACCCGAAATATTTGCCGCGTACACTAGATTGAATGGAGTTTTAAATATATTGAGGTTACCTCACCTCTGGTGACGTCAGATGGATCCCTCTCGAAAAAAATCTCTGGCGACGGCCTTGGGTCTACTGTGTATACATACAGTATAAGCACCAAGTTCTTCTATAGGACCATACTTTTATAGAATGGTTTTATGATAAAATACTAAACAATGGCAATAATTTATTTTAGGTGCTCAGCAGAGGGCTGAAATTGAGCTTCGTCTATCCGAACCAGCAATAGCGCCTCCAATGTCTCTATCAGCTCCTGAACTTGGATCCGAAGAACTTCCTGAGATGCCCCCGCTTCGGGAAGCAGTCAGCAGCACTGAATTACTTCACGAACGCGCCATGAGCAGACTGTACCAAGACGCCGCCGATGAGGAGCAGAAAACCATTGAATCTCGTCGGAAATCCCTCGAGAGGCGTCCAAGCCTTCGTGGAGTCGAAAGAAGGCACAGTCTCAAGGAGTCTTCAAACCTGACAGCAAATTCTGCCCCCTTGCCCACATCCAAATCTTTAGCTAAGAGATCATCACCCCCCGCAAGCCCAACAATGTCCGAAAAATTTCCTAGGGTAGTTGAAAACAGGAAAGCACCAAAATTAACTAAAAATGATCGTATAAACTCAGCTGAGCTGGAGCAATTAGAATTTGCTAGAGTTAGGGATAAACTAAGAGCTAAACAAGAAGAACAAGTTAAAATTGGTTTACCACCTAGGCCGATGGGCTTGAAACAACAGGCAAGTCTGAGCAGCCAAATGAGTTCTATTGACGCTGATGAATCGGTTGATGAGGATGATGAGCTATATGAAGAAGAAGAAGAGTATATGGAGGAAGAGGAAGAAGAACTGGGGATAGAAGAAGAAGAAGAAGAAGAGGTAGACGAGGAAGACGAAGACATGAATGATGAAATGGATTGGCACGATGAAAGGCAAAAGGGCGATGGTAAAGACGAAATCGACTTCTTGAAATTTGTTAATCAGTCTAAGTTACGATCGTTAAGTTCTTCTCCTGACAAGGAAACACCAGTTGTCCCTCTTCATGGAATTTTAAAGAAGGCGAAGGAGAAATCAGCCATTACGGAAGAAGATACGTATCATCCTAGAAGTATGATTCCAACCAAGACAGTAGTCCGGGCGATACCTGCCACTGTGGAAGCTGGAGAGCCACATCGCGAAATGACTATGCCCATGATAACACTCAATGATGAAATTAGTCAAATAAAGGACAGCGCAGAAGATAAGACCCATGAGAAAAGAATGGACAGAGAGAAATCGCCTAAGCAATATAGAGAGTTACCCCCAACTTTAGATGGGGAGAAACAACTGAAAAAGACTGATGAAATCGAGCAAACGCAGACAAAAGAGAGTGGAGATAATAAAGATGGCAAACCAATTGAGAAGGCTTCCAAGAAATCTCGCATACCTGTTAAAAAACCAAAATTATTCTCATTTTTAAAGAAAGACAAAGATAAACAGAAACAGATGCAGGGCATGTCAATAGCTACGTTAATAAAAGACACCACCGATCCTGTTTCTTCAGTCGCATTACCGAAGCCTATTTTAAAGAAGAAAGAGCCCCCCTTGAAACGAAAAGATCAAAAGAAACAAGACATCTTTGAAAGAGAAGACGTAGATGGTAAAGCAAAGAAACAGGTAAGAATTGCGGAACCTAGTAGTTTAGCAGTACCGGCGATAAATGATCCAAACGTTTCACCCTTGACGAAGAAAAGAAATGAGCGGCTTCAAAGAAGACAGCAATCACTGGAAGAAGAGGAAGAAGCTAATAAAGTGTTGATATATCACTACAGTGATATTGTTCGCGAGTTTGGAGGTCCGAAAAAGCAACAACCTAAGCTGTATCTTGATATTGAAGAGTTGGAAGCGCATGCAGGGCCTGGGTCTGTTGATACCATAAATAGTGATCAAGAAGAACGGGGCAGTGGGCCTGATTTAACAGAAGTGGTATCAGAAGAAGGAAGTGCACCTGACTTAACTATGGATGAACCAATTGAGCAAGCAGATGAGAATTTAGTAGTAGAAGACCAAGTCGAAACTAAACATGAGAATTTAGAAGTGGAAGAACCGGTGAAAAGACAGGTAGAAAAGAATGAGCCACCCTCTATAAGAGCGACACCCAGCCCTACCCCAAGCTCCACTCACAGCACTGGACCTCTAACTCCTGAAGATCGAACTCGTTCTATTATTGATTATCTAACTGACGTAGGAATCTTCATGTTCGCTTGTTGGCTTTATTTGTTCAAAAATGAACTGTATGTCATACCTGTGTTATTCTTGCTGGTGTATCGGCAACTAGAAAATTCTATAAGGGCCGCTTTCTCCAAAACTCTGGGACGGTTCCGAAGAGGCGGTGCAGAAAACAAAGATCAATCGGATGAAAGTTAATATTAATTTTTGTGTGTTTAATTTTGCGTGGGAGGACTACTTTTTTATTCCGAGACTGGTGATTACACTTGTTTTGTAGACGTTTTGTTGAATTAGGTAAACAAATTCAAAATATAGGTGTTAGCAATAGTGGGACTGGCGTGACTTTATTTAGGATGGGTCCCTTCATCGCTTGGTAAGACTGGGTGAGAAATACTGCCCAACACCCCCATACACGGTAGATGGCGGTGCCGTTCAGTATTCCTTACCGATACTTTTCACGCGATGGTGTTACCTGGCCTTAAAGGAAATCTCTTTATTTCAATGTGATTCTAATCTAATTTTGAAGCAATTCTGTTAAGAAACATCTCGAATATGTAATAGGTTACTTGACAATTTTGAAAAACCAATGTTAATGCTTTAGTAGATTTATTTTACACCCTTAAAATTATTATTTCTCCCTAAAGAAGAATAAATATTTTAATCCATCAATTTAAGTTTGATGGGAGTCACGTGACTGCAGAATATGACGTCATTTGTTGGGGGAATTACAATACCTAGCATACTATTTTATTGTTACAACTGTCAACTAAACATTTCTTGTTGAATCCCCCTAAAACAAAAAAACAAAAAAAACAAAAATCTTTACTACAAAATTGACCATATAAACTGTCAATCGAAATTTAAAAACCGCAATCATTTTCACTGTGATTAATACAATAGCTAGCAAAATTTTTATTATAAAAAACTATACCTAACTAAATAACTACTAATAAATTATTAACTACCCATATATCACTTGAAGTACAAACTTTATGTAGGCTACCTCTTGTATACGTACAATACCGGATGGCATACAATTAATTGTTAAACGAGAAAGACCGTATCTAGGCCTAAAACCTTCTGTGTAAGTGTCAGTAATGTATACCGTGACAAACTCGTCAATGACTCTGGTCTAAGTTATAATATATTGTCATATGGTCATTAATCAATATCAAAATTTGGCAAATAAAGTCAGTTATATACATTAATCTGAGTTGCTGTTTTCATAAGCTAACTAGTAACGTGTGGACAACGTGCTTATCATGATAAACCCATGATTTTAATACGGGTAGTTCATTAATAGATACATAGGTTATAGGCATAGTAAATATAAATATGCTGTAATAAGAAATAAATAAGAACCGGTACGAGTGAACAAGTGCATGCTTTCCTTAATTAGTAATTCGTAGGCCCTACCGTAATAGTTCCATGGTAAATAATTGTCTCATGGCAAATAATTGTCCCATGGTTAAATATCGGCTGTCTACAGATTTTCCCAATACTAGATAGGTATATTATAGCGAAGCCAAAACAGGACTTAGAGATGAAATACTACGAGACAGTGCATATACGACGGGGAAAAGTCAGACTCGGCATATTTTTTTTACTGTCGGCGGTGCGGTGGGGAAACGAGAGGAGACCATGTTTTTTTTTTTTGTTTTAAAATTTAAATCGCGTACAAACATTTTAATGAATGTACTCGATGAACCTCTTCAATCGTCTCACTAATTTAAGTCACCTTACAGGTACTTGTGTCTAGTTGCGACACGTCTCCGTCCGCAAGGTGTGTAGGTACTCGCACAAGTGGGAGCACTTGTCTTGCCACCGAAGTCGCTTATGTGAAGCCCACAACTTGAACATAGCGTGGAAAATGCTGAGTGCCCTCTGAAGGAACTGGTATGGCTCGTTTTGCGTGGCATTAAGGAACAGGTCAGACGCGAACAAAAATAAGTCTATTTCTGCAGGAAAATACGCTACCTTCCTGAAGTAATGCTGAAAAGTGGTTCTAGGTAGGCTAACTGTTAATTACGAAATTGCGCTAGTAACCGAGAAAGAACAAAAAGGGGCTTGCTGGTGACACTATGGGCATCACATAGACTACACTATTGATAGATTTGGTCGGTCCATATTTTCAGTCAGACTCAGCCGGGGGCCTAAGACCAGACCAAAATTACACTGAAAGACCGAAAACATCAGCGGTCTGAACCAATTGGGTCTCGTTCCCAGACCGTTCATTCCTCATAAACCAAAATGAATAGTTCAGACGCATTTTCATAAAAGGAAGCAAAAGTCATGCACCTTTTCTGATGGCACCTTTTCTGTTAGGCCAATTTGACCTCTTTAAGTACGAATCTCCCTGTTGCTGGAAAAGCTAGATTTCGAAATGGACGTCCGAAAGACGGTCGCCAAAACCATGTGCCCTCTTCAAAGTTACAGCCGGCTGGCTGGTTGGCAGTAACATGTGGCATCGATGCCTCCACATCCATCGATCCTGACACGTCCTCTTCAGCTCCAGGTAGGTCTTGGCCCTACATCCTCCATCACTTGCTGTACTGTGGATATTCATTTCTCGGGCGCCCAGGTCGGTTGATTCCTTCTATGGTTCTCGTGTTGTAGGAAATGTTCTATGGAGCCAGCTCGTCTTGTACCTACATATGGATACCGTTTTGCTTTCGCTTATTCTGGTTAGAATCTCCTCCTTAGAACCTCCTTATCAGTTGGCGGTAAATAATTTCGGGGCAGAGTGTCACTTTGGATCGGCGCGTCCGCGAATGAGAACCCGACTTAAAATCTACCAAAATGCGCAGAACTAGGTACAGGTCGTGTGGGAGCCAAGCGCGTATTCTTGGAGTTGGCGCTCGGCCACAGCGCTCGGTGGCTCGCTGTCGGACGGGAGTGGCTGTGTGAGTCGCGAGGTGTTCGGCCGTTGTCGACAGTCTACCTTGGTGTTCAGACTTTTGGCGGTTCTCCCAAGCGCTTGATACCCAGCCAGGTTAAACTGCATTCCTATGGCTTGACCTGGAGGTCACTTAGTGATGCATCCGTGCAAAATTTTGGTTCAAAACTAATTACAATTAGCTACAAGGTGAGCAACCGAGTTCAGGTCATGTAGCCTACACATTAATTTTGTACAATATTGTTAATAATTTTTTTCTAGAAATCAAATGAATGTAAAGAAACAGCCTATATTATTGAACAAAGGGGCTAAGGGTCAATTATGGTTAGTATATTGTATGATTGTCAAAAATACCGTATTTAATTTTTGCGTGCTATACGATTTTTCACATTTTCCACAATTATATGGGAAATTTCTGTAAGGGAGCCATTATTATTTAAAAAATGTAAGCTTATAAATGAGCCTACAGTAGTAAAATCTCACAGAAATGGTAGAGAACTAGACCTAGGTCAAGGGTCGAGACTCAATACAAGAGGGAAAAAAACCACCTGGTATGGGAGCACCTAAAACGTGTTCCTGACCACAACATCTCAAATTATACAGTGGCAAAGAGAGAGGATCCTGTACCAGTCGTCCAGTCCTCAGGACTTTCGATTGACTAAAGACAAATATTGTAGGATAGTACGATAATGTTTTGAAAATGTTCTACCTGGCCTGGGAGTACTAATGGGTACGTTAATTACCATCATTGATATTAAAAAAAAACGCGGCTTCCGGGCATGTTGCTGACCACAGCATCTCAAATTATGCAGTGGTCAAGAGAGAGGATCCTCTATCAGTCGTCCGGTCCTCAGGACTTTCAATTGACTAAAGACAAACATTGTAGGAAAGTACGATATTTTTTCTGAGATAAACGAAGCTCCTGGGCTGTTGCTGACTACAACATATCAAATTGAGCTGTAGTGAAGAGAGAGGATCCTCTACTAGTCCTCAGGACTTTCCCCCATTGACTCCAGACCAGAATGTAAGATAGTCCGATAACGTAATGAGGAGGAGTTCGATGTTAGTTCGATGAAACGTCCGTTAGGCTAAATGTCATGTTACGACAACTAAGCTCGAAGTCATCTAATTTAAAGAAAAATGCCGTGACGCGACAACCTATTGAGGATCTATGCCTAAGGACTGCTAGAGGTTCTATAGTTCTGATTGGTATGTTCTGATTAGTTACATACAGGGCGGTCACGGCTTTTCCCTTTCCATTTGGTTTGGGTGGATGCAGGCCAGGCAGAAAAAAATCCTGTTTATACCAAGTCTCGAATTTGGACCTTCCGTTCCACTGTCCAATTCTCAACCATCTGGAAGACTATTCTGGACCATATCTAGCCTACTATAATTACGTCTAGTTAAATTTGGACTAGAGTTTGGCATGTTTGTGCATGCAAAGTAAATAAAACAAAATGAGAAAGAAGTACGTGGACGCGAGGCCGGCTGTTTAAGTTATAAATAGTCGGCGAGTTCTATCAGCTGTTCTTTCAATAAAAATGCAAAATTCTTCATGCCGCTCCCATTTTACATATTTCAGGCCGTTAAGAACAAATGGAGCACTGCATTTTCCGTTTTTTTTTTACACAAAGTCAAATTCCCCATGAAATATAAATCGTAGAGTCATCAATGAGATGCTATATAAAGTAGAAGAAATGCCGGCTAAAAAATCCACATCAAAGCGCAGAGGAATATTTTTGCTTTCCAATTTATACGTAGGCTATTTAGTTTAAGGAAAGCTTTGTGATGGTCGAAATGTTCGATTCCGAGATTTCAACGGATTTACACGTTTTGAGGTCCTAGGAACTCAAAAAAGTGGTTTTTACGAAATATCTGTCTGTCTGTCGCTCTGTCGCTCTGTCGTTCTGTCTGTCGCTCTGTCTGTCTGTTCGTCGACTTCCGGGCAAACTACTCGGTCGATTTTGATGAAATTCGACATGTAGGTTCACAAAAATCATACCTCGGGACCATTTTTTTTATTTTGGACTAACTCAATTTGGGGGGGGGGGGGGGTTTATTCTCAAAAAACTCTATAAAAAAAATGTCTAAAAAAATTATTTCTCAAAAACGGTTCCAACGATTTCTTTTAAATTCACATATATTGTAGTCATTATTAATGTTAATATAATGCGGGGGGTCGCTTGCCCCTTCATACCTTGCTTCTGGGGGTAATAAAATAAAAATAACTAAATGTTAATGAAAAATGACAAAAAATAATTTTTCTGCGAAACCTTTTTATCTATTTTTTCTACCTTCTGGCATGTTTTAGGTGTTGAATTGAGTAACGAAGCCAGATAGGTTGCTTTCCAAAAAAACTATTCGGTTTTATGCAAAAAAAAAAGTTTTTGAAAAAATGATAGAAAATTCACGGTCAAATGCATTGCGTGCCCTGCCATTATTATTGTGTGGAAAGGTGTTAGTCTGACCTATCTAGAAATTACCTCACCTCTATCTACTAATTGATAAATTGGAAAGCATGTTCGAGTAAATTCGGACCGGTTCTTTCTAGTTGTGGTACCTATCTACTCTAGTACTCTGTATATAATTTTGATTTGAATAATGTAGGGGAAAGTCGGGTAAAGTGAGACAGTTAGGCAAAGTGAGACAAGCCTTAAATTTCTAGACTATTGGCGGGAAATCGTCTAATGACACACAGTAGGCGACATTGGCCAAGGTACGCTACACAAACAAATATGGAGCCATTTTGGGAAAAATTTGGTAGTGTACGATTTTTTTTTTCTACATTTTACTGGTCAGAAATTGCAATATTTCATGTTCACTAATGTCAGCATAGCCTTCCATATTTTATAGTTATATGTTTTAAATCATTTTCAATTAGTTTATTGGCTACTTGTACACATATAAGAGCAATACTACAACAACTGTTTATATCTGGTCCGTGTTAGGGCAGATTGAAATCAAAAGCTATATGCCATATGCGAAACATCACGTGTCTCACTTTACCTGCCGCTTACCTTACCGTTTTCGTAAGTTGTCTTACCCCTTTCACTCATTTGTTTTGTGTGTTTTTTCATTCAGAAACGCCTACAGAAATGTTTACTAGAGGACGTCAAATCTGAAATCTTGGTCAGAGCGCTCAATGTCCCGCTTTGGCTGACCAAGTAAGGTAGAGTGAGAGAAGTGTCGACTTTTGCCAGAAGTGCTTATGTGGCGAAACCTTACAAATGAATGATGAAGCCTTCATATCGTTGACAGCTGATCAATCACACTATCAGTTGGCGATATAAGCAGATTCATGTTGGCTTTGATGACCGAGAAATAAAATCACCAAAATTAAGTGGCTCACATTAGCTGACTTTCCCCTATTGTTCCAGAAAATGGCTTATAATCATATGAGACGGTGACCGGGTGCGACTGGGATAATTGCGCCAAAAGACATGACAATACTATCTGGTGAGTTAGTTCTTTATGCATCTTCTTCTTCTTCTTCTCGTGCCCCTTCAACGTTGAAGATTGGCGATCATTTGAGCGATAAGTTTTAAACTTTTCGCTCATGATGATTGTACAAGGGATGCCCCGAAGGACCTTTAATGCAGTGGTTTCCCGTTGCCTTCTGCACCCTTATGCCGTTGACTCCTCTGTTGAATTCTTCCGCCTTTAGGGAGCTTTTTCTCTCCCATGGACAAAAGGGTGCCTATGCCCTAGCTCCAAGGAGCTAGGTGGGGGATCTTTAACCGGACCCCACTCGGTACTGCTTGGTCGGGGACTGCTTATTCATCTTATTCGCAGCTAACCATCATATCTGATGGCCGTTCACTACCCGCCACCTGTGACCCCACTAGTAGCCTGCAGTTCAGCCCTAGTTTATGCATAGCCTATTATAATTAATTATAATAGATAATATTGTTATAGCTCGGGAAGTACCTAAAATTATACGATTCGCAATACCGTAGCATTTCTGCTCAATATTACTGAGAGAATCCTTTCATGGTTACAGTCTCATAGAACCGGCCGCCATGCCAAGTTGAATCCAGCGGACCAGAGCAGGTTCAAAGCTGCAGATAACTTGTTCGTGTGCACAGTGCCGGTAGGGAAACATGGTAGGACTTGTCCTGGTCACCTCCGAACTAATCGTGTGACTTCACTGTGTTTCCCAAGTGGTTCGGAATCCATTATAATCAGGAGGTTCACTGTCCTATGGGCTGGCGTAGGACAGTCAAGTCGGGGTCGCTCTATGGGCCCAAATATGAGGCCTAAGTCGTTATTAACCCGACGAACACTACTACTACTACTACAGTCCCATAGGAACCATACGTAGCCTACCCAAAAATGATTGAGGGCGTAAAATTCACGTAAAATAGACACCATGAAAAAAACTACAAAGCCAAAAATTAATAATACCATAGTATATGAAGCATAAAGTAGTCTTCTATACAACATATTTTATTATTATAATATTTTAATAACTTGCTTAGTTAAGAGTGTAGGCCTACCTTGTCCTCCCGTAGGTAATTGGCACCCCGAAAATTAATACTTCTTATTTTTTATTTAATTAACTAAGCAAGTTATTAGAATATTGGTTCATTTAAGTTGCAGAAGACTACTTAAATGCATCATATCATATTGTATGATTCATTTTTAGTTTTTTCAGTTTTTTAATGGTATCTATTTTACTTGAAATTTTAGCCCTCAGTCATTTTCATGAAAAATCTACGGTACCAAAAATTCAAAATACCATTTTATTTTATGCATGAAGTAGTCTTTTATAACTTTAAGGAGCCAATTCTTTAATGTCTAGCTTTGTTAGTTAAATAAAAAATAAGAATCTGTAAAAACAACGGATTTTGGGGGTCCTATTTCCTACGGGACGTTCTTAATAAAATAAGAAATAAGAAGTATTACATTTCAGGCTGCCAATTTCATGCGGGACGTAGCCTACATCTTAAAATAAAGATAAAAAGTTGCTTGATAAAGTCTAATACAAAAGGGGTTAAGCCTAGAGTCTACAGAATATGGAATGAATTCGTTAGTAAAAATAATAAAATCTAAAATTAGATTAGCTGTCAGGATGTCAAACTCACATGCCGAGCTAGACATCGGCCAATGTATTTTTGATCATGGCGTGTTTATTTTAACAAATAAAAATAACGGTACATGATGTGGCCTGGTATTGTTCCTTGAAATATTTGTAATGTACTTTAATACCGTAGCTAAGTTATTTATGTAACAAATAAATTAATACAATTATACATGTAATTAATTAATTAATTAGTTATACTAGTTAGGTACTTAGTGTGGTGTTCTATGGACTAATAGTCTGCGGTCACCATAATAATAATAATAAATAATAATAGGTACTTAGTTGAATTTTCATCATTGTTCCTACATCATCGACGCATAAATTTTCACTGAGAAAACAAAGTGGTTCCGCCACTAGACATTGACTAGACATAGACATCAAGTCACTGTGACAAGTCCCTCAAGGAAGAAAAGCGCACCGTTTTCGGTCGTAGGCTGCGTTAACAAATGCTTAAGGCAAGACACCTCAACTTCTCGATGCTAAGACACTACTGTCTTAGGTGCCCATTCCATCGACCGGCTAGGGCTATTTCCAACAACGGTGACGTGGTAGCAGACATTCAAGACTTAGGTGGCGTTTCCACCGACCTCGCATTGCAGAATTGACGGAAATGTTTATTTTCCTCTATGCTACAGTTAAAATTGATCAATGATCATACAGTACAATCATAAACAAACAAACTAAAATTAAAAAATGGCGTCATGGGATATGTTAAGTACAAACATTTTAATAGGTTTCTATAAAACGAAAAATTCTAATTTCTGTCAATGTCATTTGCATTCTGCAATGCGAGATCGGTGGAAACGCAACCTAAGTCTTGAATGTCTGCTACCACGTCACTGTTTTTGGAAATAGCCCTAGCCGGTCAATGGAATGGGCGCCTTAGGAGGATATGGTAGCCAGACAAAATATAGATACACCCCCAAAATCCAATATGCTTTGTTTTTCCTTAAGTTACTATATGAGTTTTTTTGGAAATGTAACTATTTTAAATTGTAGATACTTAATACGTCATACACTTTTTGATGATTGTGGCACTCATTTTCCATAATTTTTACTAACAGAAAAAAAGTAATTTCTTTTACCGTTGGAGAAAATGATGGAAAATGAGTCATTTCTCTAAGTATTGTCCTTTCTTAGGTGCAACAGCTAACAACCTTCCCTTTTTATCTCCTGCAATTTCGCAATTATGCAATAGATTAATATTGTATAGTAGAGAAAGATCAGAAAACCATCTCTTAGAGCAGCGGTTCCCAACCTGTGGTCCATGGACCACTGGTGGTCTACAGAGATATATCAGGTGGTCCACGGGCCAAAGTAAGTAATAAGAAAATAAAACAGCTGAGTTATTGGAAATTTGAAATAAAATGCAATAAATCTATAATCGTAATCGTAATGGGTCCATTATACACTTTCAGAAACGATGACGAAGAAGACGAACGTGGCCCCACCAGGGTTGATGGGAACGGCCGCCACCAGCAGAGTCGCTGTCAGAGAGGGGGACGATGCTTTCCTACTGGTCTTCAAGACCCCCGGCTCCGGTCCCATATTACAGCTCACATGGTAAGTAACAACCTTACTTAATCCAAACGCCCGTCCGTGACATTTCTATCATTAGACGCCGAGGACGGCCGAAGAAGTAATTCATGGATCAACTGAAGGAGGACGCAGGAGCCCGAACGTACCAAGAAGAAGGTGCAGGTTCGAGAGAGCTGGAGCAGGGGTTCCCAAACTGTGGTCCACAGACATGTATCAGGTGGTCCACGGACCAAAGTAAGAAAGAACAAGAAAATAAATCAGCTGAGATATTGGAAATTTGAAATAAAATACCAGTCCTAAACATTTTTATCAAATTTTGTAATTATTGGCTCAAATCAATTTTCCTGTCGCAGCTATGGTGGTCCACGGAAACTCATAAAATAATTTAGTGGTCCACGGGCAAAAAAGGTTGGGAACCCCTGAGCTGGAGGATTGTGTGCAGAGATTTGCTATCACGCCCCCCTCCAAAATTTATTGACTTTACACTAGATAGAATTGAACTTTCCAGCAGTCATGCGACATTTCACCACTATCTATAGGACCGCAGCCCCCCCCCCCCCCGAAATAAAATCCTGGTTCGGGGCCTGCAATATGGCCTGATGTACATTAGGGCCGCACTCTCATGCAGAAAAGCTTCCCGTTTACAAATATTACAACGCATTTATTATTCTTTCAATGTTTCCTAAAAATTAAATTATAATAATAACTTGACTTTATTTTTATTTTTTTAAAAAGATTATTCGCATACAAAAAATTCAATGAATGAATCCAAATAACCTCTTCAGTCGCCTCTGTAGGTAATACCTGTGTTGAGTTACTGCAGGTCACCGCATGACGTGTAGAAACTCGCACAAGTACGAACAAGCTACCACTATGCCATCGTAGTCCTTAATTGTCATCAAGCATAGTGATAGTGAGCAGAACGTGCTTTACTCGTATAGTAGGCCTATTTTTCAAATCATTGAAGTCATTGGTACCGCATCTATAGTTAATTTTACTTCCAAAGATTTGGGGCTCTTGCTCCAGTGCCCTGATGGGCGCAATGCCATGCAGACTGATGCACGCTGTAAATATAACTCATCTCAACAGACCGACATCAATCAGAATATTCCACAAAGACAAAATCTGATGAACTGGCTAACCTCTGGGACTGGCTTCCCGCCAGATTTCACTTCAAACTTACTTTGATTCACAAATTATTTCATTTCTGGCATATTGTGTAACACGGATTTGTAATTACGTCACGCATAAGTAGCCTGTTTTAGTACTAAAATTATTTATAAGCTTTCGTGATAGCTTCCTTAAATAACGATACAGTTTGGGGCGTAATTATGTAAACGGTCATATTTTTTGGTATGAGTCACTATTGATTTTTTTTAGAGGCGAAAACTGAAAAAAATGGGGCCCGGGGGTCTCCCCTGGGGGAATAGTTTGTAAAAATTGGACCAAAATAGTGGGGGCCAGCCTTCCCCATGGGGAAAAATGTTGGATGATACACAAGTGCAGAGGCCAACCAAAGCACGAGACTTGAGGCGGTCGCGCTTATTTTTACGTTTTATGGACGGGCCTGGATAGGGTAATACGAATCCGGAGCATGGCGTTCTTGGTCAAGTCATGGCCCTGACTGCAAACTCTACATAATATTTATTCGATCGAAGAAATTATTGAAATGTTTATGTTGAAGTATACGATTTGAATCTGAATGATCTCAAAGTACACGTATACAGATGGTTATGAATGATTGTGATCCAACGACTTTTAGGGTTGAGGGTTGACTATATCAGAACAACCCAAAGTCATCAGACGTGAGAATGAGGAAAAAGATTGAAAGACTGTGTTCGCACGGAAGTATGCATGATTGGCATTGGTACCAAATAGTTCGGGTATACCCGGAGATGTCAGACATGAGAGTGGGAAAGAAGATTCAAAAGTTGGACTAAGATTGAAAGACTGCGTTCGTATGGAAGTATGAATGATTGGCATTGACACCAATTTATTGTAGAAAACAGTGGGTGTCGAATATACAAATGGTTATGAATTATTGTAATCCAACGACACAGGGTTGACTACATTAGAACTACCCGAAGATGTCAGACGTGAGAATGGGAAAGAAGATTGAAAAGTTGGACTAAGATTGAAAGACTGCGTTCGTAGGGAAGTATGAATGATTGGCATTGGCACCAATTTGTATAGAAAACAGTAGATGTCGAATATAAAAATGGTTATGAATTATTGTAATCCAACGACATAGGGTTGACTACATTAGAACTACCCGAAGATATCAGAAGGGAGAATGGGAAAGAAGATTGAAAAGTTGGACTAAGATTGAAAGACTGCGTTTACGTATGGAAGTATGCATGATTGGCATTGGCACCAATTTGCAGAAAACAGTGGACGTCGACTTTAGAAATAGTTGTGATCCTACGACAACAGCCAGTAGCAGCTATAAATACGCGAACGGGGCTGCTGGGCGTGCGCGGCGCGGCGTTCACCCGCAGGAGCGTCTTCTGGTCGAGTCCCAACCGAACGGGTGGCTGTGGGGTGACGTGTCGAACGTTGCGGGAGTGACGTGTGTAAACGCGTGTGTGTTTTACTACCCGCCAGTGACAGCGCTGCTTGCATCCTCATTGCACGTTCTGGAGGTCTGGAGTTTCCAGTTAGAATTCGAATGTCTGCTCTTTGTAAATGGTTGGATTGTGGGTTTGGCGGCGAAAGTTTTCGTAGGCAGATTCAGGATATATTTTCCGGGTCATGAATTTAGTTTAAGAAGGACGAGGAAAGGGGGGAGGGCGGAGTTAAGTTAATACCCAAACACTGTATTTTATGGAGGAGTAGTCCAACGCGTATTTTATTACATACGTCCAACATTTCTATAGGCTTGTGAGGATTTAGGAAACTTACATTCAAACACTAATTTGGGCTGTAAAGATGATTTAAAGCTGTTCCCACATTCCTCAACGTTGAGCGGTAATGTTGCAAGTGTTCGCTTTCTTGCCTCATTTTGTACCAACGGTAGTTCGTGGCAAGTTCGACCCAGTTTCAGTATCTGTATCAGTATTGTACTTTTTTGAACCGCTCTTTTAATTTATTGTAGCGTTGACAAAACACCTGGGCTGCTTACCATTAAAGCTGAAACATGTTAACAAGAAAACGGATGTGGTTAGTGCGTCAGAAAACACCGTAAATTAACTTTACAACAGATAAGTAGGTACCGGTTCATTATAGGGATTCGGCACACTGCCACATAGGATAATTTTATATAGTACTCTGTACTAACTTATTGAACAATTCTATACATTGCAGACTTTGTACCACGGTACCCAAAGTTGACAGGTTCTTTGAGAATTTTGATTAACTACAATACAGTATATTAGAAGTGCCAAAACTGTGACGTAGAGTAATGACAATTTTAACGATTGTATTGGCCTGAATATAAGTTCCGCGAGGCCTCATTGTAGCACAGATGGCTTTGATATTTTTACAAAGAGTATTTCGAAAGCGCGACTTGCATATTTTACGACTGCTGATTGAATTCATTGATTCTTTTTATTGCATTTTCAAATTCAAGCAGCATTTATTGGCAATCATACGCTATTTGCCTATTTAATGTTATGTCTATTTTTTTAGTGCCCATGTGAGCACCAGCGCCCATATATAATACAATACAATAGGTGCTTTAATCAGTCATTTTTTATTTATACACCAGGTAGCCTATATACTATAGGTTAGAATAGAATAAAATATATAATGTATATTGATTCCTAACAATGAAAACAATAGGCGTTCAATCTACAAACAAAAAGGCAATAACAAATAGTTAACACTAAAACCCAATGGCCTAAAATAACATACCAGTTATAGGTAGGAGTTTCAGTAGGCTACTATCTGCACTGAGAATCATGAGAAGAACATCGGCTGTTTAGTTCCACATCATGTCCGTCACATACAACCATTTATCTATATAAGGTCCCTCTTTAGGTTTCTTCTAAAAGCAGCCATTTTCTTTCACCTCTCTAATGTTCCTATAATGTTCCTAGGCAGCCCTTGTAATTATCTATCACTAGCAATGCCCAGGGATGTTGTGTTCCAGTCCAAGGCCGTAGCCAGGATTTTTTTCGGGGGGGGGGGGGAGGATTTAGAAATTTCATTGGATATTACATATAGTAGTTTTTATTTTTCCTCACATAATCCGATTCTATCTAGTATCAAGCCATTTCATTTCGGGGGGGGGGGAGGGGGGTTTGAACCTACATGAACCCCCCCTTTGCTACAGCCTTGTACCAGTCCCATTGAAATATTTTCTGGCTAAAGTTTAAAGACTTTCTTGAGTTTGCGTTCACGAGCCCCGAATACTTTTTGTAGTCCTGTAGCTATTGATAGTTGGGTATTGTAGATTTCTTTTATCTTGGGGAAGCAGCAGCGTATCTGTCACGTGGCAAATTAATTTATTGTACAACATCAACATTCACTAAAAACATCGTTTCGGCAATAGGTATATTAGGGAGGTGTGAGAAGAAAAAGCTGAGGGTGAGAATGAAAGATGTGACTTGACTTATTCGAAGACTGTGTAATATGCAATGCAGTGTGTGAAAAGTGTTTTAAGTGCTTAAGTATGTGTAGGTGACTTTGTAAGCGCAATGGGTGCAAAGTGTTGCAAGTGCAGTAATGGCGACGGAAAACCAATCAAAAACGCAGGTGCCCCCTCCCAGTCTTCGGGGTCCTCCGTCTACGCTCCAACCAAAAGGTGAAATATATAAAGGCGCATCGGGGTACCCTACAGTTCTATGTAGGAGAGATCGGACACTCGAGCGCGAGCCAAAAAAAATTTTTTTTGAATCCTGCGGCGATTAATTTTAATCTTAACCTGGGATAAAAATTTATACACGATAAATGCTGGAAATTGCTAATCAAAATTGTTTTGTTTACATTTTTAACCCCAAGAATAAGTTAATAACAATTGCCATAGTAGGCGTTTTTTTTTTTTTTTTATTATATTGGTATGCGCTTTTGCAATTCTCGCTCGAACTTCCCATCTCTCATATATAGCCTAGAAGTACCGTCACAATAAGTTTTTATACAATGTCTGGTTTTTTACAGGAAATATAGAATATCGAAAATAGCCGTTTAATTAGCAGAAATGCTACCCTACATTTCGATACATGTGACCTTCACTTAATACCAATTAGTCCTAGTTCTTCAACTCTTTCCTCGGGACTACCCCACCAGTCGTTTTTGTACAAACTAAATTCATTAGTTTTGGCTAATATCTGTGTTAGAAAGAGGTAGGTATAGCTTGTCCATTGTCGCTTGTTGCCAGTGTGGGTTAACAGATCAAGGACGTTTATCAGATATGCCATTGACCAAATTTCATACGGGAAATATATCAATATATAATATAATATAATCAATTCTGAAAAAATGAATGAAGTCGTTGTTAGCAGGGAATGGTTCAAGGGACCAGTACAGGCCATAATCATATTAAAATGATTAGAGCCTATTCATCAAATTAATAATAGGGTAGCAGGTAGCCTGCTGAGCGTGATATGTAAGGGGTGAAGGAATTTTGGTGGGACTCTTTGACGGACCGTGAGTGGGCCGCTCTAATAGTGTTAACGAGGACCAGAGAGGCGTTGCATGTAAAACACGTCGTCACAGTAATATAGCAGGCTTTCGTCAAGGGTCATCAGAAAAAATTTCGAAATCGTAAGTGGCGGCTTGTTTAGTTTTTGAGATGAAAATATTAATGGACTGACGTCACCGCCTCTGAACGAATGATGTCACCGAAACCGAAGACAAATTGATTGTGGCGCGAGTTTGCGTTACAAAATCATCTAGCTGCATGTAAAATTGTTCCAAAGAGGATGTTGCCAAAATTTTCAATGGTAATTTATATTCAAAATTAGGTCAAGAATGCTTTAATTCGGGCTTTTGCGGCTAGGACAAATAATCACCGCAATGGTAGTACATACAGTATATACTGTATATTCAACATTCCTGTTATATTATCATGGCACACACGTTCCGTTCGGTTCTGTCCGCGTGTCAGATTTATTTTTGATTGGCAGTATATGCAAAATTTGTTGGGCATTGTCACCCTATGCCTGAATGTTCGCCAACGGCCTTACCGATGTTGAATCCATTAAAATAGAGCGTGTTTCAAGCCGCGGCAAACTTGGTAGTGTGCACAGCGTTGGCAGGGGGACATGATAACGCGCTGTGTTGAGGCCTGGTCACCTGCGATTTAATTTACTTTACTATGTTCCCCAAGTGGTTCGGAATCCACAATAATCAGGAGGTTATTGCAATATGGAATCTGTTTTTGGGGTGGTGCTGGAATTACAATAACTAAAAAAATTGTTACTTGCCCAAAATTTGCTATGAAGATGCTCAATAAAACAGGGTACAATGTTAGTACTAGGATAATTTTTAAGGAGTTAGGGATTTTGTCATTAGAATTACCGGTACTGTACAAAACATTTTTACTAACAATGGTTGTAAGTAACTTGAGTAACTTCCAAGGTGACAGAATTTTTGCTAATAACATAAGCACTAGGCAAACAGGACGTGGTTTCCTCACAGTTCCTATAATTACAAATTAACACACAGGAGAAATTCTGTAAACTACAGAGGTTTGAGTTACTATAATGAAATGATGCCATGAAAATATTATATTGTCTGTAATTAAGAACTATTTTTTAAGTCTACTCCTAGGTACAGATTAAAAACTAATATAATAAAGTAAATTGTGCGGTTATCCCAACGCGCCTTTCTTGGCTTTGTGGCACCGAAAAGTTAAGGCGAATGGGAAAGACGGTAAACAATATTCGGCTCTATGAAAGTCAATACGATCGAGCAAGAATGAGACCTAGGTTCGTCGGTAATTAATGAGAAATAATCTGTGGGCCAAATAATTTTATTACTACAGTCCGATCATGGCGATTTGGGATTATTATATATACCGTGGTTTATTCAAATGAGTGCAAAATTCGCAGGAAATTCAAATTGATAAATATTTTTGGTGAGTTTTCAATTTTTTTCTCCCTTAGACGTTGACACAATTTTCTTATTATATTTCAAAATTCTACCTGTACATCAATGTTTATTAGTGTTTCCTTCAATTATTAAACAATGCAACCATTCTTTTGTATTTTAGCAATTTTTGAATTTGAATTTCCCGCGCACCTTACTACTGCGGTATTAAAAAAATAAACCCCGGGGAGTCACCAAAGAATTTAATGATGCACGCGAATCTCGATGTTCCTCATCGAACAATACTCACACTTGCGATACGTGATGCGAGATTTTTCAATCCAAGCCTTGAAGTCTGTCTCGCCTAGCATAACATGATGCGAGACTCATGAAATCTTGGCTCGTCTCGTGTACATCACCGGATGGGAAAATATGCCTGCTTCCTTAGGCCAATCGCCGCGGGTAAACCCACGATGGAACTACACAGCACTTGGATAGGTGGGAAAAAAATTCCTTCTCGCAATGGGATCGAACCCCCTCAGCCATATAAACAACAATCTACCTGCCAAATCAAAGTCGGTGCCAAAAAGTTTGTTGCTAATGGCTACCAACTGCTGACGGCTGTCGTCAGTTATCGAACGCACGTGCGCTGCTGCGGGAGGGACATTTTTAAAATTCTCAGATTAGACAGGTGAAGTTCACGCAGCAGTCGGCGGGGGGTTACTTCCTGCACCGGTACCATAGCTGATTCAGCAGCAATATTTTTCGGGCTTTGACGCCACTGCTTGTTGGCAGGTGTCCACTGTATTACATCAATCGAAGTGCTGACCGCTGACATTCTGTGCCTTCGAGCCCCAGTTTCCCCCCCTTGTCATGATCTTTGGAGTACTAACGCAGTTTCTGGTGCTTTTTCGTCGGTTTTTGATCGGTGCCGCGACATTGAACCACGGCTTACGTGTCCTACCCGTGGAAGTGAGTCAGCCGCCCAATAATAATTGTCCCAAGGTCGTCTACGCTGTCGCTGACGATGGTGGGCCTGCTGACAGGTATAGTATTTGTTTTATCATATTTCCTTGTGAGACCGGCTTTTATAGTCTATGTGGTCTCACATATTATATTATAGCGGCATAGCACACCAGCATGAGGCGCCCATTCCACATACGTCAATCGTCAATGAAAAATTGGAAAATGACGTCAAAATGACGTAAATTGGCGTGGTAGCAGAATTTTTAGTATGTCTTTAATGTCTGCTAAAACGTCATTTTTAAATTTTTCATTGACGATTGACGTATGTGGAATGGGCGCCTAAGGAATAGATACGAAATGCCCAGGCCCAAAAATTTAGCAACCGGTTTGCTTTTATTAAAAGCGTTTGTTGCTTGAATCTCAACTCTGTGTTGCTGCCATTTTGTAATGTGTTATGCTGACTATTTCCCACTTAATTGAGACATATAGTAGCTGTATAATAGTAAGTGTATTGGTGAGAGACAGGACTTTTCATTTTTTTTTATACTTAAGCCAACCTAGCGGAATTAGGGCTATAAAGCCCTCTTACTCTCAACTAGGAAGGCTCGGGACAGCCTGCTTTACATTTACATGCCCTCCGAAGCATGGCCGGAAAATGTAGCCAGTGTGCGACCAACAACCTTCCGGGTGAAAGCGACTATCCGTACCGCTAAATGTCGTGAGGGGGGGGGGGCGAGAGCAGGTTCAGTGGATTATAACATTAGAAAACATTATTATTTTTAATTCCCACTGTAAACCCATTGTTATCTTGTGATGGTTCATTTTATATTGGGGGGTCCGGACCCTCTGACCCCCCTTCACCACGGGGCTCTCCGATTATTACAAGATGGCAACATAGGGCTGGGCAGCTATACTTAAAATGTGCCAACATGAGCAGCAGCTAGCAACTAGCAGCAGGGACATAATCAGGCTATATTTGAATGATTTCAAATTCAGATGTGACGTCACATTTTGTCTGCCGACTTTGGCGCCCGCTTTGGCAATTCGCCTTGAAGTTGAGTTATTATTATTTATTTCATACGGTATTGTATACATAGTTACAAAAAACCAGATTTTTATTCGGTAGTGTTGTTGCTGAATGTCTGATAGTGGGATTGGGCACTTGAAGATTTTCAAGCAGTGCCTACATTTAGGATATCTGTGGTAAATTTACTATCACTGATGCAAGCACAATGATAGAACGAACCTTTTGACAAAATATTTCAAATAATACAAGCCCCCCCCCCCTCACCAAACCCTAGATCTGTTTACTGTTGCCTGCTGTTGGTAGTTAGATCAATAATAATTTTGATGTCATCATGGCGACGAAAGTATCAGTATGAACTGTTTCATGGTTAATATTACCTTTTATGAGGTAGAGTGAATCTTTAAGCTTGGTAATTTTTGTCAGAATCTCAGAATTATCTTGATCAGCCTCTAGGAGGATGATATTAAAATTGCGATTCATAATATTCGAAGTCATCAACAAATACATCAACATTGTTTTGATTACCAAGTTAGTTTGTTCTCGGATATAAATTTGTTTGAAAATCTCTACACTTAATTAAATACACATTAAAAATTAAGAAAAGTTGAAAAAACTACACCGTAGATAGTTTTAGCGCAATTTCTGAAATTGTCTAGAGCCACGACTTGTATACAAAATTGAAAAATTCAAACATGGCGACCATGGCGTTCGCCGTCGTAAACAACAGTCTTTGGATTTCAATTTCAATAATTATTATAGTTGTAAAATGCAGTAGCGATGCGAAGTGATACATTTTAAAAACATCGTTGAATATCAGTCTTGATTTACACAGGCACCGTAACTGGTAAGTGGTTATGATGAGTTTAACTGTTTCTTGGGTTTGCTTAAACAGCTTATGGGGTACCGGTACGGTACGTAGTACGGTATAAATGGTATAAACTTGCTGTAGAATCTGTACACTGTACAGTGTACACCATTTCAAATAACAGTGCAGTGGTATATACTTATTATTATTATTATTTATTAGGCCTATTAATATTATTATTACTTTTAAGTATTTATAATAATAATAATAATAATAATAATAATAATAATATAATAAGATAAGCGTCACTTCAATCGTTAGTAGCCTATCATTCGTCTGGTCGGGTCTTTTTTCCATTAAAAACAGACAATTGGAAATGTGGGATTTCACTTCCATGGACTAATTTACTTTCGTAGGGGAAAAATGCTTGCGACCAAGCATTCGTATCGGGCGTGCCCAACCAGAGCGAGGCACGCCATTTGGGATTCTGGAGGGAAATTGCCTATTTATAACATCAGGTGGCCTCAAACTAATCCTATCAGGAGGGGTACTTGAAATAGCGTTGCCTAAGTAACTTTTCGTCTCCTTCCGTCCTAACTGAGACACTTTTGTTATTATTACAGGGCGAAAGGGAGCAGACCACTAGTGGGTGACCGTTATCGTGTTGGGGAGAACAACAACACTGTGCACCTGACGTTGGAGGGAGCGACTCGCGACGATGGGGGCGAGTACACTGTCACAGCCAAGAACATCGCAGGTGAGAGCCGCTCCTCGGTTCACCTCCGCATCAAGGACGAGAGCTTCGACGACGATGACGACACTCCCGTCTTCCTCAGACGCCTCAACGACTTGGCAGTCAAAGTCGGAACGAGAACCCGGTTTCTCGTTGAAATCCCAAACTCTTCTGACGTTAAGGTAATATGGATGAAGATAAATTTTAAAAATCGAGGGGAGTTTCTCCTAATTTTATGCGAAGAGCGAAAACGTAAATAATAATACCTACGAGACGCCCCTACCACTTGGTCAGTTTGTTGAAGCGAAATAAGCGGCAGTGCGGGAGCCAAGTACCCTGAAAACCTTCCAAATGACCCGGAATTTACTCTAGAGTTAGTATAGTGACAGTAGAAAAGGCATTTGTTTGTCATAGTCAGGACATGTAGCGTAGTGGTAAAGACTGTCAGGACATGCAGAGTAGTGGCATAGACTCCGACTTTCACCCGAAAGAGTGTTGGTTCGAGTTCCACACTTGCTACATACGGTCCCGGGCTTTCTTAACTCTGCTAGCTGAAGTAGAAGTGTTATCTATTGCACTGTATGTATTCGCATGCCCAAAATGCGTACGAGCAATCGATTCGATTAGCTATTTTTCCACAAGTCAAAGTGATATGTTTTTTATTTTCATAGTAGGCCAGGTCAAGAAGTAAATAGAAATGCCAAAGATAAAAAAGGTCAAATACACGGTCTGGAATGGGAGCTTCGACTGTCAGAACGAAATCCCTGCTAAGTTCTTGTAAAAAAATGCTAATAAAACATTCTAATGTCAAAGGGGACAAGCCATAAGGAAGAATTCCACAATAGCTTGCTTCAAATTAAGCCGGAGCAATAGAAGTTATGTTACTGGGGTTGGTATTGAGCCAAGTCACATTATGTTGGTCATTTGTGGAATTTCGGCTTAGTTGCTGTCTTTCAAACTTCCAAGTTCCCAGCTATTTCAAAATTAATTGTCGTCCTCGTGTACATATTTCTTACCATTTTCTGGCCTAAAGTGTTGTTAAATAAGTTGTGACTAATTTCTTCAGGTTACATGGCATCGAAACGACTTAGCTATTACCGACGACGAACGCTATCACCTTCTACACGAAGGAAATTTCTTCTGTGTTGACGTGGCTCCTGTTGCTGTAGAAGACTCAGGGCGATGGACGTGCATGGCAGAAAACCAGGCGGGCCGGGCTTCTTGCTCGTGCCGCTTAAATGTCTTGGTACCGAAGGCTTACAAAGCCCCGGAGTTTTTGGAGGAGCTAAAGGCCATTCTCACAGAACAAGGCACTGTTTCCTTAGAGTGCAAAGTAGTTGGAGTTCCAACTCCTCTGTTGCGATGGTTTAAAGATGGAAAAGAGATAAAGGTGAGTATAAACAGACCACAAAGACCAGCCTCACCCATAAGTATTCTACTTCTTCTTCCTTGGTACTTCAGCTCTGGGTGAGCTTTGGTCTCTCGTACCATCTCTCACCCCCGGTCCTTTGTCTACCAAGCAACCACTGGCATCTTTCTCTGGTCACTTTCCTTCGAGTCTCTTCAGTTTGGTGGTCTACCTTGTCCTCTTCCGCCCTCCATTTTCTCGCTGTATACACTGTATATACGAAGTCTGGAACTCACATGCCCACATTGCCAACAAAGGTTACTTTATAATATTCTCTGTCAAAGATTGTTTTTTTTTCTCTTTCTTTCGCACCTCATCGACGTTCGGTCACCATTTACACGAATAAATGTTCATGTTTTGGACACTTGGTACTTTGAACGGTCCATTCAGGTGGTGTCCTTTTACAATGTAAAATTGATCTCCTAAGAATCTTCAAAGGTTTCCGGTATGTTAAAGTCCTTGAGCACTTTTAGTGACCAATTCTGAATCGCAACACTTTTTATTTTTTATTTTATTTTTATTTTTATAAAAGATTAAACGCATAGAAACAATTTAACACTGTGCCGGCCGCAGTGTCCAATGGACTCTTTTTTGATTTTCAAAACTCTGTTACATGAGCTACCATTCACTTATCGGTTTGGCATTTCATGACTTCTCCTAACTATGTGCATATTTTAAACCCTTGAATTTTTTTTTGCATTTAGTCAGCAGTTTCTCCGGAAACCGTATTGACATACGTTGCCGGCCGCAGTGTCCATTGGACACTTATGGGAGAATGCATTGCGTCATTGCTATATCAATAGACAGTTCGGGGGGATTGTTTAGTTTCAGGTAGTATTTCACTTTATACAATGTGTAAAGAATGGCATATCTTTTACTTCTTTAGTGTCATAGACCTCAACATAGCTTACGGATCCACAGTTTTTTGCCAAATCAGCACAACTCATTTAATTCATTACATGCCTCTTGTCCTCTAAGCAAAATCAAACTGCAGTGTAATATTCGATGACGCAGAAAATAGGAGGTCTCAAGTGGCACAATAGAAAAAATCGAGGCGAGTGCGTTGTACGATCTTTGGCAGCAGAAATTGAAAATAGTGGAAGAAACGTCACCCGTGACAATTTCTTTATCAGTCTGTCAATAGTATAGTATATTACCGTAGCTGATGGTTTCCAAAAACTTGAAAAAAGAATTGGGAAGAAAAAGTGGGAAAAGGCGTAATTTCTTAGTCATGGATGGTCACAGGCGGCGGGGTTACTGCCCCCCCCCCCCTCAAATTTAGTTTATTACCTGATGGTTTCCAAACAATTGAAATTTTAATTTTTTAATTGGAATGGAAAAGTGGGAAAAGGCGTAATTTCTTAATAATGGATGGATACAGGGGGCGGGGTTACTGCCCCCCCCCCCAATTTTAGTTTATCTATTGTAAGTTAATTTCAATAACGCTCTGATTTAATCAATACTACATAATATGTTTTTCCTATTTTGACCCACAACTACCCCCTCCCGCCCACCAAATGGGCTGATCCGTCCCTGTTCTTAATGCAGCTGGGAAAAGAACCGCTCTTAACAGGACGGGTATATTTGTGAATAGACAATGCGAAATCCCATAAGTGTCCAATGGACACTGGCGGCCGTTAACGTATGTCAGATACTCCGGCCGGCACAGTGCTAATGAATGTATCCGATTGACCTCTTCAGTCGCCTCTGTAGGTTAGTGTACCAGTGTTGAGTTACGACAAGTCTCCGATCGCGTGGCGTATAGAGACTCGCACAAGTACAAGCACGCTACCACCTGGCCATCGAAGTCGCTAAACCCACCAAGAATCCTCTCACTTCAATAAAGTCCAAGTTATACTTGCTTTTATAAGATTAGGTTTTATATCTATTTTAGTGAGTGTGCGTACACAACTCCTTGCTAATGTTTGATCATTTTACAGGCTGGAGACGTCTTTGCTCTCTCGGCTAATGCAGCAGATCCTACTTCACTAGGAACTTACACGTGTGAAGCAACTAATTGCATGGGAAAGACATATTCATCTTCACGAGTTCATGTGGTAGGAAGGAGTCGTGAAGGTTCATTGCAGCTGACGGATAATTTACCACCTTGCGGACCTCCTCCACGATTCCAACAAAATCTTCAGGAGAAGAAGGTAAAGTTCTGGATTCGAACTAGGCTCACTCTTTGTGCTAGTTAAGGACATTTCACAGGAAATATAGAGCTACTATTGAGACATTAGCAGAAGGAATAAATGTTCCCCTACAGTTTGATGCATAGTATCACATACCGAATAGTCACAGTTATGTAAATCCTTCCACACGAACCTTTTCTTTTATTTATAAAATTCAATTTAAGTGACCATTGCCATTCGGTGATAACTTGACGGCAAAATACTATGTATCACAATGTATTTGCCAACGGCCTTACCATGTTGATTCCATTAGAGCAGAGCATGTTCCAAACTGCGGCAACTTGGTAGTGTGCACAGCGTTGGCAGGGGAACCTGGTGGGACATGATAACGCGCTTTGGCAGTATAAGTCGAGTCCTGGTCACCTCCGATTTAATGGTGTGACTTTACCATGTTCCCCAAGTGGTTCGGAATCCACTATAATCAGGAGGTCCACCCTGTCAGTCAACTCCCCTTTCCCCGAGGTGAAAGAGTCTGCCCTTAGGGTGCCTCAAGTTAACAAACAGACTCACTCCCCCCACCAGGCGGACAGAGTTGCTTAAAAAGCAGAAATGCTGAAAGCAGGCGTTAGAAACAACAACATAATGTGAAGGAACTTTTTGTCTCAATAGTAGCTCTGCTACCGATAATTCTTGTGATAATTTTTTTTTACGTTGACTAGATTTTTCACCTCTTATCATCTCATTGGCCAAGATTAGCCTATCGGTTATATTGCGAATAACGACTGTAAATTTTAGGTAAAAGTAGGAACAGCTGTGACCCTAAGCTGTGCCGTGGCCGTTCCTCCATGGCCTCGAACCATAGCCTGGTATAATAAAGAAGGCCACGTGGAATGTAGCGAGAAGTACCATATAATGGAAGATGGTCTGGGAGGGTACAGCATTGAGATCTTCCCCGTTGAAGAGGTCGACGAAGGCGAATGGAAATGCGTGGCTACTAGTGATGCTGGAGTAAAAGGCATTACTCAATGCAATGTCCTAGTTACATGTAAGTTCAGCATTTTTTTAAACCAATTTCTTCCCTTATAGCGTAGCAGCTATGTGTGACAGAGATTTATCGTTTGGCAGCTTATCTCAAAAATAAAAATAAAAATGTCACTTGTACACTTCTAACCCATTGATTATGTTATTATCAACATTACCGATCCTTTCTAATTTTTTCTAATATAAATTAGAAATTTGCACCCAATTTATAAAAAAAAAATCGTCTGTCAACAGATCCAAAGAATTACCGAAAACCCCGTTTCCTTGAAAGTTTAAAAGCCATTCTGACGGAGGAAGGATTGGTATCATTTGAATGCAAAGTTGTCGGCTTTCCAACTCCTCAGCTCCAGTGGTTCAAAGATGGGCAGGAGTTAAGACCTGGCGATGTGTACCAACTCACAGGCACCAACTCGCTGGGTTCGTACTCTTGCGTGGCTCGCAATTGCATGGGGGTGGCTTCATCTTCGGCTGAACTCACCGTCGAAGACATTCACAATCAGCTCAACGATCAAGAAAAATCTCTCCTCTTCTCACTTAACCAGCCTCCAAAGTTCATTGTAGGGCTAAAGAGCTCCGAAGCGAAAATTAATGAAGCCTTCCGATTCACAGTCCAGGGTAGGTCTTCAAATCATTCTTTTTTATTATTAGGAAATATTTTATTTTAATACTCAATTCATACTGTCATACTCAAGTCTTTTGTTTCAAAATATATTTTAGACTTGTTCCTGCTCAGCAGGTGTAAAAATGGCCAGATGAAAAATTAAAAAAAAAAAAAAATACAAGCTTTCTCAAAGCGTTCACTTGACTGAATTCTTCTTCTACGAATGCCTCTTCTATCGAAGATTGGCGACCATCATGGCAATTGTAAACATGTAGATACCGCACTTTGGGCTCCCCAAAAGGGAGTCAAGTATGTTGAGTATCGAATGTACTTAGTCATGATGACTGTACTAGGGAATTGTTATGCACTGGTTTCCCGTTGCCTGCTGCATCCTTATGCCGTTGATTCTTCACTCAGTTTCTTCTTGGCCAGTTTCCCAACCCACGTTAAAAGAGTTCCCTAATAGTGGTGGCAAATATTCGCCCCGTCACATAGTCATCCTCGGGCTATTAGTAGTATGGTTGGACACAGTCCCAGGCCCATAGGACAGGAGACCTCCTGATTATAGTGGATTCCGAACCACTTGGGAAACACAGGGAAGTCACACGATTAGTTTGGAGGTGACCAGGACAAGTCCTACCATGTTTCCCAACCGGCACTGTGCACACTACCAAGTTATCTGCATCTTTGAACCTGCTCTGGTCCGCTGGATTCAACTTGGTAAGGCGGCCGGCTCCCATCCTCGGGCTACTGTGGCTTTTTATAGACAAGCCTGCACCATCAGACTTGCCACCACACCCTCCGATCAGGATAAGGGGACTGCTTATTCGTTATATTCGTAGCTAGCCACCATATCGGGTAGATTTTTCGCTATCCGCCACCTGCGACCCCGCTATTAGCCTGCAGCTCAGCCCTAGACTGAATTACTACTATTTAATTAATTACATCAATTTGCATTAGATCGAAACCGATTACTCTGACATTTTGGTTAGATGTTCATTCTTAAATCTCATTTCTTACATTTAGGATTCCCGTGAGACTATCAACCTCATTATGTAGTACAGTTGTGCTTTATGGCGATTGTGGTTTAAGAAAGAGATTTAAAATATTTTGTAAACGAGGAATGGTCGTGCTGAAGCTTTCATTTTTTATGAATTTTGTATCTAATGTGCTCCTATACAACTTCACGTCTGGAGGAGGAGGAATTTATTTATTTCATCAATTGGTTTACTAAATATTATGAAATCTTCATACTGTCATTCTAATGTCAATCAAACCCAGAGCGTCTTTGGCTTGTCCGATTTCTTATTTTTTAATTATAAAATGCGCTTGGTTGCTTTCAGTTACGATTTCCCCAGAGCCTAAAGTAGCCTGGTACCGCGACGACGAACAAGTGAATGCCGACGATAGATATGTCATGAGCCGGGAATCTCTTGGCGTCTGTCACTTGGACGTTAAGTGCGTTGAGATACTGGACCAAGCTGAGTGGAAATGTGTCGCAACCAATAAGTACGGTCACACTGTTTCGTCAGGTTTTCTGAAGCTTACCATTCCGAAGCATTTCAAAACTCCAAGGTTCCTCGAGTGTCTGCAGGTATGCATAAGTTCTTGCGGTGACATGGGAGCTAGACGAGAACTTAGTTTTTACTTTTACTGCGCCTTGTCCTTATGGAGAGGCGGTGGCACGACAGCACAGTCCTGTTCTGTGCGTCCTCGGTTGAGAGCCCCAAACTTCTCATATCTCCGGCGATCTTTCTTCCCAGCGTAACTTTCGGCCTCCCTGGTGGCCTATCATGTCCTCATAAACAGAAAAAGGTTTCATTAATCCTGTTCCAAAACTGTTTTTGTGATGGCGTCCTACTGTGTATGAAATTTTACAATTCAAATACAAACATTTCTTCTATTTTATAGTATTTCATTTATATTTGGAAAATATTGGGAAATTTGAGTTTTTTTTAACTGTCTGTGGGTTGTCCGACTGTTTTTTTTATAACTGCACCAGTATTGTGCACGAAAAGCGGCTAGTGAAATTAAATTGATTTAAGGTTAGTAAGTAGTTTTTCGTTGGTAGGTAATTTTTGAAGCACTTTTTATGGACCCAGGCCTACTTATGTGGTGGCCCATAGGTCCCTTATCCAATGCCAACGACCCCGTGGGACATTGTTTGTATTGTTTCCGTATGCAATTTTGGCCACTGGCAAACTGGTATACGTTTTAGATGTCAACCTTCACAACAAGCGATAATGGACAAGCTGAGACTAGCTTACTATTCACGCAATGAAACAGGCGAAAGCATGACTCAACCAAGTACAGATACGAGTGTGAAGAACTCTAAAGCTCTAAAACTCTATAACTTAAAGAATTTAAGGTTAATTGTAAGAGCAGACCGGAAAGCTTAAAATTCGAGCGCATGGAATATAAAGACGATTTTCGTTCTTTATTTGTTTATTCGTCGTTATTTTTACTATTCTATTTTTTAGGCAATCTTGACTGAAACAGGAGCTGTAAACCTTGAATGCAAGGTGATTGGTGTTCCTCAGCCAGTCCTCAAATGGTATAAAGATGGTAGAGAGCTGAAAGCTGGAGATATTCACAGGATAATATCAGGGGAGGATGGAACCTGCTGTCTGGGAACTTACACTTGTGAAGCTCACAACTGCATGGGTTCTGTGTCCAGCTCTGCCTCTCTTCTTGGATTTGAAGGTGAATTTTATTATTATTACTGATTAAGCAATATTGAAAACGGAAACGCTGGAAGGCTGAGTTGGAACTGACCTCAGCGAGATGGGAGTCCGTAGATGGGCGGGGGTTGTACTAAACCGAGATGACTGGAGGGGTGTTGTCGAGCAGGCCAAAGCTCACCAAGAAGAAGAAAAAAGAAGAAGGATCAACATTGAAATCGATATACTGTTACTTGTCGATTGGAGTACGGTATCTACAGTATCCTACAAAATAACAAAAACATTTTCTATTAAGTCTAGTACACAAAACGCATGTGAATATTAACGTGACGTGGTATGGTATGGATCCGTGTAACGTTTTTAAAAGTCTTTATGCACATTAGTTCCACTAATGCTACCCTGGTTAGATTCTTCTATAAACAAGTCGGTCCCCCAAAACAATGTTCTTTAGACAAAATCAAATTTCACAAGTAATATCGATCATTGAGTTAAGTTAAGTTAAGACTTAAGTCGTATTAAGTTCCTCTACATTTCGATACAAAGTATGCGACCGCCACTAAGACCTTTTCTCCACAGTTTCGGTAGGTGTGGAAAAATTGCATATTAAGTTGTGTCCATGCCTTCCAAAATTGTGGCGAAACGGTGTTAGCGGCGGCCACATACTATGGGTCAAAATGTAGATCACTTCTTCTAAGGAATGTAACTTTGCACAAAAAACGAATAGTCTACTATATGCGTGATGTTAATATGTAGATGGAATAAATATGCCATTTGTTTTAGAGCGAGTGAGCAGAAAGCAGCCCATCCCCATAAAAATGGAATTGCCATATCCGCTGGCGAAGAATGCTTCTCTTTCTACAATTCACGAGGAGAGAACCTCCCAGCTTTTTGACACCCCAGCGACTGAACATTCGGTCACCATGGATGAACGAGGAGACGTATCCTTTTCCTTCGACGGAAAAGAAGTGTCTATCTCGTTATACGAGACGCCAGATCTCACAGAAGATGAGGCCCTTCAAATAGTTGAAATGTATGCTGAAGAGCTCTCCGAAAATGTCTCAGGTATATTCCATCGGTTGCAATCAGCTTGAAAATCCTAACTAAAAAATAATAAATGTAATTTATTTTTTCTACCATTTATGTAGTAGCCTATGTATGTTGGTGCGGGTTTGTCTCAATCAATGTTTCCTTATATAATTCTGAAAAACGCCCTGGCACTACAATAGATTTGCGGTTGAGGCCCTCTAGGCCAGAACCAGTACAGGATCTCTTTCATGACTATCATTCCATTAGTATTGCCATGATAATTCCATAAATTCCAGTGGAATTATTTATTGCCTATCTATCTGTACCTAAGCTAAATACAGTATTTAACTTATTGGTACGGTATTGTTGGCATTCTATCTGATGATATCTTGCGTATTGCAATGTTATACTAGCTAGTTTCCAGCATCACACATTTTGGGGAAGTAGAATTTCTTACCAGATATTTTAATGCAAATTTTCTTGATTTTAGAACACAATATTGTGGAGCTTCCTCCATTGCGATTCATCAAAGAAACTTCAAAGTCAGGGCCTCTTGTTATGGAGGCCGTTGTCATCGATGTCACTCCTGAGTATTTCACTTCAGCTGATGATGACCTTCGCACTGAGGCTGATTTTGAAGATGTATCGATGATGGATGAGCTGTCTCAGCAGTTAGGTTCGCCTGCTCCTACAGATGATGATGTCTTTGGAAAGATCGACGCTGAATTCCTTGAGAGAGCATTGGCTCCGCTAACTGGCGCCGAGAAGAGTCAAAGCATCGATGAGCCAGATTCGTTTCATAGCATTTCATCTCCAAAGAGACTGTCAAAAAAGGATAGAAAGCATTCGAAGGGAGATGCTACTTTAAGCCTTGATTTAGGGACAGAAACGTTCGTTTCGGCGAAAGATAGTGGATCGCCTGAAAAGAAATTAAAGAAGCAATCAAGGTCTAGGTCGACTTCAATAGACCCAGCAAAAAATTCGTTTGATGAAAAATTTGAAGAAGGTATTGTAACAGTAACGCCAAAAAGAAAATCCGTTTCTCGGTCAAGCTCTGCCGCGTCGGTTGAAAGAAAGAATGTTAAGCACTCAAAGTCATCTGAAAAGATAGATGATGGTGAGCCGAAAACGAAATTGGTTCGGTCGAAGTCGAGCTCAATCGAGCCTTCTGTTGGTGATGCAAAGAAGAAAGTATCCCGATCTAAGTCGGGTTCAATCGACGCCAATGAAGGCATGGAAAGCATGGGGAAAAGAACAAAATCGGGTTCAATTGACTCAGTTGGCGATGGTATAACGAAAAAGAAACTGAGAAAATCAAAGTCTGGCTCAATTGAACCAAGTGGGGCTGAAGATAAAAAGAACATAGTTCGGTCAACTTCGGGGTCGATTGACTCAGTAGGCGATGGTATAACGAAAAAGAAACTGAGAAAATCAAAGTCTGGCTCAATCGAACCAAGTGGGGCTGAAGATAAAAAGAACATAGTTAGGTCGACTTCGGGGTCAATCGACTCATCCAATGAAATGGACATTAAAAATAAACCCATTCTTTCAAGAAGTAGCTCAGCTATAGGCGATGCCAGTCCAGAAGAAGTGAAGCCAACTATAACAAAGTCTGGATCAACAGAGTCAAATGATGGAACATTGCCGAAAAGGAAACTGAGACGATCAAAATCTGGGTCAGTTGGCGACAATGAAGAAGCCAAGAAAAAAATTGTACGATCAAAATCTGCCATGCTCGACACAGCACAGCAAAATATAGAAAGTGAAACGGTATCTCGCTCGAACTCTGCAACTCTAGTAGAAGAATCGAAGGTAAAGAAGAGACGCAGCGTGTCGAGGTCGGCATCTGGAAGCAATGATGGTGACGTTAAAAAAACCCGAATTACCCGGTCGAAATCGATTGAAGAAGCAGCACTTGAAGAAGGTGCGGCGAGAAAGAAAGTTACATCTGTAAGCACAGAAGAATCGCAAATCCAGAGGAAGAGATTGTCGTCGGTCACAAATTCACTAGATAATATGAGTCAACTATCCAGGAAGAGTTCCACTGATTCAATAGAAAATGAACGCCCGATGAAAAAACTTATACGTTCTACTTCTGCTTCATTAGATAAAGGCTCGAAAGAAAAGTTGGGCAGTGTCTCTAGGTCTTCGTCGGCTACTACATTACATAAGAAATCAGCGAAAGAGGCTTCTGATGTATTATCCGAAACGGACGTTTCTGGTCAGAGTGCCAAAGGTAATACAAAGAAATTGCGCTCTCGATCAACCTCAATGGACAAGAGTGATAAATCGAAGTTAAGGGAATCATGTGAAAGTTTGAAAGATATCAAACTAAGTGAAAGGTTAAGAGCTTTCAGCCAAGATTTATCAGAATCATTTAACCTGGGGCCTAATAGGCCTGAAATAAGCATAGTTGCACCAGAAGACACATCCTTCTCAGAAGCTAATTCAGACAAGGAATTGAGAACAATCGGGTCCCCGGTTATATATACGACAGTTACTAATTCATTGAAAGAAATTCAGAAGAATTTGGCAAATATTGAGGAGAGAATTTCACACGAGACCGTTGACTACATTGAATCGGACAGAGCCAAATCAAATCTTGCAACCTTGGATGCCCTTACTCATCCTATTCAGGAAATCCAAAAAGGTCTTGTAATGATTGAAAAACAAGTCGAATTTGAGCAAGTTAGTGAGAGACCTATTTCGCCGGAAGTGTCTTTACTAGACAGTTTGGCTCGACCAATTCAGGACTTTGAAATCGGATTAAAGCTAGCATCTCCATCAGATGTTGAGACATCTCAAGCGTTGGAAGTTGTGCGATTAGCAGTCAATCACTTACAAGACCAGCTAGTTGAGGCAAAGGAAAAGGCTCTCACTCAGCCTGGCACCGATGAACTTGTTGGAGTTTTGAGCATACTTTCTGTCCCAGTTGAAGAATTGTTGCTAGCTCTGTGGGACCGAAAAGCAGCTCAAGAAAATTTAGAGATGGACCAAAATGTCGCTGAACAGTCGCAAACATCCGTTGAGCTCCTGCGTGCTTTGGCTCAGCCTGTGCAAGATCTGCAAAATGCTATCGAAATGGCTGAAAGGCGAGCAAGGCAAGATGGTTTTGGTGCAACGTTATATGAAAGACCTTGTGCATCTCTTTTGGATTCCTTAAGTGAGCCCATGAAAAGCCTTAAAGCAGCTATCAAGATTATAGAAGAACAATCTAAAGCCGAAACGGACGAGGACTCAGTTTCAGAAAAGATTTTAGAAACTGTCTCTGGGCCAATTGAAGAAATCTCCCGAGGTCTGTCTGCAATCGAAGAGCAAGCTCACTTGGAAGAAAGCCAAGAATTTGACTCAGCCCTTACCAGTCAGGAAATCATAGAAACATTAGCTTCTCCTATCCATAGCCTCCATAAGGGCCTGGCTCAAATTGTTCAAGATGTCCTTTTCCCGTCCAAAAAGCGGCAGTCTATTGACGTCGCCTTCTTGTCATCACTGAAACATATGCAAAGAACATGCTCTGCCATTAGCACTATGGTGAAATCTGTTGGCCCTGAAATATCTCAAGATTACATAGAAAAAAGATCTATATTTGGAGACTTAGAGCAGCCATTGAAAGACCTGGAAGAAGCTATATCGAAAATAGCTAAAGCCGGAAATACTCAAGACATAATTGCAGATGGAATTTCAAAACCTCTGAAAGCCTTAAGCAACTATTTATTTGAATTAGAACAAACTCTTGAAGTACAAGATAGTGGATTTCTTTTGAGGCCTGAAAACGTAGGACCCATAATTGGGAGCTTAAAAACAAATGTTATATCCCTGCTCTTTGAAATCGAGTTAGAAAGTAATGAGAAAAGTCTGCAGGAAATATTTAATCCACTTTTGCAATCACTTCAGGGCTTGCAGGTATTATTAGGGGGTCGAAAAATTCCTCCTTTACAGAAAAGTGGGTCATCTCTTGGGAAATCTTTAGATCTGATAAAGCAAGCATCTGAAGAGGAAAGGCCTGCCACACTGGAGAAAAATACAGATGAGCCAAAAGTCAGTCTTGCTATGTTACGGCCCCTTGAAAAACCCTTACAGGACTTGGAGGAAGGTTTTGGCGTTGTTGCTGAGAAAATAGGCGATTATACTGCTGGCGCTGCTGCTGAAGGCCAGTTACACGCTCTCTTAGAAATATTGTCGCAATCCTTTGAATCTTTTCAAGAGAAGTGGGTTACAATAGAAGCCAATAATATAGGAGACAATCAAACTGTTGAAGAAGCTAATGCGCTGCTATCTTTGGTTGGTGAGCTTAAAGTTGGCGCTACATATATAGAGGAAAATTTGAATGAATTGAAAGATTTAAACGAAGAAATCACGGAGCTAATCGATAGTGCTGTAGGAGATAGTGTGACGAACCTTAAGAAGTCTTTAGTTCAGGTTGAAAGCTCACTTAGAACTGAGGCTCTTGATATTGTACCGGAACTGAAAGGATTTAAAGCATCGTTTAAGAAGCTGCAGGAAACAGCCATATCTGCTATTCAATGTAATCCTAAATCGTCATGTAACTATGAGTCAATTTTAACACCTCTTGTCATATTCATTGAAAACGTCAAAAAAAGTGGAGACGGATGCCGCATTGAAACTGGGTTAAGTGAAATTATTCGAGTGGCATTATTAGGACTTGAAAAAAATTTACTTGAGAATAGCACTGAGCATGAGAGTATGCCCCCCGATTTAGCTCTATTACGTCAGACTTTAATTACTAAAACGACTGAGGCAGTGGGATTACAATCAAGTTCTGATTCAATAAATGTCCTATCAGATATTGTGAATAAGATTAATGAGTGTATTCAAATGCATTCAAGAGAGGAACCGCTTGATTTGGAAATTACCTCTGAACATGTCACAGTCGAGAATGTGCTTTCAGAAATTGTCCATCAATTGGACAACAGTATTGTTGTGATTGAAGAAGCTCAAGCTACAGTATCTTTAATAGAACCTTTAACTGATCCTTTGCGGCAATTATCAAGTAAACTAAGCGCACTAAAATCTTCTACGGGGGAAGTTGTTGACCAAAGCAGCGTTGTAGTTTTACAAAATCTTCTACTTCCTCTAAGAACTCTTGAGGAAGGACTAGAAAAATCGTCCGCAGAAGAGAAAATTGAATGTTTGGGAGCAATCAAAGAGTCAGTTACCGAAATGCAGAAAGCCGTAGCTACAGTTCAGCAACAGACAGCATTAAGGCTAGATGACGACGGACTACCTGAAATCTCGCAGCCCTTGTTACTTGAAACATTAATGGAGCCAATTGAATATCTTATGACGTCGCTGAGGAAAATAGAACGATTTTTAATTCATGAGGAAGAACATCATCATCCTGAAGTTACTATTTTAAATACGGTAAATGAAATCCAGCAACATTTTGAAGCACATGACCAAGGAACCCCCCTGCAGTGTGACGAAATAAGAGACAGAAACATAGTTCCCGGGAATAACGAAACAGTTGAAGTGTTAGATCAAGTATCGCATCCCAGTGTGCTCGATACTCAACATGAATTACAATCTGCAGTTAGTGTGGAAATTGAGCAAAATGACCAGTTTCTCAAGCCGCTCCCAATTGATATAGAGCTTGAAAATATTGAGAGATCAGCTACAAAGCAGCTTGAAAATAATTTAGCTGCAGATAGGCATAGCCAAGAACAAAGTTTTGGCACTCAGGTAGTGCGAGCTACTCCAGCTTTAATAGAAGAAGACCAAGAGCAATCACTAATAGAAAGTTTCTTAAAGTCAACTGTTGATGACGTCAGTACTCTAGAAGATATTAGCATTGCTGATGAGAAATCCAGTAAGTGTTCAATAAGTGCTGAATTAGAAGGCATCGACCAGTACATCGGAACTGAAAACATAACTCTTATCCGCAAACCAAAAATTATTCAAGAAGCTGTGAGAAATGACGAGTTAGATGAAAACATTAAAATTGGGATTGAATTAGAAGATAGTAGCGAGCGACTAAGCACGTTAAGCTACCTAAACACGCAGCTTGATGAGGCAACTCAGGCTTTAGAAACATTGGAAAGTTATGGGGATAGGAACGTTAAGCCAATTGTAGCGCAGGTCTCAGGCTTAATTGAATGTCTTGCAAAAATTGACAGCCTCACTTTGGAATCTGCGGACGGCCTAGAACAAGTTTACGAACGTTTAGTACGGCCAGTTTTTGATCTTCGTAAAAACATTAGCCTTCTTCAGCAGACGACTCAACCGGATGAGTCCATTGAAAATTTATCAGTTGTGCCCCTAATAAAGGCAGTTGCAGAAAATGTTCGTGATTTACAGAGTGCTGTAAAAGAAATATCATACACAGTTTTAGAATCCGTCGCAGAATTATCAGACGCTGTGCCTAGTTTAGCAGAGGGAGAAAATGTAACAAGTGAGAAGATCGCGCTTCTATCTTCCCAACAATTAATTGAAGAACCCTTGCCAATTGAAATGCCGGTTTCCGAAGATGTATCTTTATTGAAAACTGTTGCTGAACCCATGCAAGAGTTAGAAAAAATTCTAGTTCAGATTCGAGAGCATTTGACTCTAGAAGCTGGCACGGAATCATTATCAGATAAGCTAGAGATTTCAATGCTTGAAACTTTAGCCCAACCAGTCAAAGAGCTTCACTCGGCCGTTGAGGTCATGGAGCACGCAGCATCACAGATGGTTTCGGATAGAAATAATTCTGAAGGAGCAGCACTTACAGCATTGGCAACTCCGATTCATGAACTACATAGGGGTCTAGCCCAAATTCAACAACAAATGGTTCTCATGGATCCTGTTGACCTAGAACAGTCTCAAGCTCTGACAATTTTGGAAGCATTGGCTCGGCCAATTGAAGTTCTTTATCGCGAATTTGTAGCTGTTCATGAAGATGTTCTTTGCGAGCCGGATGCCATCACCTTGTCTGAGAAAACTGAGGTTTCGCTCTTAAAAACTTTCGCAACGCCAGTGGATGAAGTCAGAAAGTTGTTGGCCGTCATTGAACAGTATGAGATATTAGAGCCGGATCCTGAGAGCTTGGCTGCAATGGACAACCTTCCTACTCTTTCTTCCTTGGCTGTGCCAATTCAGAATTTGCAGCAAAGTGTCGAGAATATTGAGCAATTTATTTTAGAAAATACAAATTTAACTGAGGATCAATACTTGCCTATTCTGGAAGCTGTTGCAAAGCCGGTGAACAAAATAGATCGTTTTATAGCTGTTGCTCAGAACGAGCTCTATTTAAAAGACGACTCTGAGCTATTGGTGAGAGCAGAAAACCTAGACCTATTAAAAAAACTAGCGGCCCCATTACACGAGTTAGCGCAGAGCTTGACAGTTTTGGAAAACCAGATTATTGAGCCTGCAGCGAAGTCTTTAGGAGATGATAGCTATGGAGCTGAGCTGACATTAGTTTCGCCGCGTGTTACAACCCCTTATGGTGGACCTATAATAGAAGAGCAAATAATATTAGATGGGGATTTTTCTGAAATATCTACGGATTCATGGCAACAAAGTCATGCCATTGAAAAGAGCGCTACATTGCCATTAGTGGCAATAAAATCCGAGCATGAGGTCTATGTGAAATCGGAGGGGGCCGAGATATTGATTTTGCCTGACATGGACGTTAACGTCGCAACTGAGTGTAGGCAAGAGGTATTGAGTATTATGGCCATTGAAGAGCATTTGACATTGGATGGTGAACCAATATCTTTAGCATCTGAATTAGATGAACATACGCAAGCTCAAGAAGGAAGTGGAGCACTTCCCCTATTTGCTGCAAGTATAAAGCAAGATTCCTCTGAAGTCGAAGAGATAGTGACGATGTCGCTGCAGAATGAAACAGAAAGAGCTATTGTTAATGAAAGACGGGAAAGTGTGAAATCGACTGCTCTTGTAGAACAGCAGGAAGTTATGGAATCAGGTATCGCGACTGAAAGTTATGTCTCAAGCTTATCGGATCGTGGAGACTGGGATGATGAAGATGAGCGTCGAAAACTTGAATCTTTACCGGACGCTGAAATGGACTTGTCCTGGTGTACGGATGACTATCTTATGCCGCAAAATGCTAACTTGGATATGCAAGAAGCCTTGCGCACTGCTGTTATTCAAGATACATCTACAATGTCTGGAGTAGCAACGTTGTCCAAGTCTAGTGCCTCCCTTACGCAGGTTGAAGAAACAGTGCAGACTGCCCTGGGTATAGCAGAAAATCAGAAACATGATGAATTGTCAGCATTTGAAACACTATCAGAGACTGATAGCCTTTCGAAAATTGAAGAAATAGCCGACATTAATGAAGAATCAATGCATTTAATCGACAATGAAATAGATCTGATCGTCACGCATGTAGATTTGCAAGAATGTAATGGAAATTTGGAAGCTCACAAGAAAGAGAATGAAAAGGTATGTATGGTACAATATATTGATATAAATAATTAGATTATAGTGACCCCTGTGCTAAAAGGAATATTTTGTACATTTACATTTTTTATTTTTGTTAGAAAGAAGTTAAGGCTGAATATGAAGCGGAAGGAAAACAACGCGAGGAGGAGGATGAAACTAAAGTTGACAAGAAAAAGAAGATAGAGGTAGCAATGGTCAAGGACGAAGCAGTTATGAAAGGAAAGGAAGAGGCATGTATTATTTTTACTTTTACCTTTTCCTCGCTTGTTACCCTCAGGAGACATATACAATATAAATTGAAGTGAATTATGCAAAACAACTGTCACTGTACCATAACGTTACATTTGGCAAAGGTCATAAATAAGTATTTAAGCCCAATTAGAACTTGAAGTCTTCAGCAAAAAATAACATTTCACAGCGCATGATTGTATTTATTACTGTATTTAATAAAGCTATTTGTTCTTTACTACAGAAAGAAATAAAAGTGGAGGAAGAAGCTTACGCTAGCGAAAATACTGCGGAGAAAAAGAAGGAGGTGAATGAAGTGAAGGTTCAAATTGACACCGAAAAGGAAAACAAAGAGAACGACTCTAAAGCTGAATTGAAAGCTGACAAGAAAAACAAGGAAAAAGAGGAAACTGAGGACTCAATGAAAATAAAGGAAAAGAAGGGAGCTATGGCAAACTTAGAAGGCGAAAAGACAAAGAATGCAGAGGCTGAAAAGCAGAAGGAAGCAGAAGAAGCTAATGCAAATTTACAGGTTGAAGACGAGAAGACAGCTGAGGAGGACGCAAAGACAAAGCTTGAGGCCGAGAAGAAAAAGAAATTGGAGGAAAAAGTCGAGGACGAAAAGAAAAAGATGGAAGCAGAGGAAGCTAATGCAAAGTTAGAGGCTGAAAAGAAGAAAAAGGCAGAGGAAGAAACTCAAGCAAAGCTAGAGGCCGAAAATACAAAGAAAGCGGAGGAAGAAGCCGAGACCGAAAGGAAAAAGAAAGAAGCGGAAGAGGCTAAGGCAAAGTTAGACTCTGAAAAGAAGAAGAAAGCAGAGGATGAAGCCGAGGCCAAAAAGAAAACAGATGAGGAAGCTAAGGCAAAGCTAGAGGCCGAAATGAAGAAAGCGGAGGAGGAAGCTAAAGCAAAGGAAGAGGCCGAAAAACTAAAGAAAGCTGAGGAGGAAGCTAAGGCAAAGCTAGAGGCCGAGAAGAAAAAGAAGGAAGCGGAGGAAGCTAGAGCAAAGTTAGAAGCTGAAAAGAATAAGAAGGCAGAGGAGGAAGCTAAAGCAAAGCTACAGGCCGAGAAAACAAAGAAAGCGGAGGAAGAAGCCGAAGCTGAAAGGAAAAAGAAAGAAGCGGAAGAGGATAGGTTAGACTCTGAAAAGAAGAAGAAAGCGGAGGATGAAGCCGAGGCCGAAAAGAAAAAGAAAAATGATCAGGAAGCTAAGGCAAAGCTAGAGGCCGAAATGAAGAAAGTTGAGGAGGAAGCTAAAGCAAAGGAAGAGGCCGAAAAAATAAAGAAAGCTGAGGAGGAAGCTAAGGCAAAGCTAGAGGCCGAGAAGAAAATGAAAGCGGAGGAAGAAGCCGATAAGAAAAAGAAGGAAGCGGAGGAAGCTAGAGCAAAGTTAGAAGCTGAAAAGAAGAAGAAGGGAGAGGAGGAAGCTAAAGCAAAGCTAGAGGCCGAGAAAACAAAGAAGGCGGAGGAAGAAGCCGAAGCTGAAAGGAAAAAGAAGGAAGCAGAAGAAGCTAAGTCAAAGCTAGAGGCCGAGAAGAAAAAGAAAGCGGAGGATGAAGCCGATAAGGAAAAGAAGGAGACGGAAGAAGCTAAAGCAAAGTTAGAAGCTGAGAAGAAGAAGAAGGCAGAGGATGAAGCTAAAGTAAAGCTAGAGGCCGAGAAAACAAAGAAAGCGGAGGAAGAAGCCGAAGCTGAAAGGAAAAAGAAGGAAGCAGATGAAGCTAAGTCAAAGTTAGAGGCTGAAAAGAAGAAGAAAGCGGAGGAAGAAGCCGAGTCTGAAAGGAAAAGGAAGGTGGAAGAAGAATCTAAGGCAAACCTAGAGGCCGAAAAGAAGAAGAAAGCTCAGGAAGAAGCCGAAGCAGAAAAGAAAAAGAAGAAAGCGGAGGAAGCTAAGTCAAAGTTAGAGGCTGAAAAGAAGAAGGAAGAAGCGGAAACTAAAGCAAAGCTAGAGGCCGAGAAGATGAAGAAAGCAAACGAAAAAGCCGAAAAGAAGAAAGCGGAGGAGGAAGCTAAAGCCAAGGAAGAGGCAGAAAAGATAAAGAAAGCTGAAGAGGATGCTAAGGCCGAGAAGAAAAAGAAAGCGGAGGAAGAAGCCGATAAGAAAGAGAAGGAAGCGGAGGAAGCTAAGGCAAAGTTAGAAGCTGAAAAGAAAAAGAAGGCAGAGGAGGAAGCTAAAGCAAAGCTAGAGGCCGAGAAGAAGAAGAATGCGGAGGAAGAAGCCAAGGCCGACAAGGAAGCGGAGGAAGCTAAAACAAAGTTAGATGCTGAAAAAAAGAAGAAGGCAGAGGAGGAAGCTAAGGCAAAGCTTGAGGCCGAGAAGACAAAGATAGCAGTGGAAGATGCCGAGGCCGAAAGGAAAGAGCAGGAAGCTGAAGAAGCTAAGTCAAAGTTAGAGGCTGAAATGAAGAAGAAAGCAGAGAAAGAAGCCGAGTCTGAAAAGAAAAGGAAGGCAGAGGAGGAAGCTAAAGCAAAGATAGAGGCAGAGAAGAAAAAGAAAGCTCAAGAAGAAGCCGAAGCAGAAGCGAAAAAGAAAGCAGAGGAGGAAGCTAAGGCAAAGCTAGAGGCTGAAAAGATGAAGGCAGAGGAGGAAGCTAAAGCAAAGCTAGAGGCCGAGAAGAAAAAGAAAGCTCAAGAAGAAGCCGAAGCAGAAGCGAAAAAGAAAGCAGAAGAGGAAGCTATGGCAAAGCTAGAGGCTGAAAAGATGAAGGCAGAGGAGGAAGCTAAAGCAAAGCTAGAGGCCGAGAAGAAAAAGAAGGCTGAGGAAGAAGCCGAGGCCGACAAGAAAAAGAAGGAAGCGGAGGAAGCTAAAACAAAGTTAGATGCTGGAGAAAAGAAGAAGGCAGATGAAAAAGCTAAAGCAAAGCTTGAGGCTGAGAAGACAAAGAAAGCGAAGGAAGAAGCCGAGGCCGAAAGGAAAAAGAAGGAAGCAGAAGAAGCTAAGTTAAAGTTAGAGGCTGAAAAAGAGAAGAAAGCGGCGGAAGAAGCCGAGTCTAAAAGGAAAATGAAGGCAGAGGAGGAAGCTAAAGCAAAGGTAGAGGCAGAGAAGAAAAAGAAAGCTCAAGAAGAAGCCGATGCAGAAGCGAAAAAGATAGCAGGGGAGGAAGCTAAAGCAAAGCTAGAGGCCGAGAAGAAAAAGAAGGCAGAGGAAGAAGCTAAAGCAAAGCTTGAGGCTGAGAAGACAAAGAAAGCGAAGGAAGAAGCCGAGGCCGAAAGGAAAAAGAAGGAAGCAGAAGAAGCTAAGTTAAAGTTAGAGGCTGAAAAAGAGAAGAAAGCGGAGGAAGAAGCCGAGTCTGAAAAGAAAATGAAGGCAGAGGAGGAAGCTAAAGCTAAGGTAGAGGCAGAGAAGAAAAAGAAAGCTCAAGAAGGAGCCGAAGCAGAAGCGAAAAAGATAGCAGAAGAGGAAGCTAAAGCAAAGCTAGAGGCCGAGAAGAAAAAGAAGGCTGAGGAAGAAGCCGAGGCCGACAAGAAAAAGAAGGAAGCGGAGGAAGCTAAAACAAAGTTAAATGCTGAAAAAAAGAAGAAGGCAGATGAGGAAGCTAAAGCAAAGCTTGAGGCCGAGAATACAAAGAAAGCGGAGGAAGAAGCCGAGGCCGAAAGGAAAAAGAAGGAAGCAGAAGAAGCTAAGTCAAAGTTAGAGGCTGAAAAGAAGAAGAAAGCAGAGAAAGAAGCCGAGTCTGAAAAGAAAAGGAAGGCAGAGGAGGAAGCTAAGGCAAAGTTAGAGGCCGAGACGAAGAAGAAAGCGGCGGAAGAAGCTAAGGCAAAGCTAGAGGTCGAAAAGAAAAAGAAAGCAGAGGAAGAAGGCGAGGCAAAGAAGATGGAAGCGGAGGAAGCTAAGTCAAAGTTAGAGGCTGAAAAGAAGAAGGAAGAAGACGAAGCTAAAGCAATTCTAGAGGCCAAGATGAAGAATAAGGCAGAGGAGGAAGCTAAGGCAAAGCTAGAGGCCGAAAAGAAGAAGAAAGCTGATGAAAAAGCCGAGGCTGAAAATAAAGAAATGGAAGCCGAGGAAGCTAAGTCAAAGTTAGGGGCTGAAAATAAGAAGGAAGAAGAGGAAGCTAAAGCAATGCCAGAGGCCAAGAAGAAGAAGAAGGCAGAGGAGGAAGCTAAGGCAAAGCTAGAGGCCGAAAAGAAGAAGAAAGCTGAAGAAAAAGCCGAGGGTGAAAAGAAAGAGAATGAAGCCGAGGAAGCTAAGGCAAAGTTAGACTTTGAAAAGAAGAAGAAAGCGGAGGAAGGAGCCGAGTCTGAAAAGAAAATTAAGGCAGAGGAGGAAGCTAAGGCAAAGTTAGATGCTAAAGAGAAGAAGAAAGTGGAAGCAGAAATGAAAAAGAAGGCAGAGGAAGAAGCCGAGGATAAAAAGAAAAAGGAGGCAGCTACGGCAGAGCATGAGGCCGAAAAGAAAGAGGAAGAGGCTAAGCCAAAGTTAGAGGCTAAAGAGAAGAAGAAAGCGGAGGCAGAAAAGGAAAAGAAGGCTGAGGAAGAAGCCGAGGCCGATAAGAAAAAGAGGAAAGAGGAGGAAGCTAAAGCAAAGTTAGATGCTGAAAAAATGAAGAAAGCTGAGGAAGAAGCCGATGCAGAAAGGAAAAAGAACGCAGAAGAGAAAGCTAAGACAATGCTAGAGGCCGAGGAGAAAAAGAAGGAAGCGGAGGAAGCTAAGGCAAAATTAGAGGCTGAAGAGAAAAAGAAAGCGGAGGAAGCTAAAACAAAATTAGACGTTGATGAAAAAAATATGAAAGCTGAGGAAGAAGCCAAGGCAGAAAAGAAAAAAAAGGCAGGGGAGGAAGCGATAGCAAAGCAAGAGGCCGAGAAGAAAAAGAAAGCTGCGGAAGAAGCCGAAGCCCAAAGGAAAAAGATGGCAGAGGAGGAAGCTAAAGCAAAGCTAGAGGCAGAAGAGAAAAAGAAGGAAGCGGAGCAAGCTAAAACAAAATTAGAGGTTGATGAAACGAATAAGAAAGCTGAGGAAGAAGCCAAGGCAGAAAAGGTAAAGAAGGCAGAGGAGGAAGATAAGGCAAAGCTGGAGGCCGAAAAGAAAATGAAGGCCGAAGGAATAGCCGAGGCTGGAAAGATAAAGAAGGATGCGGAAGATGAAGCTAAAGCTAATAAGAAGAAGAAAGAGGAACAAACTGAGAATAAAAAGAAGGAAGAAGATAAATCTAAGAAACAAGTCAAGGAAAAGTTAGGATCCGAGAAGAAAAAGAAGAAGGGGCAGTCAGAATCTAAACCTGAGTTGGAGGTCGAAAAGGATATGACGGAAAAAGGAGAATGTACACCCAACTTAGAAATTAAAAAAGTAATGAAGGAGAATAAAGCTGATGCTAATTCAGAAACTAAAATAATAAGTAAGAATGAGATAGAAGCACAGTTAGTGGCCGAAAAGGAACAGATTGGGGAGAATAGTACGGGCGGGTCACATTCAAAAAGGGAGGATAAGGAGGAGAAGATGCAATCTAAAATTTTTTCGGAGTATCGAGCAGAGCCGTCGACACTGGACTATTCACAATTGCCGGTGAGTACTCATTAGAAATTTATGGAATGTGCGCATTTCATCATGGGTGTCGCAGCATTGGTCAATCTGGTATCTAGACTAACAATTCTGTGGAAATGTGTTTTATTAGACATTTTTAGATTAACTCATGTTCCTATTGTTGCTAAAAAGTATTCGCCTTTACTATTCGGTCACATGAGATTTATTAAGTAACCTGAGAATTCCCTGACTGAAGCGTCCATATTATGTACTTATTTCAAACACGATAATTTTACTGTTTCAGGGTACCAAGGATAGGCCCAAGAAACCTGCTTATACCTCTCGGCTTGTAGACTGCACTATACCTAAAAATAGTAAGATTCATCTGACATGCAGTGTAATTGGAAACCCAGAGCCTAGTGTCAAGTGGTACAGGGAGGGCGTAGTTGTGAAATTATCGGATTCAAAACGAATCTTCACCTCATTCAATGATGGTGTCGCAACACTGAACATTAGCGACGCTGAAGTATCAGACTCGGGCGAATATTCCTGCGTAGCACGTAATAGAAATGGCGAAATTACCACTTCTTGTACTGTCAAGGTGTTCAGTAGTTATGAGCCGGAACCAAGCTTACCTGAATTCACAAAACCTATTGGGGACTCCTACAAGTTATCCGATGATACCCTTGTGCTAGAATGTCGCGTTCAAGCGCAACCAGCTCCGAAAGTCACATGGATGAAGAACGGTTTACCCATAGAAGCCAGAAGCCGATACCAGCAATATGAAAGCGTTGATGGAATGTGTCAATTGACCATTTTCGGGCCAGATAGATCTGATAGTGGAGAGTATACATGTAGAGCCCAAAATGCTTTAAATGTTGAAGAAACGTCCGCAACGGTACAATTCAGAGGAAGAGAGTTCTATAGCGAACAAAAAGACCGCCGTTCAGTACCCAGAGTTACAAAGGACTTTAGAAGACCGTACTTCGCGTCTGAACTCACCGACCATCTAGTCAGTAGTGGAGGTACTGTTGCTCTTCAAGTTGAAGTCAAAGGTGTGCCACACCCAGAAGTGCAATGGCTTCGTGGTCCAGAAGTTCTGCCGAGAGCTTCTTCTCATATTCGCACATTTGAAGATTCTGGCCTGTACACCCTCCTTGTGTCAAACGCTTCGGAGAAAGAAGCCGGGCTATACACATGCCGAGCGTCAAATAACTTTGGTTTTGTAGACTCGACTGCAGCGGTTGAGGTGATTCCAGCAGGAGCTGTTCGGGGGGGAAAAGCAGCGCATTTGATTACGCGACCCGAAGACTCGTTGACTGTGGCTGAGGAAGACGATTTGATCCTGACCTGCCGGGTGGGTGGTGACCCGCGTCCTCGTGTTAACTGGCTGAAAGGCGTGCGAGACATCACTGTGAGCCAGCGGTCCATGATCGACCACAGCGACGATTACTATCGCTTTACTCTGAAGCGGTGTACACCCTCCGACGCTGGGACTTATTGGATTATTGCGAAAAATGCTTATGGCACGGACCGAGCCTTCATTACAGTCAATGTAAGTATATATTTGTTTACTAACCAATACTAATAATCTCACATTTCTAAGCTTGACTCTTCAGTTACAACGAGAAATTGGGCGCTTTCTCTGGTGTTGCTAACCTCGTAGATGTTGCAATTTCATCGATTGGTAGACATAATATCCCGACAAACTCTCCTCCAGTCCTCTCGGTCCAGCGCTCTCCTCATCAGTGCTTGATACGTTCGCGCTCCTGCGTCCTCCTGTTGTTGTTGATCCATGAATTCCTTCTTCGACCGCCCTCTTCTATTGGTTCCTTCCACTGTCCGCTCAATGATCGTGTGTACCAGATCTTAACAAATGCCCTACCTATTTCGCTCTTCTACTTTTTATATGAGGTAGCAGCTGTCTCTCTTCTTCAATAGCCTATATCTAGCACTATTTCAATACGTGGTCTCTCCAACTGTCCTAAGCATCCTCCTGTAGCACCACATTTCAAACGTCTCTAGGCTCTTCAGTTCCAGATACTACTAGGTTTATCCAACTTTGTTCGAACTGACTCAGATGAAGCACAACTTCAATGTTGAATGAAAACTAAATCGATCAATGTGTGGTTTTTGCAGGTAAGGCATCGGGCGAGGTCCCTTACCCCAGGCAGCTTTGCGAGCAAATGGGGATCCAGCTCTGCCATGACCTCAGAACTACTATCAGATATTCATGATCGCGAGCGTTATACTAGAAAAGGTATGTCACTTTGAAATCTTTATACTTACCTTTATTATTACCTAGTATATGTACCTAGCATAAGCTCTAGTTCTATATAGGAAATATGGGATATTCGCTTAGTAATAGAACAAATAGTCGTTATTTATTTCTCCAGTCCATGATCCATGATCATTTTAGCATTCTTCTAAGCACCAAATTTCGAAGTCTTCCAATTTCTACCTGTCCCTTTCGCATCAACCATAAATATCCCTGTTTTTGCCTGGGGCTATTTCGATAGGTAGTTGCAAAATTGCATAATCATAAATATGCAGGAATTTCCATTTCATAGCTACATTATTATCTAACTCCGATATTTTGTATTATTGTGCAAGAAATTTTAAATGTGGGTTTAATAGAATGCAGCCTACAATAGCTATAGTCTATATCAGCCATCCCCAAACTATGGCCCGCGGGCCATGAAGTGAGTAAGTAAAAATAAATTTATTTCCTCTGAAAACCGTTTTACTATGATTTTAAGAGGTACAATATCAGTAGGAGGGGACCCTTTAGGACGAGCCTGTGATGGGCCCAAGTGGCCCGCAGCTCTTTTTGATGTCGCCCTCGGCCTACCTGACAAAAAATTAAAAGTAGCCTGCTGAGAGGAGAAGCCTAATATTTGGGCAGTTGTTGAAGAAAATATTAAACAGTTTCACGGCTCTCATTAAATTAATATATACCTTGTCAGTTTTCATGCTTTTTCATTTTTTACATCTGCGGGCCGCGGTAAAGTGCCCTGCCTTCGGAGTGGCCCTCGAGGAAAAAGGTTTGGGGACCGCTGGTCTATATGTTTAAGGGGGGGGCCTACAATAAGGAAACAAACTGCTAAAAATTATTATTAAAAATACAAAAAATTATTATTATCTTCCCTTCTTTTGAGACTCAATCTGACTTGTAATTAAAAGCAGCCAACCCGCAAAACCGTTTTTGTAAAGTTCATTTCTAATTTTTTGCTTATGGAACCAACCCCAAAACTAAAAATGTGTACCCTTTGTATAGTTCATTTATGAAATGCACATATACTGAATGTGCCCACATTTTTTTTAATGAGTAACATGACACTAGTTATGTCGTGACTCGTATCTGTACTTGGTGAAGTTATGCTTTCGCCTGTTTAATGTCAATGGTAAGCTTGGCTCAGCTTGTCCACTATCGCTTGTAGTATACGTATACGTATACCAGTAATTTGCCAATGTCCGAAATCCATAGGGTCGTTGGCATTGGACATGGAACCTATAGGCCACTAAGACGGCCTGGTTCCATAAAAAGTCCTTCAAAAAATTACAATTATAGTACAATGACACTAGTTAAGAGGAAGTCACCGTCACTTTGACAAATTTTTTGCAGAGGCAGAAAATAAGTACAGTAGATTAAAAATAGCGCCCCTGAGCCCGCCACTGTATGCGTCCTTGACGCCCACGTGCACCACTGAGTCAGCAGTCAGTTGCGGTCCGAGAGGCAGTGATGACAGTCACTGTTCTATCTGAGGGTGGTGGTGACGGCCCCTCCCCCACCCCGGGGGCCTCCCCTGTGCCCCCCGTGCTCCAGTCCCCGTCCCCCGAGCTCCGCGTGCCTGACGATGTCGAGGCGGACTCTATTCAGAAGCTGAGACTGACGTGGCTCGCTAGGCCTGAATCTCCTATTGCCGATTTTTTGTCTTACCTTACCGAGTACCAAGGTATGATGCTATTATCGGACCTGCAACCCTAATTTGGATTAGCGTATCACCGTTTTTTTTTTAATACCGGATTAGTAAGGTGTCACGTGACGGTGTTAAATAATAATAATAATAATAATGCGTGTATTTATCAAACAACATAACAAATTATACTGAACCGGTGCCACAAAGCCAAAAAGGCGCGTTGGGATCACCAAAATATGCACGGGAAATTCAAATTAATAAATGATTGGAATACAGAATGGTTACATTGTTTTATAATTAAAGGAAATACTAATAAACATTAAAATGTACTGGTAAAATTTTAAAATATAAAACGAATTTTTATTTTTTTATTTTAATGTTATATATTTGTGTGTCTACATCTTCGGGAGAAAAATGGAAAACTCACCAAAAATATAGCCGAAAATTAATTTTTCTATTTGAAACTCGTGCTTTTTACACTCATTTGCTTAAAACAATTGAATAAATCCCCGGTGTTACGTTAATCCCAAAATCGCCATAATAGGGCTGCAGAGGACAATTTGGTTGAGTATGGTTGTGTTTGTTTTGAATAGTTGGAAAGCGTCCTGTAGACTTTATCATGTAGACTCAGTAATTGTATGATAATGGGCCGGAACAGTTCAGTTGTCAGTGAACTTGACTATGAAACGGAAAGTCGTGGATCAAGACTTCATAAAAAGAAAAATTGATGGGTTAATAATTAACTCAGCATATATTTCCACCATTTCATTTTGCTCACTTCTGTGCCTAATGCTGACTTAAAATTAATTATTTTGCAGTAATGAGTAACTAGGCTACTTTCTGACAAATTTAAATCTACCTAGGGCTGCGTCGCGTCGAAAGCATATTCTTAAACGACTGGCATAAGTAATTACTGTATATTGCCTATCCTATCTTCTTCACAATTTTGTTGCCAGTAATCAGTGATAAGCATTGGCGTACTTACCGCACCCCTGAAGTTGAAAGAAACCATTAGGGTTGGGCAGTGCTTATAGAAGGGGAGCATGGTAGAATTCAACATCGCCTTTGCTCACGACAAGAAGGCGATCTGATCTGGTCCCTCATTCCCCCCGATGTAATCTTCTACCGACTTTTTTTCCTCCCCCGAACTATCCTGGGACCACTTCTCAGCATTACTTCAGGACTAGATGAGACTTACGGCCTGTCATATTGCAATAACATTACTATAACCGCAGATCTCAGAAAAAGTCTGATATATGCGGGATTTGAACTCGCTCATCTTGCTGATTAAGTCGTCCGACCTGTTAACCACTACTCTACGATGACGTCACTTCATTCTCCTATGTACCGAGATAAAAATCTAAAGTCCGCAGTGGTCAGCACCCACGAGCTTCGGTTGGCGCTTTCCTCTCGACCCAAAAATAAACACGTTGGCACATTGCTGGTATGTGTCAAAACAAAACATGTCGAATTCCAACTGTCGTCCCCACCGACGCAACGCTTCAATGGCAACAGCCTAAAGATGAGGTTCATTTCCAAATTTTCCGACTTGGACAGTTGCTAACTTCCTTTTTGAGGGCCGTCTAGTTTAAATGCGTCTGTCTGGATACTTATAGGTAGTCATTTTATAAGTGCAGTATTCAAAGAGACTCAGATTTTATTTATGTACGGTGGTGATCTCCAACCTTTTCCCACCGCGGAGCACAAAACTTGGAGCAAATTCTTCGCGGAGCCCTTGATGTTAATTGATGTAAATATCAACCCTCTCGCTATATTCTACTAAAAATATCAATACTTCCTAAATTCTTCGCGGAGCCCTTGATGTTAATTGATGTAAATATCAACCCTCTCGCTATATTCTACTAAAAATAACAATACTCCCTAAATTCTTCGCGGAGCCCTTGATGTTAATTGATGTAAATATCAACCCTCTCGCTATATTCTACTAAAAATAACAATACTTCCTTAATTCTTCGCGGAGCCCTTGATGTTAATTGATGTAAATATCAATCCTCTCGCTGTATTCTACTAAAAATAACAATACTTCCTATGAAATACTTCATTTATTGATGAAGCATTAATTTTCAAAATGCCTATGTGGAGGTCCTGACCGGGCGCCAGTGATGCACAGGTTGGGGACTACTGATGTAGGGGAACGAACTCCCAACCTTCTTTAACTCCTTCTTCTGGCTCTACAGACCCTGATGGACTTTGGCCTGCTGGCAACAACACTCCTCCAAACATCTCGGTTTTGTACGACGCTCCAGCATCTGCGGACTTCCAACTCGCGGAGGTCGGTTTCTAATTCGTCCTCCCAGGGGTTTCGTGGTGGCTCCTTCTCGCTCCTCATTGCATGTGTCTTACTGTCTTGCATCGCTGTTGCGGCCCGCCCTTGTGAGACTCTCTTGCGATACGTGATGTTACTGTTTACTTCAAAATAAGACCGGTGTTCCAGTAGTCCACTATAGACAACCTATGGTTAATGTTTAATAGTGTTAGGAGCTGTAGGTTGCAGATTTTATCTACTTCAAATACAATAGAGGGCGTGGGTCTACAATGGTGGTCTTTCCATTATCAACAGGCGTGTTAATATTGTACACACCAAGCATCGCAATTGATGGGATTTCAGATAGGGCCAATTACTAGACTATGTTTATAAACTTTGATACATTTATATTGGCATGAAAAAGTTTTGGTGCATGCAATTGGGTTTTGGTAAACTTGTAAAATGCGAAAGTGCTGTGTAATTTTTAAAAATTATAATTAAAAGATAATAAATAAATAAATGAGGACTTCTTGTTCTATTACTAAGCCAACCTAGCGGAGTTAGGGCTATAAAGCCTTACACTCTTACACTCAACTAGGAAGGCCCGGGACCGCCTGCTTTACATGCCCTCCGAAGCATGGTCAGAAAAGTGTAGGACTCGAACCAATAACCTTTCGGGTGAAAGTCAGAGTCCGTACCACTACTCTACATGTCTTGACAAATCGCATTGATTCACTGTAAAAATCATTTATTCATGTCAGTGGCGTATATGTCAAATAGTTTCAGGAGGGGGGCAAGACCAAATTGTTTTTAGCTTTCAACTTCTTGCCGTGGGTGGGCCGAGACGAGGTTAAATTCTACCAAACCAAACTGTTTACTGTTTACCCGAGCATCTATTAGATCTGACAAATTATGCATTACAACGACTCACATTAGTTAATTTCGTCTCGACATTTTCCCATTTCTTCTCCTCATATACCTGTATGTTTCGCCCCTGATTTATGTGATAAAGCCGATACCAGATAACAGAAGTACCTTGTTATGTAGCTAAACTTATGTACTATATCAACACTTTTACCCTCTGTTTATGTACGGTGATTTGTTTTCTGAAGTTGGTAAGATAATGACCATGAAGCTGAAAAAGTGAAAAAGATCAATGAAAATGATAAACTGTGCCTAATTGCTGCATTTCTGCTGAATCTGCAGCTGCCAAAAACTTGGCGACCTCGCAGTCTTGTTAACAACTGAATAGAACCGCTGTAGCGGTCTGAAGCAACAGCAGCAATCTGTAAAATAAATATTTAGGAGAAATCCGCGAAAAATACGAATTGCATAAGTTTGTAGCCGCTGACAAACCGCTGGATGATCGCCAAGTTAGACAACTTAACGATTGCGAACACTTTGTGAGCGTTGTGATGGGAATTCTCAAGTCTGCCACTTATTAATGTTAATTTTGAAGGGCCAATTGTTTTCATAAAATTATGAGGGGCGCGTGCACAGTTTAAAAATATTAGTTATAGGTGTTTTTCTTTGTTAATTTATGCGCCCGAGATTACCGTTATTCATTGATGTTTGCTTATTTAAATTGGCAAGATTTTGGTTGCTATTTTGGTGATTACAAAAACTGAGTAGGTAGCGAAGAGGGGGGAGGGACTTAAAACCTGCACTTTTCCCACGAACCCTTCTCAAACAAATCCTATTCTCTTAGCTAAGGGTAATATCAGGATAAGTGTTGAAGTAATAATAAGAAATAAATATATATATATATTTCTGTTAAATTATACAATCAAGTAAGCGACAAGAAAGTATGAAGTAAAATTGTCGGTAGGTAGTTCTGCCACGCGCCTCAAAATGGCACATCAAAATTAAAAAAATAAACCATGTTATGGCCTGTTGCAGAAACCCCGGGCCCCATCTCTGGCGAGCCCATCGTGGCCGACTGCGGCAAGAACTGGATGACTTTGTCGTGGCAGAAGCCCAGTGTGCGGGGTGCGGGTCCTGTAGTGGCCTACAGGGTGGACGCCTGGGAGCTGGGCCAGGACGGCGGCGCCCGTTGGGTCGAGCTCGGCATCTCTCCTGTCAACACCTTCGACGCCTTCAACCTCAAAGAAGGTACGATACACCTTTCCCTCTACTTAAACGGTACCTTATCCTTTGCATGCACAGTCACAGATCGGAAGTCCTCAGGTTCTCTGTCAATTTCTTTTCTATGGACAAACTGGGCTGTCCTGGCTTTGCTGCCCCCGCCACACATTCCCTTACGCCGCGCTGAAGTAGGTTGCCATCTTCTCTCTCTTTCGCACTTTCTCGCAAAAGAGGAATATATTCGGTAGTTAACTCTATTCTTTAACGGCGTTTTGCCCCACATGGTTTGGGAGATTGGCGAGGGAAGGGCAAGCCAAGGGTTTTCTAGACCTTTCTCAATATCGTCTCTAAGTAGAGACATCTTTGGCCGTTCCTGTAGCCTTGCTTCTCTATCTCTCTCCCCGACCTTTCCCTCTCTCTGTTTCTTTCTGTATCTCTCAATCTACAAAGCTTCAGAGTCTTGAAATCTATGCAACGTCTGCTTTCTTATCTCTGGAGGTTTCTAGTTAGGCTGGAGGGTAAATGAAAACCGGGGGTAAATGAAAACCGGGGGTAAATGAAAACCGGGGGTAAATGAAGTTATTCCATTCTTTGGGATAGGGAGAATCATTTAAGCAGGCAAATTGTTCTTAGGATCTTAGATGTCAGGCAAATGTTTGGCGTCTCCGTATGAACTCTCAACTCTGGTTGTACAATGTTGAACCATCAGTGTGTTGGTACGTAAGTAGGTACTGTAACTTAAAGCATTTCGTAGCCGGCCGCCATACCAAGCAGGTTCAAAGCTGCAGATAACTTGGTCGTGTGCACAGTGCCGGTAGGGAAGCATGGTAGGACTTGTCCTGGTCACCTCCGAACTAATCGTGTGACTTCACTGTGTTTCCCAAGTGGTTCGGAATCCACTATAATCAGGAGGTCCACTGTCCTATGAGCATAGGACAGTCAAGTCGGAGTTGCTCTACGGTCCCAAATATGAGGCCTAAGTCGTTATTAACCCGACGAACGCTACTACTACTACTACTACTACTACTACTACTACTACTACTAAAGCATTTCGTGCAATTAATTTTGGAACTTCATTTGTGTTTCAGGGCATGAATATAAATTCCGAATTACACCCCGGAATAGGTACGGTTGGGGTGAACCCATGGTGACTTCCAGGCCTATTCTTGTGGGCTTCAAGCCCACCTATCTGCCAGAGTTTTCGAAAATTCTGCCTGGACAACTGAAAGCTCTTCTGGGCGCCACCATTCGTCTTGAATGTCAGGTAAGTGCCCTCAATGCACAATGCTTAGTTTAATTTTCCTTTTTAAGCTTCTTCCGAGTCACACTGCTCTCTATTTTTCCTAGGTGGATTGCGACACAACCCCAATCGTAACGTGGCACCGCGACGGCACCCTCCTTGATCCTTCCAACGCCAGGTTCTCGACGAGGTTCGACGGGAGGACCTGCCAACTCATCATAGAAGACCTTCAGGAGGAGGACTCTGGGAGATACATGTGTGAGGCGGTCAACCAAGCCGGACGAGTGTCCACTTTCGCCCGTCTACTCGTGGTGTCCGACCCGAAGATATGGGCTGCAGACAACAACCTTCGAAGGTTAGTAACCAATCCTTTTCCCTGAACTATAGTCTGACTATTGTACCGTATGCTTGTGGTTGCTAATTTAGGCATGTGAAAGCCATTTGTACAATAGACGATACTAAAACTCATGAAGCCTTGCTCACTATACCGCGCCTTTGCCATGTAGTAAAAAAAAAAATCGACCGCGTCACCCAGCCCATTTTTTGCATTTTGCACGGTTGCTTTACACGGGCTATATTCAACGAGTTGAATGGTTCTTATTGTTGGCCCGTTGTGCCTATGGCTAGTCAATGGTATAGTGTCTTAGTCTTTATTGTTTCGGTCACCTGCTGTGACCTGTCGTGCTCTTGACGGATTTGTAGGTGCGGGCAGGCCGAAAGGAGGTGCAGTAGGTACAATGCCTGCTAATGAAGGTATTCAAATCGGCTGCTGAAAAGAGGGACCTCAACCGGTGCTGTTTATGCAAAGGTCTAGATTACTGACAGGTCTCAAATTGTCAGGGCCTCAGCATAGACCTGTATTAGGTTTAAATTGCTCAGAATATCATTTGAGGTTTTATTCTGACTCAGGTTATTTCCATAAATGAGCAAGATAGCAGCGTATCTGATTCTAAATTTTTCTTTTAGAGGGGTCATTGAGGAGGAGGGTACCATTTTGGAGAGTCCTCCCCAGTTCACGATGAGACTTCGCGACAGACGGGTCCAGCAGACGTACCCCGTCAGACTGACTTGCCAGGCAGTGGGACACCCCTACCCGGAGATCACGTGGTCTAAGGATGGCGTCGCAATCAAACAGGATGGTAAGCTAACCTATGTATAATACTCGCACGTGTCCTGGTTGCCTGGTTGACTTTGAAACTGGAGGCTTGTTACAACCCGTGTTTGCATTTTATTGTAGAAAGGCGCATTTTCTGGAACGACGACCACTTCTTCACGCTAGAGATCACCAAAGCGTTGTTGGAGGACTCTGGTGTCTATTCCGTTCAGGCGCGGAACCAGCATGGCGCAGTAGCCTGTCGCTGCCACCTAGTGGTTGACAAAGGAATTAGAGCCTACGTAGCACCCGAATTCATCGGGGAACTTGACTTGGTACGAACCCTCAAGGTCGGTGGTGAACTCAGGCTTCAGGCGCAAGTGGAGGCCTATCCGTCGGTCGGCGTCGTTTGGTAAGTAGATGGTTAATAGGCTCAAATGATATTGGTACTTACATCCCTGTGGTAAAGGGGAAAAAGTTAAAATGGGAATGCGACAGGTGGACTCGTACCCCAACTTGGCTAAGTCAGGCTTATGCCTGTTACATTTTGTCAATGGTAAGCTTGTCTAAGCTTGTACGACAAGTCCCTGTAGTATATTAAGTTGCCTCCCCTAGCTGGTTTTACCAGGTTAGTTAAAATCAGAAATGGTGATTTCTATTGTCATAAATTTAACTTTTTTTTTTTTTTTTAAATCACAGTTTTTGAACTCTTTACTTGAGACTAGGCTACGACTCCAATTGTTTTTTGTACAAATCAAATACATTAATTGTGGCCAATCTGTGTTAGAAAGAGATGCTTATCATGCATCAAAATGGAAGAAGTTTTCTGTCAGTCAGTCAATATTTTTTTACAACTGGCCAACTGGTTAGAAAGAGGTATCTATCAAAAAAATGAGGGGCAATATAATAAAGATTAGTAATGTTCTTAATCAATTAATAGATAAATTAAAGATAGTTGTAGATGGATCGAAAACAGAAAATAAGTTAGTTATCATTTTCAATTAATGTTATTTTTAACGTTTTTATTTTTTAAAGAATCAATATTTAGAGCATTTTTTGAATAAAAATAATTTAATGAGTTAGAAGATAGTAGGATTGCTGCAATACTATTGTAGTATATAAGTGGTGCATAATAAAAATGCCCAGAAAAAATTTCTTCTGTTTTTCCTGATATTTTTGACATCTCTAGGATTGATATTTCAAGAGAGATCATTTTTACACTTATAAGGGTTTTCTCCCTCCCATTGTCTCTTAGCTCTCTTCAGATAGTTAACCAGATTCCCTTTGTTTGTCTATTTAAGTGGACTGTACTACTTAAACTTACTTAGGCCAAAAAAAAACAGCAGATGTGTGATTTGAACTCCCCACCCTATAATGTTAGCATTCAATGAGCATTCACCACCTTTAGGAATAACATTCTACCGTGTGAGTTCTACTTCTGCATTGTATCTGAAATATAACAACCTGGAAACGCCTAAGTACATGTCAACGAGGCGCATCCGGCTTCAAGAGTTAGGGGCCCTATAATGTGAACAATAGAAGATGGAGGTGCATAAAGCAGGTGACCTGTAGGTACGCCCGACCCCACGAGCGCCGCTGGTCAGGCTGATGCTCCATGTAGGTACGCCCTGAATTCTGATAGTCCATAAAACAAACCAGAAGAACACGCCTGCAATACCTCTTTGAACGTCCAAGAAGACGTACTGGTTTAAAATCCATTGGATATGCTGTGCCTTGCAACCAAAGCCTAACAGTAGGGTTACAAAGAGAAATCCATGTTCTTTTTTAATTCGAACACATTCCACCTGTTGGCACCTTAGTTTTTTTTATCTTATGTTGTATATCTTATTTTATAAACATTCATTATCATAGTCTATAAGCGACTTCAGCCCCTCGGATGTCTTGTATGATTATTTTCCACTCCTTCCTGTCCACATCTGACCTACCTCCGCCTCCAGTCTGAGTCGCCTTATATCGTCCTCAGTCTAACGCGTGTTCCTCTTCCTTGGTCTATTTTTTAACACTTAACACTAAGTTCTTCGTGTTTTTGCTTATCCAGGCATCGCGACAGCACGAGGCTGCGACCAAACCGGCGAATCGTCATGACTTTGGACTACGACGGTACAACTGAGCTGGCTATAGCCTCGGTTACTGACAGAGACGCCGGTGTTTATACCTGTACGGCCATCAATGCTGTGGGCCGCTGCCAAACAACCTGCAGGGTTGCGATAAAGCAAGATGGTGCCGGACCGGATATTCCCATCATACAGGATCCTCAACTTCCGTATGTAATACCTTCATTTATTTTGACTCTTTCAGGCGGGATTTCGATATCGAGTCTTATATTACTTGCTAAATCTTTTTACAAGTTCTGAATTTTTTTTTAAATCGAGATTCACTATAATAGAAAACTGCTGTATTGTAAAAAGGATTTGGCAACTGAGGAGTGTTGTGTGAATGTGAAGGAATGAGTGCCTGACATATTTTATTATTATTGTGTAATTCCTCTCTTTGTCTTTTGTTGTTTTTTTGCAGGAAAAACATTTAATGCATGCTAATATGCAAACAAAAATAGGTTAGGTGATAGAGTGGAGGCCCTTCGGAGCGTTCGCGCAATATAAGTGTGTTTTTCATTTCATTTCACTGCTAACCGTAGACAGAGAAAGCAAGCACATTAACCACTGCGCTACTATACTAGGTACCAGGTACAGTTTAATTGTATAATAATAAAAAAGACGAGGTGTTGACAGGGTGTGGAGATAATTGTGACACGGTCACGCAGTGCCATAAAAGGGTTGTGCCAGGTTGTGCAACGTCGGCTCTCTGACTCATGGGCCTGCATCACGCAAATAACTAATTCACACAGGTTTATCACCCTATACCACAAATGTTGCACGTATCTGCACCACAATAAAATATATGGTCCCAATTGCTTGGCAATTTACACTAGGGAGGGGGGATGGATACATGGCATAAAAAAGAGCAATTATACAAATTTCACACCTAAGGACTTGCAGGGAGAATTTCTCCTTGATCCCTACACGGTTTAGCACGTTACGCCCGGCAACGATATCCGATAGCTACGTCTATCCTCCACTGAGCAGTAAAATGTGGGCACCATCGAACTCTTAAGTATTATGTCCCACGCCTCCAAAATCCTCACAAATATTATGCTAGATGGAATTTAGCCGGATATAGATAGAATTCTAATACACGACCAATGCGACTTTATGAGAGGGATGGGACAAGAGAAGTGATTCTAGCCATACGCTTAATCCTGGAAAATAAAATAAAAAAGGGAAAGGGCACCTATCTTCGCTGATACTGCAAAATGTCGCATGTGAATAAAGCTTAGTTTTCATGAGCAAAAAAAACAAAAAAAAAAAACTGTCTAACTCATGTTTTATTTATTATTTTTATTTCTTTATTGCTTCCTTCCTATTGACTGTTGACAAGGGACCGTTTGCTACAAGGTGTATTCATTTATTTTGGTCGCCATGGTGTGTGTTAACCTGTAATTCGAATTTTTGGACATACGACATTTTGCAGTATCAGCGACGCTATATTGTATACGTAGATATAGAAAAGGCATCTTCTTGTGCTCTATAACTTGTAGAGATAATGCACTGCTGGATGATTGGACCATTAATTAAAGATAATGAAACACTTGTTTATTCCAATGCTTACGTGGACATTGACGACTTTATAAAATTGGAAGAAACTTGATGTTTCGTTATCTTTAATTCCTGGTCACAATGTACCAATTTCGTCAAAGGTTGAAGGAGCACAGAAATAGATGAAAATGTTTCATCTTGAAGGATACCGGTTACCTTGAACCTAGACTTTTTGGTTTAGAGTTTGGTTTTAGTACACTAAACACAAATGGCTGAGAGGAAGTTCATCAGAATAGCTTGGTGGCACCAAATGGGCATGAAAGACCAATTGAGAGGAGTTCGTTTGCGAATAGGACATACCAGGTTGATCCATGGCCACCTAATGTTACAAATGTCAGGTTACTTACAGTTCCTCACTTAACTATAGAATGTCCCGATTACTCCGTCTAAATTACAGAACCTTCCCTCCCAATACAGATTTCGGGAAAGTGGTGTTCAATCCTATTTCAGCACGCCCTTCCATTTCTGCACTCAGCAGCATAAGCCATCTAGCAAGCTTCGTTTAGCTTAAAAATAGCGAGGACAAAGTTGCAAATAAACCGCAACACAAACACTGTTTGAAGCAATGGCAGACTGTTTTGGGCGGTCTTTGGGTAACCTATTGCCCAAAACATAGTAGTTTGCACAAACCACTGACCCAACTACCCGTGTCATATCCCTTACACACCCTATGCGTCCAGCGCTTTATATATAATATATACATATATTTTTTAATGCTGCCATGCGATAATCCGTAGAAGTATAAAACTGTTAGAAAATTGCGTTTCTGACTATACTGCATTGTTTGTCCTAATTCAATGCGTGTAAATGGTAAATACGAAAAGAAATTGGTGCCGGTATCTCTTAATATCTGGGCGGGAACATGCCGATATCATATCATTAAATCATTACTCTTTTATTGTTTAGGTACTCGAAGACACCGCTGTTTTTAAAGAAGCCACGTTCCACAGACGCAGTGGAAGGAGACTCGGTCATCATAGAATGCGAGGTGGTCGGAGATCCCAAGCCTGAGGTCTTTTGGCTCCGCGACTTCCTAAAGGTAAGCGCGTCCTTGTACCTATATCCTTGTGTGGGTGAAAACTTTTCGTGGGCAGCTTTCCCTGCCAATCTAGTTTGCGTCATTCGCGCGAGCATGACAAATTGCGGCGTCTTCAGCGGTGACTTTTGCGTCGCCAATATGGAAAGTCTAGTTGTGCGTCGTGGGAACGACAAACATTGCTTTGGCTAATTTCGTTAGCTCTTAAGTGTAGGGGGCTTATCTTATTTTGCTAAATATAATAACTTTGTATAGTCATGAGCGCTGAATAACAGCTTTTATGGTTGCTGAAAAAAATCAATTATTTTGTTCTTCTTTCTTCTTCTTGAAATGCCTCTTCTACCAAAGATGATGATCATGATGATTGATAATCATACTAGGGAATTGTAATGCAGTGGTTTCCCGCTGCCTTCTGCATTCTTATGTCATTGACTCTTCATTGAGTTCCTCCGCCTTCGGGGCCAGTTTCCCAATGCCAGGACAAAAGAGTGCCCTACACAGAAAAGTCTTTTTTTTTCGCTTATCCCGGTTCAAACACGATCCTCCATCTGTTCAGTTGCCATTGCATGCTGCCATTCACCACGAGGAGGTTATACGGGGTCTATATATATATACTTTTTTTTAGAGGGGTTGATTAGTTCAAGGGTTTGGGTTGGATAATAATACAGTTTTGTACTTTGCTTCCGGAGTAACATCCTGAATAACTCATTCCGATTTATAGAAGGGATGGGGTAAGAGATTAAATTCAATATCCAATGTGTCTCCACATAGGTAGTTCTAGCCAGTAGGGAACTTTCAGAATACCTTTAACAAGCAGAAGCGTAGTACAGTACACAATTTTTACTGCATCGTCTGATGTTCGTCGACTTTCGTGGGACAGCGCTCCGCAAGAGATGCGGCCGCCCCCGTACATGATGGACATGAGGCGTCACTTCCGTGGACGACGCAGGTAGTGAGCTAACCTACCGCAGGCGATGACGAGCTGGCCGGGCACGCGAACCCAGTCAGCCGGAACCGCGACAAACCTATCCGGTGGCGCATGGGATGATGCAGATATTGTTCAGATATACCCCAAGTCACGGTTGAAATGCATCGGAGTTATGAACGCAGTGGAAAAAGTTGAGGAGTGGGACTGGGCAGTGGACGTCCGATGTATACACACTCTTGGTCCAACACAGCGATAATCTGTCTGTCTCTTCTTCTCTCCCCCCCCCCCCCCTCCCGCCCCATAAAACACATTTAAACATAGGGACAAAACTGAGAATATAACCAGATATTCAGGTACTAGTGTTCTTATAGTGGCGGGCTCCCCGCAATTCTTTCTGAGCCGGCGACATTGATGTTAATATTTCTCTCTCCCACTTGATTGGCCGTCCATCCGTGCAGACACGAGTTTCTCATTGTACAGGGTAGATGGCCTATCATGCGGTCTTATTACATATGTATACTGTGTTGTTTTAAATTTTGTATCAATGAATCCATATTGTAAAATATTATTTTTGGAGGAATATATTTTACTTTACTTTACTTTACAACTTACTTGCTGTCTTCACTTCTAATCACTCAGCGTTGCCTCCGGTTCCGCCGGCTGCCATACCAAGTTGAATCCAGCGGACCAGAGCAGGTTCAAAGATGCAGATAACTTGGTCGTGTGCACAATGCCGGTAGGGAAACATGGTAGGACTTGTCCTGGTCACCTCCGAACTAATCGTGTGATTTCACTGTGTTTCCCAAGTGGTTCGGAATCCACTATAATCAGGAGGTCCCCTGTCCTATGGGCCCACACCGTGGCCTGGGACTGTATCCAACCATACAACTACTACTACTACTGCCTCCGGTTCCAGTCTTCAGATTGTCCTTAATTTGGTTTCTGTATCTCTTCCTTTGGCTTTCTCACCTTCGTGTACTCTCCTCTTCCAGCCACTCTTTCGTGAACCTGCTGTTGTCGATTTTCTTTGCGTGACTTACAAGCATAAGGTAAGCGGCCTTATTATGGCTCTCCATATTCTGACGAACTCGTGAAAGTAGTCTTCTTCCCCTTAGTGCCGCGTGCGCAGCATAGGAGGGGGGGGGGGGAGTCGCCCCGAACTAATTTCCTGAACTCGCCCCGGTTCAACGCTAACACCTTGAGCTCGGCCATTGTTTTCCCTCTTGCTCCGGCGAATTGTTCAATCCTTTCCTCGAAGGTTGTCCTCGGTCTGCCGATGAGCCTTCTACCTTGTGCCCTTGCTACCGCCAATGTCCGGGTGGGCTTATTCTCGTCCATCCTTTGGACGTGGCCGAACCATTGCAGCTAGCTGTGGAAGTAGTCGCCGCCCGAAAATAGGCACTTTGGTGGGCTCTATCAGTGTTTATCTATAAGCGCTGCCTAAACATAATAGACCGCGGCGAATTTCAATGGCAAAGGTGACGCGCGTAGAAATGGCGATGTTTGGCGTATCAGATTTAGGAATGTAGATCAGGTTCTAACCTTATGGTTGTCAGTATTTCAGGCTTATCTTTATAGTTGGCGTGGTGATCTGTCGACAGGGGCTAGCGACGTTTTTGTTGAAGGCCTTCAGGCATGCAGAGCGGCATATGCTAGTATTGCACAAAAAGTAGGACTGCGACATTCTTATGGGTTGGTCCTTTATTACGGTACTTATGCCGGTAGCTAAGTAAAACTAACAGTTTGGGACTGGTCCAGCCCTGCTTGGCATGTGAACCCAAAATTAAGAGTCGAACAGCATGTGATTTTTTTCACAAAGTCAAATTTTCCAGGAAATATCGATCGTTAAGGTAAAGCAATCACTCAGGAACCAGGCAAAAGAGGAAGGGTTCCTCTAGAATATGATATAGAATATGTAGCGGTATCACCTATTGCTCGCAGTATCGGAACTGCTTTCATCGGTTATTCCTACACTGTTTGATTTTTAAACGACTTTTCCTACTCAAAAGCATTAGATATGTTCAGGTAGTTTTTTCAAGAATGGAATGGTCGTATTGATTCTAAAACAAGGTATCGTCCCGTTTTGAGGCAAATCATAAGTTGACCATAATCATTTTAATCTCCCATCGTCCACGTAGGCACCGTAGCCGGTTATAAGTTTTGTAAAAGAATAAGAATTCTTCAGCTTAGGCAGAGAAATCAATCTAGTTAACCCTGTGACCTCCTTAAAATTCCATGTGCATACTCGCAGGCAATGTTCTCATAAGTGCAGAAACCACTTTTCGAATAAACATATTCAATGATGTACAGTACCCTATATGGCGGTAATTAAGTGTGTTTGCGAGGGAGTGCTGCGAGCACAAATATACAAGACAAGTCTATTAATAAAATATCTAATAAGGAGGTAGGAGTTGCTGAGACTTTTGCGTAGGCCCGACCGCGATTGAGTGGGCCTACAAATGAGCAACATTCCTATTTTTTTTGCAAATGTGGGAGTAATTCTTCTGGATTAAATGTTACTGATATGTTCTATTTATAGTCACTGATGTCCCATTGATTTATTTGCTTTTTCCATGTTTGAAGGGCAGTTCTTTTTGTAGCCGATTGTTCTACTTATTAGGGGGGACTCGTTATCAGGCTTTTGCGTAATAGTTACAGGCGGGTAAGATGGACATCCGTGGCTCAGTCAATGAACAATTCGGCAGTTTTGACCCGGTAGGTCTTGGTATAAGCCAAATCAAATGTTATTCATTCTTCAAATCAAAACAATGCAATATGTACGTTATAAATAACCTGAGTTAGCTAAATGCCAGTGTTACATATTATATAGGGCCTAATGCTACAATATATTCCCTGGAGCAGTGGTCGGCAACCCGTGGCTCGCGAACCAAAATTGGCGCTTTGGTCTCTCAGTAGTGGCGCCTAGGCAGGGACGGATCCTTGTGGGGGCGACCGCGATCAATTCAACGCGACCGCCCCCCCCCCCCCCCCCCCGAGAGACGATTTTTTATACTAGATAGAATGGACTTTTGAAGGAAATTAAGAAAAATTATTACTCAAGTAAAAGAAACGCGCTATTATTCCGGCCACCGCCCCCCCCCCGAAAACTTTTTCTGAAACCGTCCCTGCGCCTAGGTGCCTAAAAATTTGGCATATCAAATAGTAAGAGCGTAAGCCGAGAACGTCAAGTGCAATGCGGATATACCGCGCTATCTTGATTTGTGGTGAAAATCATTCTGCAATCGTTGCCGCTTTCGGAAAGGTCTCAGCTTCAGAAAACTTGAAATTTGGCTCATTGTACAAAAAGGTTGTCGACCACTGCCCTAGAGTGTGACTGTTGTGTTTTTTTCCTCAATGATGACCATAAAAGGGCCGAACCTTAATCATGAGGATTTAGAAAGTTGTGGACTAGTTAATTTATAGTGTAGTTTACTTCTTGATTTCGGTAGTTTGTATCTATTACTATTTTAATATTTCCTTCTACCAGTATTTGTGGTTTTTAAATTTATGAAGGTTGTTTATGAAAACGAAAGATGCCCTCAAAAGGTGCGAACTGCGAAACTAGACAGGTTGTTAAATGATTGAGATATTTATCTATTTGGTCTATATAATTATGACTCCAATTCTCCTTATTTTATTATAAATACTGAATCCATTTATTTGAAAAAAAAAACTATTCTGTAATACATCCCATTGGTCAGTACCATACGTATGAGTTTTTTTTTTTTAAGGTTAATCGCAAGAAGTTAATGAATGTCTCCGATTGACCTTTTCAGTCGCCTCTGTAGGTTAGTTCCCATTTATTTGCGTATTTTTTTTCTTCTTCGGCCGGTACTCTCCTGCACCGAATGAATATATTATTTCCAAATAAGTTATAAATAATAATAATAATAATAATAATAATAATACGTAATAATACGTGTATTTAACCAAAAAAAATATAATAAAAATAAACATTTAAAAACCATAATAAAAAAAAAATATATATATATATACTGTATATATATAGATACTTACTACTTACTAGCCAACGCCCACCCTTGGCATCTGAGCCATTTGGTGACGCGCTGACCAGTATAGACGAGCTATCCCCGCGAAGTCGTCCTCATCATCCTCTATTGCGTCGTCAGTTAGGGCTGGGCAGTTAGGAAGGTGCGCAGCAGTCATTGGGGCGTAGTCGCACATAGGGCACGCATCGGACTCTAGGACCCCAATGCGGTGCAGGTGAGATGCCAGGTAGTCATGTCCGGTGGTTGTTCTGAATGCTGCGACGCTCACGGCTCTAGGTAGGTGTTTTGGAATGGGCGAGTCGACGAGAGTTGCCCAGCTTTTTCCATGGCTGCTTCTTTGGAGGCGATCTTTGTTCCAGGCTTTTACTGCACTATTCACACTAGATTTTGCAGACACGTATGACTGCGGGCAGGAGGGCTGCTGCATGGTGGTACCATTTTTCGCCAGCTCGTCGGCTTCTTCGTTTCCATTCACACCTACATGACTTGGGATCCATTGCAACACTACGTTTCTGCCACTCTTGATGAGACTACTGATCTGCGCACGACAGCGGTTAGTTCTTTTGCAACTTGTCTCCTTGTTCGTTGAGAGAGCGAGGATTGCTGACTGGCAGTCGATGAGGAACACCACATTTAGCTCGTGCGTAGTAGTTTGCAGTGTTTTGGCCGCTTCGTAAATTGCTGCGATCTCGCCGTCGTAGTTTGAAAGAGGGGAACCTACTGCCACTGAGCCTTTGAATTGGCCAAACACATAACCCGCACCTGTGTTTCCCGATTCAGGCATGGAAGACCCATCAGAGTATACTTGTAACCACTCTGGCGCTGGGTACTTGGTATGTATGGTTTCCAGGGTAGACTTTCTTAAGGCGTCTGCAGTTGATGCTTGTTTTGGGAGGTCGTGATTCTCAAGGCGGAGTTGAGCGGATGGGAGGGCGCCAACATGGTCTACGTGTAACGGGAATGGGTCAGCCTCCCCCAAGCATATGCCGTACTTCTCTTTTATTCCCTCCGTCATGGCTAGTGGAGTGACCTGAGTCTTCAGGCGGGAGGCCGCTTTCTTATATTGCTTCCATTTTTGGGGTAGCACCCGTTTTTGTCGTTCCCAGAAAGTGACAACTGATTTTTCTCTGCGGCATTGAATTGGTTCGATCCCGGTTTGAGCCTCCATAGCCAGTATTGGGGTAGATTTGGGTCCCCCCGTGATTATTCTGAGTGCACTATTTTGTGTGAGTTCTAACTTGGATGTTGTGCTCGCACTTGCCGTTATAGTTGCTTCACTTCCATAGTCAATGATAGGGCGGATGTAGGTCTTGTACGTGGAGATCAGCACATCTTGAGTGGCTCCCCATTTGGTGGCTGTTAGTCGTTTCAAGAGGCGACATCTCTTAGATGCTTTCTCCGCAGCATTGTCAATATGGGGCTTCCACGACATTTTTTTGTCGATCGATACGCCGAGGTACTTTGATATGTCTTGTTTCTCTAGGTTTATTCCCTTATAAGCCAAAGCTATCTCCGGTTGCCTGGTTGATAGGCTAAGTACCTGGTAGACTGTTTTTTCCGTATTGACAGTGAGACAATTTTCGTCAGCCCACTTTTCAAGATTCAAGAGTGTTGTGTTGAGAATTGTTTCCAGGCTCTTTATGTTACTGCTGGACGCCCAGATGAGTAGATCGTCTGCATATAGTAGTGATTCAACCCCAGGAGTCTTTCGAGTGGCCTCTAGTACGTCGTTTATCATTAAATTGAAGAGTTGGCAGCTAATAACAGCACCTTGTGCTAGGCCCTGTCGCTGCAGTCGGAATTTGGACGTGCGGTTATTAAGTCTAACTCTAAGGTGTCGTTCCCCTAGGAATGATTTTGTCCAGGAAAGCAGTTTTCCGGCTATCCCGCATTTGGCCATCTTGTGTAGGAGCATATCTCGCCATACTGTGTCATAGGCTGCCTTTAGGTCCACTAAGATCGCTACAGTGGACATTTTTCTGTGGAATGCGTCCTTGACGTGCTGTGTGAACGTTACTACTTGGTCCATAGTGCACCTATGTTTCCGAAAGCCAGCCTGGGCGTCGTCTATGCATCCTAAGCGGTTAGTTGCACGCACTAGGCGGTTTAGTACCATTCTTTCCGCTACTTTACACATGGAGCTTGTTAGTGATATTGGGCGGTAGCTATCTAAGTTCCGCGGATCTTTCCCTTTCTTAAGGGTTGGGACTACCTCACTTTTTCTCCACTGGCTCGGAATTCTGGTATTCCATGTTAGGTTTACTAGTTTCAGGAGCACGGACTTAGCTTTATCGCCTAGGTTTACCATCATTTCTGGGAATATCCCGTCGATGCCGGCTGCTTTCTTTTTCTTGCTTTGTCGGAGGGCTTCCTCTAGTTCCGAAAATGTGAAGTCATTGTATTGTATATATATAGATGCCGCCGTCTCAGAGAAGCAGTGCTGAAAGCGTAATTGAAGACTAATTGCTCCACTGAATTCCTCCATACTACATGGGACATTATCAAAAAGTATCTCCTGTACTTTTTTTTGGAAAACAGCGTCTGAGGGATCTTCAAGTCAAGTCTGTAGTAAAGACTTTTTCAGGGGCCCCGTTTTTTTTAACCACATCCCAGCATGTTTTGTCTCCGAAACCCGCCCTTTTGCAACCCAGTACTTTCCCAATGCACGCAAGCAGTAAACACTGAAATAATCAGTGCAATAATTTTGTTATCTGTACATGTACCGGTAGCTACCAGAATTCATGAGAAGCCAGTAAAACGATGGTAATTACACAGTAGGGCGGCATTTGGCCAGGTATAAAAACACGACTGTGTTCATTGAAGCGGGCACGCTGCTAACCACATCCACATCGCTGATGGCTATCTCATCTCCATAAATTAGGACTGATTAGTGGAAATAACACTCGGCACAGGCGCATGCGCAGTTTGACAGTTTATACCACTAGTCACAGTGAGTGACCCAGCTTCTGTCCATAATTGGGTTAGGAAATTTGTAGCAGAAAACTCTTCTCATACCGCTCACGCCTGAACTCAGTTTCTTTAAGCAAGCCTTTTCTACTTTCCAATTTATACGTAGTATAAGGAAAGCTTTGTGATTTTCGATTCCGAGATTTCAACGGATTTACACGTTTTGAGGTCCCTGGAACCCTAAAAAGTGTTTTTTTTTGAAATGTCTGTCTGTCTGTTCATCGATTTCCAGGCAAACTACTCTGTCGATTTTGATGAAATTTAGCATGTAAGTTAACAAAAATCTCCTCGGGAACATTTTTGGACTATCTCAATTTGGGGGGTTTTATTCTCAAAAAACTCCAAAAAAACGTCTAAAATAATTATTTCTCAAAAACGGCTCCAACTATTTCTTTTAAATTCACATATATTGTAGTCGTTATTAATGTTAACAAAATGCTGAGGGTCGCTTGCCCCTTGATAGTTTGCTTCTGGGGGTAAAAAATAATAATAACTAAATTTTAATGAAAAATGACTAAAAAATAATTTTTCTGCGAAACCTTTCTATCGATGATTTCTACCTTCAAGCATGTTTTAGGTGTTAAATTGAGTAACGAAACAGGACAGGTTGCTTTCCCAAAAAACTATTTGGTTCTGTGCAAAAAATAATTTTTGAAAAAATGATGGAAAATTCACGCCCAAATGCATTGCGTGTCCTGCCATTATTGCTATGTGGTAATGTGTTGGTTGGGCCTAGCTAGAATTATTTACCTCACCTCCAGTGGCATCAGGAGGACAACCCCCCCCCTGAAATATCGGAAATTTAATCATAAGAAAATTATTTACCTTGAAATTACTCATTTTCTCTATCTACTAATTGATAAATCGGAGAGCATGTTCGAGTAAACTCGGAACGGTTCTTTTGGAAAGGCTTTGAAATTATGATACGTAACCAGTAAGCAGAAGGGAAGGCCTGTGAATGTCGAAACTGCGATGGGAGGGTTGAGCGCAGATCTCAGACAGCTGGTAATGATCCATAAGTTACCCCATAGCCCTGGCAGCCAGCTTTCTCATTTTTTAGTTCGGCTGATCGACAGCTTTTGATTCGCAGTTCTTAAATGCATCGTTGAAATTTTGGCGGTTTATACTTGGTAGCGTGATAGCGACGTTGTGTTGTGTAATAAGTTTAGCATCCTTGACAGAGAAGATGGATTTCGGTTCCATGCCCGTGGTTCTCTATGTAGCAGTGTAATCCAAACCTGAACCTAGTCCAAGGTTCGCCATACTTTTCTTCCTTTATATCTGCATCTGCACCTTGTGTTGTGGCTACATTATATACAAACATGTACAAGGGTCAAAAAGGTCCTATGAAAAGAAAAGCAAGTATACAGCTAAAATTGAAGGTGAAGCAAAGATCATTGGAGAAAACATTGTTTTTTTTTTTTTTTTTTTTTTTTTTTAAGGACTTTTTATGGACCCAGGCCTACTTATTGCCCATAGGTCTCTTGTCCAATGCCAACGACCCCATGGATTTCTGACATTATTTGTATTGTTTCCGTATGAATTAAATATAATTAACGAATTATTTATGTATTTTATTTTAAAGAAAGAGAGAAAGAAAATTGTCTTTATTTTCCATGTGGGCGAATTTTGGGCCTTTCGGCCCACTCTTTCAATTAACCCACGTCTATTGATATTACATTAATGATAGTAGAGTAGAAAGGGGGTTTCTGGCGCTTATCCCACCCCCCGTCGTGCTATCCCATCTATCCCCCGCGGGTGGTCTATCTATTTTTGTGTGTTACCCCTCGTGGGTGGTCTGAGGTTCTGGCGGTTACCCCACCCCCCCCGTCGAGCTACCCCATCTACCCCACCCCCCGTCATGCTACCCCTCGTGGGTGGTCTGAGGTTCTGGCGCTTATCCCCCCCCCCCGTCGAGACCCGTGGGTGGTCTTTCTATGGCACTATGATTGTTTTTATTTTTATTTTTATAATTACTAATTTGTGAGATACAGAGTTTTTTTTTTTTTTTTTTTTTTTTTTTTTTTTTTTTTTATGGTGTTAATTGAATTAAAACATTTCTTCTTCTTTCTTCTTCGTGGGTGGTCTTTGTACCCCGCCGTGCTTATCCCGTTGTCTATCTATCTCTGTACCAGGTGGGTGGTCTATGACGCACCCCCCCCCCCTCCCCGTACAGCGTACATCTAGAATGTTCCAAATGTGTCGTTACAAAAGGCATCGCCTTGGGTTGAGGAGCTTAGTTGAAGCCAAACCTTCATTCAAGACTCAAGTAATACCACTTTATAAGTAAAATTGTATAATCTTACAACATGACATCTCTATTCAATAAAGTTAATGCCATCAACCAAGTAGCCGGGCCTACCATACCAATGCGAAAACTAGTGATTGGAGTTAAATACCTAATATTGAAAATAGTGCAAATCGAAAAAACAGAATATGGACCAGCTGTAAAAGTCATACTGCGAGGATTGGAAAAAGAAGTCGTGGAATGTTTTGTGCCTCAACAATATCTGCCAGCCTTTCAACAAAGTGAAGTTACTCCAGGAGCTGAGATGTATCTTATCGTTTCAAGCCATCGGGGAAAAAATAGTGTCAACCTACAGATCATAGAATGAATATTTCATGATGTATTATTATTGTAAACTACAGAAATAATGTAAATATATGAATAATTTCTATATATATTTTTGTTCTTGTTTTATTAATTTCATAACTAGTTTTAAGCTTACAATTAGATGATGATGAGTATTAAAAACTAATGTTTGAAAGAAACAAGCTATTGCTTCAGTCATAATCGAGTACTTGAACGGTGAAGGGTTATTATAATCATAGACTATGAAATGATGTAAATCAAATAATTAAACGAGTACATTAGCTAATTTTAATAAATCTATCCGAAGCATAGGTTTATGGGAAGTATTGATTTGGTAAATAGTTAACCGTGTGCAGGTTCAAACCTGTTGTGAATCACCAGGTGCATATAACTCTGTACAGCCGTCTAATGGTTCAAACAAACAAGCCATTAATAAATCTACCCCTCGCGGACAGTCCATTGTAAGCTAAAGTGATTTTTGTTTTCGTAAATCTATCCAACACTTAGGTTGAAGGGAAGTATTGATTTGGTAAACAAATAACAGGGTGCAGGTTCAAACCTGTTGTGAATCACCAGGTGCATATAACTCTGTACAGCCGTCTTATGGCTCAAACAAACAAGCCATTGATAAGTCTACCCCTCGCTGACAGTCCATTGTAAGCTAAAGTGATTTTTGTTTTTGCATTAGTTGCAATCGATCGTTAGAAAATGAATGGTGTCTTAACAACATATTATCCGCTTCGTGATGGACAATCTATCCCTGTACCCTTACCATCTATCCCTAGTGGGTGGTCGTCGCTACAAAAGGCATCGCCTTGGGTTGAGGAGCTTAGTTGAAACCGAACCTTCATTCGCGTAGTACCACTTCATTGTAGTGAATTTGTGTAATCGTACAGCATGGAATCGAAGAAAAGGAAACTGAACGCGAGGGAATATGTGTGTAGAATATGTGCTGTGAGTTTCACACTAAATTGTCATTTGAAAAGGCATGCTATAAACAAACATGGAGTTAGTATTATACCGTGCAAAAAATGTAAAGCTACATTCACATGCAGAGAGGACCTATCTCATCATATATTGCAGCGGCATACATCAGCTAATCGCGGGAAGGAAACTGAACAAATCACCCCAAAACTGACATCTGCTGGGAATGGAGAGGACTGCAAGGCATGCGGGGGCAAAATCAACAACTCCAGTCCACTTACAGTTCTGTGTAAAGAATGTTCATCTATCTTTTCGTGTAAGTATGAGAATCCTGTATCTGTTAAAACCCTTGAGTGTAAATATATTTGTGAATTCTGTTCGGTCCCTTTTGCTCGGAAGTATAGTTTGAAAGTCCACATATTAAGCATACATATTATTAATTGTTTGAATTGCAAGAAATTGTTTATGAGGGAAGATTTTACTAATCATAAGAATAATTGCACAATTATGAGCGGGGGAGCACTATCCAACGAGGAGAACTTTTTATGCAAAACATCTATAGCTCTAGATGGTGTAGTAAAACAATACAATTATAAAAACATAACCATACATGATCCCGTTGTATATTTAAATAATATGGAAGGTGAGGTTGATTCTATTACAACTGAAAACATTAAACTTTTTAATGCAATTAAATGGTATGTAGCCTTACACATTAAATTTGAACGCGGACCCGACAATAATAAAAACTATACTGAAGCATGGTTTCATGCTAAAAACGAACAACTTTTCCTCACTGATGACTCCACAATAAAATATCAACAAATGATTGAACAAATTTTAGTAAAAATAGATAAATTTCAAGCAATGGGAAGCGGGTGGGTGTTGAAATCTTTAAAACGTTTTGTTATTTTTATTGCTGAATATAATCCATGCAGTGGTAGTAGTTACATCCCTTTACCCAAAAAAATCTATAACACTAAAGCAGTAATCAATATTAAAAATGACGATCTCAAATGTTTTATATGGTCAATTTTAGCATACTTACATCCAGTAAGTCGGGATGCTCAGCGGGTTTATAATTATAAAAAGTATGAAAAAGAGTTAGATATGAGTGGTATAACTTACCCAGTATCTTTGCAAGTCATTTCAAAATTTGAAAAAAATAATAATATTGGAGTAAATGTGTTTGGTTATGATCACAGACTGTACCCATTATATTTATCACAAAGTCACCATTATAATAAGCAGGTGGATCTGCTTTACATAACGGAAGACGAAAATTCACATTATTGTCTTATTAAAAATTTCAACAAACTTAATTTCTCAATCACTAAACATAAGGAACAAAAGTTTTATTGTCGTTGGTGCATACACGCCTTTAGTAGTGCTGAACGCTTACATGAACATAAGCCACTCTGCTCAAGACATGATCCTCAAAAAACCACATTTCCAATTAAGGAGAAAAGCACTATGAAATTTGATAAGGCACAATATATGATCCCTGTAGCATATAGAATATATGCCGATTTCGAGAGCATTCTCAGTCCCGTTGAAGGGACTATTTGTAACACTGAAAAATTATCTGCACATATACCATCAGGGTTTTGTTATGTTGTTGTAGATATCAATGGGAATAAGTTTAAAGAACCGGTAGTTTACAGGGGAGCCAATGCTGTTGATGTGTTTTTGAAATCGTTATTAAATGTTAAGGATGAAATTTTAAACATTTATAAAAATATTAAAGCAGTAATTATGACTGATAAGGATAGAGAAAATTTTAAAAACTCTGTCATTTGTAATGTTTGTCAAAAACCACTAGGAAATGATCGTGTAATAGACCACTGTCATATAACGGGAAAATATAGACAAGCATTACATAATGTTTGTAATATGAGCAATTTTCGAACTCCAAAACATATCCCCGTTTTTATGCATAACTTAAAACGTTATGATGGTCATCTTATCATGGAAGGGGTTGGGAAACTAAAAAATATGAAAATTACTTGTATAGCTAAAACTATGGAGGAATATATAGCCTTTAGTATTGGAGAGTTACGCTTTTTAGACACTTATCAATTTATGGCCTCCTCTTTAGATTCATTAGTTAAAAATCTTGTTGATGCGGATAAAAATAAATTTAAAATTATGAAAACATGTTTTGTGGGTGAAAAATTAGACTTGATGTTGAGGAAGGGTGTCTTCCCCTATGAATATATAACGCACGAATCAAAATTTAATGAGGAACACTTACCTCCAATTGATGCATTTTTTAGTCAATTAACTCAAGAGGGGATTTCACAAGAAAAATATGAACATGCTCAAAAGGTGTGGAATGCTTTTAGTATAAAGAATTTAGGAGAATACCAAGACTTGTATGTATTAACAGACACCCTTCTCCTTTGCGATGTTTTTGAAGCCTTTAGAGCCTTATGTTTTGAAAACGATAACCTCGAAATTTGTCACATGTACACAGCACCAGGGCTAGCTCTTCAGAGCTGTCTGAAAATGACAGGAGTAGAACTTGAGCTATTGAGCGAACCTGATATGTATTTGTTTTGTGAGGCTGGGATTCGCGGGGGTATAAGTATGATTTCAAAAAGATTTGCGGAAAGCAACAATAAATACTTAAAAAAATTTGACTCAAATAAGCCATCCAAATTTATAGTATATTGGGATTGCACTAACTTATACGGACATGCGATGCGTCAATTTTTACCTATTAGTGGGTTTCGCTGGATGGAGGAGGAAGAAATCAAAAACTTTAATGTAATGCTCGCACCTGATGAGGGCGATGATGGGTTCATATTACAGGTGGACATGGAATATCCACAAAAATTACATGATTTACATAATGAATACCCACTAGCAGCTGAACATTGTGTTGTAACATCAGACATGATTTCCCCCTATTGTAAGGAATTTCTCGCTGAAAATGATATATCTTTAACATCCAACATCTCAAAGCTTATTCCCAACTTAAACGATAAACACAACTATATAATACATTATCGAAATTTGAAGCAATGTTTAGAATTGGGATTAAAATTAAAATGTATACATAAAATTTTAGCTTTTAAGCAAAGCGCTTGGATGCGACCCTTTATCGATTTTAACACAGAAAAACGGAAATTAGCTTGTAATGATTTCGAGAAGGATTTTTATAAATTGAAAATTAATAGTATGTATGGGAAGACAATGGAGAATGTTAGAAATCACGCAAAATTAGAGTTAGTTAACACTGCCAAACGAGCTCGTAAACTTATCTCATCCCCTGCATTTAAAGATTTTAAGATTTTTTCAAACGATTTAATAGCAGTCCGGTCAAAAAAAACTAATATTTTGCTAAACAAGCCAATATTTATTGGCCTAACCGTTCTCGAACTATCCAAGGTAGTTATGTATGAATTTCATTATAACTTTGTAAAACAAATGTATGGTGATAAAGCTGCACTGATTTTAACAGATACAGATTCGCTCGTTTATGAGGTTGAGAGTGATGATTTGTACACTGATTTAAAACCATATCCCCATTTATTTGATAACTCAGTATATCCTCCGAACCATCTCTTATACAATATTGAAAATAAAAAGAAAGTGGGAACGTTCAAAGATGAAAATGCTCAATCTCACATTTTACAATGTGTTGCTTTACGCCCAAAATTGTATTCCCTTTTAGAGGAGGGAAAGGAGAAGAAAGTGGGCAAAGGTATAGTTCGTTCAACCCTTAAACATCATATTAACCATCAAGACTATTACAATACCTTATTTAAGCCTTGCATAGCAAAAGACTCACGTAAACCAATGTTCCGTATTCAAAGTAGAGATCATAAGCTTTTTACAATTAAACAGCAAAAAGTCACTCTTAGTCCTTATGATGATAAACGGTATGTGTGTCGTAATGGAATTGATAGTTTAGCTCATGGTCATTATCGCATTATAGATATGTCTTAGGTTTAAAAGTTTGTTTTAAGTGATTGTATGTAAAGACATTGATTTCTTTTAAAATATGTGTATTATAAAATTTGTATATCATAAAATGGTTTACATTCGTTTAGCTCATGGTCATTATTGTATTATAGATAAGTCTTAGGCTTAAAAGCTTGTTTTAAGTGATTGTATGAAAAGACATTGATTTCTTTTAAAATATGTGTATTATAAAATTTATATATCATAAAATGGTTTACATTCATTTACAATAGTTGATGTACAATACCAGTTAAAGGTACATATTCATATAAGCAGTCGCTGATGAGTAGACAGTCCCTTTATTTGCCATGCAGACAACCCTTTATATATTGGAGTGCATAAGGTCGGTGGCCATTTCAGTCCCCCTCGCATTAAGATTATGACACATCGCTATTAATTCAGGTACGCCGATATAATAAGTGCACTCAGCATCTTAAAAGAAATGTATTAATCCCACAATAGGTGTTCAATATACCCACCAGCCGTGTTTATAAAAATGAATTTTCAATAATCCCAACTAAGTCTCAGTTTCTCACAATAGGTGTGCAATATACCAGGCAGTCGTGTTTTCTATGTTAGATTTAGTTACATTGGGCTAGGACAGGTTAAGTTATAATATTAGGCTAGGTTAAATTTTTATATCAAGTTAGGGTAGGTTACATTGGATTAGGATAGGCCAGATTAGGTTACATTGGGTTAGGTTAGCTGTTTACCTAGATTAAATTCATCATTTCTTTTTTAACAAAAATATTTTTTATATCAAATAAATATAATGTTAAGTTAGGTTACATTGAATTAGGATAGGTTAGATTAGGTTACATTGGATT